>JAWRVZ010000012.1:0-600000 GCA_037043235.1 Rhodeus uyekii | reverse complement strand
ATAAAGAAGTTCCTTTGTTTCTGTTGAACATAGTGTTGTGACTGCGCAGGGGAGAGAGAGGGAGTGACTGTTAAAGCATAGTTGACATTATAGCACCCACCACTACTCTCTGCACTGAATGTTACAGGATAATGCTGTGTGTTTTATTTAATGATCTGGTTTTACAGTCATATTAATGCGTTTGAACATTTTTTATTAATCTTCAAGATTTCTTTTGCAGGTGTACAAGTGGTAAGAATGTATTGATTTATTGTTCTCCTTCACAATGAACTCCTGCAGTGCCTCTAGTCATGCCTCTAGTGCCAAACGATGTACTATACTCTTGAAAAAAGCCAGCCTGTAAATTATTCAGTTTTTCAAGCATTAATTCAGGTCATTTTATTACTTTTTAAAGAGACACTTCTTAAGGAGCTCTCTCTCTCTCTCTCTCTCTCTCTCTCTCTCTCTCTCTCTCTCTCACACACACACACACACACACACGCCCATCTCTGTAATCTTGTCCACCACACACTTGTCTCTATCCTCTTTACCATGTTAGTACCTTGTGTAACCCTGCTGTTTATCTCACATCTGAAATATAATCAGATTATGTAACTTAAAAAGAACAAGCTACTACTATAATGTGTTGCACCATTCTTGTTCCTAGAACACTTAATATGCTGAGCCACCACGCTAGGCACAATTGAAACGTTTCAGTCACGCTGACAAAAGCGATCCGGTCACCCTCCAGAGGTTCTGTATTCACCGAATTTCACTTGGCACAGTTCCAGGATGTAGGTCGGCTATTTTAAGTGTTTCCTGTAATCCGTTTACTGTCAAGAGAGTGGAGTAAACGAATACAATATTAATATTATATATACACATAATACTAGAAGGGCTGAACATTATATCTGCATCTTTAAAGTGATGACTGATCTGTTCTTCTGTATTGTGACAAACGTCCCGAGTGTAATGGAATTTTGAAAAAGAAAAATTGTTGGGTGGGGACTTGGTTTAGGTGTGTGAGAGGTCTTGAAGTGAGTGTCACTGGAGTCATAGATGGTTACACTAAAAGCTTAAAGTACTTAAAGAACTTTTAACACTTGCCATATGCGTGCAGTCAAATATATAGCTTTTCATGTTATACTCCATTTAAATGTATGGTAGGTAATTTTCAGAGAGGCTCTACAAAGCCACTCTTCCAAAACACTAAACGCGTACAGCAAGGAGCAAAAAGCATCATGAGAGACAGTTAAGCTACCTTATGTTTCAAAGCACATAACATTACAATAATGTAATACAAACAACTTAAAGAGCACTGAGCTGTACCACCTGAGTGTCACGGATTTATTTTGGTGTTGATAGTGTTGCCATTGAAACACATAAATTCAAATAACGAGCCGCTCCTAGTATAGCGTAACAGGTTTTCATCTCTTCCAAATTACTGTAGTTATGGCGTGAATGCAGCATAAGCTTGTTATTTTGGTTCAGGAGTCTTTGTTTCGGTTGCGGTGCTCTGTGACTGACGTCTATCTAACTCATACCATGAAATGTGCTCACACCGCGTGATATCTGCGCGAGCAGGGTGTGTAGAGGTATGGAAATACACACACTTACAGGCAGGTAGGTACACTTACATAATGATTGGACGAACATTTTACTCCTTCCATCGATGAGATATGTACATATAAATACATTTATACCACTTACTATCAGAATGTGAAAAGACTGGAACAAAAAAAGTTACATTTTGCTGTTTGCAAAAAGTTTGCAAAAAGTGACATTTTGCAAAAAAGTGACACATACACACTACAAGGTTTTGTCTTTGTCCAGTGTCTGGACTATTTCTCTCCAGAAGTCAAGATCGTAAAATGTGTTTGTACTGTTTTAAGATGTGGGCATCTATTGTTTTGTCGTCTTTAGTAGTTTCATGTTGTTGTTCTGTGAAACAACGGGCCGTGGCCTCTTGTTGATGTTATCACCTCTTGGACAAACTAATTAGTGCAAAACAATTCAAGGCATATAAGAGCTGAGGATGAATTTTACGTCATGCAGACACTGTACGCAAACACTTACATATGTGTAAACACATACCGTACTTGGAAGGTTGATTGATAAGGTGTAAGCACTTGTATGCATTCACTCTAACTTGTGCGTACACACTCTCCCCTCACATCAAGCAGATATTTTCATATTTGAAAGCATTTGATTAAAACACAGACTTCCTGATGGGGCAGCATCTACAGCTGCATGGTAGAAGAACATATGCTGCGGTAAATACATTTGAATGTATTTATAGTTCAGCCTGGGCTTCTTCGCACCGATTCGTCCCCGTTCAGTTTTCTAAAGGTGTACTAGTTTGCAGCGCTAACCTGAGGTTTTTGAAAGTATCATTTATTTTGTTCCTGACCCATTCTAATTATGTATGTCTGCCTGGCACAGTGCAGAGAAATACTTATCGTTTAAACTTTGAATACAGTAAAGCTAGATTTCTATGACAGGACCATTAGGCCAGACAAAGCCAACAGTAATGACAGCAAATGCAGCTTTGTAGTGAATGATTATTTGCAGTGAACATAGGGAAATTATAGTTTTAGGGAAATACTTTGTCAGTGATCTCATGCATCATCCCGTTGAAAGACAACAGAGAAACATTGTCAGAGAGGAGTGTGCGTTTTTTAACCTTTTTCTGGTGACGCAGCAGGTCTATTTTGGTGCTTGTATGTGGGAGTGTATGTGTCGACTTTATATTAGACAAAAGATAGGATTGATTAAAAAAAGATTATGGTAGTTTGAATGTAGTAGATTCTGTGTTTCGATTGTGAAGCAAGTGTTTAAATATGGTTCTGTGATGATGTAAGGCTTTCAGATCCTCCTTGACTAAGCAAATTTATTTTCTGAGACATAATAACACATGCACACATTGAATTTGGTAGTCAAATTTATGATGGCTTGTGTATCTGACAGAGCCATAAACTTAAATCACTGGTACCCAGGGCAACATTTTATGGGTCCAATAAATAGGCTTTAAGACACTTGGAACTTTTCAAACGTTTGTCAAACGTTTCAGAGACTTTACAGAGCTTCAGGTTTGAATAGCCGTCGGTTGAACGTTTTCTTTTATCCTCACATTGCATGCTAACTAACTGTAACAATCACAGAGTAGCTCCACCCACAGTTAAATCCCCATTGTGGGAAGTTTCCACTTAAAATCTTAGGGATTTTTTCCACCGTCGCTGTGGCCTTTGAATTGGTCACTAAATATCTCTTTGTCTGAATTTTTCTCAATCTGCTTTTCTCTTAAAGTGAAAGTCTTTTCCAAGAACTGCTGTGAACAGTACAGTTTGTCATGATACACCAAAATAACTCCTCTTATCAATACAGTGTGTTCTAAATAACAGTCAAGTCAGATGTTCCACAGGTGGTGAGGTCATCAGCACAGGCCTATTATCTGTTTTAAGAGTCCATTGCCTTGCACGCTATCAGGGGAGTCTTATCGCTTTTCATTGCACCTTCAGTGTTTACACACCTGTCTTTAACCTGCCCCTGGGCCAGTTCTGGTAATATGGATGTCAGTGGAGGCCAGTGGATCAACCTGAATGGGGCTAAAGCGCTGACTTAGCAGTAAAGTCTGCAACGGTTCCAGCTGCTGGACACATCAGCAGTTTGTTATCAGCCAGCTCAGTCAGAGTGAGGAAGCAGTATGTCAGGAACAGTACAGGTTAAAGTACCGTGGCACATGCCTTTTGGCATGCATTAGAACACAGCCGTTCTAATCTCCAACTAATGTTATCTGTATTTTTAGTTAGGTTTGCTCAGTTTTGTCCCATTTACCTCTGCTTGCCCTCCTCCCCCATCTCTGTCTGTCTCTCTCTCTCTCTAAATATATATTCTCCCATGTGTGCTAGTGTTTATGGGGGCATGAAATCGCTCCACAGCTCATGGGCATCTCGTGTACTGTCTTACACTGCCATCACTGATTCGTTGCTTGCTCTGTTTTGTCTGTCTCTCATTTGTTCTTCCTTTGCATTTTCAAAAAATATAATTCTCTCTCTCTTTCTGTCTTTGCATATTCCAATCATTACATATCTGTAAAGTAATAGAAAATAATGAAACAAATTAACACACTTTATATTTAAATAAAATCCAAAAGTGCTATAAATTAAAAACCACCATGGATGCACTAGTGGGTGAGGAGGGAAACCTTCTGAGAGAAATCCTGAGAGAAACAAGACGCCAGTGGAGTGATTTGAGGATGGGATTGAAATGATTGTATTCACGCACCCTCAACACCTGCACTGTTCTGGAGGCTTTTGCCAGGAATCCAATGAGAACTGCATTGAAGTAGTCCAGCCTGGAGGAGACAAAAGTGTGGACAAGCCATTTACATGGCTGAGTGTGGGACGGACTTTGCCGATATTCCTGAGGTGGAAGGAGGAGGTCTTGCACAAATGTTTGATGTGAGCCTCAAAGGTCAAATGAGAGTCCATTCTAACACCCAGGCTGGTGGCAGATTTTGAAAGTGAAATATCCTAGGCAGAGAAGATAATGCTGGTAGTAATGGATCTCTAGACCTGGTGTGTGGTAACTAGGATGGCTATAGACTTGAAGATGTTTAGCAGCAGGAAGTTTTGCTTCATTCACGTCTTTATCTCCTCCATGAAGGTGGTCAAAGTGGATGGTGGGAGGGCAGGAGAGGGGGCTGAGTTGATCCTGATGTACGGTGTCATCAGCATAACAGAAATCTTTATTGAACACTAAATCCGCTTATTTGAAAGACTTCTGAAGGATCATGTGACACTGAGGACTGGAGTAATGGGTGCAAAAAAGTTAGCTTTTCCATTGCATGAATAAATTATATTTTAAAATGTATTAAAGTAATAAATAGTTATATTAAATTGTAATAATATTTCACATTATTATATTTTATCACATGGTTTGACTATATTATTCAAAAACTCACTCTTAGGGAGAAAAATAGACTTATTTTAAAAACATTAAACAATCTTATTGACCCCAAACTTTTGAACAGTAGTGTATAGTAATAGTTTTCTTGGGTGGCATGGAGAGTCAAAGGGTTTAATGAGTAAACATGCTTTTCATTGATTACACTTGCAAACAGTCACGCTCTCTGAATGCCCAAACCAAGTATGCAGAGTTCACAGAGTTTACACAATCTGCTGTATATTCAAATACCCCTATGACACCCCCTTATATTTTTAGTAGTAGTGAATAGGTCCTAATTCGGTTTCTTCTTGTTTCTCTCATTCCTGTGGTGTGTGTTTGTTTTTGATATGCACAAAAGCAAATGGGCTCAGACACATGCACACATCCCTTTTCTGGGAACAGTAGTGCATTTCCTTGCTCATATGCTTCAAAGATAGGGCTTTTTATGTGGATGAAAGCATGTGTGCTTCAGTGGCCATATGCAGTAGCATAAACTCTCAAACCGTAGCCAGTTTGTGTATGTGCATCCATCTATCTATTTGTGTATAGATAGATAGAAAGACACACACCCACACGTACATATTTTATTATTATATACTGTGTTACAGTATCCTCTTCGTTGTCTGCTTTTTATTTCTCTCTGTGTAGAGGCCCATTAAGGGTTTACATGGGGTACCAGAAAAAGGGGCCCCTCGCCTTTTCTCTTCCTTTTTTTTATCTGAGTTTCCCTCCTTCTCTTTCTCTCAGATTACTGTGAACGGGAGGGTGAGGGAGCAAGGTTACACTTTCCCAAGTTGTGTGTAAACTTTGAGGAAACATACAGTGTCGACGTTGCATTTAATACAAACGGCTCATTACACAATATTGTATGAAAGCTATGTAACTTTTTTTTGTGAGGGATCTTTGTTGGCTTGATTGACATTGCTACAGTTGCTAATATAAGTGGTTTATGCTTGCTTCTAGCTGAATGTTGTATGTTTATAGTTCACCATCTTGATCTTATTTCCATAGATCCAAGTGAAAATAAAATAACCACACTGTTTACGCTACTTGGATACAGTGAAAGTGTTCAACAACAACTCTGGTCAGGGTGCTGTGGTGTAAAAAGCAGTGAGTTGGCCATGCAAAGTTTTGATAATGGTAAACTGAAGTGCAATATCTTAAAACTTGAAAAAAATAAATGCTAAAATTATACATAATTAATGTGAAGTTTATATTACCTACATTGTGCAGTCTACAGATAAGCCACATTAAAAAAAGAAAGAAAAAAGGCAAATAGAAAGAGTAGTAGAGACGGACGGATAGACAGAGGCTGATCCAGTGGGAGAGGATTTCTGATGATCTAGCTGGGGATGACATCACCGCTCGACTGAAAGGGCTTTTAGACTGATTGATTCGCACATTTGTGAGCGAGAATATGATGCTAACGTGTGTTTGCATTTGCGGTATCGGTGCCACATATTACAGTGTGTGTTTTATTGGTATAAATGATTGGTAAAGTCATTGCCTTTCCCCACAGATTGTTTTCCCTTCCAGCGCCGCACAGTAAATATGGGTTAGTGTGCCTTTCCTGTCTCTCCTCTCCCCACTTCTTCCCCCTGTTTGTTTTACTTCTCCTTTTCTTCCACCCAGCTTTTTGCTCCCTTCCTTTTTTTCCCTCTTCCTGCAGCTGTGCAGAGGGATCCAAGGTTTTTCCAGGAGAACACAAAGGCTTGGAACAGCCAGGCTTTTTGACACAGAGTGTTATTTTTACAGTGTTCGTCTGAAGACACTTACAACCTCTGGTTAATATACTAATGTTATTTTGACTTGTGTTTGATATAGGCATGTTGTAAAGTCAATTTTTCAGTGGTGTGATGTGTGGTGTGAGGATTAGTCTCAAAACTTCAGGCTTAGTCAGGTGGCTGGTCATATGAGCTGACTTGGTGTACAATGTGCGTATGTACACATACAGTGTGTGCGTACAGAGAGGGAGCAGAGATTAAACTAAGGATCATAGTGTAATCTGCTGTGTGGTTACATCAGCTTCACTATCACACCATGCATCACACAAGATTGCTTAATGCAGAGAGAAATTACACCATGAAAAAGAAAAGAGGTGGAGAGAGTCAGGGAAAGTGAAAAGACATAAAAAAAACAGCCAAAATATAAGAGTATGAAGAAAGTGCTTTGAATTTCTACCAGTTGCTGACCAGGGTAAGTCTTTTTAGGATGTTAGGCTCTGTGACTTTACTGAAGTTTTACAATCTTTTTGTCTTGCATATCCTAACAGCCTCCTGCCTACACAAAAATGAAAATGCAGGGGAAAACTTAATATAAAACTAACATAAATAATAATCTGCAAAATTGTCTAAATTCTTCAAAAAAAAAAATATACAGTGATCCCTTGTTTATTGCGGTTAATGTGGACCGGAACCCCCAAGATAGGTGAAAATCCGGGAAGTAGGATCAGCCAATCAGCTCACTGGATACATTCACTCGTGCTCTCATTCGTCGATCTTGCGCGGAGAACCAATCACGTGTCTTGTCTGAGTGCCCATGGGTGTGTACAAAGCCTCTGAGAGAGTTTCTCTCTTTGTCTGGCATCCTGGGAAACCGTTTCTCTCACGCATCCCGATAAAACAGCGCTGCTTTCCGCAATACGGCTGCCGATATGCCGATATTTTCTAATTTTTGTTTTTCAATGAATATTTTGGAAATGCCTGAGGCCGCGAAACTTGAACCGCGAAGTGGCGAGAGATTACTGTAATCTTGACAGCCTAGGTGAACATAAGAGACGAACTTTTGAATGGTAGTCTTATTCAAATTAAATGTATAATCCTCCACACAAGATTGTTTCCTGCTTTTTTGTTAAATGGGAACAGAAAATAAATGTAATTTAATCACGATTAATTATTTGAATATATGTAAATATATAATAAATGTATTTAAAATTTAAGCAAAGCAGCGTACATTTAAAATGTATTACTTGTGCAAAAAAAATAAAATAAAAATAAAAATAAAATAAAATGTATTACTTGTAAATATAAAAAAGGGAAAATCTGTTCTATACGTTTAACAAATCAAAATCTTTTCAAAGATTCACAGTTCTGTTATATGACCTCCTGATGACCCTGCTTTGGTGTTTGGTGAATGTGTGCGGGAGCAAGTAGATTTATACAGGAGTTCATGTTTCTTTGTGTGTGTTAACAAATACCAAGTGTATATTTAATTGCCCAATACTACTCTCTTCATGGTCCACTGAGGTTTCGTCTCAGTGGTGAACAGGCAAATTTAACATCAGTGGGGTACCCCATCATTTAGACAAACAAAACCCAGCACAGACCCTGGTCTAGGAATTGTGAAATAGTCAAATGTTGTCCAAAGGCTGAAAAAAGTAGTCATATATAATTTCCTTTCTTGGCAAGCATTTTTACTCCTGCTTTAACTGCAAAATTGTATAGAGACTGCGAGAGCTTGTGCTGAGGGTGAGGAGTGCTATTGGCTGACTTGTACTCCTCCCCTGTCTGTGATTGGTTTGAAGGTTCAGTGGGGCACTCAATCAGCGCAGTGGAAGCATATGTAGGTCAGTGTGTAGCTGTGCTGCATGGTGTGTTCGTGTGTGTGTACTGTGCGGTCGCGTACTCTGGCAGTCCTCCAGCTTTCTCTTTCAGAGTTAGTGAAGAGAGCGGGGAGAGGGGCAGAAAAGGAGAGGACAGAGGGAGGAGCAGACTGTGAGGCCTCTTCTATCCAGTCTGCGCATTAACGACACTAAACGCATTAGTGTTTAGTCTCAGATTGGTGACAAACATTTGGAACAACTTTTCTGAATGTACTGTAACGCCAAACAGAGTTGCCTTTCGTGGCCTCAGTTACTCTTTTAATCCTGTAAAAAGAATCTTGCTGCCACAGGGAATGTCAACAATGGCCATTTACCATGACACAACCTCAGAACCAACTTTCGTCCAAACCACTACATATAAATACACGAGGATGTAAACATCAATCCATGTCATTCAATGCGTCTTGCTCTTTTTTTAAGTAGACGTACCATTGAGAACCTGAACAGCCAACTTGGAAAGCTGTAGTGTTTTCGAAGTTTCGAGTGAAAGGGAATGCCAGAGAGGGAAAATCAGGCTTTGAGTGTTGTCCAAAGCTACACTTCTGTATTTGCCTTTAACGACTGTGCCCCGAGAGTGCCCCATGTACTTCCCAAGCACTTCCCTCTGGCATGGCCAGGAATTTAGCTCAAGTCCCTAAGGTGTGCCACAAAAAGCACAGAAAGTCTGTTGAGCTGCTAAGCTTACCCACAGTGAATAACTGTCCCCTCTAAAAAGCTCCCACTGCACACACACACATGTGCTAAGCAACCTGGCACAGACTAAAACATCAACTCTCTATCTCCAGACACTGGATGTCTAGACAGAGAGAGCAAGAAGATTGGACAAAGAGTCTCTTGAGCATCTCCGTCTGTGCATTTTACAGTGAACCAACTCAGTTAGCACGCACACACTTATACATGCACACGTACCCAAGTACAAAATTACTAAAAGCCTGGTGGGCACATTCTACACTTCAATGAATTATGAATCACTGTTGTTAGGCAGACTGAATGCACAAGGTCTTTACCCAGATTTCATACAGCCCACATGCACAGCTCAGCAGTGTGTATAGACACGCGTTGTTAGCGGAAATATGATTCTAGTTATCTAGTTACTTTTTACAAACTATATGCCAGACTATATACTCTGCCTTGCTTAATACAGAAAAACGTCTATCCATCCATCGTATGGTTATTCTTATGGTAGTGCTTATAACTTTCGTGTCAGAAAATCATACAGTGTTTAAACTGTAATTATGTTGACACCCTGAAACACAAGTAGAAAAAAAAAGTGTCAGCTGACAACCATATCTTAAGAGTAAACACACATTATTCCAGTAGATGGATAAAGAGGAACCAAAGAGTAAACATCCTGCACACCTCTGTTGTTTTTTCTTTCTTCCCCATCTCATCTCGTGATCTGACTGCCATATCTGCATGTCTGCAAATAAGTATAGAAAATATCCTTACTTCCCTTTTTTGATGACTATTTTAAACGGCAAATTATAGCCTTAGTCACTGCTGTGGGTGAAAAAGCATTAGCATTTTTTGATGCAAGAAAAGCAGTGGTGTTTTTGAAAGATTTATGCATAATAGTTACACCAACAGCAGTGCACTGGTTGTATTAGGTCATATTTGCGTCAGAGGTCAGTTTAAATTCAGTTTAGACTGTTAAGAAATATAGGTATTTTTATTTCAGGGAGGATGGATGGAGATGAGTGATTGAGTAGACATGTGTGTGCGTGTACGGGTGACTGGGTTGTCATGTTACAGAATGTGTCAGAAAGAAGGTTGCTTTGCAGGTTTTTCAAGTTGTCTCAGTTGTACTATCCAATCTTTAACTGAAGAACTTGTCAGCACTTTTTGCCTGTCCAACCCCCTTTCTCTCTAAGTTTCTGGAGGGATTACTGTGCAGACTTCTTTCAAAAGTGGTTTCATGTTGAGATTGCGTCTCTGGACTGGCACCCTGCTTGTGTGTCAGTGTTCCCTAGTGGATGGAAACCAGTTATATGCTACAGCTATGTGCTCTCTCACATATGTCTTGATTGTGTTTAGTTCCAAAGATCTCCCCTCAAGCTCTTTTTTAATTCCAGAGAGAGGCCCAGTTGAACTATGAGTGTGCGTGTTTAATGATTCTGGAAGGAGTCCAATTTGCCGGAGAGCGTGTGAATGCAATGGAGCTGTGCCAGAGAGTTCAGTGCAGTAGATGAGTTGTTACTGGAAGGCTTTTGTTCTGGGTTCCACTAGAGAAAAGCCCTTTACAGGAGTCAGCCAGTCAAAATGGCTGAAGGGAGAAAGGAGAGGAGGAGGGGGAAAAAACCAAATGTCCTACTTGTGAGACTGATCTATTATCGAGGATTTCACAAACAGCCTTTAAGGTTCAGCTCAGATACCAATGGCATGTGAACCTGTCCATAATAAGCTGAAATTACCTCAAGCAGTTTTCTAGGAACTGTGGCTTGCTTTGGAATCTCAAGACTAGTTATGCCATTAGTCATCGAAGTTCAGACACATGTGTTTTATATATATATATATATATATATATATATATATATATATATACATATACATATACATACATACACATACATACAGATATATTGAGTAATACCTCGGTTTACGAGTTTAATTCGTTCCAAGAGCTCGTAACTCAAAGTTCTTGTACACCAAAAAAAATTTCACCATAAGAATGCAATAAAAATCACTTGATTCGTTCCACATGACCATAAATGCTCATTTTAAATATTTTATTGGTTTTACCCTATTAATTACAGTTAAAATGATAACCATTAAGATCACATATAAATGCTAGTTAATAATTGACAATTAAACTCTAAAAATACATATATAACAGACAATTTACTGTAACGCGCAATTTAGCGACGAGTAGCGTCGCTGCTGGCGTTATGGAGACGAGAGGAGGGTTTTACTGCTTAGAGGTAGAATTTTGTACTGTATTTCTTACTCATCTTGAGGGTGATTGTCTATATGCTGTACTGTACGTATATTTTTCAGGGGTGATAGGCTGGGTGATAGGCTGTCGGTAGGATATTTCCAGTAAAAATGCATGCGAAGATACTGACCGTTAGGACGTTAATAACTGACCATTATTTTTCCACAAAAAAATGTGCGTGGGCGAGGGAAACATTTTCTCGACACAATGCTCGTACACCGATTTGCTTGTATGCAAAGTCACTCGTAAACTCGTTAAAAAAAATCTCCCTGACCTAATAATTATATGCAATTATTTTCAACTTTTGCAATTACTTTGTCCAAACTGATCCCAAAGTGATTTTTAGTATAGTGTGGGTGTGTCAAAATACTTCTTGGGGCCAATGCCTATACTGTATATGAACTCTGGAACAGGAAATAGTTGGAGAGCTTTTGATGGTTGTGGAAATGAGCTCGAAGAGTGAGACCAGACCTTTGACACATCAATGAAGTTAAGGGCAAAGGTCTGTAGGATGTTGTCCTAGTGTCACTCAACAGCTCATTGGTTTTCAGTTTTTTAACTATTTTATCACAGGACAGTAAGTTTTTGTGCATGTGCGAGCTACTGTCTCTATGTGTGTAGAATGTAGCAGCACATTACTTTTGTAGGGTTCAAATAGTGAAAGATATCAAAGATCAAATCAAAGATATTTGAAAATAAACAATGACATTTGCTTTACTGTTTCAACCCCCTCTTTCTTAAGGGCCATTTGGAATTCCTACAGACAAAGAGGTGTTGATAGTGCTCAAAACCTGTTCCGGTGTGTACACAGGTGGTCTACGAATGATCACACCTTTAGTATGGTGGGGGAAGTTGCAATGATCTGATTGGTCAGTTTGAGGCCACGTCCACAAGATGCCAGTGCATTCCCTATCCGATCATAAACATGGCGTCGGCGCAAGAAATATCAGCGTCCACACGAGACCACTGAAACCGACTGAGAACGGTGTAGTTTATATGCCAGACCAGTATAAGGCGCTGTAATTCTGCCACAGATAATACACTATACACAGAGAAGAAGACTTTGAGCATGCGCATTGTTGTTGCTGTTCAGTGTTGCCAGATTGCTAGTTATCTTTGGTCACGTCCGATCGGAAAAAAATGCATTGGGCTGGTTGATAAAATTTGGGATGGTTTTTGATGCATAAAATCGCTCAACATTTTTCATTATTTATAAGAGTACGCACTTTGGGCTGGTATTTTTGTAAATGGGAGGGTTTTAAGCTGTAGTTGGGCTGGAAATCTTCAGTCCAATCTGGCAACACTGTTGCTGTTACTGTGATGCAGCCGACACGTGATGTAATGACATCATCAGTAAACAAAAAAATATACGGATTGGCCGTCCACACGATACCGCAAGGGTGTCGGATTCAGATCTATCCACTTTAGGACCCGGTATAAAAAGTGAGCGGATTCAGTCTCCCAAACCGCCGGATCCGTGTGGACGGAATGCCAATCCGATAAGAAATGTATGCGGATGCAGTGATTCGCGTCTCCGTGTGGACGGGCCCTGAATGTTTCACTTCACATGAATGTTTCAGTCACATGGTCAAGGAAGGTGTAAAAGAAGTTGCTCTTGGCACTTCTAATCTCTGCTCTTTTCCTCCGAGTCCCTTTCTTGAGGGTGCTCTTTCTTTGCCTCCTCTCTTCTTTGTCACTTTATCTCTCTCTTTCTATCACTCAGGTAACATTCTACATGTATGGTGTGTACAATTTATGGTATAAGTTATCATCTCATACATCTATTTTGTTACTATTTTAAGGGAAAATAGTTACCAGAATAACCAGAAATTATCATTAAACCCTATCAATTACAAATTATGTGTTTTGGTTTGGTATTAACTTTGAAGTGCTACCTATTGCAATATAATATCGTCACACTATACTAGCCCACAGAGATTGTTGACTTTGGGGGGGGGGGGGGGGGGTGCGAGTGCGAGCGCAAGCGGCTGTGGCGCTGTGACTATGGAGGCGTTTGAACAGTCTTGCTTCGCTCGCACTCGCACCCCCCCCCCCCCACCCCCCAGTCAACAATCTTGCACGGAGACCCATCATCCTTATCACTCGCACCCCCCCGCAACCCCCCCCCCCCCCCCATCAACAATCGACCGGTCCGCAAATGCGCTCCGCGGCCCGGTACCACTTTATCGACGGACCGGTACCGGACCGGGGGTTGGGGACCACTGATTCACATGATCGACGACTAGTCAAGTCAAGTTTAAAGCGTCATGGCAGAACATTAAAGTCAGAATATGCAACTATCTTTGAATGTCTAATAGCGTAGAAATGCTGTTTGCTGGTAGATTGTATAACTTCTACTAGAAGGGGTTAAGAGCACCACGCTAACCAGGCAAACCTTGACCCTTTGAGTACGGCGCAGGGGATTGCCATATATCTCTGCGAAAGGAAAATGTGAGGGCGAAAGAGAAAGTGTGAAGGGGGAGGGGAAATCAATAGACAGACACAGCTCAGAGGACATGTCTGTGAGATGTTTCAGTGTGTTTCGTCATGACTGGAGCTGCAGCATTAGTGAGCACCTTGTGTGCCTCAGAGAACCAGAACAAAGAGACATGAAGAGAGAAAGGGAGATGAACGAACAAGTGACAGATCGAAGCCTCCTAAGCCAGTTACACAGAGAAGGGACTGTGCTGTTTAAATGAGCCGTGTCCCAGACACACAAACATCGACCCAGCGCAAGAAAACATGCTCTTGTTTGTTTGTTTGTGTTTACTGAGTTGATGGGGTTTTTGTTCAACTCAACTGGTGTGTGATTGGCTTGGGACAAAAGACATGACGTAAAAAGCCTTTCTTGTAGCCTTTTCTGGTTACAGTGTATAGACAAAAAAGCAAAAGAGCAAACGAGTAAGGGAAATGCACAGAGACGAGAGGTTGATGTTATGCGTATTCCTGCACGTCTCAATATTTCTATGTTTAAAACTGTAATCTCCTATTTATCCAAACACACGTACACAGCCAAAGTGACCCTAGCCTTAATCATCTAATCAGTCTGGTTTATTTTGAAGGAAGACATTAGGATGCAGCACTATTGACTGTTTTCAATATTATAGAGGTTAAAGGTGCACTCAGCATTTTTAGTTTATGTCGAGGTGGTCTAGATGGCAATCATCTTCGACTGACACTTTTTTCGTCACACAAACGTATACATTTTTTGTTATTGCTGCACTGCTAAATATTTTATTCACAGCCAGCCATTAAGTAATCCTGTGAGTGAAAGTGTTCAATAAAACAGGGTTATTAAGATAAAGTGAGTAATATTTAGCTGGTCATGTGATCTTTGCATGGCGGCCCCCTGTGGTTACCTGCAGAATAAAATGGCTTTTATTAGGGTGAGCGATATGAATAGATAATTTTAAACACATTTTTTAAAAGTACTATTTATTTTTATGTAAAAGTGATAGTCCACCCAAAAATGAAAATTATGTCATCATTTACTAACCCTCATATTATTCCAAACTGGTATGACACTTTTCCCTCAGAGGAAATCAAAAGAAAATATTGTATTACTTTTTGATTGAAATTATTACTCATTTTATTTTTGACCAAGTAATTTACTGTGCCTTTCAAGATCAACTTACACAGCTACACAGTTTACACAATGATCACAAACTCGTCACTTTATCCAAAGTCTCATTGCATCGACCAATTATATTGTCCTTTTACTTTACCCTCTATCTGCATCAAACACATGCACAGAGGCTTTAAAACAGCAAGCAAAGCCAAAGCTCAATTGGTATAAAGGACAAAGGAGTGGGTTCCTACATTATTTGCATTGATATTTGGTACTTGTGGGGAAAACTCCCATGAGATTATCCCCAGCTGACTGTGCATATGTGATATAATTCAGAAGTAGGTCACCTGGTCACGGAACAAGCGTTTTGTTTAAAGACCGAGCATTGCAGTGTGACAGTCCAGATCTGTGTGTGACCTAATGTGCACATACATGCACGTGAAACACTCGGAGTGTATTTTTGTTTGTGTCTGTCACATCAGCAGAAACAGGAAATCATGCGGCCCAAAAGTCAAGGCAGCAGGAACTAGGAGGGGGGGAGAGGGAAATTGATGGTACAGCAGAAAGCCTTGTGAAACACTCTCTGCTGCAAAGTAAATTTCTTTGTCTCTTATTTAGGTCCATTGAGACCCTTGTGAATTATTACTGTAAATGATCGTCATATGGTGCTATTCAATAGTATTGCATGTAGAGGTGCGATAAAGACGTTCTGCCTTGTTGTTATCTAGTTTTTGCAGGAAAATATGTGTGGGTTTGGGGGGGGGGGGGGGGTAATAATAGTACCTCTGGTTATGTTTAGACTATACGGTGATGTGAAAAAGTGTTTGCCCCTTCCTGATTTTTTGTGTGCATGCATCACATTTGGATATTGTTTTTTCTTAATAATAACAACCTTCATGTAAAACTGCATTTTTTTGTTTACTTGTGTTATCTTTGACTAATATTTAAATTTGTTTGATATTTGAAACATTTAAGTGTGACAAACATGCAAAAAAAAAAAAAAAAAGAAATCAGGAAGGGGGCAAACACTTTTTCACACCACTGTATTCATATTGTGACTGCACATTGGAATTGTATAA
The DNA here is from genome assembly GCA_037043235.1 of Rhodeus uyekii. Taxonomy (NCBI): domain Eukaryota; kingdom Metazoa; phylum Chordata; class Actinopteri; order Cypriniformes; family Acheilognathidae; genus Rhodeus; species Rhodeus uyekii. The sequence goes on along the minus strand of JAWRVZ010000012.1, from coordinate 583,894 downwards.
CAATTTGGTAAAATGTCAAGTTGCATAAGAGGTTTGTCATCTCGAGTTATCTTGATTTAGCTTTGGACACTGAGTTCTGCTCTGCCTTTTGCATTATATCATGTTTCTATGTCTCTGTCAGGTAAATAATGTAAAACAGGCCTCCCCACTGAATAGTCAATGAGTGAGCGATTTCGAACATTTTGAGTGCAAATTACCCAGTCTTAAAAACGGCAATCCACTTCAACACCAATTCATGAAATTCATGAAGGTATACAATGAAATTGTAAAAGCAAATGAAACACAGGCTTCCCTTTGAGCAAGCTTCCCTTGTGATCATAGCCAGAAAAGCCACAGTGTATACACATTCCCAAACACACAAACACCCGCAAAAAATAAAACAGAACAGGGCCTTTTTTAAATCCAGCCCAGATGTGCCCAAGAGCGACAAACATTCGTGTAGAGATGGAGCCAAACATTGATAAAGATGTTTTCAGTCACTCCCCAGAACAATAGTAATGTAACGACAGCAGCCATTATGAATAAATCCATTATGAGAATATCAGAGCAGACATAAAGAAAACCTGTTCCATTATGAGTCTTTGTTAAATTATTCACTGAAATGTCACAAGCTGACTGCCATTTATAGCAGTCATCCAAATACAGTGTGTGTTCAATACATGCTGCTTGCATTTTGCTAGACAAACAGGTTCCAAGAACGATAAAGAAAGAACCAAATACAGAAATGATTGACAGATTTGGGCTTGTTTTATTGCTTTAGTGAAAATCTTATACTAGTAAACCTGTCTGGCGAAGACGTGAAAAAATAGGTCTTACTCTATCAACTTGGCCAGGTTAACCTGGGACGTCAAGGGACATAGTGTTCCAAATTACAGCTAAAAATATCACATGTGTGGCTGATGTCTGTTCAGTGTTGTTTATCTGTTGAGTAGGTCGTGGGTCTTTCATATTCCAAGAGAGATGCCAAAGAGGGTGTGGACCAAGAGGTTGGATGTCTGGGAAGCGAGTTGAGCAGAGAGTGAAGTAAAGGACAGACATGCATTTCAAGGAATGTCACACACGCGTGTGTGCATTTTATGCATGTGTGAGGAGTTTACTATAAGGATGAACTTTAAAATCCAAGGCCAGGCGTCCGTTTCTCATGGATTTGATAGTCAACTTTCCCTTCTTTGTCCCTCTTTTATATTCAGAATACATTTTTTTACTTTATTTTCTAATTTATTTTAAAATACATATTTTATATTTTCCATATTGACATGATTATATAATAATAGCAGCGTCCCAATTCAGGGCTGCAATTGTGGGCTGTCCCATTCAAATTAGCTGAACGTGCCCTACAAATATGTCCGCAGAGACTGAGAGAATCCTTCGCAGCCCAGCTTGGTGATGAATTTTTTTGAGAGAAACACTTTTATAATCTGTATTTACGTATTTAATGTAAGCTTTCACGTAGATCGACCTTCCCATTTAACAATGCCTAGTTAGACCGTCGAGGACTTCGAGGGCATGGCCAATCCTTTGATTCCCCTGAAATTCAACCTCTGAACTGGGACACAGCTAGAGTTATTTTAGTATCATTTAGATATTATTACAGCTTTTATTAAAATTGATTATGTTTTTAGTTTCATTTGTAATCAAAATTATTATTATAATTATTTGTCATTTTTTTAATGTTTATAAAGCTTTTAGTTTTTTATTTAATTTTTACTTTTAGATAATTTAATTAAAAAGAGAAATGTTAGCTGATGTAAATGTATTAATGTAGCTAAAATAAAATAAGTATAAAAAGATTAATATATTTAATTCAGTTCACATTTTTATCAAGTAACTAATCTGTTTTTAGGGTTTTAGTTTTCATCACATAAACCATCAGTTTAAACAAATACATAAATAAATATTAAAAAGTTGGTTTAAATCATTCTTATTTTTCTTCACCACCCTTCCTTCCTTCCTTTTTTTATTTTCCATCTTCTTTGTGTTTGTTTAGAGTTGAACAAATGGGATTTGTGGTTCTTTGGCACACAACACAGATAATAGGACTAACTGTACCCAAGACGCACATAATGTTGTCCTAAGATACTCCATGTCACTTAATACTATTACAACACAAGCACTACTGTGATGTCTCAACAAGTAAGCGGCTGTGACATGCTAATGACAGTGGTTGCCAAGCTCTTGAATGTGTTAAAACGTCAGAGAGTGAGCATGTTTATATGAATATTTGTGTTTCCAAACTATAAATACTCAGCTGAAATGTGAGGACACCGGTTAGGAGTGATTATGAATGTTTGCTGGACAGCACAGGTGACACATACTGACCTACAGTGAGGTCAGCTATGCAATGGGGCATGTGTATAAGCGCTGTGATTGGCTGAACAGAGTAGGCTGGGAAGGCCACCACCCCCCTAGATCTGAAGTCCCAGAATAAACAAGCAGGTCTTTGAACATGCCACATTATGCAATGTGCACGCAACACACACACATACCCTGCTTAGCACTCTTACATGCTTAAGATGCTTTGTACTGTTTAGGGTACATTGTTTTGGAAACATGCGCTCTAATTATTAGTTCTGAGTAAAACTCTGAAAGGAAAGAATAAACATTCCCATAGATTTGCATGAGGTTATGTAATGGTTTCTAGCTGGTTGATCATCCATGACCAGCACAATAACACAAACAAGCCAACTTAATGACTTTAATTTATGAGTTTTGTACTTTTAGTGAGCTAAATAAATTCTTATATAGTTGGCTGGGATGTATGGACCTCAGAAGAATAACAGAAGAAAGAGAACAGAAAACACAGAATGTACTTTCAGAGAGAACTGGATCCCCACTCCACATGCCGTCCCCTACATTTTCCAGCCGATTTATATACAAGCACACTCTCTCTCTCTCTCTCTCACACACACATACACACATGCGCGCACACTTTTGGACAAGAAGCACGCACACAAAAGGAGAGATGTCCTGTGCTGGCTGGAAACTGCACATTTTGGTTGGATGGAATGGAATGTTCTCTCTTTCTCTCCAGCAGTCAAGGCAGCTGGGAAAGGGATGAGGCGAGAGTGGGAGGGTGCGGGTCAGTGTACTTGGATTGTGTATGTTTGCATGCTTGCATTTGTGTATAAACGGGATTTCTCTTTACCTTTGCTGTGTCAGCAGCAGTGTTAATCTAGTTAATCCTGTTGGACTGTAATCTAATTACTAAAGAAAATATTTTTGGCATCATCAACAATAATGAAAATGCTTTATATATTTATACACACACACACACACATACAATTTATAGTTATGAAGTTAATCAAAAGTGACAGTAAAGACATTTATAATTTTACATAAATGTAATTTAAATATGATTTTTTACAAAAAGTTAGAATATAGTTTAAAATAAAACAAAGTTTTATAAAATAAAGTTTCTGTGTGCGCAGTGTGCGAGTAACATATATATATATCTTCCAGCCAATCAGAATTTAGTATTCAGACAGACTATATATATATATATATATACACACATACACATACACATAAAAGATAAACTTATTGATAAAATAGATAAAATATTGACTATTATACTTGTTTGTCATCTTCTAAAAAGACTCTAACAAAAAAAAAATAAACATAAAAAATTAAAAGCTGTAAAAATTAACATTGGTCTCAATTTATTTTAGCTCTTCCCTCTCTTGAACTTGTCCTTTTCTAACTCTCTTCTCATCTGACCCTTCCTAAAAACATAAACACTAGACTTTGAATGTTTTTGTTTCCTTTTGGACACAAACATAAAAGCACACATGGAGCAAATACTCAGAAGGCTAGCACTTGGGTTTGCTAAGAAATAAGATTTATTTCTGCAGATTTCTGGAAATGCAACATTTTTATGTGTACACAGACACGCACAAAGTCCTCCGTACTCTGTGTGTCATTGAAAGTCAACCGCAGTGACATGTTTAGCTGCCAAAACCAAATTAACACAATGGCTCTGTCTTGAGTTAATACAGTAAGTGTGTGCTGCTGCTGAAATAATGATGTGTATGTGTGTGACAAAGAGAGGGAAGGACTTCATGAGTTTTAGGTTCTATCCATCCATCCATCTTTTTTTATTATTTTTACTCTTGACAATATTTATTTATTCATTCATTCATTTTAGCTATCGCCCAGCCCTAGACTCAACAGCAACATTAGGACAAAGCAACACTTAGACAGTCTCAATATTTAAAATGTATCTTTAATCATTATGATTGTGTCCTTTCTAACTCTTGTAAGGGTTGGCAGGTTTATTTCCCTGTGGTTTTGGTTTGGTTGATTTGTGGGCAAATGCCTGCTGTTTATAGGTTTGTATAGTCACTGGCTTCCTGACATCACAAAAATGTCCAGCCAGAGCGCAATAACATTCACAGAGAGCACCAGATAACCAAAACACATCTCTCAGAAGAAGAATGTGAGCGAAGCCGTAGTTGCGTGTGTGTGCATTGCGTGGCTGCTGACATTGATGGATTGTTACCACATGTTGCTGACGGACAAAAAGGTCTCTGTGTTCCAAAGAGATTCAGTGTGCAGCTGGACGCTCAGTTAACAGCCTCTCAAACACACGTGTGTGCTGAGAGATCACACGCATACTGACTGGACATTTAAACAAAATTAGTTCATTTTAAACACAACAGGTGAAAACTAATTTTGTAATCTTAAACAGAAAAACTGTTAATGTCCCATTAGTTTCAGACTGAAAGGATGAGCTTTAAAGATTAAATGCGGGTATGTGTTTTCTGACTGAGAGTATAAATATAGGGTTTACAGGGTGTGTGCTCTGCACTTGTGCATCTCATAGTTTGTAGGTGGAGTATAGTAAGCATTTCATTGAGAGAATGGGTGTATGATACTGTATGTTTGAGTCAAAGGCGTCCTAAAAGACCTATGCCTTGTAAATTGTAAATTTATGGTAGTTCAATGGCAGCGGATCTGCTTTGAGTCAGCGATGAAAAGTTAACCACAAAGACACCGATACTCTGACAATCAAAACACACATAAGCACTTATTAAGGTCCTCTCCTGAAGGCCTTACCTAGAGCAGGATTACGCAATAAGTGTAAGTTAAAAGAAGCAGTTGAAATAAGGGAGGTATATGCTCGGAAAAACAGGAGAAATCGTACTGCATTTGGTGTAAATGGCACAAGTTTGTTTTTGGCGTCAGTGCCACAAGTTTGTTTAGAGCTGCCAAGCAAGCCGAGGAAGAAAATGAATTGGTATTAATGACTTCATTCACAACATGCTGCTCCATTGAGATTTTAGTCATACCCTTACGTCTCTTTTCCCTCACACACACAAACATTATGTCATTAATCTCTGGAGGGACTTGGCACTGTAAACACCGGTATCCGTGGTATCGCTCATCATAGCTCAACACACACATACGCATCTTGTGAGTCACAAGACGGGGTACTTCAGTTTAGAAATGTGCTTATCAACATGAATAAGCTCCGTATCTCTGATCATTTTAAATAATAAGGCGCATTATATATTAGAATGTATATAAAAATTTAAGCATTTGTTGACTTCTGTATATCCTACTGCGTTGTTGAGGGCATAAAGATAATGTTTTAGAAATGTAACCTGTCTATTCTGCCAAGGTTACTGGCTGTAAAACGTTTCCTCTGTTAAGTTACTATAGTTGCATGGCACATTGTGCTTTTTTAACCTCTCGAGAGCTCATTGTACTTGTAATACACAATGGCATCTATTTTCCACTTGTTTCCTATTTTTTAGCACTGAAAAGTACCCATGTACCCATCAACCATGTCGGTCTCTTGTACATTAGATCTATGGTCTGTATGATCTGTATAGATCTATAATTTAGGGGCATCATGGAACCGCTATCTGCATGCAATTTTGAAATCACTTTTAAATTTGTGCTTGCTTTTTACTTTAGCTTTCGAATTTGCAATCACATGTACTCTGTATACATGGAGCTGTGATACTGAGAAGATATTTGTTAATGACACTCAGGATATGTTGTGCAGCAGGAGTAAGGACTACTCTTGTCATGTGATAAGGGAAATCCGATTCCTGCTATGGAGAGGAGCAGACACTTTAATTTTATAATTGTAACGTCTGTTGTGCGACTGAACTAAATGGTTTTTATTTCTATAAAAAAAGCAAAATGACAGTCTGGGTGGTGCTGCAGTGGGCAAGTAACGCAATCGTGTACGGTTGAACACTGTGTAACTACTGCAGCAAGATAAATATGTACATGAGATATATAAATACATAGTCTGTGTGTGTGTGTATATATGTGATGGAATGATTCATAACCCTGTTTTCTCTGGTCTCTGTCTGCTTTCTCTCTAGAACTCCATCCGGCATAACCTATCTTTGCATAGCCGCTTCATCCGTGTGCAGAATGAGGGAACTGGAAAGAGCTCGTGGTGGATGATCAATCCTGAAGGGGGGCGGGGAGGTAAAGCGCCAAGGCGACGTGCAGTCTCCATGGACAATGGTAACAAATACACCAAGACTGCACGTGGGCGTGCCGCCAAGAAGAAGGCAGCGCTGCAGGCTGCCCAGGAGGGTTCCCTGGAGAACGTATCTGCTGGTGGTCTGTCCAAGTGGCCAGGAAGTCCCACTTCCCGGAGCAGCGATGAACTGGAATCCTGTTGGACTGACTTCCGCTCACGAACTAACTCCAATGCTAGCACCGTGAGTGGCCGCCTATCACCTATTCTGGCGAATCCAGAGCTTGATGATGTCCCAGACGGTCCACCTCTGTCCCCAATGCTCTACTCCAGCCCCAGCAGTCTCTCTCCTCCCTCATCATCTTCATCAAACTCCAAAACGTGCCCGGCAGAACTTCCAGGACTAGCTGACCTGACTGGCACAATGAATCTCAATGAGGCTGACAACTTAATGGTCGATCTGTTGGACAACATCGCTACACAGGTGCAGGTTGTTCAAGGGTCTTCTACTTTCAGTTTTGGCTCCAAGAGCACTGCATCACCCCCTAGCTCCTCATCATCCCAAACTGTGAGCAACAACACCGGAGGATTCAGTAACCCCATTTTTGGACCTTCGGCAGTAGGCCTGCGTCAGACGCCCATGCAGACCATCCAAGAAAACAAGCAAACATCATTTTCTAGTGTTCCTTGTTTTGGAAACTCACTTCAGGAGCTGCTGAATTCTGATTCACTGGTCTCACACAGCCATAGTGACGTTATGATGACGCAGTCAGACCCACTTATATCACAGGCCAGCACTGCTGTCACCTCTCAAAACTCCCGTCTTCGCAATGGCCTCATGCTTCGTAATGATCCCATGATGTCATCATTCAGTTCTGTGCTCAATGGACGAAGCGGCCATCTCCAGAACAAGCAACACCATCAGGGATCCAATTCCCAGGGTGCTTTGCGCTCGCTCTCCAACAACAGGGCGCAAAGTCTCGTTAATGATGCTAATAATTTAGTCTCGGCAAAACAGCACCTCCAGCCACAGCCCTCCATGTTGATGACCGAGACATCGCTTTACTCTGGCCTGAATGGAAGTAACGGGATAGGGATCTGTCACCCCTCAGGAACAGATCGTTTTCCTTCAGACTTGGACCTGGACATGTTTAACGGCAGTCTGGATTGCGACGTGGATTCCATAATCCGCTCTGAATTAATGGACTCTGATGGACTGGATTTTAATTTTGATGCATTGGTGCAAAACGCTGTTAGTCTGAATCCCGTGGGAAACTTCACTGGGACAAAACAGTCCAATCAAAGTTGGGTGCCTGGCTGATGGCCGTCACTTAGGTGAGCCAATACACAGTTTATAGACATAGCTGTCCATGCCATGGACAAACAAAAAGACAAATAGATAAAGACTAAAATAAATAACAAAAGAGTTTCAATATAGTGACTGTTTTTTTTAGATCAATTACTTGGAGTGTAATGATACACTCATTTGACGATTCTATGCAAATTGCGATACTGGCCTCACGATACGATACTTTTGCAATACTTTAAACCAAAATAAAGAGTTTTTAAAATAAAAAAAATTACAAAGATATTATTAATCAGAACCAACCATTCCATTATTATTCCGCCATTGCATTATTATACATTATTCGACATGAAGTAGTTTTATGTAGTAAAGTCAGTAAAACTCAAACAAGCTGCTTTTCTGTTTTCTGATCAAATTCTAATCGCGAGAAACTTTGTCAAAATGACAATTCCCAAAATAAATTGTTAGTTCATCATGTTTACTATAGTATGCACATCATTGTAAAGCTTGGATTTGGATTAGACCACTTGATTGATTATTTTGTACAATCCCTTTATGTAATTCTTTCAAGTTTTAGAGGAATGGACTTTGAATTGAGAGACAGAAATCTCTCAGGTTTCATAAAAAATATTTTCATTTGTGTTTGGAAGTTGAGAGAAAATTGTATAGGTTTAAAACGACATGATTACAGAATTTAATTTTTTTTGCTGAGCCTTGGTTAAACCTAACCCCATGTCACAAATCATATAGTTTACATCAATGATGCATATAGGCACATTTCTTATTTTGCAAAAAATCTCAATACAACAATGGATTTTGTAAGGGGCTATTCATACAGAACATGTTTTTGCATTTTTTATTTCTTTTAACCTGACCGTTCCAGTGAAAACTGCTGCAAAATATGTGAATGCAGTGGTTAGAGATGTCTGTCTAGTGCATATTTACACAGAAAACCATGCTAAAGCAGTGCAGTGGGATACAAAACCACTGATCCTTATACTGTACAGGACTGTCCACAAACTTATAACTTGTATGCTTTCTTGATTTTTTTTCATTTATTTAATACAGAGCAATACTTTTTTTGTCTTTCTCTCTAGGCTCAGAACTGCAGAGAAAACAACAAATAATAAAACAACAACTACAAAAATCCTGCACAAAAAAAAATCCAACAGACTTGAAGTCAATCTTTGCCAAGATTGCTGTCTGCGGCAAGCACTGGATGATATGCCTGTTTACAGGTCCATCTCTACGAGCAGACCCAGACTTTAACAAAAGACTGCCCAACGGAGAAACACAAACTAACAGTGAACTCACAGATCATTATGCAACATTATGCAATGTTTGAAATTATCCCACTGTTAGAGGTGAAGTAATCTAAAAAGGCCTGTTGTAGCTTTTCTGCCATAAACTTAGTTTCCTTGGCTGGGGTCTCGCTCTGTTTTCCATCACAGTTTTGTTAAATGATTCGCTATTTTGTTACCCTCTAAGCACTAACTGTATAGTCATTGATCAATTTAAGAGTACAACTAAGAGGTGGAGAGTTAACCTGAAAAATTTCAGAGCTCATGTGGAGTGCACTTCATCCACAGTTTTTCTGTTTTTAATTCACTGTTACCATACAGTAGTTAGTTCCCAAATCTGAAATATAGTTGCCTCATAATAACACTTAAGTAATACATTTTCGTGATTGAATATAACATTTTAAGGAGTAATTAAGTTGTGTGTACTGTCTGTAACTATACAAAAAGTGGTAAAATTGAAAGCTTAGCAGGTGGAGGTGTCTTATTTAGCCAGCAAAGCTATGTTTGGACTTCTCGCATATAAATGTAGCCAAACGTAATGAATAAATAAATATTTACTTGCATCGTGGACATTTCCTCGCCATACCAGGTGCTAAACGATCAGTGTTGATCCCTGTCCTTCATTAAGGCCATCTGTGGACATTTCCCTGGCCACAAGGACATAGCATAATTGATTAGAATTAGCGATTAGCATCATGGCAGCATTCAATGGTGGGTGGGCCTTTCCTCTGGAAGCAATCGTTACTGAGCAAAAAAACAATAAGCTATCTTTTTTACATTTGCCAAACTACTTGAAAATGTAGGAGATGCTGGCAGCCAAAATCACAGAAGACACGGTGACATTTGGGGACTTTTCTGTCTCTGTATGCAAAATGCATCACTATTGCTCAGGGGAGAGTGGGGTCTCCATTACAACATCAGGGCCTCATCTTGAATTAGCAACCTGGCTGTACAGTACACAATTTCAGAAATGTTTTATGAACATTTGTACATGAACAAGAGTCTTCTGAAGTAAGGTGATGAAGCAACAGGAATCCATCCTGTGTTGTTGTCAGTTTATTAATGTCTTTATTGTTCCATTGTGCTCAACTATTATCACAAATCATGTACAATTCCTAATGTTCTGTGTTTCTCTCCCTCAGAGAGGGTTCCCTTACACGGCATACTTCCTTGTATGCGTGCATGTAAATGTACATATGCATCGTGTGTACGTAATGCATATATATGTATACATCCTGCTATACTTATAAAATGTTGTGATAATACAGATATCTCTTTCAAAGTCCACGTGTTGAACAAAATAATGTAATTGTTACATGGGGAGTTGGACAGACATGGATAATAGCAGGGGTGTCAAGCTAAACGTTACTGTATACATTTAACCTTTTCAGAGTGTGTGCACAGTACATGCACTTTACAAACGAACAAAGTCCAGATTCAATTTTATTCTGCTTTAATAACCAATAATCTGTTAAAACAAAAGGAGAGCATATAAAAATGTAATCCTTTCACACACCTTTCGACAAAGTGCTTTTGATAAGAGAATAGCTATTGAACAAAATGACATGAAAAAATAAGTTTAGATGTAAGAACATGGAACAGAGTCATTTAAAGTTTAGATGTCCTGCTTAAAAAGCATAAGTACAAAACAACTGATATAATATGAATGCTAATGTTTTAGCATAATTTACTTGTGCGTTTGACACACCTGCTGTAAACCATGATTCCACACCCTAAATCTCCTGCTTTCATCATATACATTTTTCAAACTCACATTTTAACTGATAATATCCATTATGCAATGAATTGGAAAATCGCCTGTATAAGACAGATGAACCTTGTAAATTATTTCAGATACAATTTTCTCACCATCTCAAAAACTGCATTGCATGTATTCTTACATCTCTTTCACTGGGAAAAAAAAGAAAGAAAAAATTTATTTTAAAATCCTCAGACATTACAGGTTTTCTTTACTATGGTGGTTATCAACATTTACCACCGTTTCCACATTTTACCACCCTGATCGTATAACTTCCTCCTTCACCTCTCTTACCTTTGCTCTTTGAACTCTTATCTTATACTCTTATCTTATCTTATGGCTTCTCTACTAGATGTTTGTGAGTATTTTTTCCTGTGTACTCCATTTTGAATTGTAATCTAGTTTGAATAAGAAATGGTGCGCATGTAAATAAAGCTTGGTTGAGCTATGTCTCTGCTGTCGTTTTAAGTCATTTTAAAATTTGATCCATTTAAAACCCCAACTTAAAGAATTTCTGCTTACTAAAAATCTCAGATAATGATTCCACACTCAAATAGGATATTTTGTGAATTTTTTGAATTTGCTGTTGGCTTATTTTCAGTGATCTCTTAAAACAGTTATGCTATATTCTTTGAAACCTAATATGTTTGTCAAATGTTACACTGAACTTTGGGACATTCCCTTTGGTGCAATGACAATATGTAAAGCCTCATTTAAACCTGATTATTGTACTTTGGTAATTTGGTTGTTTCATTTATTTTGTTTTTTATAGCATCTGTTCTCTATCAATAAAGGAGTTCACAAATGGCTTATATATACACAAGTCACATGTGAAACGCTTAACAGCCAATAGAGATTGTTGACAGAGCCATAAGAAATGTCTGGAATCTGTCCCACTGAAACACAGACACACTCACGGTCCATTACACCGAAAGTTCAAAGGTTGTTACGTAACTCTAAGGGCAAATCTGTTTTGCCAATACTGTGGATCAGAGGTGCGTGTATCTGTGTGTATTCAAGGTGTGATGTTTGCTGTGGAAACAATATGCCAACTCAGAACGTCAAAGTTTAAAGGTAATCTTCATCAAAACTCATAGATTAAATCTTGATTTAAGACCCAGTTTAGTTTTTGTTAACTGAAACTAAAAGGTTGTTACATAAACATAAGAAATGCTGCAAATAAGGGAAATAAATTATTTTAAACTGTACTAAAGTTTTAGAAGTGCTAAAATTACTAAACTCAAACCTAACATTGGCTACTTTCCTGTAGCTCAATCGGGTCATGGGTTCGATACCAGGGAAAAGAAGAACTGATTCAATGTGTTCTTTGATTGCAATGTCAGTCGCTTTGGATAAAAGCGTCTGTCAAATGCATAAATGTAAGACCAAATAACAATGAATGCTATGGTGTCAGTATGCTGTGTACAAAACAAATAGTCAAAATGAGCCTGATGTTCGTGATGTTAAGATACACTTTATGATATTTCTGTCCCTCTCATGTGTGGGTGTATCAAAACATCAATGATGACAGATACGTAACAGTATGAGTAATTAGGTGTGTATGGCATAAAGTGTTTTATAATAGTGCATTTGTGAGTATACAGCAATGTGGGCTAAAAAGGGCTTATGGGCATTTACATTGTGAATAATGTGCGTGCCGTGAATGCCGTAACCTCTGACTCCTCAGGTGAGGCCAGACTTGTCAGTGCTGTGGTCTGACAGGTCAAACTGTGTGAGGAGAGAAATGGGGATTCGAGAACTGGGCTGTGGTGTGGTGATGTCATTGCTGAAGGGATAGTGTGACATGGTAAATGAGAGACAGAGAAACAAAAAGAGAGAGAGCCTGTGTGAGAGGGATCTCAGGTTTACTATCCATTAGGCAGTAGAATACAATCTGCCTAAAAGGAATGTGACGTACAGCATTTTGGGATCTGTGAGTGAAAACACCCTTAGGCTTTGTTACACACATACAGTACAGAGGCAGGACATAGGCATGCATGCACTCAGCATTTAGAGTTGGGATGGGACAGGATGGTCAACTAGTCATCCAAGATATAATGAGTCAATTAGAGATTAGTGAAGATGACTTTCCTTTTTCTTTCTTTAGTGATTGTAGCACATCACGTGTTCCAAAGCACCATGCATAGGTCTATGCTGACTGACCGTCTCCAGAACCATCCAGGGAAAGGTGTTTTGGGCAAATAACTACAAGGTGGAAAGGGATTCGTCTAATGCAATATTGCAGCAAGATTACAAAGATTACGTCTCTACATTAAACCAATTTACAGCCATCAAAGTGCCACATCTGTAACAAATTCACTTCCTCAGTATATTATAATACAATTACTGTCAGGCTTCAAATGCATGCTGTATAATTTTCCCACTTTTACTATTATTATGCATAATTAGTTTTGTAGACTAAATTTTTTTTAATAGCTATCTATTTTTTAATTCCTCTAAAATCCTAATTTAATTTCTTGAAATTTAATAAAAATGTATTTTTACCATACTACAGTGATCCCTCATTTATCGCGGATAATGTGGACCGGAACTCCCCGTGATAGGTAAAAATCCGCGAAGTAGGATCAGCCAGTCAGCTCACGGGATACATCCACTCGTGCTCTCAATGGTCGATCTCGCACCGGGAACCAATCACGTGTCTTGTCTGAGTGCCGTGGGTGTGTACAAAGCCTCTGAGAGAGTTTCTCTCTTTGTTTGGCATCCTGGGAAACCGTTTCTCTCGCATCACGAAAACAGCGCTGCTTTCCGCAATACAGCTGCCGATATGGCGGTACTTTTGAATTTTTATTTTTCAATAAATATTTTTGAAAACCGCGAACCGCGAAACTTGAACCGCGAAGTGGCGAGGGATTATTGTATATTGGGGATTAACATTGTATATTTGTTGCCTTTTAATTCTCGATTTTTGCTTCTGATCTCCTTTTTGTATACACAGTAAATTAGGATTTAATATTTTAATATGTTGAGAAACGTATAAATAAAAGTGTGGAAATTCAATCAGTTCAAACAACAACATTCAATAATTCCAAATCGCTCGCTGTTTTCAAACAACAGAAGCCTTATCTAGTCGTACATCACAAGATCCCACGGATCTGTGTCACTGCAGCTGTAAGCCAGTAAGAGCTGTGGGTGTAAACCTCACACCCCTGACCTCAAGAGGTGTGCTAGAGGCTGCAGTCTTTAGTGTCCTTGTTACTGTACACACAACACACCAGAGATCACGGTTCAAGTCCTCTTGGGAGTGGGTCAAGTATGACCGATTACTGGTAGCTTCATTTAGTAAATGTATGTAGTAAGCATGAACCAATCACAGGGTGTTGTGGTCACAGTTTAATGTGGTTTTGTCTTGCTGTAAAGGTCAAGGCTATATAATGCCCTAAAAAGCCATTACAATGTTACAGTAAAAACAAAATAATGACAAACAAAATTGTGCCACAATGGAATTATTTAGATATTTTTCGAGGACTATGCTACAATATTGTATGCTAATGTTGTTCTTCACAACATTGAATTTGTTAAAGTTATATTTTTGGTCTTTTTCAGCTTTGATAGGACAGAATTGGATAGGAGAGTCAAAAACAGAAATGCGAAAGGACTACGAGCTGAGACTCGAACTCAGGTCGCCTGAGGTGCAAATGCACAAAATGTGCAACTACCACATGGCTATGGCTTCGGTGAGAACACAGAGTTCCAAAGAGAACAATCTGAAACAAATACATTTCTGATGGTAATGTTTTTGTACGCCTTTATGCAACTTACTTCAGTGAGAATCAGACTATTGTTCTTATAATTGGTTTTAAAATATATATTTTTGTTGAGTTCACTAAATATTTACCACCCTATTTGAAGGCCTTTAATTTTAGATCATCCATACATATATTAAAACATTTCCCTCAAACACACACGCGCACAAACATCAGGGAAGAGAGAAAGAAACCAGCCAGCACTTGATAATGTCATAATTTCCAACAAAGATTCTGTACCATCCGATTCATGATCCTATTCTCCTATTCCTTTCATCTCTCAGTAAACATTCTCTCTCTCTTGACCATCCCTTTCTTTTATTACAATCTCTCTATGTCACTGAGACAGAATAAATGAGTCCCTATGGTTTGTGAGACAATAGAGCGATAATCTACTGTACACAATCTGTGCCCTTGGTGATTTCTGACATGATTACAAAAGGAAAATGGGCCAAAGTCATGATTTATTAGCACCATTATGTGCATCTCTCACATAACATAGACATATTCACCCTGACCCTTCTCACACAGACATACATGCCCACCAACCATCCAACTGCACACTCATCTCTTTGTTTCCCAGGCCAGATGAGAGCTGTAGATTTCTATTCATTATAGAGCATACAGACCCACAGACATGAGCATGGGAATAAAATCACAGAGTAATGTACTGTAGATGGGGGATGAGGAAGAAATAGATTGAGCACATTTATGATGGTCCTTAGGGAACGTTGTAATCAGCTGTGAAGGGGGAAACAGGGCTGTACCTACATAAATCTTGGGTCAGGGGAAAAGGGGGAAGACAACAGTAGTGTAGCACCCCACAAACACAATAAACAAAGACAAAGAATCCCATTGTGTTCACATCCTATGAAATCATCAAACCATGTACCATACTATGAGTGTATCTGTCGGCTGACAACATGTATAGTACCTTATCTATATAATGTAAATGCATGTTAGGTGACATCACTACATCATATCAACTGCCATTATGACTGTGATAATTAAGCTCTAGGGAGAGTTAGCTGTGCCAAAATTTTATGACATCATTTAACAGTATTATTAGCGTGTGTTAGTCTGATTATACCTTTACATTATGTGATATGTGGATAAAAGTTTGACTTTTTTGGCTCAAAGTGCGTAACAATATTGTCCTGCACATCCTTAGAACGGTTTTAGAGGTATGTCGTACTGATAAAAGTCACAATACGCTGGATATTATCATCATCTTTGGGGTAAAAACGGCACCAAAATACAAGATGTTGGGGCAAAAATTACCCTGTATAACCAAAAATGCTGTACAAAATGTCAAGAAGTTAATGTGAAATGACTTTAATAATATTGTAAATTATTTTAAACATCTCATTGTATAATTTATGCAAATTATATCACAATTCAAATGCATTTGCTACAGTGTAAATACATCTAAATGCCACTTCAGATGCAGATTATGTGCCGCCTCTGCAGTGCAAAGATGGATTTTGTTGATAATGGTTTCATATGATTGGTAATAGCCCTATAGTGTTGTATCATTGTAACTGAATTTGTGTAATTTAATTTTTTGCATTTAAGAACTTTTTAAGAAAAAGATTCATAAATATGGTTAGAAAATGCTGTTGGAATTCAGTCTAAGGGCTAAATATCGTTCCTTGATAGAAAAGTTAATTTCTGTCACTGCTGTCGTCTCTACATTCATCCTTAAATTCCATCCCATCATCCTTCACCCACCTTTTCATGCTCTGCATTGCATCTTCTGCAACAGGAACTGGATCCATTAATATAGCTGATATAGCTCACAGAACATAGTGAGAGACTGTGTGGCTAGATTTTCTGGACAGCACTGTAAGTAGATGAGTCAATCAGCAGTCTGTCGTCACTGCGTCATAAAGACATTCTGTTAGAAAAGAAAATGGCAATGTCAGTTGAATGTTCACACTGTTTTTCTCTCTTATGTTAAATTGCTTTGTATGTAGCTCAACCAGTAGAGCATTGGTGTTTACAATGCCAAAGTCAAGGGTTCGATTCCCAGGGAAAGCAGGAACTGATTAGAATGTCAATGTGTTCTTTGAATGCAATGCAAGTCATTACAGGCTGAGGCAACTTCCATGAAGTTCCTGGGGGTCTCCTCCCAGACCTGGATCAGGGTATCAGTGAGCTCCTGGACAGTCTGTAGTGCTACTTGGTGGCTTCAGATGCTCCGTTCAAGATGTTCCGTTCAATGTTCAAGAGGAACTCAATTGGATTTAGATCTGGGGAACGTGAGGATCAGTCAATGGTATCACTCTAGCCATATTAGGCAGGGGAACCCAGTACCTACTGCCCCACCATAAGGTCTGTCAATGGCACTGAGGATTTCAGCCCAGTCAATGTCTTCAAAATCAAAGGTGAAACTGATTCTCAATCACTAATGCTTCCAAACTGGAAGGATTGATTTCCCTATACGTTTAGTTGACTGGTGTTATACTGTGATGATTAAGTGTTCCCTTAATGTTTTGAGCAGTGCATACACACACACACACACACAGTCAATATCCATTTCATCATTGGTCAGAGAACAACTCACAAAGTTATGGCACAAACACCAATGCCATTTTTATCCTGACAATCTATACTGGCTTAGTGTACATGTGTGGCCATGTGTTTTTATTTATGCTGAGCAGTCTAAAACATGTCATGTCAGGTATTTCTATATCTATGTCAAACAAGGTAAAACAAATGATTGAGCATGTGTTGTGAGCTGTGAAGAGACAATGACAGCAATGTATTTTGGGATTTGATCACTTGTACTACTGAGGCATAACAATCTGAATAGTCCCCAGCTTGGTCAATGACATATGCAAAGCAGCATATGATCTACAACATCCAGGCAGGCCTAAAAGTGACAGACCTTAATTATAACATTTAAGTCGCCATGAAATGGAAGTTGAGATCTTCCTTTGTTCCCTATTGTGACATATATCAGACTGAAGCATATAAATAATTTACAATATATAATGCAAAATTCCATAAAAACAAATATGGATTGTCAAATTGAATTATCCTCAATTAAATATAACATGGTTCCTATTAAGTCTGCAAGAAAGCAAATGTTGAAATCTCTTTGTGCTTGGTCAAAATAAAAACTGTTGTGCAAAACCTCAAAGTGTTTGACAGTTCTTACTTTGTGTAAAGTCTAAGCAAACACATTGCTTAACCTCATCCTACATTCGTGAGCCATCACTGTGTTCTCCTTATCACCAGGTGAGGGAGTCAATGTGTGTCCAAAGACTGCCCATAAGGAACGGGTTGCCAAGGAGACAGCAGTCAGAAAAATGATAGTCCTTGCAAAGCAAACCAATTTACCTCAGTGATGTAGAAGAAGAGCAGCTGGCTTGTGTGTATGTGACAAGGTTCACAAGATAACTACATATTCACCATTCATGCAGCCCTCTAAATACAAATGTGTGCACCTCATGCAATCAAAAATCTGACAGGCAGAAAAAATGCAGTACACTTTATTTAAAAATTGCCATCCTTGGCACCACACACTCCCTTAGTGACAATGAAAGAGGGCAACCATATCTATGCAGCCATTGGCCAATGAGCACTCTCATACTAACTCCTTATTGGTTAACTCCTGCAATCACATTACACCAATGAGGCTTCTTGTATCCATGAGAATGAAGGTTGTAGAGTTATTTAAGTCCAACCAGAGCTAAAAGATTGCTCAAGTATATTTTACTTCATGAGGAACAGAGAAATATAGGAGGTTTGTAGTGTTTTAGACAAACCATGTCAGTCTTGCAGAGTAATTTTAAGATAACCCACTAAACAGCATGAGTAGGTTATTCCTTATTCCTTCATGTATGTAGATTTGCTTATTAATACAATTAATTAAGCAGTCTACAGTAAGATGTCAGTTAAGATGTTTGATATCTCTAATATACAATTTAGCCAATGGGTGGACAGATTCTCTGAAGACTTAAATGACAGGACAACCTCTGTGGGAAATGACTATGTAAAACCATAACAGACAAAATAGATGTATCAGTTACAAAAGACAAGCACATAATCCACTATTTGCATGATATGTCCTCTATTAAAGTTGACTATTACAAGAAATTTGAGATATCTCCTGTCGTCATTTGAACAAATCATGTATCGGCTCATTTGTTATCTCTGGATAATAATTTGAATTTCAATCTGGACTTTGCATTAAACGGCAGGCATATGAGTTTTGGGGAGGAATATAAATGAAGCATTAATTTAATTTAAAAAAAAAAAAGTATTTTCTTTTCGTTACAACAGGTTAAAGTTTAAATTATCTCACCTGTTTTTCCATTGGACATACGTATGTTGTGGCTAAGGCTCACAGTGTTTAAAACACACCTATTAAGATAACCTGTATGTAATTATGGGTTATGAATCCTAGTTGCTTTGTTCTAACTCTTAAAAGTGAAGAAAAGATGGTGAAGAAACAAAGTAAAAAGGCAGTGGGTTTCACACGAAGGCCTCCCTCTGTCATATGACCATGCGCGTGACCGTGATTGACTGTGGTGTCCGTCCCTCTTTCTGCTGTCACACACGCTTTTCTTTCTGGATTAAAGATGAACTGTTTAAAGCAGGAAAACCAAGATTCGTTTGGAAATAGAGGTAAAGGTTAATCTTTTTGTTTGTACTTTTTACATCACGTACTATCTAAAATAATAAGTTATCCGATTAAAGCGCTTTACACTAAGAGTGTCGTAGAATATTATTTTTGTTTCGCTGGTTACCTGAATTTAAGATCGCGAATCGAGTTGTGTATTGTACGAAAAATTTTATTCTTTATTTTTTTGCGTAATGTGTTTTAAATGTTTTGTTTTGCTACACCCGAGCACTGTAACAGCGTTGTGTGTTTCCATGGTGACGGACCGTGAACGCGCATTCTTGTCGTCCACTGAATGATATGTCTCCGGTTTATAAACTGTTGAACACGTGTGTGTTCTGTGCATTTAAAAATTACTTTTAAAAAGTAATAAAATATAAAATATTGAAAACTAGTCTTATAGGACAGCTAACCACTGTGAGGACTGAAGTAATATGAGAATGTAAGAAAAAGATGCAGTAATAGTTATAGTATTGTTGGGACAGTTAAATCTTTATAGTTCCAAAAGGCAGTTAATCTTATTTAAAAGATAAATGTTTCTCTTGCTTTTCTCATAGTTATGCATCTTTCCAACCTGTTTTGGTTACAGAATAATGGTCAAGATTTCAGACATTTGATACTGGTACACATCCCTATATGGATCAAGCATGTCTGGAATGGAGCTCCAGCAGGACAAAAGTGATCATCTCCACGTAAGCACTGGCCTCAGGAGACAGACAAGTGCTGAGATAGTGTCAGAGGCTCGTCGCTCTCTCAGAACTCTTGCCACTCAGCGACCTTACACACCTAAGGAGAAGCATCGGCAGCTTTTTGGGGAATCATCTTCTCGTGCACATGATGGTAGACCACCATCTGCATTCAGGTAAAACAACACTGGAGATGATACGTTTATGTGTTTATCCCTTGTTTTGCATGTACTTAAGGCTTATTATATTTTTTATGAGTTTTTATTATAGAGTGCAACAGTACCCGCCTGTTTTCAGTGGCCTTGGTTCTGAAATAAATTTTCCCTTAGGTATTTTGTGAAATTCTTCATTTAAGAGTTGTAAGCTATGAACCAAATCATCCACCTATGAGATGAATCACTCGCAACATTTCGAAGTGAAGCAAAAAGTATTTGAAAATTAGACAAAAAGTTAAAAGAGCAGTTAACGCATGAAGCATCGCAAAACAACATAATGAAATTAAAAGCGATTGATTAAATATAAAACGTCTATTCTGAAAGAGGGAACAGAGATGTAATGCCAGAACAACTGACAAATTGGGATCCCAATCACCTTTGAATGAATCACTTCCCTATAACATTGGCATACAAGATTTGCATCTCACACCCCACCCCATGAAGCGAGAATATAAGGAAGAGCGCAATTGCACATTCAGGTTTGCGCTGGGAAGCCGAGCCAGGGAAAGACACAATCGCCGTAGGGATCACAACATATGGGGACTTAGCCTAGCACAGGGGATATCCACTGGGCGTACCTATGTACCTAGTTTTCTTAAGTTTAGAAGTTATCGTTAAAAAACAGTCCTCCTATGAAGAACATAAATGTTTTTTTTACTTTTAGAAATAAATGACTTTTGTAATCTGTGAAGTACTTTAATAATAATATTATCCATTTGCTTATTCATATAATGGTATGAAGACTAGTTTTAACTGCCTGCACTAATTTATTTTCTAGTCTTCATGGCCAAAATTTTGAAGTTCCTGAATCCAGGCCCGGCTCTGGAACGCGTCTCAGCCCACTGGAACAAGTAAGGGACTTTTCAAAGCTTTATGCCTGACTATTCAAATTAAAACGGGAAACAATAATTGAAGAGTTCTGTCAATCATAGAAACCCAGGCTGTCCCTGGATGAAGGTGGCGGTGACGATGAAGTAACTCTCCCAAAACCCCCAGCTGAACGAGGGAATACCAGGATAGGATCAGGAGGTTCTCGAGCCAGATTGCTTAGATCAGCATCCATCAACCGACTACCACCCATGATACCATACACAAAGAGTAAGAAAAGATATAAAAGTGTTATATTAATCTATTATTTCTGTGGTTATGGTCACTTATGAATGAATATCCCTAAAGAAAAGATATTAAATAGCAAGAGAGCACTGGACTACTTTTCAAAAAGAAAAGTACAATGCAGTATTCACCTGTCGGGCAGATTGATAACCCTCTATAACTTCAATTTGTCCTCTGTCAGTGCATCTGAAAAGACAGCCTGCTAGCTATTGAAGTGTTTCACACCAAACCAAAATGAATAGCCAGAATATAAATCAGTTTACAACATCCCAGGATTTAGCTGTGCCATGTATGCCTTGAGTTTGTTTGCATTGAGAAAACTAAATTTGTGTGTTTGTCATGTCAAACTGTATGGTGTCAGGAAGATTTTTAAAAAGAAATGAATACTTTCAGGATACATACAATTGATAAAAAGTGGCATTTGTTATGTTTTATAATTTATAAACTTAATATGAGTCAAAGAATCCCCCAAAAAAGTATCACAGCCAATGCAAAATGTTTAAGCAGCACAAAAGCACTACATTAGTGTATTAGAATGATTTCTGGAGGATCATGTGACTGAAAACTAAAATAGTAAAGTTGCTTTGTTAAATTGTAATAATATTTCGCAATATTGCTGTATTTTATATAAAATAAATGCTGCATCGTTTAGATGTTTTTAGAAACATTAAAATGTATGTGGTATGTGTTTTTTACTGTTTATCTCAAATGTATTGTTTTGTGCCTGTTCAGATATGTCTCTAGAGGCAAGGATCGGAGTAGACCAACCAGATGAAAGAGAAAATCTGCATTGTGTGACAGGGCAAAAAACAAAATCATCCTCCGAAGCTGACCTGCACACAGTTATCAAACACAGGTATACTTTTTGAGCATAAGAGTTTATTTACTTGTAGGTTACACATCAATTTAATGTACGGCAATCCTTTTTTCTCCTGTACATTTAGAGGTTTTAAATCTCTATAACTGGGTAGCTTTAAAGGCCTTTGGGCTTCATAACAAAAACCTCTACTGTCAATACACCATCAAACTCCCTCTGTAAATGAATTTATGCTCTGTGCCTAGAAACAACAATAAGCCATTTTTATGAGTTGTTGACTCACAGAACACCAAGTTGTGAACTTGTTTATTGTTAACCAGTCTGAGGATCAGTAGATCCCAATGGCATTAATCCTTTCGTTACCAATGTTTTCTGAGTTTCATATCCTCTTTTGTGTATATCTTCCATTACATGCAACGGAATTGTGTAATCTATCTGTACGACCACATTAAAAGGTTTGCTTATTCAGATCCAAGGGCTCTCATTAAAACATTGCCCAGAATGCCCACTTATGACAATCGTAATGTAATGTAATTGCGTAATCGCAATTTGGATGCATTTACAGACACTCTGGAATTTAATAGTAAGTTAAAGTCAAGCAGCAAGCCTCTCTCTCCTTCTTTGTCTACCATATCCTTGTTATAGTTGCTAATGGAGAAATATTAGATTATGCTGGCCGTTTGTGGCTGGCAGGCTGACTGGTCCGTTGACCACCAGTACGGTCTCATTTGAGATTCACACGATGAGATCACGTCTCGGCCGAGGCAACGCACCAACAAAGAGGCATTATTGAGACAAAGGCCAAACACGAACAATGCCACAAAAATGTCAATTTCAAATAATTTCTTCACAATCCTTAGAAAATACCCCTGTGATATTTGATAAAGATTAATGATTGCAATATATTTCACTATAAAAATTGTGAATTAAGACATTTGAGTAAGTTTAATCTACTAAAGGATAGCACAGACTAAAACTGTGTTAATGGATATCTTGATTTTTTAAATAAAATTCACTGTGAAAGTCCATGACTAGCTCTGAGACAAACATATGAACCTGTGGTTTCCTCTCTGTTGCAGTAGCTCTCACATACATGCATGTTTTAATGAACATTTACACAAGCACATTTTGAAAGTTATCTATTTTTCTCTAGTAACTGTTTTTTTACGCAACTGACAGTAAAAAAGATAATCAAAAAAATGGCCAATACATTTCTGCATCAGGATATCACAACAGTGACCTCTTGTGTCTCCCAGGAAAAAAGAGAATTCCATGAGAAGTGCCACTGAACATAGCATTTATATAACCATAAATGTTTTTAAAACACACCGTCAAGGCTTTGTTATTCATCTAACCACTGTTTCAAAGACAATTATGTCATTTATGCTCTTTGTCTGCCCTTTATGTAGATTATGTTTACTGTATGTTTCTGATTAGCAGGAAACCACAAACTGATGTTTCCGGTGAAAGAGAATCAAAACCAGGTATTGCTATTTCTATACTGTATATATCTACACTTGAAACCACTAACTGGCAGTCAAACACGTGATAAACAAAGCTTTCACAATCCCGACACAATCTTGCCAGTGGTCACAAACATCTGATTGGATTGGAAACCTTAACCATTTTTGCTGCAGCAGTTTCTCAGTGTTCTTTATCCAGATGCTAGATGATAGTTTGATCTGTTGTTTTCACAACCCACTGCTTCCTGCAGCTCGTCCACAATGCAAATGCTCACAGAGGCATTTGAACAGAGCAAACACTAATGAAAAGACGTGTGGGTGTGAAGCTCTGACCTTTTCATGCTGCGTTGAACATCCTGTATTCTCAAAGCATTCATATGCTTTAAGAACTCAATTTTCTGAATTTCCCTTCCAGGATCAATAAAGTACATATATCTGTCTGTCTAACACCCGCTCAATGTCTTTCTGCTGTAGAAGACAGGCTTGGGTATGGAGACACAGGTGATGACAGCATGAATGAATCTGTGTTCTGGAACACTAAGGTCCTTCCTGTCCTTCAAGAATTTGAGTCTTTTGCACCAGGTGATGATAAAATTACTCTCATGAATGTGCTTAATACAGACAGGCAAGTAATGATATGATGACCTTGATATGATATGATGATGATATGATGACCAGAACAAAGGGACACATTCTGTTTTGCTGTACATCATAAAACCAACAATAATATGCTTGCACAGAACTATTTACAAAATTTCAAAATTAACACTCTTAGCAATGATTTTGCTTTTTGAATTAAGTGTAATACTATGTTGGGGGATGGGAAAAAACTCAATGCCATTTTAATAGCTCAAATATTCCAAATCATATTTAACTGATATTTAACATACCTGATGCCTTTTCATTATCTTATGAGACCTTTATGAGAAAAAAATAACATGAAACAGCACCCTCCATGAAAAATGTTACTTCATTTCCTTTTGGGCTCTTGAAAAGATTAACATAAATGTCTAGTTTCTGCAGTACATTCTTATCAGTCTACTTTATTTAAGGAATATTTTGAAATACTTAGAGACCTTACACACGACCTTATAAGAGAAATAAAACTTTTTTCTTTTTTTCATAGACACACAAAAATAGTTAATCCCAATATAACAGCTCTACTTTCTATTTTCCATTCAGACTTTTAACAGTCAAAAAAAGTTTTTTCCCCATTTCATTGACATTAAATTCAGAAAGATAGTCCTAATTCTGAGGTTATTGCATTGTCCTTATGCAAGTTCGTTCCAAGGAGCTGCAGCACTTGAATGTGTCCCAGATTGAAAGCAAAACACAATATCTGAAATGCAGAGGAACAAAAACAAAGCTTGTGTTGAGCTTGGCACGGTATAAGCTTTTAAAGTCAAAGCATGTGGGAGAAAAGAACCGTGAAATGCAATCTAATAGCAGTAAATATTTAAGCACTTTGAAAATTCAATAGAAATTCATTTGAAAGATAAATATCAAATATTTATTGTGCCAGGAGCCTCTCGGTTCATGCATAAAATACCATTCATATTCTCCGTGGCATCATCAGAGGGTGCCGTTGGGGAGAATGCCAACCATCTTGGAAACAGATTTGAGAAACAACATTTGTTTTAGCAAAAATAGCTTGGAAAAACGCAGCCCCTGCCTTATCCCCTAAAGGCTAGTTAGGTCCTGTAAGAATAAGGCGTTGCCAGTTAACAAAATGGTTAAAAAACATGTAGAAATGGATTATTCTGTATGTACAGATTATTCTGTAATACAGCTGGTATAAGATGCAAAGTTGAATGGAAAAAAGTTGAGCTCAGGAGAATTTGGAGACATTTATACTCTATTGAAGTCTAATCTAACTTCAAACTCTATATTATGTTGTTGTTCTCAAAGCCAGTACAGATAGACAGTAAAGAGCTATTTAGTCTAGAGCTAGTTTAGTTTAGAGCTATAAAAGAGCTATTTTACACACTAATGGTAACAGGGGGAGAATATGCCCTGAATGGCCATGTTAACTCTGTCAGTGGTTTTTGACATGGGTCCAATGTCACTGAAATGTCAGTAAGCCTTCTCTGTGTACACATCAGGTCAGCTAAATGAAAGAATCTGTGTATCCCACAGACTACTCTTCTTTTACTGTCCTTCATATGGACAGTTGAAGGGTGACATTGCTGCAATTAATAAATTTGGTTTGAAATGTAACCTTGACACTGTCAGGTGTGTAGCAGGGTTGGATGGGGCGAGGACTAAGAGATGCAGAGGATGAGGAATTTATTCATTAAAGAAAACAGAACTTGAACAAAAACAACCCCGAGGGGGAAAAAGGAGACTAAACTGACTTGACTTGGAAACTAGACAGAACAGGAAAAAGACAGCAAAACATCACTATAACACAAAACAGCAAACATGAAGGGAGGAAGAACTTGAGGAGGATAATGAAAGGAAACAGCTCAGGCAAATCAAATGTAACAAGGGAACAAGACGGGCGGGGTTTCACAATGACAAGACATGAACACATGGCCAATGCGAACGCGCATAGCTCGAAACCGCGCCCCCTCACATGACGTAGAGCACACGAGAACGAGTATACACTCCTCCCGTGCGCTCACAACAAGGACAAACACACGGGTCATGAATGTCTGAATCCTGACACAAAGCCAAAACTGAACAAGACCAAAGTTTCGTTGATCAGACATCATAACCCACACATGAGACGCTACACAGACAAGAGAGCGCGCGACTTGAGACACTGGAAGCCGCATGCTTTCACAAAATATGAGATATTATGGTAAGTGTCAGAGCTCTGCCACAACACCAAGAAATTACTAGACCAAATGTGGCAGAACCCTGACATTGTATGGACTGGAACTGATCGTGTTTTGTCTCTTTTAAAACAAAAAACAATCCTTATAGGTGACGGCGTGTCAGATGAGATTGTGGGACAGCTATGCAACTCATGCAATGATCTCTATGACGCCCTAGCAGAGAGAGACATGCTGGGAAGGCAGTGTAAAAAGAGGTCCTCCATCCTTAGAACACTCTTCAGACTTATTGATGTGGGATCGGACCAACTTAACCTGACATTAGCCAAACTTATTCTGGCAGTGAGTATATAGACACACACACACAATATGACTCTTAAACCTTGTATTTGTTAAAAAATCTGGATGTGATTATTATAATCTGTCAAATTTTCAAAGCGAAAAAAGCCAGCACTCTTTTAAAACAAAAAATTATAGCCATTTTCCTTTTAATTTAATAATTTTTTCATAGTAGAAAAAAATCCCTTTCCAGCGAACTGACAGCTTTGCATGCAGAAAAATGTATACCTTCAATGTAGTGTATGTTTCTTCTGATAAAAGAATTAGCAACATACATAAAAGTAAATGTCTGAGAAACTCATTAAAAATACTTTTATTTCAGTTCTGTGCCACTGACTTTAACAATGAATAATGGGTGTCACATTGACCCGCAAACATCATAATTGTAACAGGAGGGAGTCACGGGCAGGGATCCAATCGCTAGACTTTATTAAGAATGGTCGTACAGGTAGAAGGTCAGGGTAAACAGAGAGCATACGTAAACGGTAAATCAGGCAGGGATCACAAAGGCGGGCAGACAGGATCGGAATCGTGGTTCAGGCGGGTGGTCAAGGCAGGCAGCAACAGTCACAAGCAATAACCCAAGGCACAGGTCGGGGTAGGCAGAACAGGATCAGAAACACAGGTAAACAGGCAGAATCGGTAACGGCAAAACAAGACAGCATTAACAACGCTTAGAATGACTGCTTCGCAAATCAAGACTTTGCAGTTTGTGTAAGGATCATGGAGTCTTTTATAGTCCAGGTGATAGTTAACAGCTGGTGAGAACAAACAGTCATAATGGTGTCCAGCTGGTGTGTGCAATCAGTTCAATGTGAGGGTTTCTGGGAAATGTAGTGTGTGCACGTCAGTATATATGTGAGCTCCCTCCGGTGGACAGAGAGGGGAGCGCGGAGCTCATATTCCTAACAATAATCTCAATAGAAACTTAGTATATTCTGCAACACATCAGAGTGTCAACACATTACAGGCATGTTCATGACCTAAAATGAGAAAAAGTCACAAAATTTCAATACAAATATTATAGATTAAACAGTATTTCCGACAACCCAAAAATCGAGACCCATAACACAATCTTTAACAATTTCTGATCTTACACAACCTCTACTTTATAAGATAAGTGTCTAATCTACAGTAATCTACTGTAACTTATTGCTGTTGTCTATATTACAAGCTCAACGTGAGTGGAAACAACTTGCTGAACATCTGCAAACTCGTCTTCAAAATCAGCCGGAAATCTAGTAACGACGCCCTGTTCCTCAATGGCTCCATCCTAGGTTGGACATGATTATTGTATAACTCACCTAGACTCTCTAAGCTCAATCAGGCATTATCTCTAACATCAGCCCATTGTGTGTATGTGGTTCCACACAGACTCCCTTCTGTCTCTACTACAGTGTGAGGATTTGTGGAGTAAAGGTGAGGCCGTGCTGTACTGTGTCGGCTCCCTGAAGCTGCTCTCAGGAAACAGTGCCATCTCCAGGCTACTGCTGGCAAAAGGCTTCATCGGCATTCTGCTGCAACTGTCCAAGAGACTGATGCTTGGTCCATCTACCACTTCCGCTAATGTAACTACTCAGAGGTTGGAGGGAGAAGGCCAGGACATCATCGCAGGACACATACTGGTACAGGTGGGTAATCCTTGATGGTTGCCATGTTTGGGCAAGGTCAAAGTTGCTTTATTGTCATCTGTAACCCTGTTTTTAGCATGCCAGTCATGTTCGCAATCAAACACATACCTAGATACACTAAAACAAAGGAAACTGGAAACCCACAAACAAACTGATGCATTTCGGGGGATCGAAATATGGCAGGGATAGTTCCCCCAAAAATGACCTTAATGGATTTTTTAAATGGAACACAAGAGAGAAGAACGTTTTTGGTTACCATTGTCTTTCATTGTATGGACCAAAAAAACTCCACAGATGAAAGTCATACAGTTTTGAAATTGTAAATGAGTAAATAGTGACAGAATTTAACTTTCCCTTTAAAAACACAGAGAGACTTTGCTTTAATGTCTTCCCTGTTGTCTCAAAAGCACGTAAGATCTCATCATCCATTTCCCCTATGTGCTGGAATAGTTCTTTGTGCGGCACACATACACCACCATAGATACACAATAGGGTTGCATTGCAAACATTGTAAATCTGTGTCTTTAAGACTTTAAAACAGGAGGAATAGAACCCCACCCAGACGTTTCTCAGAACTCTGCTCTGGGATCGAAATGGAACAAAATGTGAGCACTTCACAAGGGTGGGGTTGCTTGGGGTCGAAAAAAGATCAGATTTTAATGTGCTTTTCATCTGCTTTTGTTTTTGCTTTTGTCTGGGAGGATGCCCTTTTTCCATCTCTCTGTGTCCATATTTTACTTTATACTCCTCCAGCACAAAGATGTTCCTTTCACAGGAATTATTTAACTCTGCCCAAACAAACTTCCTGAAGTCTGCACGCATGGTTTGATGTTCAGCGCCAATTGCCGTGCCACTCATTAGCCTGTTAGCGGATGGAAATTCGTTTTTTTATGAAAGTACGGCCCAGCTCTAGCAGGCACCCTCCACGTACCCTAATCAGTATCCTAAGCTCTTGATGGAGAGATTTATGGGGCCACTTTTATAGACCTTCTGTTATTTCTTCTTGATGATAAGTGCTTCCTCAGTTATATACATTTCTACCCATTTGGCAATAATAAACACACATGCACACCTGCTGTACAGTACCTCATTCACACACAGTTACCAAACACACATACAACTGCACAGAGTCTTGACCTCTTCATCCTTTCTAGGTCACAGCAGCTTTGAGAAATATAGCTGACCAGTCTGAGTCTCGGCCTTCCTTCCTGTCCGGCAAGGCATTCTTTACTCTTTGCTTAATTCTGGAGAACCATCGTAATGACCTCGACATCTGCATTAATGTGGCCCGAATATTCAGGTGAGAATCTAAATATTTAGAGCAGTGGTTCTCCGCCTTTTTGACCCCAGTGCTTCCATTGGTAAATATATCATTTTATCTACCTGATAAATATGGTAGAGCTTGGCATAACTGGAAAACATGAATGTACTGTATATTCATTATTAAAATGCCCATGGAGTTATAACATTTTAAATGTGTTGGCAAACTTACCTATATGTCCAGGTTTTCCAAGACTGTGGGAACAACAACAAATTTTTTTGAATTAAAATAATAAGTATCTTGATTTAATTTAATGTTTAGTATTTTATAATGCACTGGTATAAGATGCATTTTTTATATCCACCAACTGAGAGAAGTTTTAATTTGATTTAGTTGGAGCTTGTTGATAAAGTTGTCATGTGATGTGTGAGAATGATGTTTGTGTGTGCGCTGTCTCCAGCAAGCTGTCCACCTACACTGAATGCTGTCATGCACTAGCTGAGACGCCACGCTGCTGCAGCCTATTTTTGGACCTTCTAGGCAAACACAGCAGGAAACAGGTGAATTTGGCTCAAGTATACTATGCGCACTGTCCACGCACACTGACGTAAATTGAAACAAGAACACACATGCAGGCATATAGGCTGCATGTTCCGCTTTCTGCTCTCAAGTGAAACTTGAGCAATGGCCTATGAAGGTGTATATGTGTGTGTGTGTGTGTGTGTTTTCTGTTCGTTTTATTTCGGTACAGACCGTTCAGATGTTCTTCTCTCTCTTTCCTTCTGGCACTGAGAGTATTGAGATCATGTGCTCCTAATCTCATAAAGAATAAACACAGTTCACACTGTGTACTAGGTATCATAAACAGAGTTCTACACACACACTGTAGCTCTAATAGGGACATACTGTCCACTAAACTACTGGCTGAAGTCTCTTTCTGCACCTTACTTTAACAGAAATAAGATGTTGAAAAAATAAGGTTTACCAAAGGATTTACAGGAAATTTAAGCGATTTTTGTCTGGGTTTAGTGGGCCATCAAAGCACTAAACACTAAGCCTTTCAATTGACTTAAATATTTAATGAAAAGTTACTTTGTTTTTAGTTTTTTTGCATAGTTAAAGTATGATCATATTCATTTTATTAATAGGTCTGTGTAATATGATTCTTTATGACACAGGGGAAAAAATGAACAAAAAAATAATAAAAATGTATATCTCTTATATCCTTGAATCATATATATTCAACGAATTTATAAATATATATATATATATTTATATAAATATATATATATATATATATAAATATATATTGAAGATATATAATATATCTTCGAAGTATAAATATTGTTTTATATATATATATATATATATATATATATATATATATATATATATATATATATATATATATATATCTTTTTTTAATATTAAACATCACTTTTGTGCTTGATTTATAAATAAATACATATTTCTTTTTAATATATTTATAAGAAATACAGTATATAAATATCTACTTTATAAATTAAATACAGTAGGTGTATGCCTTTTAAGTCACCATGATTTTCCCAAGTAAGACAATATTCCTGTATGAAAGTGTAGTCCTAATCCTATCCCTACCCCTAAATCTAACTCTACCCCTAAGTTTTATCCCTAAAATAAGAGGGAATGGATAGGTAGTAACACTGAGGTAGAAGCACACTGGCTGTAAGCCTAAACTTGGCATAAATTGTAAATGTGTCCCTCAAATCTGATTGGTTGTTTGGAATGTCGATCCAGGAACATATAGTTCACAAGGGTGAAATCACATTCGCCATATGTAATTAATGAGTAACGCTTTAACTTACTAAACACACTTGTCCTCTTTTCTTATGTGCAGGATCTAGTAGTGCGTCTCCTGTTTACACTAGGAAATCTGACAGCCAAAAGCATTGAAGCCAGAGCGAGAGTTTATGAAGAGGAAGGAGGGATAGATGTCCTCTTAGATCTTTTACAGGCCTACCAAGAAACACTATCGCCACCTGAGCAATGCCATACCCCTGAGAGAGAGGACGTCCTGGTCAAACTGGTCAGACTGCTGGCCAATCTGGCCATCCATCCCACCGTGGGCACGGCACTAGCAGCCAACACATTATGCGTGCAGCTGCTACTGGAACTACTGGGTAAAATCATGTAATAAACACACCCACTCTTTTTGAGCATTTAATTAGTTCAGTTCTACATTCTACTACCATTCAGCAAAAGTACCAAAATCCCACATGGATCTTACTATACAGGTATTTACTCATGCATTTCATTGTGGTTGTAACGGTAATAACCTTGTACGTGTGAGCAATGGTTATCAGAAGCGATGTGACTTTAAACACGGCAACACAGATGTTTCAGACTAAGTTTACTTCCTTGAACTTGAATGAATGTGCAAGTTGGTTGCTCTGCACTGTGCAAATCACATGCTGTTCGCTCCACGCCAGTTACTGGCACAGACCCTCAAGTTACTGCATCCTCTCCAATGACGAGAACAGCTTGTTTATCATATGCATAGCTCTTTATTTGAGGAGCATGAGTTCTCAGAGATGTTGCAGTGTGGTTTGATGGCGATGGATGCATGCTCTGTTTTGGTTCTGCATGTGGAAGTTTCAGAAGCAGGCATGCTAGGCTGAAAAGGTGGTTCTGTATTTCCTTTTTGAAATAGAGAAGGAGATTTTTGTCCTGTGGAAATGTTTGTCCTGCATCATTTTTAGAATGTGAGAAAATAAAATGAAACCTTAACGCTACAGAAATAACGTTTAGAGGATGCCATCGAGATAAGGACAGTTGGAGAGGAAATGGGTGGGAGATTGATTCTTTCTCGCTTATCTACCTTATGTCTGCTGCATTAAAATGACATCCTGTTATGATGAAAATAAAAATCGAGAAGGAAAAAGAAACTGAGAAATCAAGGGTAACAATGACAGCGCATTCGCCACAACAAAAGGTGTTTCGAAACAAGCTCACGCTATGCAGTGTGACACTGACAGAGCAAACCACTGTTTGAACGGGAAATACAGGACCTTTACCACAGTCACAAGCGCTTGTCAGATACTGACTACCTCAAATTCGGATTTATCATGTAAGTCTGAAATTCACACGAACGGTTTTTGAAACTTTTGTAGGAGGAAGTGATACCTGATTAGCACTCGTTGCGATCTGATCTTCAATACCGAGAATATTGTCTCTTGCCTGCAATATTGTATCTTGCCTAGTCTGGTAAATGTGTAAAAGTATTTTCAGAAAAGAATAATCTAATGACTTATGGTATTTTTTTAAATGTAATTACTGGCACATTTGTTTCCTGTAAAATCTGCCAGATTGGTTTACTGTCTGTTTTTCTTCTAATTCATTTTAATCTTATTTAATTTAAACTAATTTCATTTCGATATTATTATTTTAAAAAATTGGTTTATATAGTTCTATAGTATTCATTAATTTCCCTTTTACTTATTTTATTAGCCTAAAATAAATTAAAATGAAAAATGTTGCCATGTCAATTATCTGAAATAAAATAAGCATTTTTTA
The DNA here is from genome assembly GCA_037043235.1 of Rhodeus uyekii. Classification (NCBI taxonomy): domain Eukaryota; kingdom Metazoa; phylum Chordata; class Actinopteri; order Cypriniformes; family Acheilognathidae; genus Rhodeus; species Rhodeus uyekii. The sequence continues at coordinate 550,838 of JAWRVZ010000012.1, read as the reverse complement.
AATATTTAATTTGAATTTCAAATAACATTTTGGTTGAGATTTCTTTGATTTAACAGTGCTATTAAAACATTTTCTGTTCTTAAAGAGTAGCTTTAGTAGTCTAGATGATGCCAAACGTAATAAGAAAGTTATAAGTTATATTCATAATCATTATGGTGCATCTCAATTCTGTTACATATGCCATTTTATCAGTTCTAAATAGATGGCATGCAACCGATCACGTTTTCTGTGTCATTTTGCCCTTGTCTCTCAGAGTGCAGGTGTGTGAAGACGAATGAAGAGTTAGTGATTAATGCTGTGGCCACCATCAACAACCTGTCTTTCTACCAGGGCGAAAGCTCAGTGATCCGTTCCCAGCACACACACATTTCACAGTGTAAGATGAGTGTGTTTGTTTGAACACAGCCTGTATGTTGCATCTATCTTTGTCTTTCAGTAATTTCCCCCTCCTGTCTGTCCTTCTGTCATTGCAGTGCTACTAAAGCTGTTGCTGGGCTCAAGCATGGATGCTGTTTTGGAGGCCACACGTGTTTTTGGAAATCTGTCACAGATTAAAGATGTGAGACACTTCATCATGCAGTACAAAGGTGTGAGATGTTCCTTCTGCTACTTTGTCTCAAATCCCCCAGTGGCTGATGTTGTGCTCGTGTTTTGTGTGTCAGTGGATCAGTTTGTGGTAACCCTCCTGGACTCCAAAACCCCTGATGTGTGTTTCTCTGCATGTGGAGTTCTCATCAACTTATCTGCAGACCCAGACAACAGGGCCGTACTGAGGGTCGAGGGAACTGTTCAGAAGTAACTTGCCTCTCTCTTCAGGATGCTTTCTTCTTTTTACTGTACTGTATAGTGTATAAGTACTGTGCTTTCTCTGACTCTCCCAACTCCAGGCTTATTGACTGTCTGTGTGATTTCGGGCCTCAGGACTGGCATCTGGCCGCTGTGGTGTGTCAGACTCTGTGGAACTGCTCTTTAGATGGAGAGCTGCAACACTCTCAAAAGCTGCTGGAGATCTTACGCCTCTACAGAGGTGCATACAAAATTACTTTACAAAACTTTAAAAAAAAAATTATATATATATACACTCACCTAAAAGATTATTAGGAACACCTGTTCAATTTCTCATTAATGCAATTATCTAATCAACCAATCACATGCCAGTTGCTTCAATGCATTTAGGGGTTGGTCCTGGTCAAGACAATCTCTTGAACTCCAAACTGAATGTCAGAATGGGAAAGAAAGGTGATTTAATCAATTTTGGTTGTTGGTGCCAGACGGGCCTGTCTGAGTATTTCATACTCTGCTCAGTTACTGGGATTTTCATGCACAACCATTTCTAGGGTTTACAAAGAATGGTGTGAAAAAAGAAAACATGCAGTATGTGTCAGTTCTGTGGGCGAAAATGCCTTGTTGATGCCAGAGGTCAGAGGAGAATGGAACGACTGATTCAAGCTGATAGAAGAGCAACTTTGACTGAAATAACCACTCGTTACAACCGAGGTATGCAGCAAAGCATTTGTGAAGCCACAACACGCACAACCTTGAAGAGGATGGGCTACAACAGCAGAAGACCCCACCGGGTACCACTCATCTCCACTACAAATAGGAAAAAGGCTACGATTTGCACAAGGAAAAATGTTGCCTGGTCTGATGAGTCTCGATTTCTGTTGAGACATTCAGATGTTAGAGTCAGAATTTGGCGTAAACAGAATGAGAACATGGATCCATCATGCCTTGTTACCACTGTGCAGGCTGGTGGTGGTGGTGTAATGGTGTGGCGGATGTTTTCTTGGCAATTCAATTGGGCATCGTTTAAATGCCACGGCCTACCTGAGCATTGTTTCTGACCATGTCCATCCCTTTATGACCACCATGTGCCCATCCTCTGATGGCTACTTCCAGCAGAATAATGCATCATGTCACAAAGCTCAAATCATTTCGAATTGGTTTCTTGAACATGACAGTAAGTTCACTGGACTAAAATGGCCCCACAGTCACCAGATCTCAACCCAATAGAGCATCTTTGGGATGTGGTGGAACGGGAGCTTCGGGTCCTGGATGTGCATCCCACAAATCTCCATAAACTGCAAGATGCTATCCTATCAATATGGGCCAACATTTCTAAAGAACGCTTTCAGCACCTTGTTGAATCAATGCCATGTAGAATTAAGGCAGTTCTGAATGTGAAAGGGAGTCAAACACAGTATTAGTATGGCGTTCCTAATAATCCTTTAGGTGAGTATGTTTTCATATACCGGTATATATATATATATATATATATATATGTATGTGTGTGTGTACATATGTATAAATATATATATAAATGAATTAATAGTCATATTGTGTAAATCAATTAATGTTTTACTCACTTGACAGTAACTGTATACATGTGACAAAACATGATTAGGTTTACTGTCTGTTTTTAACCAGACAGTAAACTTAAAATTAACCAGAAAATGTTTTTTAAAATAAGAGCTCAATCTAGAGGGATGTCCCAATTTGCGTATTTATTTACTATTTTACTCCTTTGTTTTAGAATAAACGTGAGTAGTGTGTTTACTCTGAAAATACCAATTACCAAAATTGATAATGTTCCAAATGTTACTTTATGGAAATGTGGAATTTCAGTCACTTCATTCACTCGGCTTTAATTAGATACCGGAGAGTGAGGGACAATCAGACTCCAAAGTTGGATGACGAAATTACATTTAATAAAATTCTCTAGCCGGTAGTGTACATAGTGAAGAGTGCGTATTTTGGGTCACAAATAAAATGTTTTGTCTTCTGTTTTGGGCAGACAGAGGAGCTTTGCAATGGGCTTCTGATGATGGAGTCAGACAGGTTCAGGAAGCATGCTGGGAGCTGCTCTTTTTGCCTGTTGCTGAGAGGCTTAGACAACGTTTACATATTGAAGACAATACTGGAATCACTCCATAAACTGTGATACACACCTTCTCTCTAACCCTCACACACTTTGTCTATGTACGCATTTAGCCTGAGGAGTGAGACAGTGTGTATACTGCACTTTAATACAATATCCTTTTGATGTTGTGAACATATATTTGTCGTGAATGGTAATAAGGAATTAGTTTATTATGACCAACGTGTTTTTAATCAGATACATTTCAGATGTTTATTATTCAACCAGATGCTGATATAGGAGAAAGTCAATGTGAAATGGGCCACACTGTACAAATCACTCACGAGCATCTCAGTGATCTCAAAGACTTTATTAAACAGACACTTCCAGAAAAGTCTGTAAAGAGCACATAATAGAAACACTGTCATACATTATTAATACAATCACATCAAACTGATATAATATGGCACTGGCTTACCTCCTCTTACCCCGACGGTTACACTTCACAGCTACACTCTATACATATAGTTTACACAGCTGCCCTAGAGGTGACATGCTTAAAAACCAATGACTAAAACATGATTTTATAAATTTGACTTAATTTGTGTGATTTGAACGTTTTCCTCTCAATCTTATATACGTAAAATTTGAAGCTTGTGAACTCCAGCACAATCTCTAAGGGACTTTTTCATAAAAGAGCAGTGTACGAAACAGGGGCCTGACTTCTCATATTTTCATGCTAAACAACTCGCCTATGGTGATTTCCACATAATGATCCTTTACCGGCACCGAATGGCCACCAGCCTCACAACCACAACCACATTGCCAGCAACATAAGGGAAAATTTCATAATTTATGCAAACAGGGATTGGTCTCAGGTCAACAACATTACTTCCTTTAGTCCTCGCTGTGAGAAGACGAATTGCCGCCTTCAACCGTGTGTGTTTAAGTCATTAGTGCACAGCAGGAGATGCTTTTCTATAGGCCTAGTTGTCTCTGTGGTGATGTATTGTGGTGCTACAAGGGTCTTTGGACATGAAAACAGTGATTATGTGAGCTAAAAGCTACATCAATGATATTCTAAAGTGTGTTATTCTTAATAAACACAAAACTAAGAATAAGAGCTTCAATTCTTGTGGTATGAGTTGTTTAGACTGCTCAAATCTTTTAATACCGAGTAACAATGCATCATCTTAATGCGCCTTTCTGGGAAGAAACCCAATTTGATGAAATTACAAATGATACAACCAGTGAAATACCATGTTTTATTATTTTTTTAATGAAATATTTCTTATAAAAGTGTCAGTAACTGACATCAGTCTCTCAAATCTGACTTAAAACGTCCTCATATCCATTTCTAAAGGAAAAAGTACCATCCCTCTAGTCCTGCCATCATCAGAATGCAGTACTTAACTGGTTTTAGTAAACAAAAAAGACAGCAGAGAATCCACCCCGCTTGAAAAGAAAACACAGACATACACAGTCGAAACAAATCTGCTTAGTTACACTGGTTAAAGTTCTGAGAATGAGAACAAGCGTCATTTAACCCCACAACTGTGAAGTCGTGCGGGTTGCCTGGTTTTTAGCGTCTCTAGGCCACGACAGGCAGCCACGCAAGACACCAGACAGCACTTAGATATTTAAGGATACATTACAGGAGGTATTTCGTTATAATAAACCTCAAAATAAAAACAAAACAAAAAGCTTGATGACCGTGCATTAAAAGGAAGACAGATAAGGCGGATGGTTCAGAGCAACAGGAAGCACGTCACAAAAGGAAGACCTTTTCACTTTGAAAGTCACTAACACAAATACAAAAAAAAAAAAAAGATAGAAAACAGTCATTGAAACAAAATGGCTACATAACAGCTGAAGCTTAACATTTTTTTTAAAAAGTGCTTTGATATTTTTAATGCATGAAAACCCAAAAAGAGCCAATGGATTTTTTTCCTATCCCCCTCTGCCCTCCATTCACACATTAAAAATGTCACAAAGAGACAAAGTGGTGTCTTACAGTAAACTCTAACAAGGGCTCAGGCAGCAATTAATTTTGAATTGCGCTCTCACACTCACACAATCGTTCCTGGATTAGCTTATACAAATGGGTGATGGTTTGGGTGTCTTGAGGCCTCTCAGTTGAGAAAAGCAGCATGAACAGACGGCACCTCAGCATCTGTTGCCAGTGCTGCGCATGACTAGGCACGCGTTTATGCAAAATCAGTAATTTTTCTATCTCTAGCCACTGCTGGAAGAAAAATAAAAACAATATAAAACGATATGGGAAAAACAAAAAAACACTAGTAGATAGGCATGTTAGTGCAGTCTATCTGCACCGGTGCTGTAGTTGCTATTTGTGTGTGTGTTTTTTTTTTCATATATTTTTTTTATCTCATCTCACAAAAAGAAGACATGATTATATGGCATCCTATCACAGATGCATTTGAAATACTAAAAGAGGGCTGGCCTCCCGAAGCTCTCTTGCACACTTGAGGGATTGAGTCTGCTCACACGGCCCCCAGTGGCCAGTTTTGGCACTGCAGGCTGAGCAGCCACAAGTTCTTCAGCAAGTAGGTTTTTGTCCTTAGCCTCCAACGCTGCTCGTGCGTTCTTCTTCTCCGTTTTTTCTTTTTCCATTTTTTTGTCATTTTTTCATTTATTGAAGTGTCCCACCGTAGCAACATCAACAACAGTAAAAGAATAAAAAAAGTAGACAAGAACAGCACTTCATGTCATGTAGCGAGTGATAGCTCTCAGAGCGTAGAGCAGTTCTGCCTGCATGCGCGCTTCCATAAGAAGCAAATTAACGTGGACCTGAAAGACAGAATAAAAGAATCCTTATTAACGCTAGCCAAATGGATTTAACTTTAAAACTATCCATGCCATTGAAGTGCTTCTTACTTTCTCAGAGTGCCGAAACTGCCTCCAGAAACTCTCGTACATCCTCTTGGTGATCTTCTCCGGACTGCACACCATGGTTTTGATATAGACTTTAAAACTGCGGTCTAACAGTTGGTTAATTTCCCCATAATCATAATCATCGTACCTGTTATGTAATAGACATGGAGGAAAAGACACCTTAGCACTTTGATTTAATAACTAATACAAAGTGTGCAAACAGAAACAGTGAGCAGTGGAGAAACTGACCGAATCCCGAACATGCAGTGGATGTAGTTCCAGATGGCTCTGCGGAGCATGGAAGTGTCCACACCCTGGTGTGTTGCCATTGTGTTGTACGTCAAATTGTATGCCATCTGGAACTTTTCATCCAGAAGCTGTCCAAAATCCGGATACAGCCGATTCACAAGGGAAAAGCCATGGTCTTCCCAATTGTAATCCTGTCGAGGGCAGAAAGCATACCGCCGTTATTTCACTCCTCCATTTCCTTTGACCACCAAAGCCAACAAGTAAAACTTCCTTCTCACCTGCACTCTGAGGGTGGGTACATGTTCTCCTCTCCTGGAGAAGTCTTTGTAGCCGTAACTAGGGTCTTCAAAGTGTCGTGAAACATCTCTGGATGGTACACACTCCTCATCCTCTGTTGATTGAACATAGTGATTTAACACAAGTCGGTCTGTCGTTGCATTTTAACATAATATTCGTAAATCCACTTACCAGAGGTGACCACCAGCATGCTTTCTGTCTTTTCTCTCTCAAACCGAGTGGCCATTTCCTCCTGACTGGCTTCCTCTTCATCACGGCATTCCTGGAGCTGCTTCATTCTCTCCATCAGGACTTCCACTTCTCCAGATGACTCTGACACCTAAGCACACATACAGGAATCTAGGTCATAACACACTTTATGTACACTGTAACGTCAGGAATTTGAACCTTGCATTCCACAGACCCCTTTCAGGACAAATGGATCAAAGACTAGCAAACATCATATCGGTCTCACCTGCTGGTTTCCAAACATCTCCTCCAGGGCGCCGTTGCCATTGGCAATGTCACAAACGCAGTAACCGCTGAGCGAGGGCGGCCTGAATGTATGTCCTCCATCTGTTTGAATGTCAGGAGTGATGCCGCAGCCAAATGTAAAGGAGGCCAGAGAGTGATAGTGTGTGAGTAGCACCACAACGTGGATCAGTTCGGCTAGGGACCAGCTGTGCTCCTCTGCCTTCAGTAGACGCTGTTATTTAAAAAACAGCAACATTTATAAGGGTCAATGACAAAGAAAAGGACAAATATTTTAAGACCTAGGTTAAAAGGTGCTTGGTTCCTAGAAATGTTCTTTTGATATTCATGGTGGTTTCGAAAAGCTTTTCATTTTCAAGTTTCAGTTTAATGACTCATATCATGTGGTGTAGCCATCAAGTAAAAAGTTTCACACTTTTTCAAATAAAAAATCAAATTTTCCTTACACCTTTAATACGGGTGATATTTACTGTTTACTTTAAAAAATGTTTTTTTTTTAAATGTCCATATTTTTTTAATGCATTTTTTTTTTTTAAGTAAAGGCGTTTCTTTACAAATATCAATATTATTAATTCATAAATGTCCCCATTTTGGGGGGAGTCACATGGCATGACATTAATAATAGTAATTTGGTAAAAAACAATACAACGTACATCAAACTATTTAATAGATCTTCCTTTTCAAGAATTTCATTCTTTTAATTATGATATTAGGACACTACATTATGCGTCGCCAAAAATATCAAAATTAATATTTAGAAATGAACTTTCTTTTAAATGAATAGACTTTAAATGATTTAACATATTATAACGAATTAACAGAAGAGGTGCATTTGTCTTTTTATAGTAAATTGCTAGATTTGTGACAACAAAAAACAGTGCCCCGTGACTGGCACATAAATTATAATTAAAGCGAATTAGTTTGATATCTACTGAAACCAGTCTGACCTTATATTTCATAGCGTTATAAAACGTCTCTGTGCTCAGTACAGTTGCACAACAGCTGTGGGCGAGTGTCCATGAGTGACTATGAGGTTGAAGTCATACCTCGATGTGTTCTTTGGTGAGCAGCCAGGGGCGGTGCGCCAGGATCTTATTGAGCTCCCCAAGAGCCTGCAGCTTCTGTGGGGCTTCATCCAGACCATTCAACCACTTGGGATCACCTCCGACCTGCAGGAAGTCATTCACGTGCAGGTTGACCAGATATGTGCACTGGTGCCTGGCGGCAGCCTGTTGGGTGCAAACGTGCTTTTAGAAGAATCTGGCACTGTGGTTTTTGGATTTGCATACATAAAAATATAGCCTGCCATCTTACCATTATCCCTATATAATGTCTGCAGTGCAGAGACAAGGGACCGTCAATCTGAAGGAGGTAATGCTGTGTCTTAAGAAAGCTCTCCAGATACTGAGGATGGAAACCCATCACCAAAGAGATGTTGTCAAGGCGACCGAGCACTGCAAAGGCGTCCTCGAAAATCGACTGTGTTCTTTCATCCAATTTACTGACTTGAAGTATCTGGGACAACAGGGGAATAAAGATAAGGTAAACCTGGGGAATTCAGTGCTGGTAAAATACAAAACAATGATTACTTTCATGTCAACTTTACAGCCAGCAGGGTAGATGATAACACTAACCTCTTTCTCTGGTATGAATCTACTTGGTCCATTTCCCATCGGTCTGGGGATTCGCACTCCAACATCCTAAAAAATGATTAAAAACAACAACAACAACAACATGATTAGAAGATCACATACATGTCAAAACCAGAGAGAAGCACTTGGCATGAAACTACGATTATATCAAAGAAATTCTGGCATCAAACCCAGAGCTCTTTAAAACAACATCCTTCCTCAGCTCAAATATCAACGGCTGGTTCCAGAATCTTCTCTGGCATTGACTTGAAAATAAATTCTTTATGATAGATGACACAATGGAATCAGTAGGTAGAAACAGCAGACCTTGAACATCATTCATTCTGTCTATTGACACTATAGCCGTCAAAGGCACAAAGAGAAGGATTCAAAACAAACTAGATTCCCTAGGAACAAAAAGGTTGTCCCGAGTAGGCAATACACACCAGTGACATAAACACGCCAAAATAGCTGACTCTGAAATATGCAAGCAATGTTGTAAAAGCATATTATTAAACGTTAATAAACCATTATGTCTCTTTGCAGAAGCAGTTCTACACAATGGTAATCTTGCATATATTATTTTTGTGCGTTGACTGAAAAAACAACAACTATTTAGACAAGCAAGGTGACACCAACTTCATTCGGTCACTGTTGTTTAAAGACGACGGTTTATTGATCCGATGACAACAGGCTGAGAAAAACAAGCTAGCGGTGTTCATGGTGCAAGTACAAAGGACTGACTGCACTGCAGCAAACGTCCTAAATTACATTATTTCAAACAATGGAAAAAAAGTACACTAAGGAAACAGGCTAGCGAAAACATAAATTTGTCTTTGGTTAAACTCGATGTCAAGCTCGTATCCGCTTGCTTACCTTTTTATTAAGCCGTTCGCACTGTGTGCAAATTTTAAACAGGTCTGTCATGGTGAGAGAGGAGTTTTCAATAGTTTCATTAGATGCCGATGCGTGCCTCATACTGCTCTTTTCTGCTTCTAATTAAAAAATTAGAGCGACTCTCTTGCATTTGCTTTAGCTCCCGTTGTTCCTTGAGGCATTGGGTTACACTACTCGTTCATATCAGCTGTTTGAGCTCCCGAGTCCCGAGCAGAATACCCACTCTTTACTAGCCCTCTTGTGGTAAATAACAGGCTGTAAATATAACTGACGCGTCCGACAGCCAATCGCGTTGCAAAAACAACCTATGTTGTCCAATCAGTGACGAATGGGCGGGGATAAAGGAACGACTCTTGCCGAGAGTGTACTTAAAACGGTAGTTCAGGCAAAAAAGAAAATTCTGTCATCATTTATACACCCTCCTGTTGTTAAAAACCAGTTTGACCGTTTCTTTTGTGAAAATGGTTGTTTTTAGGCAGAACGAGAGTCATTTACTATGTGTGGGTGAAAATGTAATGAAGTTGAGTTGAGTCCGTCGGTCCCCCAAATTCTGTCCCTTTCCTTTCGTGTTTCAGAAAAGAAAGTGTTCAGGTTTGGAACAACATGAGTGACAGTAAATGACGACAGAATTACACATTTGGGCCAACATTTAACACGTTTAATGACTGGTTGATTGATTAATGTGCAAACTGTCTATGAACTGTTGCTATCTTTATTAGATCTCAATGCATTTCTGATAGGAAGGTTTTTTGGCTTTCAAGTGCATGACTGGAAGGGCTTTCTAACATTGGTTAATCCTTAACTAAGTTTTAACTTTATCTTCCAATAAACCTATTTACATAATCATGATTTGTCTAGTCCATATTACATTGTTACTTCCAGCAGTTCCAAGTAGCCCAAGAAAGTGGGAGGGGATGTTTTTCCTTGAGCAAATGGGAACTGCAGTAAACAAGCCCTGCAAAGTGAATGAGGATGACGGCATGGACTACAGTGAAAAACAAGCCAAGATCAATTCCTCCCCTCAGCTTAATATCCCCCACAGGGGACAAGGCAAGGAACCTAATAGATAAAGTGATGCTTGTGGGGGTGGGTGGGGTCAACTGGTTAAACTAAAAAGGTAGTTGGTTAAGATGATGCAATGCAATGCACTTGAGAATGTTCACAATGTTAAGTTACAATTGCACGATTGTATAATATACTGTGGCGAAACAAAGTCCAATGAACGTGAATTAAAGTCCTGTGCACGAGTAGAAGACTGTCAAAGCGTTTGGATTTGGCATCGCTCACGAGATGAAGAGTAGCTATTCAGCATGTTCATTGTGTCTGAAGGGACTGTCCTACATTGGGGGGCTAAGGGGGTGTAAACAGAGCAGAGCAGGAGTCAGCAGTCTCTGGTGATAGGGGGTGGCCCAGGCCCACTGAGCCATATGGCTCAGCAAACCTACAGAAGAGAGTGGTCAGCGTTTGCCTTGCGCCCACCGCCCCCAGGGCACCCTTTCCTCTCTTTATTAAAAAGAGCCATAACTATTATGAGAACGAACTTCAGGCTTTACTGTACCCACACCGTATCATAACACTGGGGTCGACTGCTTAGTTGGACCAGTGCACTAATGTTACTGTGGGGTTAGTATAGTACTCCAGTTAAATGCACATTACAAACAACTACTATTAAAAACTTTAAAAATAGCTGATAGAAATATTCTAATCCTACTTTTAGAGATATTTTAAATCCTTTTTCGGTTGTGTTATTGAAGTCACTTAAGAGGAACTTAAGAGGAACATGTCTGGACATCTACCTCTTAGAAGAATACACAAACTATCAAATAAAAGTTTTTTGACACCCGTAAAACAATCAAGTAAATATCAATCAAGCACATTATTATTCAACAGCTGTTTTCTTTTCACTTTTATGGATTATCTTATTAAAACATATTTTCAAAACTTAATTCTTCATTAAATCAAACCCTATAGTTCATAAAGACTGCAATTCCAGCAGTGGAAATCTCTTTAGTATTTCCTCAAGTGTGAAAGTGTTCATTTAAGACTTTATGTGAGAATGAGGAGATTTCTTAGAGCTGTTAGAACAACATCTTCCAATAATTCTCTCGGTTTGTGAATTTCAGCTGGTGAAAAATGTTTCACTATGTGTGATCACTTTCTGAGTAACAGGGTGTGTTTGTAGAAGTGCTTCTCTGTGTGAATGTGTGTCTCTGCGCTGTTGTTTTTCTTGTGCTGAAGGAGCAGCCACACTAAAACCACAAGCGTTCAACAAGTGGCAGAAAAGTTGCCTGACGCAGCCCTCCTCTGAACCAGTTCCATCCTGACCTATCAGAAAACAGGGGGAAGAAAGACTGAAAAAAAACACAAAAGACAAGCCTAGCAACAGGAGTCAGCCAATCAGAAAGCAGAACAACAGTTTCAGGGTCCAATCTGTTTTTTTCACCCTCACTCCCCCCACCTTAGTGCCTTTGAAAGAAAAAAAGTAGTCTAACTTCAAAATGAAGTTGTTTCTCAGTCTTTTCAAAGACTAGGAGTGATATGTTTTTATGGCCGAATGTATCTGCTGCTTTTTACGCGGTGTTGCAAGTTGACTAAAGTCTTTGCAGCCTTGAACTTTAGACCATATGGTGTGACAATAACCACAATGTAAAATAATAATAATAATAAAAAGAAGCGAAAAATGTGCTTTCCATAACGCACACTAAGCATTTATTGTTTTTGCAATGTTTCCCCTTCACCCTAACAATGATTAAAGCCTTATTCTGTCTGTATTAAACAAATATAATTTTAGACTCAATATTACAACAGGAAAGAGGAACAGGCAAATATTAACTTATTCTGCAGTAAACTGTGGTCTTTCCTTTATCTCATTTAACTTTATTAGTCAGAATATTAGTCAGCTCTAATTGTTTAATTTTGCTAAAGGTATCATGACTATCTTTTCGCTGTAAATGAATGTATAAGTATAATACTATGAAGTAGTTATGACTTGCCCGGACATGTCCCCATTGTTCCATAGATCAATGCAAGTATCCTATGTGTGACCCGTACGTAATATATATATATATATATATATATATATATATATATACACATTACCTGTTGCTTTATTGGTGCAGGTAAATGTGTCAACGTCAAAAACATCATAACCAAGCATCTGACTATAAAACAGCACCAGGCATAAAAACATTAAGATCATCATAAAATGACACGCATACCATGAAACAATAAGATGACGCCTTATACCTAATACAGCCTATTTACTTATTTACTTTTTACCTATTTACTTTAATAATTTTCCAATAAAGGTAAAAGAAGATGCGGAACAGAAGTCGGGACAATTTCAATTTTTATTTGAATCAAGAAGTGTCAAACTATCATTCTTACATTTAAATAATTTATCCCCATTTTCCCAGACAGCCTAGTTTCAGCCTAAAGTTCAGCCTAGTTCCAGACTAAAAAGCATGTTTGAGCTGTTTTAACTGAAAGCACTGTCATAAGCAGTAATGTTTTTTTCTAAGGCATGTTTATAAAAGCAAATTAAATGTCCTAATTGAACTGATGCCTAATCCTGACTTAATCTAGTCCTTGTCTGTGAAACCAGGTCATTCAGATCAGTATTTCATTGCTGTTCCTTTTTATAAAATGTTCATTTCAGCATTAATTTTGAACCATGTTTATGTCTTCTGAGTGAGTGTCTTTTGTTCATTGAGGGCAACGAACTTCAATTACAGTGAGAGTTCAACGACTGTCAGAAGACTGCTCAGGTTCAATAGCTATTTTTTTAATGACACTAAACATATAAGCATTCAACAGTGTTTTCCGCCATTATCAGATCCACCTTTCGTCTCATTCTTTCATCCTTATATCCTCTGTCACTGGTCAATTTCTCCTAATCAACTTCCCATGCTCCTCTCGCTCTTGGATTATACTTGGATTCAGCTTGGGAATTCTGTGAACCGGGCTGATTGGAGCAGCTCAGTCTTGCATCTGTCTTCCTGAAAGAGGTGCGGTCCACTTGGAACACCGATACAAATGTACACACATACATATCCAGACAGTCAGAGGAAATGGCACTCCCAAAGCACAGACTACAGAGCATGTTAGCACGCATAAGCATAAACTCAGGACTGAACAATAAGGATTGTTTCTGCCGGCCAGCAGTTTATACCTTATCCAAGGCAACATTATAATGAAATATTATTTAAAATAGAGATATAATCATGCACTTGTTGTCACAACAACAGCAACTTTTAAAGGGGGTGTACACACGGGACATGCTCCTGCCTTCCTCTGCTATTTTCTATCTATCGACTATGTTGGAAAGCAATCAGATGATATCTTTGGCCATTATATTGTGCCTCTCAGGTTTAGAACTTAAGAATAGTACCGTATTTTCCCGCATATAACCCGCAGGCGCAGATAATCAAATGTTGCTTGCATGACGTCAATTATCTGTCAATTATCAATTAACTGTTCAGGCTCGGTACACAGTGCTTGTGCGCAAAATTCAAACAATAAGAAATCAAACACAAGTCAGAATCAGAACAAAAAGAAAGAGCAGTCTCTCCCGCTGTGCAGCAGCACGTCCCTTAAGAAGTGTATTCTACAGGTGTTGATCATCGGATGAGATGAGAAGAGCCCGCCCTCATGGCAGCACAGCCAATCACGTCTTCTTGCATGATTGACAGGTCAGACAGCCTATCAGCGCCAGAGACAACAACCCTCGCAAAAAAGAAAAACAGAAAGAAAATACAGCAAAAAAACCTTACGTCCTTAGGGACGTAACAAATATATTGAAATACTATTACGTGCAAAAAATAACCCGCACCCCCCTGCGGAGTTTGTAAAATCTGGTATAACCCACGGCTTATATGCGCGGGAAATACGGTACTGATCTGTTGCATCCCACTTCGTCTAACTGTTCCTGAATTCAATAAATTATGAAGTGTGTACACTACCATTTAAAAGTATGGGTCAGTAAGAAAATTAATACTTTTTTCACCAACTGGATGCATTAAATGCATCAAAAGTGACAGTAAATGCATTGAAAATGTTACAAAATATTTATATTTGCTATATTTCTTTTGCTCTTTCTATTCATTAAAGAATCACCCAAAAATGTATACTTGTTTCCACAAAAAATCTAATATCATATTAGGATTTCTGAAGGATCACAGTATTAGTTACATCAAACTTTGTCTCTTTGTCTGTCTTGCTGTCCCTCTTTTGCTGTATAACCGCAGATCTGCTGCTCGCTTTGCTCGTGAGGAAGCCAAAGTTCCCGTGGATGTTATGTTAACAGGGAGTGCTCACAGCTGATAAAATACACGGGGCACAGCGCTCACACAGAAAATTCAATAAGTATATCTAACATAAATAAAGGCAAGAACCTCCCCTTCAGCTATCTTTAGCCCAACACAAACCACAATGCCACGGAATTAATGACTGTCCCTTATCGTTTCATATGAAACCCAAGCAGACTTTGCTTTATAAGAGCGACGATCAATACATAAGGTTTAGTGGTCATGACTGATAAAGTGCGGTTTACCATCATTAGTGAATGTTACCCTGCATGAGCCCTTGACTGAACTGTCATGTTAATATAGTGCTTTATTAAAATCAGTCAAGTCATTACCATACCTTAGAGATTCTGTACATACTGCTTGCTTATGTTGGGCAGCGGTGCGACACTTCCTCATTTAGACCACAGCACTGTTCCTCAAAACAAAAATAAATATTTAACAAAGTCATAGACTTATCCGTTTTAAACTTCTTTTTATCTACAGTTCACAGCTGTGGAAAGGTAACATGATCTTTTGAATGCCTGCCTGTTCAGTCAACCTATCATGCCTTACATAACCAGTCTTGGAACAAAACAATATTGATGTCAGTGACCCGTTCGTCGATTAAGCATCTGTATCATCCAATAAATGAGGAGAGAGACTCTAAACATGAACCGCTCAATTCACTGGGCACTAGGGCAGCAGATAAAGAAATTATAGGATGAACTGGAAACATATTCTAATCTAATAAATATCAATTTAACTGCTATACGAGTTCACGATTTTTATGAATATTGTTATATTAAATGTAAATACTTTCTATAAACAGCTCAACCTACCATTATACAGGAATGCTACCTGTATGAATCCAAAGAACATGTCATGCAACAATTTTACATTCAAAATATCTGAATGGTCTTTTATTTCATTCAACGATGAAAAGTATCAATGCAAAAAAATATATATTTTTATTAATGACAATAAAAAAGGACTGTTTTACCCCGAGTATGTGTGTGCTATGTACGCTTATGTATGCGCCACCACTAATTAAATCAAACTTATTTGACTTTCTTCTGCGGTACACAGAAGATATTTTGAAAAATGTCTGTTTATTTGGTCCATACAATAAGAGTCAATGGTCACCAAAATGTTTTCTTCCCCCGCAAATAAAAGTAAGTCTTACAGGTTCAGAACAACATGAGGGTGAGTAAATAATGACAGGTTTTTTTTATTTTTGGGAGAAAGTAACCATCTACGAAAAACCTCATTTATGAGGTTCCATTTCAGTTAGAATATTGCCTCAGAGGGCAGCTGCCTGTATGTCGGTTTTGGAACAGAGCCACAGTTTGAGACTGATTTAGATCATTCTGAAATTCTAAACAACTGTGCAGTGGTGAAGAGGAAATGCATTTGCAGCCCAATAACATCGCAGCATCATAAACTCCTATTTAAAAGCTCCTATGAACATATTTCACTCACTGTGTTCTCTTTCTTCATCAATATCAGATGAGGCCCAAGCACAACCGGATGGCCCAACAAAACCACCTAGGCCTGGGCCTCGGGCCATACCACAGTCAGAATAAAACCACTTAATATTTAATTGTTTATGAAAGGCCTGTACAGGCCAGCAAAGACTGCACACTCCTAGATTTCCCCTCCCCAGCAGTAGAAATTTCCATCCTTGAAAGAATTTACAAGCACTAAAAAAACTCTGCACACGGCCCTTTCTCTCTTTGCCGAAAAGTAATGTAATTAAGATCTGTTTAATGCACTCAGGTGGAAAGCTTTACAGGATTACTCGCAAATAAACACAACTTCTCTCTCTTCCTCACGATTCTGAATATCACGGCACAATTACTTTGCAAATGAGACAAAAACACAAACACACTCCTTAGAACACTGTGCACAGTTTAAGCATATTTGCATAGAAATTGTAAAAGTGCTCAAACATGCATACTAGAAGTTATACTGCAAGCCACTCACTTACATATATAAACAATTCAAGGTGAGTCGGTTCACAGTCTTTGTTTATTTTTTATTATCTTATAAGTTCTGTTTATTTTAGAGCTACACGCAAACATGCTCACTTGTGCAAACAATTTTCCCATGCAAGAAGTATTTAGCAAATCTCAAAGTGAATATCAACATTCTGCGCATTATAATGTTGTGTTGCCCAAATTAATTTCAAACATTTAAAATGATTGATTTTAGTTTGCATTATTGATTTTAATTTTATTTATTCAGACAAGAGAGTATTACATTTTCTTATCTGCCATCTATCAGCTATCTGCCATAACATGAAAATAATAAGTGAATTATTAAATAATAAGTAAATTAAATAATAATACATAAATAATTTGAAAAATCGAAATAACCCAGTCAAACTAATACAAATTCTGATCCTTCCATAACAAAAACTGACTTCTAGAAAGAACAGAATAAACTCACTTTTGATCGAATACTGTAAGATCTTTTTTTGCAAAGACACACTCAAACTCGCATATTCTACATTTGGAGGTTTTAAAACCACTTCTCTTTTTAGTACAGCAGAATCACTGTTGTTCCACTGCTATAACTTGCAAAAGAGAGAAGAAGGTAAGGAAAACTGTTATTTATGAAGACAAAACGAGGAAGTGTGCCAAAAATTCCCCCCCCCAAACACCCACACCACCCCCTCACGACTCGTTCTTTTTATCCTTCAATCCGAGAGAAGAGGAGAAACAGGTTCTACAGACTAGCAACTCACTGACTGAATAACATGTTGCAAAACTGAGACACACAGGGGGAAATAAATCAGCATGATAAATCATTGACAGACTCATAAACTGAACAACATGTCAGGGTATTATAATAAACTATTCAAATGAACTGTAACTGCACTAAACTGGTATGCTGGTTATACTAAACAGGACGAAGAGTGAAATGTATAGGCTATTCATGAGCCAAAAACTCTGAATGCCAGAGAAGTGTTAAACTTGGTTCTGGACATGCTTTCGAAATGAATTTAATGAGAGCAGATGATGTCCAACTCTGCTTCATGAATACACTGGCTTCATATACATGGCCGTCTGTAAGGGAGCCCATTTAGAGGAGACATATGGTCAGCAGGAGGAAAGACTAGACTTGTCAAGCAACGGCCAAATTAAACTATATACACAAACACAGCACCTCTAGAGAAGATACAGAATCTGTAAGAAAGCAAATCAAGCTATAACAACATGGCATGGAAGAAAACAAGTAGCAGCAGTGGAAAACACACCCTGCCTGGACCATGAATATTAACGTTTTAAAGTAAAAAAAGAAAAAAATTAAATGAAGCGTCATTCATCAGGGTTCAAACAGATTGAAAAAGATGAGAAAAGGACTACAGTTGTTAAAGAGAACAGGGGTCTCATTTATAAAACCATGCGTAGGATCCCTACTAAAAGTTTACGTACACCCAAAAGCCAAAAATGGCATACGGCAAAAAATATTCCGAATTTATAAAACCTCACCATCTGGGTCACCAATTCCCTTCGTCTCCACAATGTGCATACGCGCAGCTCAAAGTTTGCTTAAAGGTGCTCACATTCTCCCGTCAAGTTTTTTTTTTTTATAGATCACAACATTTGCGTGGAAACTGACGTACGTACATTTCCAGTCCCGTTTTGTGCGTACGCACGCTTTATAAATGAGACTCCAGATCTTTACTGTCACTTTTGATCAGAAAACAGCACAGCCTTTGAATGGTAGTGTAAATATGCTTATTATAGCAAATTTGTATGTATCTGCAATTTATGGTTGCTGACAGTTAAACAATTTTATTGCGCAAAAAAGAAAAACAGAAGAAAAAGAACAAGAAAATCAGAGCAAACACTATAGCGTTCGAACAATAGCTTTGCTGCTTGGACCTCTAAAAACAACAGATAAGATTTGCAAGAAAAGATAACAGCAAGAAAACAAGCAAGTCAATAAATATGCCCATCATGAACGGCTGTGTTTAGATTTCCAAATCTTTTGTTATATTCTCAAACATCTCCTCCACAGCTTGAAGAATAGAAATAATAGGGTGAAACGTTTATTGCTCTTTTCATAACCTTTGTGTCCTCGGTCCGTAATGTCTAAGTGGGAGACAAAACTGTCCTATGGGATTCTCAGAGGAAATAATCAGACAATGCAAACCCCCCTTACAAGGGCCACAACCTCTTTTCACAATGAGCAAGGACCATGGTCAATGAACACACAAACACAAACACACGCACACACAACAGATGCGTATTTAATGATCCACTAGCATAGAGGTATTCAATTAAAGTTCCAAGAGGTCCAGTCTCTATATTTCCTTCCCATCGGGTCAGCCATAGGACCTTGTAAAAGAAAATATCTTTGTAAAAGAAAACACTCAAAATAGTCAACAAACATCTTGAGCCCTGAGAGTCAGAGCAATAATGTTATTGGCCAATCTGGCTATTGTTATTATTTTTTACATTTTGACACCAATGTCTATCGCACCTAGAAGTGCTCAGATCATATGCTGACTAATCATGCTAAATGTATGGAAAGAAAAAACTAAATGTCTAAAGTCACAAACCTGCTTCCCTTGAATGAAGCAGCTTGAATGAAGTGCATTTTGCTCTAGATAAAAATATGAAGAGAATAAAGTGTTGAAAGATCATTATCATAAACAACTCTGAGCGCTTGTGGTATGAGCTGCTCCTTTATTTTGACATGTTGCTCACTTTAAACTGTAGAAACGGTAAAATGGTGCAATTGTGTCCTGCGAGTCTGCCATTTGAATACCACTGCATTGTGTACCACTACACCTATGACTTGCCCAAAGGCTCAAGGGAACTTCTAATTAAAGGGGACCTATTCCAGTCCTTTTCACAAGATGTAATAAAAGTCTCTGGTGTCCCCAGACTCTGTCTGTAAAATTTCATCTCAAAATACCTCACAGATCATTTATTATAGCTTGACCAATTTGCCCCTACTTGGGTATGAGCAAAAACACACTGTTTTTGTGTGTCTCTTTAAATGTAAATGAGCTGCTGCAGAAGAGAAAAATAATTTCTTTCCAGAATATCCTACGGCAATAACAAATCAGGAGAAGAAATTTGACTGACAACGTAAATACAGGTGTTCAGCCCAATGCGTATGACACTGAGTCAGACACTGATGAATGAGAGACTCCAAGAATGAACACTTTGCAGCTCTGGTGACTCTGTCAGGCAACCAACATTCCTTGTGCTGTACTGATATGTGTCACTATACTGGTCTTGTTGCAAAAAACAAAAACAAAAACATTACATTTTTAAGTCTCTTATCTATACAGAAAACGTACACAGTATTTAAAAAGACATTAGACATGAATTATATAGACAATGAGCATTTTCAGGTTTAAAATGTAAATGAAAATTCATGATGAATCGCTGGCTGAATTCCTCACTGGCAAGTCGCTTTGGATAAAAGCATCTGCAAAATGAATAAATGTCTGCGAAATGTCTAAATGACGACATAATTCTGGTCCTTGTGAATATAATCATATACATTAGTGGTAACTTTAGCTGCATTAGCCATGGAAATTGCTAACAAGCTTATTTTGAAAGCCGATTTTCAATTCAGTGATTGTAAGTGGATGTGCGTCGAAGGCGGTTTGTGCATGATTTTGAGATTTGAACGGATCAAAATTTTTCACGAGTCGGTGTGCGTAGTTTATGTGCATCGAGTATGCGTGACTATGCACGGGACACGCGTCGGCCATTAGTGCTTATGCGTCGGAACTGGTTCGAAACCGCGCACGTCCACGTCCGTCCACTGATGCCCCACCTTCATATCACGCATGAACCGCGCACGTATCACGTTCATTCCACTGACAATGTGGATTCTGAAAGTGCTTGTACGCGGAACGTTCGTGAAGCGTGCGTGTTTGGACGCGCTCCGTAAGTGATTCATGCGTCGGGCGTGCGTCGAATGTTCGTGGAATACTTTGGTCAATTTCTCGACGCACAAGCACGCACAAACCCAATCTGTGCGTGATTTGTGAGTGATTCGTGCGTGATCGGCTGTGTGACTGGCCCTTAACAACTTTTTAGTTAAACCTGTGCTGTATTGACCCTCGTTCACAAAGCAGTCTGGTGTAAAATAATTAGCGCAGACATTTTTTAACTCAAGTTTTAGGTAACTTTTTAAACAAATTAATCCACTGCATCTCCAGTGGCTCAGTTGCCGGGAGTCTTATGCTCACCCTTACATTCCACATCAACAAACCTGACTTTCTTAGTATGAAACAGACATTTTTCTTATCACTTACAGCTGCTCCAGCATGTAGAAAATGGTGGACTGTGTACAGCTCACTGATGCTAATAGGGCGGAGTCTGTCAGCAGTCGTGGGTGGGGCCTAGACATTTGTGATGTCACAAAAGGTAGAATCTGCAAACAGCTTGTTCTGAGACAATGCTTATAGTTATGGGGATTAAAAAAAGAGGGAGAACAGTAATCCCTTGCCACTTCGCGGTTCAAGTTTCGTGGCCTCATTGCATCGTGGATTTTAAAAAAATATTTATTGAAAAATAAACATTTAAAAATACCGCCATATCGGCAGCCTTATTGTGGAAAACAGCGTTGTTTCATTGTGATGCGAGAGAAACGGTTTCCCAGGATGCCAGACAAACATCAGACAAGACACGTGATTGGTTCCCGGCACAAGATCGACGAATGAGAGCACGAGTGGATGTATCCCGTGAGCTGATTGGCTGATTTGCGGATTTTCACCTATTTCACCTAGTTCCGGTCTAAATTAACAGCGATAAACGAGGGATCACTGTTTAACCGTTATAGGCTGGTTGTGTACACACACTGTTGACACACATTTATGTTCAAACAGCATGTGAAAGTGAGTTTTGCATATGTCTGCTTTAAAGCCAAACTACTAAATCGAGCTTTCTGTCTAAAAGCATGCAGGAGCAATTCCACTGAGAGCAAGAAAACTTAAAAAAAGAAAACTAAGTGAAAGGTTAACTAAAGAGGATGACTGAAAAAAGGTTGGGAAAGAATGAGGGAAAAAAGCACAACTTATTTTCCTGTTGATAAGATAAAATATTTAAAGAGTGTGAAAGCTTGGATTAGTTTGGAAAATTGGGGCTTGTCCAGTGCTCTTGTTCTGTCATAGGGACACAACACTACTATACAGTATTATTTACCTGAAACTTCTCTAGATAACAACACTTATTAGTGGACACAACAAAGCACAAGGATTATCAAAGATCATTTTATTTTTATTAGGCAATGCTTAGAAATGCGTACACACACATGGTTTTGAGAGTATGAATGGATGTACTGTGTCTATAAAAAGTTTCCTGCTGAAAAACATGTTTTGTACAAGACGAAAAAAATACATGAGGTCTGTGGTGTGTGAAGAGAGGGAGAGAGAGGGAAAGAACAAACCATTGTTTTAAGGAAAGGCGAAATGTATGTTTGCCACTTTTACTCATTTATTAATTTTCATCTCTCACTTGAGGTGTGTTTTCTCTAGCTGCTTAATCAGTTGTAATATCTTGCTCTTGATCTGTCAATGGGACAATAGTTGGAATGTGACATGCAGAACATTAGTCAATGTATAATATGTGTTGTAATATTTTGCAATGTTAACACGTTATCTTGATGTCAACAGCATAAACAGCTATGTACCGTACTGTATATATATGGCATAAAATATGTAAGTAATATTTAATATTATATTAATATATTATATATTAATATTTAAGTAAATATAAGTTTAATATTTAAGTAAATATATCTTTTGAAAATACATTTAAAAAATGAAATGGGCAAACAATATGAGGAAAATATAAGTAACTAAAACAATCTAAAATTTATTTAGAAAAATGTGGCTATTTATAGCATATTTTTAAAAGTATTTAAACATTTGATTTAATTTACTTTAATATGATGTAATTTAATTTAATATATATTATTTTGCCATATGGGCATGAATACACAGCAGTTTCTACAATTAAAAAGTTTATGTTTGATTTTAAATTTTACTGTTTAAAGTAAATTCTTCCACTTCATGGAGTACACAGAATAAAGAGTGTCACGAATAGACATGGACTAAAAACCACAAACTGCAAATTACATTTCGCAAGGTCTTTTCTACAGCATTGTGTGTATGTGTGTGTGTGTGTGTGTGTGTGTGTGTGTGTTTACATACAGTAGCTCTGGCTGTGGTGGGTTTTGCCCTTGCAGAAAACAAATACTGATCACATTACCAACAGATAAACTTGTGCATGTCGGCACAAATCCACACTGCATCAGTTCTGGTCCTTTTCTGACATTCCACCATGGACATACCCTTAAAGATCATCAGCTGACAGATGAACTTTCAAAAAGAAAAAATTAAGGAAAATCACTGGATTTCCATTAACATAATGCAATAATGTGTTGTTTTAACTTTATCCTGCTCATCTCTCCCTCTTTCTATGACTTTATCACAGAGTTTTTTGTTTTGTTTTTGTTTTTTACAAACTGTGCTACATACAGAGTTGTGAATGCCTCTCAAATACAACTGAGAAATATGACTTGTATGCTAGCGTACCTACCAAGAGCTCAACAATAAGTATGATCACTTATCTTTTTGGAACATTAGCTGCATCATGTGTTTTTATGCAAACTTAAACATATGGTTTTATGTGATGTACTGAACCAAGTTTGTTGCAAATTCTGAAGATTTAGATTTATGCCACAAAGGTCTAGATGGCTGATATAAATGAGTTTTTATGAACCATGCAAGAATGATATATAGATATAGATATATAGACTCTTTATATAAATAAAGAGTGTATGTATGGTTAGGCTGTAAAAACAAAATCTTATCTCACAGGATTTTATCACAGTAACCATATATGTCTTGAAGCAACAAGGATTGCGAAAAGTGCTATATAAATAAAAATAATTTTGACAAACTGTTGTCAAAAATACCCAAAATGTTTTATGTTTTGCAGCTTTTCTGTAGATTACAACGCTAAGGTCATGGGTTCGATTCCAAGTACAAATATGAACTGCTGACCCAGAAAAAAATACTTATTGTTGAGCCCTGCTCCGTCACAACCCCCCTGTTCTGTCTCCATGTTTCTTTCTCTATGATCCTCTCTTTGTTCCATTGTCTCCCTGATGTCCCATCTTCCTACCTTGTATTATTTCTCAGTGGGCTTGTGTTGTGCTCGATATGTGATGACCAGCAACAGATGCATGAAGGCCTAATTATCCAGAAGTAAACACCACATTACCACAGAGACAGCGAGAAAGCAAAGAAAAACAAAGATTGTGATGGACAAGGACATCAATTGTCTAATTTGGCTAAACCCCTATTGTCTGACTTAAACACTCACAGTCTCATGCTAAAATGTTCTGTATTTATTGCTCATATTTGGCTGTTAACATTCCCTCTAAACTAACTGAGCCAAAAAGCAAAGTCCTAAACCCAAGATCCAACCACAATCTTAACCAGGAGATGATTTAATAGCACAAACTGACTGCAATAACTCGCCATCACAGTGACTGCATTTGTTTGTGCAGTGACAAAAAACACAAGTGACAACCTTTCACCTGAATGCCAGTTTTATTTATTTAAGTTTATTGAGTTTATTTATGAGGAAATGCCATATTCACAATGACAGTTTTAAGTCTTTGATAGCTTAGCAACCTTGATGACCCTGACAAACAGCAATCTACAGCAGGAGCTTCAAGCCAAATTTCTACGTCACCTCAAACAACAGATAACACAGACCAGATATTGCCAGATTCCCAAAAGACAGACCTGCTCGTACACATAAACAAGAATGAATGTTGCATACAAATAAAAACTAGTTGTACATGTTAAAATAATTGTTTATTTATCTACATTTGTTTAACACTCTAGGCTAACACAGTTTGGCTTATTTTTGTGGGACTGCATGTCGTTTTAATCCAGACTCTTCAATTGGCTCTAAAATATGAAAAATGTTCTCAATACAGCATGTATGAATATACACTACGCTACAAAAGTTTGGTCAAACGTAATGTTAAGAAAGTTTTCTTTTTCAAGTAAATGCTGTTCAGTCCTGACAACTCTTGGAGTAGTTTGAAATAGTATTTTATTAATAAAAAATATTGGTGTAAATATAAATAGGTTTGGTTTTGGCAGAATAGATCTGCTATGCTGCTGCTGCTGTGGTTGCAGGCAAATAACCACAGCAGATCAGACTCGCTCTGCAGACCACAATAGGACAGAACAAATAACCTGTTGTTGCTACGAAGACTTGCTCTGTAAGACACAAAGTGAAGCTACAAATAAGAGACCCCCATAGCAGATCTAGACAGGTGGTGCTGGGATGGAGGAGGCTAAGACAAGTGTGCAGTCTAAAGCTATCTGGTTAGATCAAAATATATATGGATAGCCTAGAGAGAAAGAAATGACTGATTGGCTCTTGAATCAGCAGCACGTTAAAGTTTCATAAATTAAATAGGTATTTCTTTTGAACTTTCTATTGAGTGATTTTAAATATGAAATTGAATCTCGGTGAACAGATTTGGAGAATACAATTTTTCCCCATTCAAAGAGATAAGAGCTATACTTTCATGACTTGATTGCTGCCAAGTGAAACTTGCCTTAAAGGGAGTTTGATCAACATTAGAGAAGTTCACGTCAACAAAGACCTTGATCTTGCAGAAACCGATACGTCTGCTACACTCCTGCTTTTTTCTCACACACGTGCTGGAACCTCCACCAGCTGTGGTCTGGCCAGATACCGTGAGAGTGAGGTCAAGTGACATCATCGCCCACTGACTGCACTCTCAAGCCTCTCATTTGACCTTCTAATTTCACGAAATGCAAGATTAGATTTGCTATTTCCAAAAAAGCCAGTAACGGACACATGGTCAATAATTGATGAAAAAGAGAGGAGGAGAAGGAAGGAAGAAAGTTAATGAGATGAGAGAAGAGGAGAGGAGGGCTTGCTGTCTCGCAGCAGGAAGTCCGGAGACAAAGAGAACATGTTGCACCAGCTGCCGTGATGACATCACTGCAGTAGTGACATAGCTGTAGGGCGGCCTTTAGAGCTCTGGAGGGCCACTGGAGCGGAACCCAGAACACCCTATCCTCTACTCACTCTGTTTTCCATCGACAAAGCACAGAAAGCAATAAATCTTCTATTCTACTCTTTTCTCATGGTAGAGAAAACAATCATACAGTCTTAACGGTAACGGAATATATGTAATAAAAAATGTGGAGACACAATGTGATTTACTATTTGGTGGATTATGAGAATTTTCTGCATACAGTGGTGTGAAAAAGTGTTTGCCCCCTTCTTGGTTTTCTTAATATTTTTTGACAATGTTTGTCATACTTAAATGTTTCAGATCGTCAAACAAATTTAAATATTAGTCAAACATAACAAAAGTAAACACAAAATGCAGTTTTAAAATGAAGATTGTTATTATTAAGGGAAAACAAAATCTAAACCTACATGGACCTGTGTGAAAAAGTGTTTGCCCCCGTGTTAAAACATATCTGTGGTTTATCACACCTGATTCAATTTCTCTAGCCACACCCAGGCCTGATTACTGCCACACCTGTTCTCAATCAAGAAATCAATTAAATAGGACCTGCCTGGGAAAAGTGAAGTAGACTAAAAGATCTTCAAAAGCTAGACATCATGCCTAGATCCAAAGAAATTTAAGAACAATTGAAAGGTTAGAAAGCCATTTCTAAAGCTTTGTGACTCCATCAAACCACAATGAGAGCCACTATCCACAAACATGGCGAAAACATGGAACAGTGGTGAACCTTCCCAAGAGTGGCCACCCAACCAAAAAGAACATTAAGACTCATCTCATTTTTGCCAGAAAACATGTTGATGATCCCCAAGACTTTTGGGAAAATACTGCCGTGAAAGTAACACCGCATTTCCGAAAAAGAACATCATACCAACAGTAAAATATGGTGGTGGTAATGTGATGATTTTGCTGCTTCAGGACCTGGAAGTGATAAATGGAACTCTGTCTAATGGAATGGAATTCTGCTGTTTACCAAAAACTCCTGGAGGAGAATGTCTGGTCATCTGTTTGTGACCTCAAGCTGCAGCAAACTTGGGTTCTGCAGTAGAACAATGATCCAAAACACACAAGTTTACAAGTCCGCAAGTCCACCTCTGAATGCCTGAAGAAAAACAAACAGTAGTAGAAAAGCAATACTATCATTCAGATATTTGGGGTCAGTATTTTTTGTTTTGGAAAGAAATTAATTCTTTATTTCAGCAAGGATGCATTAAATTTATCATAAATAAGACTGTGTGTATTTAGTTTTGTATAACAGTTTTTTACATCAGTTGACTGTGCATGTGTGAGTATGTAAGAGTGATGGATGAACATCACCAATGCCAAAATATACCCCACAACAATGGTTTGAATTAGTACCTTAACTCCAATTAATCACATGCACATTTTTTAAGTGAATTAGTACACATTATGTTTTTTATTTTTAATGAATTATTATAGCATTATTATTTTATGCATTGTTTTTTAATGGTTTGTAAGGACATGTTCTTGCAGTATCATGCTGAAACATTGACTTAAAAACAGAAACCCTTCTCAGTTCCTGAGTCTCTCAACACAGAAGCCTTTTATAAGCAACATTACACTAAATGCAAGTGGAATACCTTTGGCAAGATTAGATAAAATCTCAAGCAATTCTTGAACAGCTGCACACACACAAATGTGCATACCACAGAACACATGCACACACAAGTGTGCACAAACAGGCTCCAAAAGGATGAGAATATGTTTCGTAGATAATTAATTTATATATATTAGCTAACAATAATTATTTGTACAAACAGTCAGATGTGCTTGCTTCTACTGAAACACAAGATGCTCTTTGGATCACTCTGCTGGACAATCAAACTGTCATTAAAACAAAAAGGGAACAAATATAAAATATATGATTGAAGCTGCAAAGTAACTGGGCACTTCAGACATTAAAGGTGTTTTTCTGTCAGCCTGCAAACTACAGGATGAAGAATGTCACACTTTGGTGTAAGAGCACAAAAATAGCCTCTCTGTAGGTGTCACACACCACCACAGACAAAGTCATAAGACAAGAGTGAAGGTCAGATGTGCAACCTGGATCTTGAGCGCATGATGAAAAGCGATTGTCAGCAAAGGAACCTTGGAAGGCTGTCTGTCTATTTTCACTGCAGCTCACACTAAAACAAACCAAAAACACAATAGTAATGAATAGTTCATGACATCAATGACTGACAATGGCTCCTAAAGCAGAAATCAAAGTGTAATATGGAATGGAAAGTTTTCATTTATCGTGAGCCGTGATGTAACAAAGGGCGTGAGAATGTATGTGTGTGTATGTTGGGGAACAGGAAGATCTGATGTTTAGGGGGCACAGGGTATGGGATGATCTCTTCCCTTTATCCTGCCGGACCTCGCTCTCTCACAGACTCACTCTTTCCCTTCCATGCAAACACATTCACACACAGCTCTCAGCCTGTATCTCTGCTACCTCAGCATTTGAGTGTTTTGACAGGAAAGACCAGAGCCAGCTACCAAAAGTAACAATGATCCCTCTGTCACTGCCTATCTGTATGTACAGCGGTAGCTGTTGAGCTGTCGAACATTGATAAGTAGTAGCAAACCTGTTTAAACAGTGTTTTAATAGAAGATACTGGCATTTCAGTCAATCCTCTTGCATTTACCCAGTAAGTTTTAAAATGTTTTTGAATGAAGTCTCCTAAACTCACAGAGGATACAATTATTAAAAATATGATATTTTATGCATCCTTGCTGATCAAAAGTATCAATTTCTTTAAAAATAAAATCTTATTGACTTGAGCTGAACTTGAAATTCCTCTTTTTTGTCAGTGGGTGTACACTCAATGTTATATTTCAGTTTGTGTGCTACAAGGATGCTAGCTGATTGCAGTTATGCCGTGTGACCAGACATGCGGTTTGGTAAGTGATAAATGCAAGGCAGATACTAGAGTTCAGCTTTTAAAACCGTGAGAAAATTGTGATTGTGTGCTTGTGTGTGGTTTGCATGCTTTGTTTTATATATCTATCTGTTGCCTCCCATATTATAGCTAGATTGTTCAAGATATGTTGTGTGTGTGGTTAAGGTATATAAAATGTTCCCAAAAAAAGATTTCGGAAATCCTTGTCTGTGTGGGGACGTCTTTTGGTCCCTATGAGGAAAACAACTTATAAATCATACTAAATTATGTTTCTTGAAAAAATGCAGAAGGTTCTGTGATTGATAGTTTTAGGGTAAGGAGATAGTTTAGTATAAAATGTATTGTTTATGTGTGTGTGTGTGTGTGTGTGTGTGTGTGTGTGTGTTTTTTGTTTGTGTGAATATATCAGGGTGCAGGGGAATTTCCCCCCTAGGTAAAGACAACCTCTGATTTGCAGCATGACATCCTGTGAGAGCCATCACACTTTTCTGCACTTCCTGTTCAGGGTTATGCACTTCTAACTTGTTTCTTCAGGACACAGTCACACAAAGCACTCAGACTGTTAACATCTCCCATCTTTAACACCTCTACCTCTATCTGACCTAAAACACAGATTATTGGTAGAAAGCTAAAATGACATGATATTTTTTAGACATTTGATACAAGCTGAGCCATAAGAAAATTGAAAAATAGGCATGTGAATAAAATGCATAAAGGGCGAGAGAACTGTTTTAAGGCCAAAAACATATAAGCATATAGAAAACTGTTCACAACACACATTCAAACCAAGTAACCTTCAGTTATATAGCGCATTTTAATACAATACAGATTGTTTCAAAGCAGCTTTACAGTGATAATAGGAATATAATGCAGTGAACGTTGTTTTTGGCTGTACAGCAGCTCTATAAGAATGTTTCCAGCTTAAGTAAGCTTCGACAGATTAATTTTCATTATAGAATCATTAGTTATTAACTTAGGGGTTGCATACACTACATCGTTCTCAACCGAAAACAGAAAACGACAATGGCGCCCTGCAAACACAAACCTCAAAATATATAATATACAGATAACACTTATTTTTAAATATAAAATAAGTCCCCGAAAACGACACTGCCACCATCCCTGTGCCACACCCCAAGACGCGAATCACGTGCCCAGTGTATAAGCATGCGCGTTTGAATGTGGATGTTGTGTTATGAGGCCTTTGCAGGTGTCATGGTATAGTTGGTATACCAACTCAGACACAACTGAAAAAGTTACAAACAGCTTGCTCATGCATCATACATCTTAGACAAAAGATCAAAAGACAAACGATCTGGCCACCCCTAACTCTCATACACTTCAGTACATAGACTTCCTGTTTTATAAAAAGAAAAAGAACATGCCGTTCTACCAAAAGAAGAAACTGTGAACCACAGCTTCTTCTAAACCAGTGAAGCAAAACCTGCACACATACAGTCTCACCCACTATTACTGCATGCTGCA
The DNA here is from genome assembly GCA_037043235.1 of Rhodeus uyekii. Taxonomy (NCBI): domain Eukaryota; kingdom Metazoa; phylum Chordata; class Actinopteri; order Cypriniformes; family Acheilognathidae; genus Rhodeus; species Rhodeus uyekii. The sequence continues at coordinate 520,795 of JAWRVZ010000012.1, read as the reverse complement.
TGTATTTGTGAGAGGTCATAGGTCAAAGCAAAACTATCCAATATTACTAACTGCCAAAGAAATGTTTGGCAAATGTTTTAATACAATGTGAATAATAATGTTTCTTCCAATATATTAGCTGGTTAGGAATTAGCTTGCTATTTCTTCATAGATCAGCTCCAGTATCTGTTAAACTTGTATAGTATTAAAATTATTTCCCTTTAATACAGTATGGGCATATTGCATATGTTTTACCTTGTTAAATGTAAAAGCTTTTATATGAGTCTTAAATATGTATGTCTTCTCCCAAGATGATCTTTATCTATGCTCAAAACTAATTAAAATTAATATGGCCATTGTTTTATATATATACACATATACATATATATATATGCACTGTGATACATAAAAAAATGTATCATGGTTTCCACAAAAATATTAAGTGTTGGTGCAACTGTTTTCAACATTATAATAAGAAATGTTTCTTGAGCATCAAATCAGCATACAATAATACCTTGAGATACAAGCGTCCCGACAAACGAGTATTCCGAGATACGAGCAAGCTTTCGAGCAATGTTGTGCTTTGAAATACGAGTAAAGATTTGAGATACGAGCACGCTTAGAGACGCAGACGCTAGGTGATCGAGCACCTCACTCCTTCACTTCACGTGTTCGTTGACTTCCTTAAGCATCTCCCGCGAGTCTTCCTGTGGTGTATGCTATATACATTTAACATTTAACACATGTATGTTATATGGGGTAATTGCAAATGGACTCCACTAGAGGGCTACCTTGGTTTCATAGCGGGGGTCAGCGGGGGCGACAAGTGCTTCACGAGTATTAAGCTGGGAGCAGCACGAGTTATGTGTGTTTAATAATAATAAATATGAGGTTCTGAGGCATACATTATTGTGAGTGTAGTCTATCCAATGCAGTACTCGGGAAAAAACACTACACTTCCATATTGTGTTTGCGTTATCTACGTACTTTACGTAATCTACTTAATCCCTCCCTCCTCCTCCTCTGCACATGTCGCTACTGTATCGTCTGTCGCGAAGGTAAGAACTCATAATTAAAACCACATTTTACAGGAATCTTTTTATACTATCACAGGAATCTTTTTATACTATCATTTGTGTGTGTGTGTGTGTGTGTGTGTGTGTATGTCTCTATGGCAATTAAAACATGTTTTTTTTCCATTGTTATTAGCACTAATAAAGGAGTTTTTTAGAGGGCCGGAATGGATTCATTTTTTCCTATTATTTCTTATGGGAAAAAATTATTTGAGATACGAGCAATTCAAGTTACGAGCTCGGTCCTGGAACAGATTATGCTCGTGTCTCAAGGTATTACTGTATTTGGATGATTTCTGAAGGGTCATGTGACACTGAAGACTGGAGTAATGATGCTGAAATTTCCGCTTTATCATTAAAGGAATAAAATACATTTTTAAAGATAATTAAATAGAAAAATAGAGTTACATTAAATTGTAATAATATTTCAGAATATTACTATTACAGTTTTTTTTTAATTGCAGCCCTGGGAAGCACAAAATATTAAAAAAAAAACTCAAATTTTTGGTCCTAATGATAAAAATAGGTCAAAGACGAAGAAAAATAACAAAAATGGTAAGAACCCGAAAAACAACTGTGATCCAAACATGTCTAAACATGTCTACTTAGAGCCTGAAAAACATCGTACAGAGCTGAGTTTAAGGGAGGAAGGGATGTGAGCACTCACAAACATTCACATATCCACAGACAGAGGCTTGTATTCAGCCCTGAGGCTCAGGACCTTTTAGACTTAATGAGATCTAATCAGTTTTCGCCGTTTCTCAAAACAGTATTCCTTCACTTCTCTCTCCCTCTTTCTGTCAAGTTGCTCAGCTCGAGCTGTTTGTCTCCACAGCTACTTAACAGATTGACTTAAGTATGAGAATGAGCGCTGAGTTGCTACACAAACATGTGAGGGGTGGAGTGAGGGGATTCAGAGAGATAACACACATAGAACACATACTGACAATAAGGAAGTTTGTGTGTCAACAGCTTAATGTCTGCAAACATTATAACCTATGAAGAGTCAAATAAAAACTTTTTCTGCATATTTACTTTTTGTAAATCTTTACATATTATATCTAACTATCGGGAGGCATTTTATGACAAAAGTTTGTGTCGTCCTGTTCTTTAGTTATCTACTTTTAGTTAAGCTAGATCAGGGGGCGATTGTGTTGTGGCCACTAACCACTACCTCTCATTCACACTGTGAGCCCCCACTCCCTATTCTTTCTATTGGGTCACACACACAGACAAACTCCCCTCAGCTCGTAAGCTCCTTCAGCTTTGTCCTGAGATGGTAAACAAGCTGAGATATGGGTAGAGAGAAGGGGGTGGGGAGAGAAAGTGACATTGAGTAATTTCATAACTGACGAGTAACTAACACCTGTCCTGTACTGTTACTTGCCTTACACGTCAAGAATGTACAAACGCGTCTTGCCATTTTACAACAAGGTGATATGTTTTGTACCTAGTATTTTAATGCAATGTAAAGCGCTGTTCACACAGAATACACGTGCTAGACATACATGTTTGACAATCGCACGGACTATAGTATTGACAGTGGACAAGAAACTTTTGACCACACCTTAACAATGTTTTGCAAAAAACTCTCTTTAGGAGTTAATTCAGCTAATTCTTATAAATTAGCTGGTTCAAAAATCAGTGATTCACTGATTCCTTATTTAATCATCTTATTCTCATTTATAAATGATACTGTTCACATGTTTTCGGGATATATAAAACTTAAAGATTTCATATATACTTTTTGTTAGTGCTGCTTTTAATTCTACAAGTAACTTTGGAAGTTTTAAGGCAGCTTCACAAACACTGCTAGGCCTTAAATGTCTTCAGGGAAATGTGTGCTGACAGGTGTCAGGTGAATTTGTCATATCACATGTCCAAATAACTAGCAACTGACCACACGAAGACAAACAGACAGTACAAAATGTGTCCTCATAAGCCACAGGCTCTCACAAGCACTTGAGAACCATAAAAAAACGTTCCTCTTTTGGTTTTTGCTACCGTTATGTGTCCAATAAAACTGTAGGTTGTTGTCATATGATCAGATTGGCCTCTGTTTGTTCCAATTAGTGCATAATGACTAAGATTAGGCCTATCAGTTAGATAACAGCAATACCAAACACTTGGCCTTGGCCATGGTCTGCGACAAATGTGGCATATCAGCATGAGCATTCTCCAACTCGACTGCTAGCATGCTAATGGATCATGATTCTCCATATTCTGAACAGTTTAAATGTACCTTCTCAGGGGCCATTCACACACAATGTGTTTTTGTATTCCATTGTGCATGAACTTGTCTAATAAAACTCTGTTGAATCCCTTTTTGTGATGTTTACCAGTAAAAAATATGGCAGCATTGCAAAATGGAACAGACCTGTTACTCATTTGCACTGAGTTAGAAAATATTGCATCAAAGAGGGTCATCCAGAGTGCATGGCATATGCTTCGAAAGCAACACCCATTCAAAGACATGCACACTGCCTACTGTTACAGATACCTATGCTTGTCTTGTTTCCCTTGCAGATAGCTAGTGCTTGAAAATCTGTACATTTCCGACAGTTAAAATCTCTAGAACGGCCAATTGGCTTTATTCAATTTAATGCATTAGCTAATCAAATTAGGTAAATTGAAGTCCAATGAGAGGAAAAACAAGTGTGGCACAAAATAGAACTTTACTTTGACTGAGCAGTCTAACTTCATCATGATGAAACACACAAATCAAAAGTAGTTGTACCATGAAGGCATGTTTTGTTATTATGGTGGATTTTCAGTGCAGAATAAGTGTTTTGTTTTTTTGGCAAATGTGAGCAACTTGGGATGTGATTCCAGGAATGCCTAAATAGGAGCAATAAAGGGAGTAGTTAATGATGCAGGAGAATCAGTGGTGTAATGTGAGTCAACTCCTTTTGTCTCCCAGGCTTCGCCACAAACAAACACTTCTCTGCTTTCCTAGAAATCTCTGGGACATATCCAGCCATCTGGTCCACACCCCCCTTTTCCAAGCCCCCTTTCCGTCTTTTACATGCTTCTGTCTCACTCTCTCTCTTTTTCAGCTAGCAATGTTCTTTTTTACACAGGACACAAACACATTCTAGGATTTTGGAGGTGTGTATCCTCTCAGCCAATCACAGTACGCTCATGCTGTGCATATCAACCAATGACAGAGGAGTGGGGTTGGACCCACCAAGCCGTCTATGTACTAGTTGTTTTTCACTGTATCCCATCTCTTTCTTTTATCATCTCCCCCTTCTCCTTATCATTCACTCTCTCTCCCTCTCTATTGATTTATTATTCTAAAGAAGCAGAAGACCTGGTATAAATAGTATATGAACTGTTCATATTGGGAAGGCTTTTATTTAGGACTCCACCACCCCCACATACACAAACGGATGACGGTTATTGAGTAAATTGGTCACAGGGTGGGCCTGGCCCATAACTCCAACTGAAAGCACTATCTATACCAAACAGAAATCATAACACCTAGCCATTAGTTCTACTGGTATAGTCGAAACACACACAAACACTCAATCCAGCTATAAGGTCAACCGGTCATTATCACAAAATAACCCAGCTCCCTGATACAAAGAGAACGTGAAGTGATACGAGAGACGTTAAATTGGCACAATTGTATAAGAGATGGGTTGCCAGTAACAATTGTCAATTATTCAGTCATTACATTTTTAAATGTTTCCATTATATGTTTTATGTCTAATATTAGTATTAGTAATATTGCTTCAACTGCATACATAAGTTGGGGAAGGGTTTAATTAAAGAAGTCTCTTATACTCACAAGGCTATTTTTATTTGTTAAAAAATACAATAAAAACAGAAATATTGTAAAGTATTATCACAATTTTAAAAACAAATTAATAAATGATTTGTAATATTATAAATTATACTTAATGCATTCCTGCTGAATAAAATTATATATTTTTTTAAATATTACTAACCCCAAAAATTTGAACAGTACTGTATATGATTCATTTTTTATTTAAATTTCAAATCCAGACACCAAAAAACACCACAAACTGGCTTTGATGGTGGGCCTGACCGTGATTAATTTTTTAACAGTTATATGTATGAAATATATATGAAATTTGTAAGTAAAATGATTTTATTTCTGAGAAATGTGGAAAATATTTAGTAGTTCAGTTTTAAATTATGAAACGTCACAAAGCTTATGTGATCATTCTAGGCTTCTAGTTCAAATTGTAAAATATGAACACGTGTGTGGCGAGCAGGGCGGGGTCGAGGGACCGAGAGAGCGTCACGAGAGCCGGTGGCGTGATTGAGAATGAGCGACACCTGCGAGCCACCGGTGTCTCTCGTCTCACGGAGGAGCGGAGACTTAAAAGGAGGAGCGACGACAGTGAAAGCGAGAGAGGACCAGGCCTGGAGTTTATGTTATGTTTTGTGTGGGCGGCAGTCGACCGTGAGGGGCTGCCGCCATTACTTTCGTTTTGTATTTATGGTTTATTTTGATTATTAAAGTCTTTAAATGTCTGCTGGTTCCCGCCTCCTTCCTCCCTGAACGTTCAACATTGTTACAACGTGTATCTAAAACTGTCCCACACACATGCTCCAACAGTTCAGCTAAGGTTATAGACATGCTATGAAGTCTATTATTATCAAAAGAAAGCTAACAGTCTTGGCTGTTTATCATACCATATCATACATAACTAGGGCCATTGCATAACACAATTCATAGCATAGCAAATATATCAGTCAAGCCATTTGCTAACACACTGAGAGCCAGATTTACTAAACAGGGCAAATTAGCATGAGAGCGCAATCCTATAAAAGCGCAGATGGAAGTGGAAAGTTCTGCGTGTGATCTAATGACAACACGCAAATTAAAAAACGCAGATGCATCGGGATCATTTCCATAATGAACAACAAAATATACCTTGAACAGTGCAAACTGGGGTTTGGTTTAAGACATGCCGTTAAATTATGTCACAAATATCAGTAAATTGACTAGCGCAAACCTTAGTAAATCACCTTGTATGATTCATTTAAATACTCTCCTCGCATAAATTTTATGTCTGAAAGGAACACCTACAAACCTATAAGGGCTCACACCAGACAATTTAGCATCGCCAATGGCCAATTGCTATTGAATTTGTCTTTGAACTGTGTGCAAACTGGAGAAAACTCACACTAACACAAAGCGATCATGTAAACTCAGCAGAGAAAAGCCTCTTGGCTACTTGAACCAGTCACAGGTATGGATTTCAAATTACATTTTTTGAAATAGACCTATTTTTCCAGAATATAAAAGTTAAGTGCATTCAATATTTGAATTTCAAATATGACAGATAAGACTTTACTTTGAGTCTACTTTACGTTACTTCTTTTGGTAAACTGTGTGAGTCTCTAGGAGGTACACAGTTCAAAACATGGAACCGTAAATGAGCAGACTTGTGAGTAATAATGAGACAATGAGATTTAGTTCAGAATCGATGTAATGCGGTTACTGAAGGGGAAGGTCAAAGTCCTGATTACTTAGCGCAATGCATTAGGTTCAATGAAGTCAGTGTATTATACCTGCTTGCCTGTATATTTCATTTACAGCTTGTATTCATTGTTTATTACTTGCATGTTTCATAACTTTGCGTTCTCTTCAATTCTCTTTAACGATCAAACAAGTAACAACGTTCCATGAATGTTTTTGTGCTAACATTTTAAGAAAATTTTAAAAGATCAGAAAACTTTGAACGAACATTCTATTACTGAAAGAAAGTTTGTTCTTAACTTTAAGAAAACCTTGCCAGAATGTTAGCCAAAGTTCTAAGAACATTCCCGGATAGCTAGGAATCTGCTAAATGCATAAAGATTTTAAGAAAGTATAAACATTATAACATCATTATTCTCTGTAAAGCTGCTTTGAAACAGTGTGAATACAACTATACAAAAAATTAATTATATACTAATGTTCTAAGAACATTTTCTATCAATGTTATGTTAATGTAATGTTAATATTGTAAGGATGTTCCATGAACATTGTTCTCATAACGTTTTCTCTCTACATTACGAGAACATTAATAAAGTACAATTTACATCTTACAATTTACAATGAAGTTCCAAGAATGTTGTACTCTTTATTATTTTATTACTGTACAAAAAATAATAACATTATAAGGACATTACGAGAATATTATTCTAAATAAACGTGTAGCAGGAACTTGTGTCTTTTCATTGCTATATTTGGAGATATAGTTCCAGTGTCTTTTCAAATAATTGAAAAGATAGAACATAAATGTGTGGAAAAAGGTAGTGCCTTTTGGATGAAAAAAAACCCAGCATCACGCATATCTTTTAGCAACACCTGCTAAGTTACTAAAACAATCAATATGAGGCCTACTGTGTGGCTATGGTTTGATATTAACAATTGACAAATAAATACAAAAAATTAAAGTCACATGAACATCTCAAGACCGTCAGACAGCTGACCACACAGTCTAGACAGAGCATGGCGGTAGGAAATCTCAACTAAAAATATAAGCATTTCCAGACATACTGATAATAATGTCATGACTGGCGTCTTCAAAAAGGTTTTGTCTGACAAACACACAGACACGCAAACCCGACTGCTGTTTGTGAGAGAGACAAATATTGCACGATTGTTTTGTTATGCTCTTCCCTAAATGTGCGCAACCTTCTAGCGAGTGACTCAGCGCCAGCGATGGCACATGTGTTGCTAAATCAGGGTTAGAGGTAGGTCACTGATTCAAACCTGTCCTAAGTGCCACCCACTTGGCAGAGCAATCCAGTCATACCTTGACAAGGTCAACATTCAAAATGCCATTTCAGTTATGTGTGTATGTGTGTGTGGGCTTGAACTGGCGCAGGCCTGTAAAGCTAATGCCAGTTATTTAGGTTTGAAAATAAAGAAATACAGATGACAGCCTGAGGTAAAAAACTTAAATACCGTATTTATTCGAGTATATCGCGCACACGTGTATAACGCGCACCCCTAATTTTCGATTAAAAAACGGTATAAAATTTTGTTTCACACCAAGCATTATAATTGACAAAAAACGTTGTTGAACACGTGCAGCCATGATAAAAAACATTTATTTATTGTATAACATATACTTATATAACATATATAACTTATATAACATATATAACATATATTTATTGACAACATAAACTAATGAACACAATACCGAAAGACCGGTAAACATATTTATTTAAAATCCTTCGACGTCAGATTCCTCATCAGAGACACTAAAGAGTTGCTCCCATTCTTCTGGAGTTAATTTTTCATTAGTGTCTCAGTTAGCAGGAACATCTGTTTCTCCGGTTTCTTCGCTTTCTTCTGCGTCTGAATGGATGAGGAAATGAAGCGGCGACGGGACGTTTTTTTTTCTTCGCCCTCACGTACAGTGAGAGGCTGCAGCCTGTGTTACGGGATGTAATGTATCATGCAATCGGCAATCGATTGCTTTGGGCTATGTTGCGGATGTTGCCGCGGTTTATGTTTGAATACAGTTGCTGAATTGCACTCACGAGTCTGCCTTTTATTTTATGCATATATTGCTACTTAAACAGCCTGTAAAATGCGCAGCGCGAACTCACAATTCGCCGGCGCCCTCAAAGGACCGGCCATCAAAACAAACCCCACCCCTCCCCAGCCCAGCCCTCGAGCATAACGCGCATCCCTAACTTTTATTTATTTTTTTGGTAGAAAAATTTGCGCGTTATACTCGAATAAATACGGTAAGTTTAGCTTTGGAAAAGCTCTATGCTGTTACTATAAACAATTGTTGCAATTTACAAAATTCAATGCTTTACCAATAATATAAATATATATTTCATCTTCTGTATTGCCTGACAACACAGTTTATTTCTATTCTATTTCTATTTCACATCCCTCTGATATCATTCTTTTTATATATATATATATATATATATATATATAGTGTATATGTATATAATATAATACTATAAATAATATATATAAATATAATTTAAATGATTAATATTAAGAAGTTACTTAATATATTATATAAATGTGCTTCTTAACCCTCTCATTTATATAAAAACAAAAAATGCAATGAATTATTCAAATGCTAGATTATTATTAAACGATTCATATTTTAAAAGTAAAACAGAAATTAATAATTAATAATTAAATATTAATACATATTGTTTCTTCTTTTTATATGTTTCAATATTTAGCCAGGCAAACATTAATTATTAACTATTAATATTTATTTCATTATGCGTATTACATAAGTTTAAGTTATGGATACTGGTATCATTATATTTTCTTTTTAAGTATCAACTTCATACTCTATTGTCAGCACTCTGATATCACTAGTATATTAAGAATGTGTTTGATCAGGGAGGTGCCAAGGCTACAGAGAGAGACATAAACATGGCTAACATTCAGGTTCTGAAATTGATAGCCCTGTTTTCTGTTCTTCCTTTCACTCCTCACTGTTTCTCCCCGTCTCTCTCAAGATGTGCCGTAACTCATCTCCCACTCCTTTCAGACCTTTTATTCAGCTTCTAAACATTCCACCTCTCAAAGTTTACTTATGAATGAGATTGTCCTTTCATCTTTGTTGAATTCATTTTTCTCATTTTTCAACTTCTCGCTGCCTTGATTATATGATCTGTTGCTTCCAGACATGTTTGGGTTCCAATTTATGTAAAAAAAACTAATTCAAAGAAAAAGCTATACAGGCTTTCCACAGCATCCATTAGAAGACCCTCTGAGATGCTTTAACAGTGAGACCTGCATCACATCACAACAAAGAAGATGATACTTGCAGGGATGAGTGACGTGTGTTGAATGCACAAGCATGAAAGGCCTGTTTCACTGTTGCATTAACTGGAGACTCATACTAACCCAATACACAATGTAAACACTGAAATTTAATCTCAGCATTCCTCGCATGTTCCTTCGCCCACATTTGGCAGAGAGAACCGTGCTTCATGTCTCTATGTCAAACTTGTGAACATAGTGTTACTGCAGAATGTGACTTCTCAATGGCTGTGGCAACCCTTTTCCGCCTACCCAGTGAAAAACGATGCACATTTATAGGGGGGGCTTCATTGTAATGAAGAGGCTTTTCCATCCTACACTTCCCATTGTCCTTTTCTGTCATTTTTCCATAAAAATAAAATCACACAGGAAACAGAAATTGCTTCCATAAAGAGCTCAAATAATGAAATCAATGCAGATGTTGCTGTGGCGAGCAAGGCGGGGTTGAGGGACCGTGGGAGCGTCACGAGAGCCAGTGGTGTGATTGGTAATGTGCGCCACCTGTGATCCACCGGTCTCGTATCTCATGGAGGAGCGGAGGCATAAAAGGAGGAGCGATGACAGTGATGGACGAGAGAGGACCAGGCCTGGACTTTTATTTTGTGTTGGTTTTATTTTCATAATTAAAGCTTGTTAAATGTCGCCAGTTCCGCCTCCTTCCTCCCTGAACAAAGAACTGTGTTACAGTTACTTTTAAAAAAGAGACACTATGGAGAGAATGCTTTACAAAAACTAAAGTTTAACGTCAATTTTATTATCTTTAGGTTTTGACACAAATACCCTGCAACCTCCAAATAGATTTCATCTTCTGTATTGCCTGACAACACAGTTTATTTCTGTTCTCTATTTCACATCCCTCTGATATCCTTCTTTTTTTTGCCTTATGAGATTCTTATGCTCTATAACAACAAAAAAACTGTTCATTTCTGCAGGAGTAATGCCACTTCCTCTTTGGCTCTGGTTACACGTGGGTTCTGTGGCACGTGTGGCTGCGGCTCACGTTGCACCTTCTTCTTTGCAGAAATCCAGCATATAAAATTTAACATTACATACATTTTATATGCAATCCCCCCCCCCCCCCCCCCCCACCCCCCCACACACACAAAAAAACAAAAACAAAAACCCCCACTTCTGGTGACCCAAAAGTGGCCATAACTTCTGGTGGTTTGCTTAATCAGATTTGTGACAAGCGATGATGTATCAAAATATCCTGTAATTGTTATTGCATTGTTCTGATTGGCATCTCCAAATTTAATGAGATTAAACAGCAGCATTCATTTTTTTAAGGTTACACATATTTATGTCTTTAAGAAAGAATGTTTATTTCAATAAACTGAATCTATTACTCTCAAAGAAACTCAAAAGACACTTTAAATGTTGACTTCATTCAGAAGCATTGAGATGATGGAGATGCTTACATCTATAAAAACTAAATTACCACCTGTCTGCGTTTAATGTGAACTTCCCACATCATAGGAAACACTTCATTTGTGGTTTATGGGTGGCTAAATACAGTGAGGTACTTCTCAGCAGTCAGGACAATAAAAGTGTCCAAAACCTGTTGATGATGTAATTTAAGAAAAAATAAAAAGAGGTTTTCTCTTCTAAATGCAGGAACAATTGTGAAAGCCTGTGACAGTTTATACGACAATGACGTACTAAAAAAGGAAATGTTTTCCTTTGTGTTTTTCGCATATAGATGACAACGTTGTCAATGATTCCCATTCACACGAATACACAAAAATTTAAAAATAAAACAAAAAAACTGCTGTATTATGCATGCAAAGCCAGTAGTTGGCGATGTTGCGTTGTTAAGAAACTACGCGCCTATAGACTGAACACGTAATACGCATGCGCATGACGTCACCATTTTCAATAACGGTCAATAACGGTCTGAATCCTGTTTTCAAAGTTTGATTTCTCAGGCCCCCAAAAACGCTGTTGACAACACGCTTTTAAAGCTTGTCCCAGCTGAAAACAGTGTCATTTAAACAGCCCCTAAGTTTCTATCTGTATTCTTTTAACACACTCATACACGTCTACTTGTTTAGCCCAGAGGTTGAAAGTTTGGTTGGATAAATAGTCCCAATAGCCCCTGCAGGTAGACACTGTAACTGCCATTCGAAGTTAGCTGTGTATTCAGACACTGAAAGCATATTACATTATAGTAGTTTCTTGTTTGGAGGACTCTTAAAAGCATTGAATTGATTTATTTTTCCTTGCCTTTGATATCACAGGATAGTCGCTAGTGAAAGCCTTTCTAATCAACGTTGTCATGACATCATTTTCCCGCATGTTACAGGCAGCTAAAAAGCAACTGCTATTGAGATTAATGAGAATGCTAACGGCATTAAAGACATACATTTAGAAACATAATCCTAATTCTTGTCTTGAGACCAGGAGTAAATAAATAAAACAGCTCTGCAAACATTTACGTCAAGTGGTGGAAATTTCCGCTGTATCAAGCTCAAGACAGTTTGTTTGTGGCTTTATAATGGCGTAATGGCGCCCTCTGGTGTTCATAATTCTATACTATGAGAAAAACTTGGTTTTGCGGTAACACCAAATTACCACAGTATTGTCAAAGAGTGTCCAATTGCCAAACACAGGTTTTATATAATATTCATGACGTGACTTCAATGTCATTTTGAGTAAAAGTCAACACTGTTGCACGCATTTGACGTAACCTAAAAAAACAGCTCTCCTCCCTGATCATGGGGACTAAATTTTGATTCCAAAACTAACTTTAACATGTAAAAGATTGAAATTATTCCCAAAGCATATCCTGTATATATCCATGTGCACAGCTTCACATGCATTCATCCATATTAATCAACAACAGATGGGCTGTAATCTGATCCTTATTCGCAACATAACATCCAACACACTCAAAAATGTTGCTTTGTCCTCAACTTTCTGCTGTCTCCAACCTTTACGTTGGTAGCTTTGCCATCAACAGATTCAGCATTTTATCCGCAGCGCTTTCCTCATCTGACTTATTTCATGAGGTGTTTGTGCAGATCACAGAAAAAGCACTAACAATGCTCACAACACTCCCAGACCGAACCAGCAGGGGAGAGAAAATGTCACATACACACTCCATCTTAGAAGCCTATGTGTTAACCGTGTGATGTTATGTTGTGTTTGGGGTGTGTGTGTCTTTCATTTCATTTTCCATCCAAATAAGACTTGTTTCTTTTGGAACCAGGCCATTTTTCACATCCAAATAGGCGTCATCCCTCTAGGTCAGTACCATTCCTCAATTCCTAGAGTTGAGAGAGGATTCTAAGGATTTCACCCTCCCCTCAGCACAGAAACCACAAACAAGTTCCCCTCCCCGTTTGAGGGGTTGTTGTTCTCCAGAGCTCTATGCTGTCATGATAGCACCCTTTCATAACAGGGGTAAAAACAGTCTTCAAATAGTTTTCCACTTATTTTCTTTCTGTCTCTCTATGGTAAAGGATAAATAAAGTCCCTATTTATTCTTTCCTTTTCTCCACACGTAACCCACTATTGCACAAGCCTATTTGGACGAGCCTATTTTCTGCAGTCACATAGTGCATATAAAACTGTTAATAATGAAGGGATGACTTCAAATAAAAAGCTTTTTTTTTGTTACATTTTTTCTAGCATGGTACACTGTTAAGGGGAAGCTTTTGCACTAGATATTTGCTTTGAGAAAAGGCTTTTTCATATTTTTTTAGTAAATAAACTTCATTTTAAAACATTTAAAGTCATAGAGATTATTTCTGTTACACAGAAATGTTTCATAGTGCAATAAAAGTGCAAGAGTGGAATGGATATGAAAAATATCCTTTTAGTGTTTAATTAACATTTAAATAAAATGTTAAATTATGAGCCAATACTATTAGTTTCCTTCATGTAGCAATGAAGGCCTGTTTACACCAAGAGTGATAACTATAACAATGACTGTAACTATAAAGTTTTAATAATAATTATAATTCTAAGATTTAAAAAATGTGACACCTTTTCCTATGTACTTCACTGTGGAAGAGATGCATTTATTATTATATTTCTCAGCAGACTGTAGCTCTCTTTAGCATCACCATCCAACTTGTGTTTCATTGTGATTCATAGCTCAACACACAAATTCCCATATTCTGTCAAAAACATATCTCTGTTTTTGATGTTTTTCTGAGACACCAATAGCTTTTAATTAGTGCATTTGTGTAATTTCCTGACCGATAATTTCTGGTTACGACAATTAAAAACACAGTCTTTAGCCATGTTGGGCTTGGTCCTTTTTTCTATTTTTCTTGTCTTTCTTTTTTTTTGGGCCAGGAGTTTAGACTTGACATTACTAGCACTCAGCTCACTGATCTGGTGCCAAGTGCCATAGTGACACCCAGCTACACACACATCCAATCCACATGACCCTCACAAGGCCCACAGCTAATTTAAGACCCATGGAAAGGAATCATTTTCAAAGCCTGGGTGGGAAAAAAAAACATATACTCCTTTACAACTTTCTATAACATATAGCATTCTTAATGTCTATATAATGAACACTGTCACTGTACACTCCTGTATTGTAATATTATTCTAGGAGGCCTGGGGTCTTTCTTTCTACTTATAGCTAATGGGGTAAAATACCTTTCCTTGAAAATGCCTTTTAATATTTAAAAAATTATAAATATTATTAGTAAAATCCTCTTTGTGTACATCGTTTGCAACGTTGTGACACTATGGGCCATAATGAATAAAATGCAGGCCTTAGGAAATTTGAACATCTTACATAATTTCTAAACTCCTTTCAGACCAGTGGACTGACACTGACCTAGATCTGTCTCTCTATCCACAGCTTCTCAGGGCTTATCACTGCAGAAACATGCATTAGTGCACACACACATAAACAAACAATGCCCAAGTAACTCAGGTGCACAACCAGAAGATCCATCCTGTTAGTGTGTAATCAAGCAAGTGAGCCGGACCATCCACAATGACAATGCTGTGCTACATCATTAATCTTTTTTTTTCTTGGATTACAGCTTTCTGAGGTCACATCCTGAGAGTCTACGCCTGCTGGCATCTGTGTGGTGCTCACTGGTTCAAAGGTCAATTTTATATTTTTTTCTCTGCTGCTGTGGCCTCATTTGTTGCAGACACTTGAATCCCATAATTCCTGATATCAGAGCAGACGGCTTACTGCTGATACAGAAAGCAGAAAGGGTCAAAGGGTCAACACAAAACAAGGGAGGAACATCCTGCCATCTAACGAACCACAATCCAAAACAAGCATCGAAAATACTTTTTAAACAGAATAGGAAGAGATTATGTTCAGACATGAAACTCTAGAAGGTGCAGACTGATAGGTCCTTTACATGCAGTCTGCAAGTAGTCACATCATTACCGCATGGCACAAGCTGATTGGCCTCTGCTGATCCTCCAGACAATGAGATTGCTCCCCCACTCCCTCCTCAACCTCCCCCAGCTCCACCTGCCTAGATTTGCAACAGGATTTATGTGGGCCTTTTTATGCAAAAGCAACAGTAGCATATCTTACATGTTCACATCTCATTTCTTTCCACATCAGAGTCTGTTAGCAGTAGCAACGCTCAACCACAGCAGCATAACAGATCTACTTCGCAAAGACCAAGTACATTAACACTGCCATATTCGATAACATGCTAAATTCATGATTGACATTTTTCACTAGTGGAGTTTCTATTAGGTTACAAATTTCACATATTCTGTCCTTATAATATACACTTAACCAAACTGATTGTTACAGACCATTTAATATAATATAATATAATATAATAATTTACTTATAATAATTTATTATTATACTCTAAAATCCTGATCTGTGTCCATGTTTACATGTCTTTGCATATTTTTGGCCATGGACACAATGGAGCGACATTCTGGATTAATTAATCACACATCTGTGTTAATTACCAAAGGTGCTGATCCTGAAAAAAATAACATCAACAAAGCAAACTGCAACAACTACATGCTAATATTCTGGCATTAAAAGATTCCTCTGAAAACTTTTAGTATTCTAAAAATAAATAGCGATAGCAAACACAGATTCAATGCACAGATACAAATTCAATGTACAGACACTGGCCAAACAAATGGATTTACGGTACATGTTCTGGTAAACCTTTCAGCATCATCTATGAGTGTGAAGAGTCCCTGGTCCTCTGTGACCCCTCCACTGAACTCTGTGACACGAAAAGCCGCAAATACTGTAAGAAATGACCCGCTCCCCTAGCTTCCTTAACCCGGGTAGAGCTATTTTAAGCTGTGGCGCACATACAATCCGGAATAAACAAAACATACTTGTGTAAATAACAAACATAGTAACTGTAACACTTCACCTCATCATATCTTGCCTGTAGGCAATCTCAAAATATCTTGCTTCCGGTTTTTTGAAGTCTTCACTTATAACCTACAGGCTTATATGATGATTAGATGTTATTATGTGTGAAATTAAATGAAAAACAACATAGGCACACAGGGAAAGATTATTAATGTAATATTAATACAAACCCAAAAATACCACTTCTTTATTACTTGTAAACTGCCTTTTAAGAATAAATGGTCCTTCAAGGATTCCTACACATTCCCGATTTTTATTTTGCAAAATAAACATTTTGGAATTGAGCATATATAGAATATAGACTTGTCAAGGCATGGAAATCACAATTTTAAAAATCCCTGATAATTCCAGGCTTTCCATGACGTGATTAGTTCAAATAAAAGTTAAATCACTGAGATGTATTTTTAAATTAAGACTGCAGCAGAACTGAAGCAAAATATTTTTTTAAAGATTAAATTGTTGTTTGCTATCTGAGCCACTTTCTAAATTCGTTTAGTAGAAACTCTCTTAAAACAACACTCTCTTTCCAAAAATTTCCACCCATATCATTTATACGGTAGGTCATAAATGCATGGGGCTTGTTCTGCATAAATGTGGTACAATTATACACCAACAGTGTTTTCTTTTTTTACAAAGACACATAGAAAATGTAGAGCATATGGTATTGTTGAACATATAATTAATATAATCTTAAATATCAACTCAATAATTACTAAAATACCTACCTGAACCCTCTTGAGCAAACATATACATTTCTCCCTGACGTCTTCATAAGGACACCTTTTGGACAGCATCAGGACATGGGCAAGAAGAGAGTTGAGATCACTGGACAGACTGTCATCCATGGCAGGGGGAGGGGAGGATTGTGGGTCTGGTATAGGCTCGATGTTCTCTATTCTCTTCATCACCTCCTGATGAATGAGCTCCATCGCTGCGTGTCTGGAGCTCGAATCTCTACTTCCCAGAGCATCCCACCTTCCCGCAGAGTCTCTCACATCCATCATATATAGTCTACTATTCTTCAGTGATACACCTGACAGACTGATCCATGCAATAGACAAAAAAGGTGTGCAAATTATTTAGATAGCCAAAACAACCCTAAACCAATCATTCCAGCAAGCAGGAAAAGGAATTCTATAAATCACTCTAAAAATGTTCCATATTCTGCAAATGTACAGACTGCGTGGGCATGTCTTAGCAGGCGTTGTTTGCATATAATCAATGTGTTGAAGTTGTAACTGTTTTTGTGTTTTCTGTTGTTTAAACAAAAGGAATTACACAATTTTAAAATGTCAAGAGAAATAACTATGCATATTTTTCTATAGAAATTTCCAAACCAAAAAACACAGAAGAATTATGCAATATTATACAGTAAACACATTGCAAAAAAAATAAAAAAAACGTTGAATGACGTTCAATCAAGTTCTGTTATTAGGCAACTTCCAAATATGGTTAAACAATTAATCAGACCACGGGTATGGTTAGTCGTTGTTAAGCGCGTAATATTTATATTTTTACCAAACATGTCAGATGAAAATACTTACTAAATTCACATTCTCTCCAGTCGTCTCTGCAGCCGCTGAATGAGACCTTTCTGCGCTCTAGCTCTTCAGTCGATTTCAGTCCTTTGCACAGCGGCTTGAGTTAACAATTGATTGACAGGCACCACGGTCCAATAGAGTTCTAGGAAGAAAAATAATGGGAGGAGACACACTCACAACGCACCAATCAAATAACCAGACAGGCGTTCTTGTCCTGCCCGCGCCTCCTGGTGCTGATATAACGGGAATTGTAGTTCAGATGCTCGTTAATCTCAACGTTCTCATGGTGTCGTAAATGCAACATAGAACTACAAATACCAATATTATCCTCAAAAAACATCGGTAACTGCAGGGGCCCCGCCACCACTTGTTTATCTCAAAACCCTTATGATTAATGCAAAGCTTTCACCATACATTCATCTTCGTCTTATTCAATGAAAATATGTTAACAAGAGTATATGTGATTATGTCATTACGCCTTATACTGTAGAAGCAAAACAATCTTCTTTGTGTCAAAGTTCTTCAATGTGAAAATATCCTCAGTGAAAATAGAACAAGAAAACAAGAATATATATCAGCTTGACTAATCTAGAAATAATTGTAAAACAGAATTATTGTCAAATTGTGTATTTTTGGAAAAGTATTAACCTAAACCCCTGTAGTTGTGTGTGGACCTGTAGAATTATATCTATCTATCTATCTATCTATCTATCTATCTATCTATCTATCTATCTATCTATCTATCTATCTATCTATCTATCTATCTATCTATCTATCTATCTATCTATCTATCTATCTATCTATCTTTGTTAACAAGACACTCAGACAGACAGACAGACAGACAAACAGATAGAAAGATAGATAGATAGATAGATAGATAGATAGATAGATAGATAGATAGATAGATAGATAGATATACTTGAGGCAGTTTTGACTGTTTCTATCTATCTTTCTATATATATATATATATATATATATATATATATATATATATATCTGTCTGTCTATCTATCTGTCTGTCTTGTTAAAAAAGACAACGAGAGACAGAAAGGACAGATAGAGAGATAGATAGACTTGAGGCAGTTTTGTTTCTTTCTAACTATCTATCTGTCTGTCTGTCTGAGTGTCTGTCTTGTTAAAAAAGACAACGACAGACAGAGATAGATAGACTTGAGGCAGTTTTGACTGTTTCTATCTATCTATCTGCCTGTCTATCTATCTATCTAGTTAAAAAAGACAACGATAGACAGACAAACAGGATAGATAGATAGATAGATAGATAGATAGATAGATAGATAGATAGATAGATAGATAGATAGATAGATAGATAGACAGACATACAGACAGGTAGATAAATAGACAGACAGACAGACAGACAGGTAGATAGATAGACAGATAGACAGGTATACATAGACAGACAGAAACAGTCAAAACTGCCTCAAGTTTCTCTATCTAACTATCTATCTTTTTTAACAACAGTATTTGTATTGAATGTAGAAGCTGTGGTCATTGTGTGCACGCGGAAAACAGTGAGGGCGGTAAAAGAAGAGGGAAATTTGAAACTGGGCGGCGCTGTCGACTACAGCTGTTGTTAACATGACACTCACAGCTAATTCATATGTACCTAGATGAAACATCATTTATTCTTGTGTAACGAAGAAACTGATTCATAATGGATCACTTAGGAGATAAGGTATACATACTATGCTAAATTGTCTTATTGATGTTGTTATTATTCGTAGCAATGTTGACGTTGCCGTTCTACAGTCGTTAGCCTTATTAGCTTCTGTTTGTATTGAGCAGCAGTTTGGTGTTCGTTACGCGTTTATGCAGCGTAGAATAAAACTCTAGTTTTTAACACAGCCATTCAACTATTTATCTGGGAAATCGATCTCATTTGACTGAACTATATCTGTGTATTCAACAGCGTGGCTAACACTACTTAACACTAGCTAACACTAGCTTTATTGTCAATGATATTTGGCTATTCTAAACAGGGGTTCTCAGATTTTTATTATAATATTCCTTAAGAGACATTTTTAGAAAGATGTTGACTCACTGTATGTTTGTATATATGTATATGCATATATATTTGTGTGAGTGAGTGTTTATGTGTGTGTATATATACACACACACACACACACACACACACACACACACTCACTCACATAAATATATATACATACAAACATACAGTGAGTCAACATCTTTCTAAAAATGTTAAACCCAGCCCAGATAAGAGAAAAAGTAATGCAAAAGTAACATAACGTTCTTAAAAAATAACACTGGTAAACGGCTTGTTTAATTGTTTTTAGTTCTATTTTGGGGGAAATGTAAAGACCCTTTCACACCAAAATGTAAATTATAAGGTTGAAGGAAATGCAAATTCACTCAAGTACAGTAGATGCTGCAGCTCAAACAAACCTTTCACTACTGAATCTTTTTTTTTTTGTGCAAGTGAGATTAATAAATGCTCACATTTAGTCTAGAATTACAATAATCATCTTCATCATGTTCACACACATCGGCTCTGCACTTATGATTTTTCTCAACATGGTGGACAGGAGAGCTGTTAGTCAATAAAAAGCAATGTAACTAGCATTACTTATTTGAAAAAGTAAATCAGATCATTTGTTGTAAATTTAAAAGTAATGCATTGCTTTACTAGTTACTTGAAAAAGTAATCTGATTAATTTAATTGATGCAAAGTGTTTGGTTTTTGCTAATCTGCTAATTATTTACAAATTTCAGAGTTTTAATCTGGACTCCCCGTCTAAACAGAGTTATGTTGGAAGTTATTACCAGCCTCCAGTCAAGCTGTCAAGGCCCCTGTACATGAACACTGTCACAGATTCACGGGACAGAAAGAGCTCAAGTGGACAAGACATCAGCCCACAGCTTTATCAAAGAGTACCTGATGCCGGAAGTAGAGGTAAATTAAGTTTAATAGATGCTGCATCCAAATATTTAAGACCAAATGTAAACGTTTCCAAACAACTTTTCCTGCACTTAAGCAGCGGTGATAGCCGCCCTGAAAACACTGCAGGAGAAGATGCGACGCTTGGAGCTGGAGAGAGTTCAGGCAGCGAGGAACGTCCGTCAGTTCTCTCATGCTGCTCAACACCAGGCAGATGCATCTGCACAGAGAGAAGCGGAGAACAGCACACGAGAGAGTCACTCCACACAGAGGAAAGGTAACAGAACGTTTCGAACAGCAGTTATTGATCTATTTCTCAATCTTGGAAAGTCAAATTCTAAATGGTCAAATACAAACTTAGTAAGTACTCGGTTTCTTTTCTTTTCAGAGCTGGTTTCTAAGCTTCATTCTGCAGAAAAGCGTTGCTCTCTGCTTGAAAAACAGGTTGAATATATGAGGAAAATGGTTGAATGTGCAGAGAGAGATAGAACAACTCATACAGACATACAGGTGAGCAGGCAGACAAAAAAAGAGCTTAAATTTGCTGTTTATTCTCATATGAAAAATACATTTTGTGTACAAACTGAAGAGTCTTTCAAAGCCCCTCTATATCTCTCACGTACAATTTGGATCTCTCTCTCTCTCTCTCTCTCTAATTGGTATTTAGGACTCTCTTTGCAAGGAGAGCAAACATACAGACCCACAAATGCAGGTGCAGTTCAATAAATTGGAAAGACTGGAAAATGAATATCTCAAACTCACCAGTACACAGTCTATGGCTGAGGTACGCAAATATACCTAGGCTATATATTATATTATGTTCATAATCTATGATAAAGCGCTATATAAATGTAATGAATTATTATTATAATAAAAATACATGATATATATACAGTATCAAAGAGTATCAAATGTTACCTGAGTATCAAATCAGAATGACTTTGGATTGATCATCTGACTGGAGATAAATCATAGTTATATATATATTTTTTTTTTGCAATATTACTTTTTATTAAAGAAATGCATGCATAAATTATTTTGACTGTTTCCAAAGTTTTGACAGGTACTGTATATAGGTCACTGTTTTCTGTTTTTATAAAGCTTTTGTGATGTCTTTCGTCTACAGAGGAAAATTGAGCTCTTAGAACAAAAACTTTTAGAGGAGGAACATGAACGCAAACTTGTGCAAGAGAAAGCAGAGCAGGTAAAACAAAACAAAAAATGTACACATTCTCGAAAAATAGATTTATGAATTGTTAACTTTTCCCTTAGAAAACATCTTTCATTAAAAAAGCATTCATGTCATCTCCTTGACTTTCATCAGTTGCAGCGAGAGCTTGAAAACAATCTCCTCTCCCTTTCTGCTGCGACTCAACCTAAAGGCAAGAAAAAGAAAGGCAAGGCCTCTTGCAAGGTAAAAAAGAAGGCTGTAATGTAGTGAGCACTAGGTGGCAGTATATTTACAGAACAGAATACTAGCAATGTTTTCTTTAATGTTCTTTCATATTTTGGCAGAAATCCCCCTCTGTGAAGGTGGAAACTGCCCACGCTCCTAAAGCTAAACGCCTCCCATTTGTGGCTGGAACAGTAAGTATGACCTCATCCTGACACATTAATTGGTTATGATTTACAGTTTTAATCATGTACAGTTGATTCCAAACGTCTAAAATTACTTATGAAAATGTATGTAAATATAGAGAGCTAGAGAAATGCGTGACTGCTCAGATTTTTGGGATCCGTAAGGTGTTTTTATGTTTTATTCTTTGAAATAAATGAAGAATCATCTTTGCGATCACAGGAATAAATTGCCTTTTAAATTGTATTAAGATACAAAAAAGTCATTTCCACACAATATTACCGCCTTTACTGTATTTTTGTCAAATAAATCTAGCTTTGGTTAGCATAAGACTTATTTCAAAACATTAAAAAAAATAGATCCCAGTAGATTACCGATCCCAAATATATCTATATAAAATGAATACAGTGGAGTTCACTTATCTCAAGTCATGGTTAACTCATCAATACTATTATGTCGACGTTTTTGAAGTGGAACCGCCAAACTCCCTATTTGTCTTATTATTTTCTTGTGGGTTATGTCGATTCTATTATGTTGCCGAATCCTAGTATCTCGAGCAAAAACGAGGGACAAATACTCCACTACACATGTTTATCTCATGACTGAGAGTTCACTGTGCATGCGCTGTGTTCGCATTGCACGTGGATCGCGGTCCTCGCGCAGCAGATCCGCCCAGATGCAGGCAGAGCAGATCTTCATTCCTCC
Organism: Rhodeus uyekii; assembly: GCA_037043235.1. NCBI lineage: Eukaryota > Metazoa > Chordata > Actinopteri > Cypriniformes > Acheilognathidae > Rhodeus > Rhodeus uyekii. Next base: position 497,876 of record JAWRVZ010000012.1, on the reverse strand, counting down.
ACATGCAAATGAATCGCGCATGTCCGGCAAGCCGCCGCTGGCTGATTACGCAATGGCAGACGTGGGCATACTTGTTAGACAGACAGAACAAGAAAGTATGCAATCTAGTACAGCTACACAACGCACACGCACAAACCCATCCCTGTTTCTGATGTGAGCTCTGCTCAGTGCCGCTACAGATTGAAGAACGGATTGAAGGTTATTAAAAGACGGGACGAAGCCGAATTTGTTGAGAAAGCACATTAGACAGGCAGAACGCAAGAAAGTATGCAATCTAGTACAGCATGATGACCTCACGAATACGTTATGACTGTTTACGCTGTGAGCGAAATTGTGTTTGCAATGTTGGAGAATAAAAGGTTTGAATCAAGAATCGAAGGTGTTTTTTATTGTATACCGGTAAATCTCTGCTGTTAGTTGGTGCACATATGCCTTTTGTTGTTAGCAAACATATACAGTGTATGTAAATTTTTATCACGCCATATTGGGTGTTGGTTATCTCGATCATCGGTTATCTCGACGCTTTTTTGCAACCCCCAAGGCCGTCGACATAACCGAACTCCACTGTAATTGTAATTAATGTTCATTTTCTCTCTCCATCAGTCAACCAGTCCCAGCCACTCAGTCAATGCCAATGTTCAGAGTGTGTTGCACATGATGAAGCACAGAAACCCGCAGCTGTGTGAGAGAGTGAGCGCTCTGCAGAAGTCTGTTTCTGAGAACCAGCGGGTCCATCGCAGACCTCCGTCCTCCCCCAGCAAGGCAGCTTCCACGATGGGCACCCTCTCTGAAATTCTACTCGCCCTTCAGGATGAACTGGGACAGATGAGCTTGTGAGTAACACCATACTGCCCATGAACAGATCAAGATTAGCTGTTGAAATGTGTTGGTGGGGATAATAAGACAGGATTTAATTATTGTGTGTGTGTGAGGTAGTGAACACCAGGAGCTGGTCAAGCAGATAGACGAGACTATTAAACGAGAGCTTCGTGATGATCTGGAGCGGGAGCTGGACTGTCTGGTCAAGAGAATGGAGGAGAAAGCAGCTCAGATCTCTAAATTGCGCAAACATCAGCAAACGGTGAGTTTGTACTTCTTTTTTTTTTTTTTTACTAACAATAGTTACACATTCAATAGTATTTAAATAAAAACATTCTGTAGGACATTAGTTCCCAACCCTCATCCTAGAGTACCTGCAACACTGCTCATTTTATGCTTGGAACAGCACGATTTTCAAAGTCGTTTGTTTCAAAAATCGATATTCTTCTCATGCTGCCATTTTACATTTATGCAATTGGCAGACGCTTTTATCCAAATTGCATTCAAGGAACACATTGACATTCTAATCAGTTCTTGCTTGTCCTGGGAATCAAACCGTTGACCTTAGCGTTGCAAGCGCCATGCGCTACTGTTCGAGCTACAGGAAATCGTGACAGTGACGGACAAGACAGTCTGGAGTACCATTAAGTTGCTGTTGTGTGCACATTACACAATGGATTGCCCATACAGGAGAACTTGATTTTGTCTGCAGACTACGTTTCGCAGCTAAACACGTGAGAAGTGATCTAGGTAATATCGTACCGTATATTGACTCGTGAGACAGATTTGCCGCAAAAAGAAGAATACAGTAATCCCTCGTTTATCGCGGTTAATGTGGACCGGAACACCCAGCGATAGGTGAAAATCCGCAAAGTAGGATTGGCCCCCCCTAAGAATTTCCGTATATGTGTGTGTAGGTACCAGAATGTTTAAAATATCTATATTCATACTTTATTTTAATTAAATCTATTTAATTATAAAACCGTAATATTATACGTTTACTCTCTCTCTCATACAATACATATTATGGTGTTCAACACTCATCAATGACAGTAGTATCTTGAGACTTGACTCCAGTAATGACGACGATGACAGACCTGTGCGGTTCGATGAATGATGATGATGGTGTTACTGCACTGGTATAATGAGGCCTTTAAATGAGTTCGGGAAGCGCCTCATCGTCAGATATCGGCGCTGGATCGTCAACATTTGCTTCTGAGAGAGGCGAAGAGGCTCCCATTCCACTCGTGCTCTCATTGGTCGATCATAGTTCCTCTCTTTGTCTGGCATCCTGGGAAACCGTTTTTCTCGCATCACGATGAAGCAACGCTGCTTTCCGCAATATGGCTGCCGATATGGCGGTATTTTTGAATTTTTATTTTTTGATGTGAAAGATACTATTTGGAAATCCATTGCCGCTTGTATATATATTCTTTTATTTTTCTTATTTTTCATATGTTATTTTCCTTTTTCTTATTTGAATGAATTGTAAAGAGTGATTTAGAATCAAGTTAGGTTTTTAACTAATAAAAAGCCCTTTCTTTACTTTTCTGTAGTTTTCCATAGAGTAAGAATGAATATTGTCAGCACTTCTCAACAGATAGGACATGTTATCAGAATGTTTTGGGTAGTGTTTCTGTTGAGAGTTGGAGCCTGAGCAGAGTTCAGCCTTGGAGAAGCTGTGCATCTGTGTGTGTGTGTGTCTGTGTGTGTGTTATTATGGTCTGTATTGGTGAGGTGATTAGCTGGCATCATAAAACTTGTTGTTCTCGACAAGCCACGTCACGAACCCGTCACCCATGTGATCAACGAAGATATGCTTCAGACTGTCTGCTCTCGTGTGGAAAATTACTAGTTTTGTTTATCTTTCTTTCTTTCTTTCTTAGCCAATCAGAATGATTTAATCATCATTGACGTGGTTAGCACCCTCTGTTAGAGTATAATTGCTGTAACAATGTTATTGTATGTGGGGCGGCCTACAAACTCCTTGTGAGACCTGAAGCTTCTGCTGATGAAAAAGCAAACTAAACTTCACTAAAATTTCTTCTATTGACTGCACTTCTGACTCCTGGTTTTCTTTCAACATATCTGGTCCTCGGGTCTTAACTGTAAATCCCCTACAAATTAATATTTTTGAAAAATCCGCGATGCACTGAGGCCGCAAAACTTGAACCAGGAAGTGGTGAGGGATTACTGTATATTTAGGAGAGAATGGTTTGCTTGCAGAAACCATGCTTGCTAATGTTGTTTCAACTCTACCGGTATGTCTCCTTCCCCTGAACTTTCCCTATATCTTGCTTTCTCAGTGGCTGTAGGTTGCATGTTTACTTATTAGTTAAGACTCCAAGATCTAAAATGAGTCAGCTAAGAGAGTGTGCAGTGTTTGGGTTACTTCTCGACCAGGTTTGGGAGCCACTGCTATAGGAAACACCAATACATATCAAGCTGCTCTGCGTCTAAATGTCTGTTTTTGCTCCTGTAGGTTCAGAAACTCTCTCAGCCATCCTGTAGCCCCGAGGAGAAGCAGAAGAAGCCACATTGGACGACCAAAACCAGGGAACAGAGTGGAGTACAACCATTGCCACCATCCCCTGTCAAAGCCTCACGCAGCACTGGACAGAAACAGAACAGGAGCAGTCATGAGTCCCTGAAGCTCCTCAAAGAGACTCAGAAACTGTGCTCTAGCCTTCGCAGACAGGACATCACGTGGGAGACATAGTTATCCTGTAACACACACCCAGGGCTCATAAGAGTCACTGCAGCTCATGATGCCTTCAGAAGATCACCAAACATTGATTCATCTGCATCTAAATACAGGAAGCTTTTAGAACTTTCAATGACTTTAATGAGCGTAATTGATTTTATTTCTGTTTTGTTTGAATGAGATGTAAATAAAATATCTACATTTAAAGTGCAGACCAGCTTGTCTTTTTAATCAGCAGTTCATTTGCAAACTGATCTCGGCTCACTTTTCACAATCCACTTATGTTCCGAATGATAAAATGAAATCCCATCCTACATTTTCTAGTTTGTATTGCTGTTTCTCCCAGAAATAAGACACAAAATTTGAATAATAATAGATTAAAAAAAAAAAAAAAATCCCACTCAAAGTGTGAGAAAATAACTCTAGGAAAGGTAGTGATGGTCACAAGGGAAAAACAAGCATCCTTGCAGCATCAGCTTTTGTGTGGTTTCTTTCTTATGAGATTTACAATCAGCTGACACGTTATCTCCACTGTTTCCACAACAAAATGATGCCATTCTCTGACACGTGATCTTATTTTAACCATGCTGTACACGTTTAGAAACCACAAACGTGAAAAAAATATAAATGAAGAAGGCAGATGACTAAAATACGTAAAACGTGGAACAAATGCATTCTAGATGCAACCAGGCAGAAAAGATGGACTCTGTTTTGTTCAGACGGTTTTATTGGATTACACTCTGTGACACAGTACAGATTAAATCAGCATTGCATAAACTCATTCGAATACAGGAAACACTAGCAAACACAGACTGCAATATTGTTGATTCTTGGTGATCACTATCCTTTTTTCTGGCAAGATGATGTCATCTGTATGTTTTTGGGACATTTCGACTGGTTGTTATTGTGCATCATGGTCATGTTTTTAGTATTGTATGGTTCGGGGAAAACATTGAATCCATGCACATCCTGTCCAGAGAAGAAATATGAGGATTTAATGCAGACTAAGCAGGAATGGAGCTGACCCTCAGGGTAAGCACATATCCTGTTAGTTAAAACATTACAGTGCGTTTTGAAGGGCTGTTTTCTAGGACGCAGTTTCATTGAAATAGATTAAACAATGTCCAGGGATTTAAAGAAGTTTTAGTTAAAATCCTCACTGGGCTTTTTTTTTTGTAAACTTAATCATCTTCAGAATCTTTACTCTAAATAATGTCAGAGCTACTCCACCCCATGTTCCTTTATCTGTTTTCTAAGGTCCTCTCGGCTGCTGGTCTGATTGTTATTCCCTGAATTTAGATGATAATCCATGGGCAAATAGTTTCGGATTCTTGTCGGGCTGCATTTGCCTTGTCCATTTATATCTTTACCATTAATCAATTTTCTCCAATTGCTTTTTAAGAATTAAAGAGTTTCTATTTCTTTATGTTCTAAGTGACCTTGAGCTCCAGTAAGGTGATATACATAATTGTATATAAACTATTATATTTTTTCGCTTGCCAAAAAAACAAGTTTATGAGATTTAGTTTTATGGTTTGTCTAAGATATTATTGGACATTTATTTATAGCAACTTTTAAAGTGAAATACCAAATAAGTCATTTCAAGCATTTAGACAGAAGAACTATCCTTATGTCAATTTCCACCTCAGACTAAAACAATAATAATTATGGGAAAATAATTATTAAATTTTAAAATAATAAATGAAGTCATGTGAGAAAGTTGGGAGTTGGTCTAAGTCACAATTAGAATAATAGATGTGACTAATAGACAAAAATTAGTCACAGTTGCAAGATGTAATGTGCAAAGATTTAAAAACACACCCAAAGCACTTTATTTCGCTTTTAAGATGAGAGTGAATTTCCTGTAAAAGTGTTAGTCACAAATCTTTCTTAAATAAAAGGGACACATAACACCCACAACTGTTTTACAACACTCAAACTTTAATTAATTGATCACATTTTCAACCTAATTGCAAATGCAGATCTGAAAAGAGGGAAAACAAGAACAAATGAAAAGAGAGTTTCAGAGAAATAAAACCAACATAATACAGAATAAAACAATTAAGGCAGAAACCATACACAAAAGTAATCGACAATAGCGTGTGGCATGTGCAGTTTTATGAGAAACAAAGAATGCACAACTAGACATTAGGCCAGAAGTAATTAGTCATTTAAAAAAGACATTAACTCTTTTCGCAATTAGATAACGGAGTGTCAGCGCAGACAACATGCAATACTCCATGTTTCTCTCTTTAACCACTCACAACTTCAATAATCCAAACCTTCAGTTTAAAACGCTCAAAGTCCCTTTGAATACAAATCTTCACGACAAAAGTAATCTTTATTTAATCTGAAATAATTAAGGCACTTTTTCTGCAAAAGGTGCGGAAAGGAATGCAACACTAGCTCAGGGAGCGATGGCAAAATATGCCATGGTTATGGCTGTTTCTATGGAAATCTGATGGATGCACTCAAAATAAATGGCGTAAGAACACAAGGCCACAGACTCATTAAAGTTAGGTTGAATTCTCTGAGTGTGCGAGCGGATTTTGAGTTGTTTAACTATAAACGGTAGCATCCTTCACTGAGCTCTGAATCCGGAACTAAAGTGGATAGTTCACCCCACAAATTAAAAGTCATTTATTTTCTCACCCTCATGTCATTCTAAACCTGTATGACTATTCTTTGGTGAACACAAAATATATTCTGAAGAACGTTTTAAGCGTTTCAGCCATACAATGACCCACCCCCCTAATGAAAAAAGGAATGCATACAGGTTTGAAATGATGAAAGGTGAAGAAAAAAAAAAAAGTAAATAATGACAATTGTCATTTTTGCGTGTACTATCCCTTTAAATCCGTACATGTAACGTGCCCTTTACAGCCCTTTGCGTAAAATCCGTTTGCAACTAAGTGGGATCTTTGGATGTAGCCTGATGCTATGTAGACAATATTGTGATGGTCATGTAATTACGCATTTATGTTAATTATGAAAATAAATTATAATCGAAATACTTTTCTTTAGTACCCAGTGTTTTTTATTTGGCAAAGCTGAAGTGAAATGGCAAAACAGTAGGATTTGATCTGACTACACTAAATGCAAGATGAAGCTTGTGAAGCATTATAGCAGCTTTTTACTGACTCATGCTAAAACAGACTTTGGCATTTAAGCACCGTGACATGACAATGCACAAGCAATTAGAGTGGTTCAATAAAGAGTGAGGCCTTAACAGTCATCCTTGAGAAACATGCAGTTAACAATGCTGGGAATTGAACAATCCGACGTCGGGATGTAAGGGAAGTATATGAAGCTAAAGCACACACCAAACAAACCTATTCATTTCTGCCATTACAAAATTTGCAACCCAAATAACATGAATCACTTCTTAAGCCAATGACATTACAACTCACAGAGGAAGTTATTAGCAGCAAGCTAATCGAGATTATTACATTTCAAATTTTAAGACACAGGAATGAAGGGAGAAAAGAAACAAAGGCCCTCAGCCAATACACGTACCAGCACACCAGCCAGAAAAATGCATTTATGAACAGAATACTAAATTAAATATGTCGAACAAGGCAGGAATTAGGCGTAGTCTAGTACTAGGTCAATTCTGCATTTTAAACAAATCTACTCAAACTCTATTATAGTCAAGAAATGAAACCCAAGCATTAAATTATGAGTAAGACACAGCTCTATATAAGTCTCCATCAAAAAACATATCCTGAATGCACTTTTCTAGCATTTTCAGTTCTCTTTAAGGGCATTTAACACACATCCTGAAGTATGTACACCTCACCTTAAGACATTTGAGTGCCTTATATAAAATTATCAGTTTATGGTGAAAAATACCGGTTTACTTTGAATAGGAGTATTGGAATCGAACTGATATTTTTGTGCTAGCAAGAAAAGACCCTCGAGAACTGAGAAAAGCTTTGGGAAACATGACATTAATCCATAAACTGCAAACAAATGTATTAACCTTTAATTATCTACTCTGTATAATATAGCGATCAGTCCAGCTGGCAGACACTAGATCTAATTCATCGACACAAGCACGCGTGCGTGTCTATAAACACACCGACATACAAGCAGACACACTAACACAGAGCCTGACCTCGACAGCGGCCCGCCACAAACGCATTCACACTTTTAAGGCTCACTTTTAAGGCAGCAAGCCACTGCCTCCACCTAAAGGCACTTTGACTCTGAATGGGACCCTTGATACTCTGATCTCACATAGTGCCTTGTTCTGTTCTCATGTCTGGCAGAATGTTAGAATTCCAATAAAGACTCATTTCAGCTGTTAAGTAGAACTGGATTGGCCAGGCCTCTATTGTTTCAAATCCCCATAAACACCCACAAGTACAACTTAAAATGGCTAATACGCTTGTAAGTTCCTCACAACGATCGCATGGGATGTTAATTACGGGTATATTAATGCATCTCTGATAGTACCCAGCACTCCATTGTCAAAATTGGGGAGCTCAATGTAGCGAGATGCCAGTTCGAACTATTTTTTTGTAATTTATTGCAAACACTTTGGCCCTCTTGGTTGGTTTCAATGAGAGCAATGGGTTTTAAAATCACAAGACAGGCAGACACAAACCGAAAGACAATGTGATCAAGACAGATCAGGTTTGATTTGAATTGGATGGGGGAGGGGGGGCACTCATACATTCACTCCTGAACTATACAGATATTCTTTTTGCACTTGGTGAAGGACTGGGTAGAATACAGAACCAGTCATGGCAACTGTATAAAACACTGTTCTTGTGAAGATACCAGACCACCATGAAATGGGGGAAGTATTGCCACAGGCATGATGGGAAGATTCCAACTCATGCACCTTTCAGAGGAAACTCCATGATATTGAGACGACAAATCACTCTGTTGTCATCGCAAAATAAAATAATTGGAACATTTACCGGTACACATGACTTAATTTGGCAAGTTGTGGTTGTTCATGAAAGTAGCAGGACATTTTACATACCCTATAATTCAGTTCCATGAAAAAACTTGATGCATCACTTGGTTGTGTGTGAACTTGTGTTAATGTTAATAGACTTGAGTGCTTGTGAGAGCTCTAACAAATGAAATATAAAGCTCCAATCACAGGCATCAAATGTAAAATATGAGGCTAAACATGGTGGAATCACTAGAGCATTTAAGAAATATCAAATAATCTGTGTGTACATCTCTCTCTCTCTTTTTTGGGGTCGGAGTGTAGGTTTTGTGGTGCCTCCGTATAGCAGAGTGTTACAGGGTGTGATAGTTGCGATCCTTGGATTTGCAGAACTTGTAGAGGAAAAAGATGACCGCTTGAAGGCCAAGGACTAGCACAATTCCTCCAATGAAACTGGCGGCATCGAATGTGGATGTCTTAGTTGAAGGTGACATGGTTGTGTCTGTACAAAAAAACAAGTTTCCAGTTAAACCTAACAGGGAGAAGAAGTGTTGCACTCCCTAAGAGCTGCACTTACTTGTGCTCGTGCCGTTTGTAGTCGAAGGTGAAGAGATTGTCGTGGGAGGGATTGTCGTGGTACCTTAACAGGGGGAGAGAAAAAAAAAGTGCTGTTTAGATTCAATTTCGCATATAAACAGTAAACGATAAAAATGCCAATCCATCACATTTTACATAGTACTCTGTAATAAACTGATGTGGGTGTATTTTCTTTTTTAATGCGTTTTAAAGTCATTGTGAGACTGGTTTTAAGTGGATACACGTGATAAAATGCTGTGTGAGCATATATTAGATATCATTGAGATGGAAGTGGCCTTTCATTTTTATTGATCAGTTCATTTATTTTAAATTTGTTACATTTTTATCGTTTACTTTTTTCGATTCATTATTGTTAACCGTCATTCAATTTTATGGCTCTTTATTTATTTTATACGATCAACTAACATTGTTTTAAAATGTGCTCTATGAATAAAATTGACATAGGGCTATGAATTAGGTAGGTATGCATTTTGAGGTGTGTAAGAATGCAAACGAGGAGCGTCTGGAAGGTCGTACCATTGGTTGTGTTCGCGGGGATGGGGCTCACTGTAGTCAGTGCTGATTCTGCAATCAAGAGAGATTCAGACATAAGTCATCCAAACATACAATTGGTCAAATCACAGAACATTCGTATCATAGCCAATAAGTCAATTGCTTATGTTTAGAAGTTGATGAAAGCCACAACCAAGCACTATTTTAGTTACTATAAAAAGGATGTTGAGATAGTGGGACATACCTGTGCAGTTTGCCTCGACGCAATTGGCTGTTCGGTTTTCAGTGGTATTAACACACATAGGTCCACTAACTGAAACATTTTGGAGGTCTAGAAAACAAAAACAAGACCAAATAAAGTCACTATGAATTTGATACTCAAATATGTGCATCTAAACCTTAACGGATTGACTGAAATATTTTAGCTGCACTAATTAACATTGCAGAAGGTCTTCAGAAATACTTTTTTTTTAAAATGCCATTAGTTGGTGTTGTTGACTCATTCTTGTACACTAGATGTAGAGAGAGGGGTAAACAACATTTGGAATATAATAATAGTAATAAAAGAGAGAAAAAAAGTAAGACCTGGGGTGATTGAATAGATTTTTCATTTAACCGTAACCAAGTAATAACCTAGCATCAGATAAAAAAAGTCACATAAACACTCCCATGACTTATAATAATCTTATTGATCCAGAAATGAGGAGGAACTGCCAGTATGTCACATTACAGTAAGAAAGACATAAAAAGAATAGGAGGAATCAAAGAAGATTTTCCCAGAAACTTCTGTCACAATCAGCTGGTTTCCTCCTCCACCACACATGAATAGCATTGTATGGAAGTATGACAGACCGCTCAGCCCTCAAATTCCTAACGATAGCAATAACTCAATTCTTAAACATTGTTTCGTAATCCAATTTATCAACTGTTGCCTTCCTCATGTTTGTCATTGACTTAAGTTCAGAAAGTCCCATCACAATGGACTCATTGACTATCTCATATGCGCTTAAGACGTGAACATTGTCACAGAAACCATGTTCATCAATTACTTTATACTTACAATTATACAGAAATAAAATACTTAAATGTAAAACCATCTCAAATCACACAATAACTAAGTGAAACCATCATAAAATACATTTGATTGGTTTATATTATACTATTATAACCACATTCTCAAGGTTTGAGAAATAATCTTGGGTATTCTTAGTCTAGGCCCGTATAAAAGATTCTGGATGTTGTTACAACTTGCTGTTTTGTGACTGTAAATCAAGTTTGTGTAGTCAAGCACAACAGCCTTCTCTTTCAGTTTGAGTGTCCTTAACAGTCACAGACTGTGAGGATTTTATTTCAAAAGACGTGCTTCTTGTGAGTGGACTGAGCCTCAAGAAAAAGCCCTTACAGGTGTGTTGAACTATAGCTGTGTATCGAAGTACATTGTGTTCCTTATGGCCTCAAGAAAACATTGACAGAGAAAGAAATGTCACATGCTTTTGTGAAAGGTACAACTCTCGTGTTGAAATTCCACCATGACAACACCGAGATGTTTTCAATTCCTTGCTTTCTGAATAAGTGCTTGACAAGCAAAAATGTCCAAACATTCCACACTGCTTCTCAGCCCTCTGCATTTCGTATGGACAGCAAAAAGAAATTCAGCTACTCAGTTCAAGTAATGATTGAAGGGAAACGCATACATGTTCATTACTTTAAAAGGACTGCACAGGCACTTTCTGAGGCAATCAGTTGAATGAATATGATGTCAATCTGCCCACTTTCACTGGTTTTCACAATTAGACTGCAAAACCTGTTTTTGAAATTCTATTCTTAGCAGAACAGAGTGAACATCTGTGCAATCTCAGTACATGTGTGCCAATGAGAAGCACCACACAAGATTAGTAGGTAAAATAACAGTTCAGATCCATCTCTATCTTGTACTTTTTATGACAGATACAGATTATTTTAGGTGTAAGTGCAAAATACATCCAGTAACTTAAAGAGATAGTTCCCCAAAAATAAAATTTCTGTCATCCTTTACTCACTTATTGACTTCCGTAGTATTTTTGTTTTCATACTATGGTAGTCAAAAGGTCCCAGAAACTGTTTGGTTACCAACATTTTTCAAAATGTCTCTTTTTGTGTCAACAGAACAATGAAACTCATCCAGGTTTAGAACTACTTACAGTTTTCTTATTTTGGGTTAACTATCCCTTATGATTTTCATAATTGTTTTATAAATGCTTTGACACAATAACAATATATTGATCCCTCGTTTATCACGGTTAATGTGGACCGGGACCCCCCGAGATAGGTGAAAATCCACAAAGTAGGATCAGCCAATCAGCTCACGGGATACATCCACTCGTGCTCTCATTGGTCGTTCTCGCTCCGGGAACCAATCACGTGTCTTGTCTGTGTGCCCGTGGGTGTGTACTGAAGGATACGATTTGGAAATCCATTGCCGCTTGTAAATATATTCTTTCATTTTTCTTATTTGTACCTATATTCTTTTCTTTGTCTTAATTTTCATATGTTTCTTGTTTTATTTTTCATATGTTCTTTTCCCTTTCTTATTTGAATGATTTGTAAAGAGTGATTTATAATCAAGTTAGGGATTTTTATTAGTTAAAACCTTTCTTTACTCTTCTGTATTTTTCCATCGAGTAAGGATGAATATTGTCAGCACTTCTCAACAGATAGAGAATGTTATCAGAATGTTTCTGTTGAGAGTTGGAGCCTGAGCCGAGTTCAGCCTTGGAGAAGCTGTATGTGTGTGTGTGTTAATATGGTCTGTATTGGTGAGGTGATTAGCTGGCACCATAAAACTTGTTGTTCTCGACAAGCCACGTCACGAACCCGTCAACCATGTGATCAACGAAGATAAGCTTCAGACTGTCTGCTCTTGTGTGGAAAATTACTAGTTTTGTTTTTCCTTTTTTTTTCTTTCTTTCTTAGCCAATCAGGATCATTTAAACGTCATCATTGACGTAGTTAGCACCCTCTGTTAGAGTATAATTGCTGTAACAATGTTATTGTAAGTGGGGCGGCCTACGAACTCCTTGTGAGACCTGAAGCTGGCTTCTGCTGATGAAACTGCAAACTAAACTTCACTAAAATTTCTTCTATTGACTGCACTTCTAACTCCTGGTCTTCATTCCACATATCTGGTCCTCGGGTCTTAACTGTAAATTCCCCTACAGTACAAAGCCTCTGAGAGAGTTTCTCTCTTTGTCTGGCATCATGGGAAACCATTTCTCTCGCGCATCACGATAAACAACGCTGCTTTCCTCAATACAGCTGCCGATATGGCAATATTTTTGAACTTTTATTTTTCAATGAATATTTTTGAAAAATCCGCGATGCACTGAGGCCAGGAAACTTGAACCGCGAAGTGGCGAGGGATTACTGTATCATCCTTAGATTACAACAATAAAAACGTATGACATGCACATATATTGCGTAGGTATTAAGTTTAACTTATATCAATAATTATAAAAGAAAAACAATGAAATTATTATTATAAAAGAGTGTTTCAACAGTTCAATCTGTAATAGAAGTGAATGAAAGACTACAGAGGTGTGTGATTTTGGTGAGTTTACATAAGGTATGCTATCAAGTTATGACTGTCAGATTACATCAGTAAACAGGTATTAATATTTAACGTAGTGAAGCATTTCTTTATCTGTTATGCAAACACTGTGCCTTCCAGTTTGTCTCACCTTCCTTCTACACCCACACAGAGCCATATGGCAATAGTTCAAATGAGCTTTATGTCGCAACACTTAGATTTAGCCTGAACATTGTTTTAAACAAGCCACTGTAAATGCCCTCAAAACAAAACAAAAAAAGTTTATACTACTCTGTAATCTGCACTACAGTAGGAAAGACCCAGATATTTCTAGTCTGTTGTTTGACTGAATGAGTGTAAACCGATAGCGTCGTCTCAAGGGAGCCGATAGCACAATGCTACTGGCTTTGTTAAGGGGGGGGAGGTGCAGTTACAGACACTACACCTGCTCGGGACCATCAGACCACTTCTCCTTGCCTTTTAGCATAGTCTCATATTCTGAGATAATACAGACTCACAGAGTGTGGTGAATGACAGCTGACTTTTAATTTAAGATCAAGAACAAAGCCAGTGAAAGTGATCCTTCAAGGAAGTGGTGATTTATAACTACGTAAAGTAATTAATTCGTTCAAAGAGTGAGCTCGTAACTCAAAATTCTTGTACACCAAAACAATTTTCCACATTTGAAATTACAGTTAAAAAATAAATAAAAATATTCACTCGATTCGTTGCACACGACCATAAATGCCCAATATTTTTAGTTTAAAATTTTAAATATTTTTGGGGTTTTACTTTTGAGTAGCGTCGCTTCTGACGTGAAGGAGAGGAGGGTTTTACTGCCTAAAAGGAGAATTTCGTACCTTCTTACTCATCTTGACGGCCATTGTCTATATGCTGTACGTATACATTTCACTATGTGAACAATAGCGATCAATTTATGTTAACAACACTTTTATCTGTTTATAATAGTCTATTAGGTTTCAACTTATTGTTCCTGCGTTGTCTATTGACTCGTACGTATAAAACCTCTGTAAATCACTCATAAAAGAATGCACTGTGGTGAATGATGCAACCAAACAGAGCGACGCTGAGAGAATGAACCACGTGACTGTTTTATTAGAGGCTGACATTAGGATATTTCCAGTAAAAATGTGTGCGAAAATGCTGAGCGTTAGGACTTTTCCACACAAAAATGCGCGTGGGTGAGGGACTATTTTTCCTTGCACACCGATACAATGCTCGTACACCGATTTGCTCGTATACTAAGTCACTCGTAAACCGAGGTATTACTGTATATTGTTGCAGGCAGTATAATATAACTATTAAGCAAAAGACATTGAAAAAGAAAAAAGCGAACAATTACTGTAAACAGATAGGTAAAAAGTAAATCAATTCTTATTGTAATACGAAACTCTGGTCCTATAGTGCAGTATTTAACGATACGAAGCACTAGGCTTAATAGAAAACAATACAGAACTATCAATCACAGTCTTTGCCTATTTTAAAAGATTTACCACAAATCTTTTATAGTTATCTGGTAGCCATCATCTCTCTTACTAGTTACAGTGAACTCAAACCTGGGTATAAGTTTAAGATCATTTGTCTTAATATGACAAACATTTCATTATTACTCAATTTCTGTTGTAATCTGAATTTTCCACTTCTTTCATCCATAATATGGCCACTTTCTTTCTGCTTACTTTCTCTCCTGTTTTGAGCCTTGACCCTCTGAAGAGCCTTGAGCACCATAGCAACAGTGTGTGCGTTTCATTAGTATATTTACCCTCTGATTCATTTCACGTCATCCATTAGCAAAGCGGCATGGAGAAGGACTCCAGGCATAAAAGGGCAGTTCACACTGACCGAAACCAGCATTAAGCACCGAATGTACTGCCAAACACAGTACATTTATTATCTGTACGCTACATCAGGAACTCTTTAGATTAGGGATGTGCGCAACAACTAAAATTCATACGTTTAAATGGACATTTTGCAACCGACTAGTCTAACCCTCTATATGCAAAGCATCTGAACGAACTCTTAATCTGTTAACAGTCAAATCCCACACTGAATGCCACTAAAATTAGGTCAGATACATGTGATGTGCTTGCCATACATTATAATCATCATTGTACTAAACTTGCCCATTATCTTAAGCAACATTGCCATCAAAGACGTACGAGTCAATAGACAGCGCAGGAACAATAAGTTGAAACCTAATAGTCTTTATAAACAGATTTCCTCAAGTAAGAGTTAGTCCACATAAGTTAATTTAAGGTATTTCTGTTTGTTACCACAACAACCGCTTGGCTTGAGTGTCCAGATGTGAAGGCGCTTCTCATGCATCAAAAGCGTGTTCAAGTGACGGACGGCAAAAATCACAAGAAAAGCCTGACGTGAACCGACAAATAAATATTTAACCGTATTTTCTTATCATTAGGATGTTGATATATCAACTGTTCTAGCGTGCAGTAAGTTTCATTCATAATGCTTCTCCTTTAATCCAATATAACATATTATCAGGTAGTTAACAAGCCTTTAAGCAAGCTTAATTACTACTAGTTTGACATGACAATTTTCTGAAAAACTTCAATTTGTTTCACTGAACCCAACACGAGCGATAGAGAGAAAACCAACACATGCAAAAAACGTTTTACTGCAGAGATACACTTTAAAATAATAATTATTCTAAATATTATTATTTATATTATATAAATAATACTATATATTATTTATATAATATAAATAATACTATATATTATTATAAAATAATATTATAATTAATTATAAATAATAATTAATTATAAATAATTAATAATAATTTCAAGATGTAACTAAAATGATTGTAATTTAAACTTAGCCTTTGTAAAAATATGGTGCAAAAAAGAAAACGACTTTCCAAGTTGACTAGCAGCACTTTCCTAATCGACTAGTGTTGCACATCCCTACTTTAGACAATTACAGGATTTGTGTTTAAATGTAACTTATAAGCAGACCCACTATTAACTGGGAACTAAAAGTTATGCTATGAATTTTGTCTTAAGGTACTGGGGGGGGGGGGGGGGGGGGGGGACATGTCATATATATATGAAAATCTAGAGAGAGATTCATCATTCTCTCAGTTTAAGCCTGATAAATCCTGACACTGTCATCCTACATGAAGAAATTTTGCTGTTTAAGAAATGAAAAGCTACACACTCCATCAATAAGGGTTAAAAAAAGGGTTGTCAAACACATAACATGCCGGAAACAATCACTGCAATAATCATCCAATCATAAACTCTTAAGCATTTGCCTATTTAAGTCCAAACAAATTATACATATATGCTATTTTGAGGTCAGTTAATTGTTGTCATGTGAGCTTTACATGGAGGAGGGACTGACCTGTGCAGTTCATCCACTGGCAGGAAGTCGCATTTTGACATTCATCACAATCCATTGAACTACAGTCTTTATCTGCAAAAGAAACCAATAACATTTTTCATGCCTAATAAGATTTACAATAATCAAGTCATTAAGCAACACATTGGCATATCTAATAATATAGGTTTACTACATTTTTGACTTAGATTTGCAGGCAGGTTGTGTCAGTGTTTTCTAATGGTCTTCAAACTGTGAAAACAAGGGAAACTACCATACATAACCACAAAATATTTAAATCAGTAAACCCTTTTCCAAGTCTCAAGGTGAAAGAAAATAGATTGGCAGCAATTTGCCAATCTAGAATCTTATCTGCTTGAGAAAGGACGCATTTAGTGCAGATGACGAGTAGCTGAAAAGAAAAACTGGGAAGAGGACCAATGAGTCTTGTGACCAAGTGAACATAGCCTGATGTCTCTGGCAAAACCCAAACAAAGGCTGTTTAAAACACTCACAAAGTAGCAATAAAACAGATGTTATTTCAGAATTCATTTATAATTGTAACATTTTTACAAGTTTAACTCAAAAAGAAAAGAAACCTTAAAGGAAAAAAATTAAGTTGGAGACTTGGTTCAGTTGTTGGATGAATTTTGTGATCGGTTCATTCAAAAGCAGAGGAAGATTAACGCAAGCTTGCAGACGCAGGTTTAAGAAAACTAAATGATTAGAGAAGTCCTGCATGCTTCACCAGATCATTCATTCTATTCAAGGTCAAAACATAAATAAATAAATCTTATGCATGGATTAATTGTTCACAATAAGATCAATAACATGCATTTAGAAAAGAGTGAATTTACATTTCATGCTGACTGAAGGAAAATATAGTTTAAAATGTTCCAAATTGTATTGACATGTTCTTTTCTGTTCTAACATAAGTTACTGTTTTAATTCTGTAACAAATCTTTCCTGTCTAAAACAAAGAACAATGCACTCGGTGAAAAGTCCAAGGCTGTAACTGTTGACGCTATCTGTTTACCAGAAAAGTTACAGATAGAAAGGGATGGGGCAAGGGGTTCTTGCATTCTTGTGTGCAGATTGCTGATTGCTATGAAGTAACCAATGAAGAAATCTACCTGACAACAGTCACTGTATGGAGAGGTGGACTCGAGGGATGAACTGAAAGTCAAGAATATATAAACTGTTTGCATATGCTTGTAAGACATTCTGGACTGCCCAGATGTCAGCTTTTGGCATTGTGGTCCAGTAATCCTGAGCTCAGAGCTCTTTTGATTCTCTATTAAATTGACTTCATTTATCTACGAGTAGTGTCTTTCTTTGACATGGCAAATCAACGGACTGGGGGGAAAGCTAAATTCCAACAATTTGGAGGGGGCACCCGGATTTGCCACAAAATTCAAACACCAAGACTCAACTTTCTGCGCGCAGCACATCTTAAACAAGGTAAGCAGACACCTTTTTCATAAAAATCTGCAAATTGGAAAATCTAAATTAATAGTTGAGTGTTGGGATGCTGAGTTCATTTTTTGAGAGAATCAAAAAAGCTAAAGAGTCAAATGAGGTATTTGACTATAAACAAGCTATATCCGACAAGTTAGAAAGCTATATCCAACAAGGTTGGGAAGCTATATCTGACAAGTTGGGAAGCTACAAGAGAGTCAAATGAGGTATTTGACTATAAACAAGCTATATCCGACAAGTTAGAAAGCTATATCCAACAAGGTTGGGAAGCTATATCTGACAAGTTGGGAAGCTACGAAAGCTATATCTGACAAAGTTAGAAAGCTATATCCAACAAGGTTGGGAAGCTATATCTGACAAGTTGGGAAGCTACAAGAGAGTCAAATGAGGTATTTGACTATAAACAGGTCAAAGAGAGTCAAATGAGGTATTTGACTATAAACAAGCTATATCTGACAAAGTTAGAAAGCTATATCCAACAAGGTTGGGAAGCTATATCTGACAAGTTGGGAAGCTACGAAAGCTATATCTGACAAAGTTAGAAAGCTATATCCAACAAGGTTGGGAAGCTATATCTGACAAGTTGGGAAGCTACAAGAGAGTCAAATGAGGTATTTGACTATAAACAGGTCAAAGAGAGTCAAATGAGGTATTTGACTATAAACAAGCTATATCTGACAAAGTTAGAAAGCTATATCCAACAAGGTTGGGAAGCTATATCTGACAAGTTGGGAAGCTACAAAGTATGGGTTAAGAAACTCAGACACAGTGTTTGATGGTTAAGAACCAGGTCATCATCTTATAGGTGAAATTGTAATTATAATCATTGGATATCTCTGTGAAAATTCCCGGCGTGGCTTACAGTGGTTACAAAAGGAAAAAGGGATAATATTTTAAACTGTGACAATTTTGGAATAAGGTGAAATTTTTATAAAAGTGTGATTAAGTCTCCACGGTCTTTGAAAGTTGTGTATGAGTGACCAAATCCGTATCTGGGAAATCAGAGTGTTGCGCACCTTCTCTGGACCGTCACTTAAGTGTGACCTGGTAGGAACGGACGCAATACTCTGGTGGCCCCGAGAGGAGGAGTGATTGATGAACCCTTGGATAAAGGGACAAGTGAGAGTGGAATAAAGAGCAGAGTGTGTGAAAAGACCTTTATTATCTTATAGGTGTTGGAAAACCCTAGTATAAGTGAGCTGATAATACCCCTAGAAAAACAGAGAATAATTGATTAAAGTATAACAAATGGGGATGTTTAAAAGTTGAAAAAAAAAATAAAAATATATATATATATATATGAATGAGAGATAAATTAGTTTGGGAAACCAGCCTCGTAAAAAAGAGGCCAATAAAACATGATGAGGAAACAGTGCTATTGTTGAAATCTGTAATGCTTCCTGAGCAACTAGATATAGTAAAGTGTGCATATGATAGCGTTGGGCAACTCGGCAGCTGACGAGGCGGCCAAACAAACAGCTGGATATACCGTTCACCAGTTAATGGTGACTTCTTGTGATGAACTGACTGACATAGCAAACAAATTAACTGTTGATTTCATTCTCAGTGAACAGCAACAAGCTGCAGCAGAGGAGAAGTCTCAGTGGATAAGTAAAGGGGGAAAAATGAACGAGACTGGCCTATAGACAGGACCAGCGGGTGAACCCACCCTGCCAGCAAAAATTGCAGTCAGTTTATTGAAGGAGGCACAAAGCCTTGGACACAGCAGTGAGCGTGACATGACTAGAAGAATTAAAGCCTGGTGGAACAAATTTATGTATATAATTAGAAGAAATATAGCTAATTATAAGATCTGCCAAGAACATAATGTCAAACCAACATTGAAATAAGGAACTGGCAATTATAAAAAACTAAATGTATATAGAAGAGGACAAGTTCAAGATAAAGGAGGAGTTAAGAAAAATAAAATAAGTGATGAAAGTGGAAATAGATAAAGAGCTGATTGCTCTGACACAATTGTGTTTAGAGTTTTGGAAAGTTCAATTTGATTCATGCGGATCTCTTGAGTGTTAAATTTCAGATGCTTCTGGAATTCTGCCTTGATGGGGGGAAGCAACAAGTGAGAAGGCAAAGACATGTCTGCAGAGCGAAGAAGAGAGAGTGGGTGATGGGCTTCCAGCCCCTTCCTGAAGAAGAATTCAACACTGTCTGAGAGGACAACATGGAGAAAGACTGAAAACTGCAGGAGAAGGTGAAACTTTCACTTGACACTTTTCCTGAGGACAATGAGAACATCTTGAGATACAAAAATGTGGCAAGATACATGAAAAGCTACAGCTAAGAGAAACGGAGGAAGAACAACAGGAAGGAGCAGAGCCGGTATTCCACTCTAAAACATCAAGCATTTGAGTGACATCACAGCCTGATGAAACATGCAGAGCAAGAGCCAAACGGCTTCAACAGACTGATGATCCAAGCAGAAGAACTGACTCCACAAGGCACAGGTGTGGCATCTGAAATGATCACAAGAGAGACCGCTTCAAATTTATTTAATTATTATATTAACTGAATTTATTCTGATTATTCACTGGTCTCAAAAAGCAGTTCCTTTTATTCTCTGTTAAACTAACCCTTCTGCTTTTTCAGTAGAAACCAATCCAGCCCAATATCTCAATAAAGAAAAAAGAAAAAAAGGGAAATTAATTGAGAGACAGAAGTGGGTGATAAACTCACCAGACAGTTCGATCTGAGGCTGGATTTGGTATAGTGAGGGTTTAGATTGCATTAAACACTTAGGGTTAAAAGTGTGATAGAATTATTTTCTGACAAAGAAAACATCATCATAAGTAGTATGTCAAAAAATGCCTTTACTGGTCACTCCATCTTGTTTAATGGTAATTTTCTAGAACTAGATTGAAATCAAATAATAAACAGCTCTAAAGTCCAAAATTCATGAAATCAGGAATGCTGTCATCACTGGGGTAATGAGATGGAAATGTTGGCCATGGATCCATGATTATGTAGAGATCTAAAATTTATTTACAAAAAATAGATAATGAACACGAACAAAAATAATCTGAAAAATCTAATTAGATGAATAATAAAATACATTTGAAAAACAAAATTCACTAAGATTAGGCCTACAATTGTAAATAATGATAAAACTGAAAAATAGTAAAACAAAAGTTTATAAGAGTCTAAAATGAAGTGTAGGGCCTAGATTCAGAAATGTTTGATGAAGTTGTGTTCAGACCTTGTGGAATTCAAGAGCTAAACTTGTATGTTTCCCATTTAGATCGGAACCGGCTGATCAACAGACTGAGAGAAATGGCCAGTGTGAGTGTGAATGAGTGTGAATGAGTATGAATGGAGTGAGAGATGGGGTTTGAAGGGACAAAAAGGCAAATCAAACATTTTGCAAAAACAGCTGTATTTCAATTTTAATATGTGGGCCCACAGGGCAAATTATGCCCAAGTAAAACAATGACAATGGATGAATTGGATTGTTTCTAGGTCAAAACCCAGGTCAATATTGTTGTGGCAGAAAGAAACAAAAGTGCCACATTTGCGCAGCGAATAACATTTTTTCCTTTACAGAATATTACAATGGAGCTGATTGTGTGTCAAAAGTATAAATTGTTGCCTTGTGACTATTAATTTGCAAGAAGTGGGTTGAGAGCTTTCCAAAAAGGTCTAAAAAATTATGAAATTACAGTGAAAAATAAGACAAAAAAGGAAATAAGTTAAATTTACTAATTATAAGGGATATTAAGGGATTAAACTCCACTGTTAAGACAGCAGGGGAGTATCAAAAAAGAGACCAGGACAGCATTCAGCCCACATGAACTTCCCACAGGTTAAGATTTTTCCATAGGTCAACAAGAAGGACAATGAGCCAGAGGAGCAGATGTTGTCACTAACAAATGGTTCCGCAAAAATTCACTTTGATAATGTGAAGGCTGTGATTTAATTGTTTTCCCCACAGAACGTGTCAACAAAAGAGGAACTGGTCGACAAATAGGTAAATGAGACAGGAGTGGAGTAGTGGATAAGACTGAGGCAGATGAGACGGAAATGGTTTGACAATAGATGGTCTGAACATTTAAGGGTCATGGCCAGAACTAGCCATTGTTTTAAAAATAGTGGGTCACTGGACGAGACGAGGGTTGACCTGAATACAGGTCAAAGAGAGGGAGATTTGTTAGAAGTTACTGAGGATATTCAGAGTGGACATTATTAGATAAACAAGGTGGGAGTAGATAAACAGATCAGAGAAAAATACGGGGTAGAGCAACTGAAAAGAACATTTCTAAGCCTGGACAGTGTGTAGAAACAAGACACGGGACAAAAACAAAAAAATTTCACTTAGTAACAAAAGTGGTGGTGTAGGAGATACCGACCTACAGCAATTTGAAAAAGAGTTTGGGGGCCCTTAGAGACAAGTGTAAAAAAAAAAAAAAAAAAGTTATTGCGCTACCACGAATTGGGTGTGGGCTGGATAAGTTAGAATATAGCAACGTGGTGAGAATAATTGAGGAAGTATTAGAGGACGAAGACATTAAGGTAAAACTGCTGACAAGAAATTGGATCTAGGTGAGAGGACTGTTTGCATATGCTTGTAAGACATTCTGGACTGCCCAGATGTCAGCTTTTGGCATTGTGGTCCAGTAATCCTGAGCTCAGAGCTCTTTTGATTCTCTATTAAATTGACTTCATTTATCTACGAGTAGTGTCTTTCTTTGACATGGCAAATCAACGGACTGGGGGGAAAGCTAAATTCCAACATGACTTTAAGAAACTTTAAAGAGAGAGGGAGAGAGAATACAGGATTCTCTGGTTTGTTTTTACAGCCCAACATGTGATTCTCTGGATAAATATAGATCTCCACATCGCAGTAGATGTAAATGGAAGCAAAGCCACAAGACCACGACCTAGAAAACCCTGATGTATGACATCAGACAAGACAGCGACCATTTTAAGTGACAGACTGATTGATTTAGTATTTCAGTTAGGGGGAAAAAATTTAACTATTTTGAGTTCGGTATAGGTCAGGCCAAAAACAAATAAAGTAAACAGAAACACACCAGTGTAAACATGTAAGTAACAAAAACACGTTAGCCTGCGGAGCGAGGCAAAAGTCCATCAACCGCGTTCAACGACTTGTTATTAAAACTAGGGTTGGGAATCAGGAATCGGTTCTTTTGAACAATTCGGTCAAATAAAACACCCGCCAATTTAATTCCTTAGAACGTTCACACTTCCGGCGGGTCCGGAAAAGACACCGTAGTTTCCTGTGTTACGCCACTACTGAATCTACAGCGCGAAACATGCATCACGACCAGAATCGTTCTCGAACAGTTGATTCTTGCGAGTCGACTCTTCAAACAAAGTCAAAAACATACAGAGTGACCAGAGAAGTTTAAGTCCAGAATATACGACTCTTAAGAATCGGTTCTTTTTAGTGTGTTAAAACACGCAGAGCGTGGAGTTAGATAACCGCGCGAATGACTCTTATAAGTCAATTCTTTAACATTTCTATACAGATATAGTTCATAATTTATTTCAGAATTGTTTTAACCGCTCAGTTGAAATCTGAAATGACCTCGTCATTTGCCAACAGACTGACGAGGAAGGTTGATGCAATAAGAACTGAAGCATTGCCCAATGTTTTTTTCCTCAAAAGTGCTAAAAGAATCGGAACCGGAATCGCAACCACATCTAATTCAAATCACAGTTAAGGTGTAGCCTGTTTTGGTTTGCGTTGTGCCAACGCGACACTCTGTCACGTTAAGTGTTATTCATTTACTCACCCGTCAAAGATTCCAGTCCTGTCATTGAGCCCAAGAGGGCTAGTAATAATGTCACGAAGAAGAGTCTCCAAAACATGGTGTCTAATTAATGTACTCTCAGTGTTCGTTCGGGCGTTCAGTTCGAGCTGTCTGCCGTTTCACTCCAGCGCTGCTGTGGATGTGGCTGCGCTTCCTGCTTTCAAGATCACGTGACCGTTTCTTTTCACCATTGGATGGGAAATTTGTCTTGAAAGCGTGTGGCAAAAAGCTGTTTTGCTGCAGAGGGCGCTCGCAAAGGTACATTTTCACTGACCTGGGAAGCCATTTGTGTAAAAGTGTACTCGTTCGAAGCTTTTAATTATAAGAACTGGTTGCTGCAATTTCGATAGAAACCTGCACTGCTTATTTTAAAAATATGTTAAATGATGGTAATCAACAAACAACTGTGATCGACTCATCCTGATAGGCGCTGAGAAAAGTAACGTGTACCACGTGACAACGTGGAGCTACTTTAATCATTTCTCTAGTTCCCACACTTTTTTGGCTTGTGAGCTAGTTATAAAATGAACAAGTCTACCTACTGTAAAAATACAAAACATATATTTATTTATGAATATATTAAGAATTCTATATATGTACAATATTGTTGGGAATTTTGGTGTCTCTCTCGACCCTTTCCCCCCCAGTTCGTTGGATTCGCCAAAGAATGAGACACGATGTCCGGTAATAAAAATGAACTTACAGATTTATTAAGAGAATCAGAAATTGCCTTTGCTGAGCTCAGGATTACAGGACTACCACAAATATGACATCTGGGCAGTCCAGAATGTCTTACAAAGCGCAAACAAGATTATTTATATTCTTGATCTTTTGTTCCTCCCTTGAGTCCACCTCTCCATACAGTGACTGTTGCCCGGAGCAATCAGTGTTATCAGGTTGATTCCTTCATCCCAGGTTACTCCATACTAATCAGCAGTCTGCACAGAACAGAAAACAAGAACCCCCTTTCCCCGTCTCCTGCTAACTGTATCTTTTCTGGTGAACAGATAGCTTAGACAGCCACAGCCCTGGACCTCTCACTCCGGGTGCATTGTTCCTCGTTCAGTCAAGAAAGATTAGTTACAAAACATTAACTTCATGATTGAATCAGGAATGAACACTTCAGCACAATTTGAACCTTTTAAACTATCATTCCCTTTAGTTTACAGTATTCAAGCAGGCCAAACACACATATACATAAATAATAACACACTATGATCAATATATAAATTATTCAGAAACATGTAAAACATTTAATCCCTTAATATATGTTGGTTTAGCTTGCATAACTACATGAACCTATATTGTAAAATACAACTGTACATTTTTCAGGGTGTCATTGTTTTTATGAACAGTCCGAAAATGCTGCTCCACATTTCCCTCGTGTAGCAACGATAGACTGGCAGATAACAGTCCGTATGTCCACTCCGTATGGAAGTGGTAATTTTTTGTCCACCTCACTCACTCATTTTTATACCTTTTCTTAAGTTTACAATAAATAGATTGGAGGCTAGCTTGCTAGAGTTTTGCAGCGCTTGGCGCTATTGCGCGCATGCGCGGTGACTCATTCCTCAGATGTCAAACTGGCTGCCCTGTAAGAGTGACCACTTTCATAGTGAGGACGGATGATGGGCTGACGTCTACATTGTTAATTCTGTGCAATTCTACATATTCGGCACCGTGTCATATTTTTAATTGAAATGGAAACAGTGATCAGTTAAAATATGAAGAACACAATTTAGATATTGTTTGGGCCGCTAAGCCCCTCCTGATTTCCTAGCCATTCCACTCTCTTATTGCCACGTGTTTCCCTCACACTTCCTAAAAATATTTATATGTATACAAATAAGCTTTATGGGTTACTGGCGAAACCCAATATTTGTTTAGTTCGTTAATAATTCGTAGAGCGACCGTTTTAACCACAACAAAATGCTTTTCCCTTATGAGACTTTTCCAGCCCCCCCCCAACAAAATGCTGGTGGAGTAAATATGAAGACGTTGTCTAGAGTTTCCAGTCGATAGTTTTTGAGACACGGGATATCAACTTTACGTACAAAAAAAGGCATATTAATCAGAGAATGTACCATTAACCTTAAAACCACCTGCCCTCGTACCATCACTCAATACTTTAAATAGGTTATGTGATAGACCTATGCAAAAAAATAAATAAATAAATGCAATTCAGACATTCTGTAGTCTCAGTTCATTAATTTAGTTACTGACCGTGTTGACCCATATATGGAGTGTTAGACAAGTTCGTTTTATGACAAATAGAAGCAGGTGAACATTATGAAACGGTTCATCTTAAATAATTCATTTTATATTGTCAGTTCTATAACCTGTTTTATGCCAAAACTCAAAAAAACAGTCCATTGAAGGTATTAATATGATGTATAATTCGTTGGAATAGTATAATTTGTATAATTTAAAAATTAGTTTCTCTGACATTCTACCAACAAGCAACAATTGCTTGTAATATCCCATATAAGTAATGATTAGCATTGGTCTTTAAATTGCTATTTGTACAGAACAAACTGTACAACTGTACATCATTCATTTTGTTTAAGGATCATTCCTTGACAGATATTTGATCATTATGAACTGTTGCTATATGCTGCCACCCAACGGACGAGTCCATTTTAAAGAAATTTCTATTTCCTGTTGATGTGAAACCATTAACTATTTTCTGCAAGTGTTTAGAACTACTTTTTTCCGTTTTTGTTAAAAAAAAACTAATAATTACATGAGCTTAATAAATAAAACACTTTATGGGCAAAAATACAATATAAATCCACAAATGTATTAGTCATCTAGAAGCATTGTGATCAGATAAAATACAAATATAGTGTACAATAACATTCAGCAATACATTAAATGAAAAAATCTATATTTATTTCACTATACTTGAGGTTGAGTGACGTTGGCGAAATTGAACCCTGCAGTCTGGAATTAGACATTGTTAAGTCTAGAAACGAGGAGTCGTTCTTTCAGCAGATGGCGCTATATACTTTCACATGATATTCACCCTCATTCTGCAAATAATGCCCTCAATTTTCTGAATAAAGAGTTGCTCTGTCAATGGAGAGATTCGATAAATAACCAGCCAATTATGCCACTTCACATGAGACTTCTGAAATGCACCAGCATATGCATTTCTAGTGTTAAATATGTTATACAGCGATAATTCAATGCGTACTGTCAAGTAACCTTTATTTATATAGTACTTTATACAACACATATTGCTTCAAAGCAGCGTTACAAGGATAAACAGGAAAATTGTGATTCAATTATGAGATAAACAGGACAATTCAGAGTTCATGTCTGCTGTAAAGCAGCTCTAAAAAGTAAATGTTGTCATGGTTCATTTGAAGTCAGTTCAGTGTTGATTCAGTTCCATTCAATAACTATGAAGTTGATCAAATATGTAATAAGCTCAGCTCAGCTATAATGTCTGAGTATTTTCTGTATTTCTACAGAAAGATGTTTAATCTTGCTGCCTGCACCATCCGAGGACTCAACTCTTAATTCATTTTAATATTTAATTTGGTCTCATATTTGTCAATAAATAGTTTTTTTTTTACTTTTAGGCTATACAAATTTGGATCCAATTAAAAACCTGATTTTGTGTGGTTTTCTTCAACACCTCGACCTCTTTTTCCAATATTCCAAAACTTTTAGTGTCTACACTATATTCACTAATATGTTCATTTTAACATGGTTTGCAAGTATTTCAGTGACCGAAAAAAGTTTGATTACTCTAATTTCACTTTGCGACCCTTCGCGGTCTATTGAGGAAGTAACCATAGCAACAGAAATCTGCGTTTCAATTCGGATATATATAGGGCTGTGCATCAACAAATCATAATTATAGTCATCATATATTACTATTTAAACAATTATAGATAACCAGAACAAGTGTATCACATAATAGTGTTTTGTTTAAAAAATAGTTGACGTTTGATTATTATGACAGTTATGCTAGCTGTCAATCAATCCACATTGTATGTGCCAAATTATATTTACATCACTAAGAGAGAGAGAGAGCGAGAGAGAGAGAGAGAGATCCAAATTGTACGTGCCATATGATACAGAGGGCGAGCGAGCGAGAGAAAGAGAGAGAGAGAGAGATCCAGTGGCTGGGATGCAGACTGATAACTGAAGTATATCATCAGTGCAGCTGCTGTCTCGGAAGGAGGTGAAGCGATATCTCATTGACTCAGGTGCGTAGCGATCGAATTCCTGTGCAGATGTTTCCGTTGTTGTTAGTATGTCCTGGTAACCGCAGGACAGATGTGCGGCAATGTCACTAATGCAAGAGCAGGAGGCGTTGCATCGTGATTATGGCTCATTTGTCATTGAGTGCAATAGATGAAGCCATTAATGCTTAGAAATGCTGAATGGAAAGGATATAACAACGAATTTGAATCCATACAATAAGACATGTATCTTTGGGATGATGTGTGATATTGGCACAATAGTTGTTTTAGGCGTCTATTTGTTCTCTTACTTGGATTGGATTCATTGGATTTAGAATCAAATTAAGATTTGGGTGAGATGAGGGCAATAAAATTAATCTCTTTCTGTTGAGAAAACTCTGTCTTCTATGTAGTCGCATTGAGTTTTATGGGGACACGCAGCATCCGATGTTTTGTGGGTAAACACATTGCACCCAATAGTTGTGCTTTGACTACAAAGACTCGTCTTATAGTTTCATTCCCTGACAGTCATACGATGATCTGCGCTGTCCGCGGTGCTGAAACCGCCACATACCTGAAAAACGACGACCTCGCCAATAAAACTTGCTCATTCTGTGGTTATAGGTTTCTTTTCTCATATTTGACCAGTGAGTCTCTCGTTCGCAGTTATTTTTCATATACTGAATAATGACGTAAGTTTGCCTCCATAGTCAAACTTCATTGGCAAGCTTTATAAAGCGACAGCTAACACACACCGGTGCGTTTTGTATATTATTTGCATATTATTTGCATATCTGTCTACGACAGCTTATTCCTGAGCTATGTCATTTTATGAGCTATGTCTGAGCTCTAACAACAACCGAAAACGTATTTTAAATTGTGCACGTACTTATTATAGTAATCAAATGTAACCAATTTTTCAAATAACTGTTATGCAACCTCACCCTTTTTTAATCAAAATACTGTAAAATATAGCAAATATTTTAATTCAAAACTGCAAATAAAATGATACAACAGATATAAAATGCATACAACAACTTTAAAAGCATAACAAACACTGACATTTATTTTGTGCAATCTTTTGAAATAAGTTGCAAAGTTTTTACAACCCTGAGACACCGTATTCTAGATTAAACAAGAGAACTGCTGATTCACATGTCCTGTCATTTAACATCCATTAACATGATCGCAATGTTTTCTCAGCAGGTGTCAGGCCGCATTTATGTTGTCTCACGTGCGCATCATGGTCGCTTAATTGAATCTGGGACTGCGGAGAAACGAGCAGCTCGCACGCTATGCCCCTCATACAATGTGGAACATGGTACGCTTGAAGATGCCCTGCGTCTCGTGCGGACACTTCCCACTGCTCCTGTGTCTGTTTCTACCGACACTCGTATCTCACGCGCACGGGAACATCTACAAGCGCTCGGCGGTCCCGCGCGCGGCGGCCCGGTCTGTCGCCCGCATGGACGGCGACGTGATCATCGGTGCGCTCTTCTCCGTGCACCACCAGCCGTCCGCCGAACGCGTGGCCGATCGAAAATGCGGGGATGTGCGCGAGCAGTACGGCATTCAACGGGTGGAGGCGATGTTCTACACGCTGGACCGTATCAACGCAGACCAGAACCTGCTGCCCAACATCACCCTGGGCTGCGAGATCAGGGACTCGTGCTGGCACTCATCCGTTGCTCTGGAGCAAAGCATCGAGTTCATTCGAGACTCCCTCATATCCATTCGGGACGACAAAGACGGATCTAAGTGGTGCATTGACGGGACGCCTTCCAACCAGCCTCCTCCCAGTAAGAAGCCCATCGCTGGAGTCATAGGTCCGGGATCCAGCTCGGTGGCCATCCAGGTGCAGAATCTCCTCCAGCTGTTTAACATTCCTCAGATTGCTTATTCGGCCACCAGCATAGACCTGAGCGACAAAACCCTCTTCAAATACTTCCTCCGTGTCGTGCCATCTGACACGCTGCAGGCGCGCGCCATGCTTGACATTGTCAAACACTATAACTGGACTTACGTGTCTGCGGTTCACACTGAGGGTAAGTCTCACTTTTTCTCTTTTTATAACAATGAGACATTTCAAACAACTTTTCTAAACAAAGTAAATGCATTAAATGAGAATACCATGTTTCATTCGTATTGCCCATTTTGTTTGACATCTTTCTTTGCTGACTAAAACTACATAGGTTTTTCTGCTAAAAATGTGTAAATTCGAGCTGGTGTTTTAGCTTAGTAAGGGAGACAGAAGAGTGTTGTAGCACTTTTGTGTTTGTTGTAACACTTCAGAAATGTCTGTAACTTAATGTACTTTTCTCACTCCAGAAACTGTGTAAATTAATGCAAAGTACAAAGAGTTTCGTACAGTCTGCTTCTTTAATAGATGGGTTGTAAATGGAAATAATGGCATTTTAAATATTGTTTTTTGTGGTAATCAAACTTGTAGTCATCTCCCATTTTTAAGCAATTTACTTGTAAACAGCCAATATAGAAACACATAGGTTAACATGAGTGTGTTGTGTAAACGTATAGCCCATTCACTGTCCTATTGTATGCAATATACATGGGTCAAGTTAAATCATTTTGCCATGCTATTTCTATTTTTGAAACATGTACATTTAAGATCGTGTGAATGTAACATATCAAAATTGTTGCCATTTAACACCCTTTTACAAGATCACAAATCAAACTACAAGCCAGACATGAAATTTTACTCATGCATAATCTTATAACTTCTATTGTCACTTGATGGTCACGGTGGGTGGTGGTCTAATGATTTCCCTATTGTAGCTCAGTTCTAATTGGTCAGACTCCATGCTACAACACTCTCCGTTTTCCTCTACTTTGAATATAGGTTATCAAAATTTGATTAGAAGGAGGTTGTGTAAGTCTGACTTTCAATATAAATGCATGAATATTTAATATACATGATTCAAGCGATAACATTTTTAATTAAGTAAAACCATTTGGGTAAAGCTCCATTCGAAGACAATGAGTGCACCGCTCTTTAAATGCACCTAAATGGTAATTCACTTCCATTAGAGTTGTAGTGCAAGTGGACTAAAGACCTTATTATTATTTGCATATGGAAGCATGCTTTAATGACTCAGTTTCCCCATTCATAATGAGAGTAATAATGCATTCTCCCCTTTTTGCCAACAACACACACACACGTTTTGTTGCTCTCTCCAGCATTGTTATGTGCATCACTTTCAATTCAGATGTTGATTTGTTTATTAAATGTCCAGATGTGGAAGGCTTGTCTGTTAAACCACACATTGAGATGATTAATGTAATCATGTGTCAAATCACTTTTTGTTTTCTTTTATCCTGATAATGATTAAATTCTTTTTCTCAGCTAGCGGGTGGAATTAAAAGTAAATGAGGTCAGATAGAACTTGGTTTATATTCTGTATAAGTGTGTGAAAAAAATCCTCTTTAGATTACTGTCAGCGAAGTATAAACCAATGCAAAATACTATAGAAGTTGCGAGGCATGCCAAGGCATTATGTGATATGGCTACTACGTTGCAATTTTGTTAATGATGTCCTCCTGGTTTCTTATTAATAGGCTTTGACATGTCTCCATACTTCTAACAAGCTTATGTTAAAAATGTTTGAATATCCTAAAGGAAAGGAGCAGCACAGGCATAGATTTAAATAAGTAATATAATGCTGATGCTCAGTTCTCTGTTCTGTTTTTTGGTGATAACTAATTAGAAAGATGACTTTTCCCTCTCAGGAGAGACTCTGTAATGGTTTATCATTAATGAACTGTAGACAATAACTCACAAACACAACATCAGCAACTGTGTCGGACATTGCTGCCTGTTGCTCATACTAACAGCAGAGATCTGATTACATTAATTACCCAGCCAAATTTAAATTCAAGTCTGGTTTAGAGACATTTTAATGGCCATATTTAAACAGGCACCAGTTTTACACAAGTTTGCATAGCAATCTTTAAAAAAAAAGACCTAATTCTTTTTATGTAAACACTGATGAAAAATCCAACTAAATCTACAGGAAACTGGCTGGTCACAACTAGTTTAAGCTGGTCACCCGCTTGGTCTTCAACTGGTTTGGCTGATCTCCCAGTGTGAGTAGTTGAAAAGTGCCACAAAAATCCCTCTGAAACAAATCATGAGAGTACTCTCATGAGTTAGCACCAAAACAACAAAGCAGTGGACTTTTAGTATTAGCATCAAATTGATTATTTAACTCTATATAGTACCAAGAATATTCATATATGCTAACTACCGTATTTTCCCGCATATAACCTGCAGACGCAGACAATCCGCACCCTCATATAGCCCACAGGTTTTTTTTAGGGGTTTGTGTAAAAAAATCGTTGGTATAACCCGCACCCATAGATTGCTGAACTTTTTGTGCAAGTTCACATTTCGAATTTCGAATGTTGCTCGCATGACGTCAATAATCAATAACTTTTCAGCCTCGGTACACAGTGCTTGTGCACGAAATTCAAACAATTTGAAAACAAACACAAGTCAGAATCAGAAGAAAAAGAAAAAGCAGTTTCTCCCGCTGTGCAGCAGCACGTCCCTTAAGAAGCGTATTCTACAGGTGTTGATCATCGAATGAGATGAGAAGAGCCCGCCCTCATGCAGCACAGCCAATCACGTCTTCTTGCATGACTGACAGGTCAGACAGCCTATCAGCGCCAGCTATCAGAGTGATAGTACAAGCGCCAGAGACAACAACCGTTGCAAGAAAGAAAAACAGAAAGAAAATACTGCAAAAAAAACCTTACGTCCTTACGGATGTAACACACATATTGAAATATTATTACGTGTAAAAAATTTGTGATATAGCCTGCACCCTTATATAACCCGCACCCCCCCTGTGGGGGTTGTAAAATCTGGTATAACCCGCGGGTTATATGCGGGAAAATACGGTATATGTTTGAAATGTTTTTAATATGACACCAGGAGGACATCACTAGCCTTCATTTTTCAGTGGAAGTATTTGCTTCAAATCAGATTCACATGATCCATCAAAGACATTAAATTAATAAAGGGAATGATTATCACGTTTTGTACCTTGACTCACAGGTCTGTTTTTCCCCACAGAATTGTATGATAGTGAGAATCAAAGCTAAAATGAAATGCCAAACACCAATGTTCCCTCGGGGAAAAACATAAAAGACAATAAAAGCAGTATTGCCTTTTTTCTAGTTAACCATATGATCTTCTCACTTTGAAGGACAATCATAAAGTGTACCATGGAGTGTTATTATTTATGGTTACACTTCAGTAATAGTCATTTTTGACATTCTACTACCTAAGTAACTTTACAACTACGCCTACTTACGTTTATTAGAGTATTTATTAGTAGACTGTTAGGTTAGGATCAGTAGAATAAGTTGACTTGCACTTTAAATATTGCTTCCAGTCAATAGAATATTTTTATGGTGCCCCAAATGACAAAGTGTTAGCAGATATTAAGCAAACGTAATATCTACTACGACTTAATACCGACTTAATATCTACTGACTGCTATTTGACATGTAGTTGCAAAGTTACTTATTGTAGAATGTCTAAGTGAACTATAGACTATTCAATATACTATAGATTTTTTGTATTTGTATTATTATAATAAAAATAAATTTAAACTTATACCTTTTTAAATTTTGCTTCATCTAATATTTCTATATAATTTTATTTATTTAAATTACCAAAAATAGTTTGTAATGGTTTTAGGTAATGATAACAATAATGATACCATTTATCCTGCTATATCAGATATATTGTTTTGGAAAACATAGGTATTTAAAAAAAGAAAAAGTAAGCTAAAAAAGGTAGAGTTTAAACCTGTAAATATAGACGTTCCAAACAACCTAAAGAAAGAGAGAATGGGAGAGAAAAGGCATTGTTAGAGAGCCACAGAACTGTGAATGTGCTCAAATTGTCACCCGCACACCCACTCCACACAGACTGACCTCCAGACAGTCATCAGTGACCACACACCACTCATCTCTCCTGATAAGACTGTAGCACTGTTCTTCTTCTGAGCACTGTCAACAGCAGTGACCTCTGCTGCTCGCACAATAAGATGTAAATTTCGCCTGGCAGCCCAGATGTTGGATGGAATGGAAGACGTTTTAAGTGGACCGTCGTGAGTTGCAGGCTTTTGTACAGACCCGTTTCTGATTCATATGATGTTTTGAAAGGCACACAGTGTGTTCAAGTGACCTATTATGGTAATTTGCAGTAAATCTCAAGAGCAACGACAAAGTGTTATTGGTGTCCTACTTGTCTAGTTACAGTACAATGCCTGTGGAAAATAATTAAGGGATAATGATCAGTCAGTCGGTCCTCACTGTAAAATATTGCTTGGCTACTACTCAATAAATAAACAAATGATTATTTAATAATAATTATATGAGATGAATGAAAGTGTAGAGGGATTGACTTAAAGGGATAGTTCACCCAAATATTAAAACACCAAGTTGGTGATTTTGAAGAATCAAAATCTGTCCAACCCACTACTGACTTTTATTGTGTGTACAAAAAGGCACTTAGATATATTTT
This sequence comes from Rhodeus uyekii, assembly GCA_037043235.1. Classification (NCBI taxonomy): domain Eukaryota; kingdom Metazoa; phylum Chordata; class Actinopteri; order Cypriniformes; family Acheilognathidae; genus Rhodeus; species Rhodeus uyekii. The sequence goes on along the minus strand of JAWRVZ010000012.1, from coordinate 463,416 downwards.
AATTGATCTTCTTTTGTGTCATAAAGAATTGGAATAACATGGTGGCGAGTAAATGATAACAGAATTTTCTTTCTTTTTTTCATTTTCACTTTCCCTTTAGGAAATCTGTTGTAGTTTAGCAGTCATTATACAAAAATGTTTGATTACAGAATGCAGTGGTCAGCCAATCAGAAATCAAGTACTTCATAAAGGCATAATAACAACCTTTTTTAACAATTTTATTTTGTGTTTCTCATTCTAACTGTATGACGCCATTTGTGTCCTAAATGGTGGTGACCATTTCTCCATTTCATGTCTTTTTCAGTTGCCTGTCCGCCTGTCATTTTGTGTCCTCCATAGTCTACTGTCATCCATTTCTTATCCTGGGCTCTGACTGTTCTGACAGGTGTTGGATCAGTTGCGGTAATCCATCCTCCATTCTGTGTCTTTGATTAAAGCTGCACTAGTTTCATATGTGTCTTAGGTTATCCTTTATTAACTGTCCTACGTTTTGTGTGTGAACTAACAGGTAGCTACGGTGAGAGTGGCATGGAGGCCTTTAAGGAGTTGGCCGCAGAGGAGGGTCTGTGTATCGCCCACTCAGATAAGATATACAGTAATGCTGGCGAAAAGCACTTTGACCGTCTGCTTAAGAAACTGCGGGAGCGTCTGCCCAAAGCCCGCGTGGTTATCTGCTTCTGTGAAGGAATGACTGTGCGTGGCCTGCTGATGGCCATGCGACGCCGTGGGGTTTCTGGAGAGTTCCTGCTAATTGGGAGGTAAGGTTTTACCAAGACAAGCTGCATCGCTCAGAATGCTTAGCTACAATTTACTCATGTTCAATCACGTCAGAGGAATAAATTGCAAGCTTTGAAAGAGACACAAAGGGCAAACGAGTCAAAATTACACCCACACTGTCTTGCTCATGGTTGTATCACATCTGAATCATTTTTGGTGGAGCAAAACACTTTTGCATATTGTTTGCAAAATAAGCAAATATGATTCTTATACTTATAAATAATTATCATTCAATTGTATGTGTTGCTTTGAGTGCCTATGGGTTCCCTATCAAGGCGAAAGAAGAACGCATGGAAATGCATGGAAATAAGTGTTTCTACTGAATACAGAAGTTTCCAGGGAAACCAGATGAGATTAAATATGGACATTGTGAACAGAGGCGCTTTTCACACTTTCACCACTAATGAATAATTTGTGATTCAGTAGCTGGCTCACACATCCCTGGAAACTGCCTCCTGCTTCCTGCCTTTGTCTTATATGGTGTGAGCGTTTGAGTTTATGTTTGGCTGCGTGTGCCAGAGAGCCTCGTCACTTGGTTTTAGATCAGGCATGGAAAAATGCTGTAGGCTGAGTATTAAATATTCAATCTCACAGTCTCTCAGGAAATGTATCTGATGGCAAATAACCAGTAGACAAGCAAAAGATGATCTTTGGTAAACCAACTTCAATGCATGCATCAAATATATATATATATATATATATATATATATATATATATATATATATATAGTGGGTACGGAAAGTATTTAGACCCCCTTTCATTTTTCACTCTTTGTTATATTCACTTTATTTTAGTCCCTCCATTCTCCAGGCTTATACTACTTAAGTAAGTAAATATTCAAATATTCATATAAGTAATATTCAAAAACGTAAGTTAGAACTCTTGTGTACTTTTGCCTTTTCAGGATGAATCACTTTCTGTATTCTTCAAGTTGTAAGTTGCTTTGGATAAAAGTAAATGTAAATGTTACATTTTGTGTATTTATTTGTTTTTGATGTAACCAGATATCATGTCATTTGTCTTTGGACGGGTCTCTTCATGGAGTGAAATTAGGAGTCTTATCAGTGTGTGACAGGAGCATTATTTGCATTGAATTAGTTCAGGTGAATTATGGGATCATTTAAAAGTTTTGGGTTTTAATATTTAACATTTTCAAATATCATTTATTCCTGTGATGGATAGGGGTTGATAAAATCAACTAAAAATATAAAAATAAAGGCTAATTCAAAATATCAATACATATTACTAAAATAACACTGGTCCCCATAACCCATACCATAATAAGGTATTTTGTTCTTTCTTGGCTTCTTGTTATTGCAGCATCAAATGGTCTGAAATGTATTCATATTGGTAGAATTTGGTTGTAAATAAGTTAAAAAATGTACATTCAGCAGATCATTATTGCAAAAAAATCCCCAAAAAACTTCAGGACCCCAAATTGGTAAATATTGTTTTGAGAGATATTATCATATACACAAATATATTACTCTTTCCTCCCAGTTCTGCGTTTGATTTACAAAGGCTATTCTCTGATCAAATAGTCAAATAGTCTGAAAGCGAAATCAGAACAATGCTGGATAATTTTCACGGATGGAATCCTTGCAGACTTGAAGATCTGGAAATGAATTGTAGCAGCTATCTTGTTTAATCTATATCAAGTCAACATCTATAGCCCACCCACGTACAATCACAGGCAGGCCATCATATTCAGCTAACAGACTTTCTAGGTCAAAACATTGTGTCTGGAGTCTGGCTTTTCGTCTGCTTTTGTGTTTGCATGACCTTGTCTCATTCAGTTTTCAGTTGGGTAATAGAAACGAACATGTGTGTTTTTACCATTACATGTTTGAGAGGAAAACAGAAGGGGGGAGAAGCAGAAATCAGAAGCGCTTTTGGGAACTAATGGAGATTTATTCATTAAAACATGTCTTGCATTGTCATGATAATATGAGTCCAAGCCTTCAAGCAAGACAGTTGATGATGTGTATCTGAGATGGAGATAGACTGAGAGAGAAAGAGGGAGGGAGGGGGTATGTTTGGAGAGCTCTTCTGTGAAAAAGAGGAGGAGGTCCAGGTATTCTTCTTCCTTTACTTTGTTTATTCATAGCCAGCTCATGTCTTACCATAAACTACACTATGTAATTTTCTAAAGCAGCAGAAAAAACATTGACTTTGTAATTTCTAATCAACATAGTCTCGTGGGGAGCGTCACTTGAGCGCTTATTACATTGGATTCTCCAGAAGTAGTCAAGCTACACTGGGCACTGTTTGCCTCTGCCTCTTAATGATCAAATTAACAGGGTTCATTCCCACTATATTCCGAACTTCTTTTTTAGTGTCCCATACAGCATGTTCCCCAGAGATATTTTCATAGGCATATATTATCGCTCTCAGGACAGAAAAACAATATTAGCTCTTCAGTATTTCTGCTGTGTTGTTTCAAGCACTGACAGGAATCCAAATGAAATGTTTAAATAGCAGCACTCTCCTCCCCTAGTGCCTTCTGTGTTCCCAGTCAATAATCTTTTTTTGTGTTTTCCTCCAAACACTCCTTCTACCCTCTGATTACATATTCCTCTAAGATCAATTGAAAAAAGAGAAAAATATATTTTTTAGAGAAGAAAACGTGAGTGCTTCTCCATCTGCAAAACTCGGCACCACTGTGATTGACTAATGTGGGTGGTTTCCAGGGTGTTGCTGTATGCTAAAGTGTTCTGAGGTTGTTAGTGCATTATTATGCCACATCTGGTTCCTAGCTTCCGTCCTTCATGCAATCTGTTTGTATATATACTGTATAAGCATACATATTGTTATTACTGTACAATTTTCCACTTTCAACTTGAACATCCCTGAGAAGCCCTCTCTGTTTAATTAGTATCACGCTGCCTCTCAGCTCTGCTCATCCTGTGAGAATATTGCATGTTGATTTGTTTTTTTCTTTAATCAGCTGTCATCTTGCCATTTGTTTTTTAGATGTGTCTCTTCATGGAGAAAACTATGAGTTTTATCAGTGTGTGACAGGAGAATAGACCATAATTTGCATGGAATCAGTTTAGGTGAAATATGGGATCACTACTGTTCAAACGTTTTGGGTCAGTAAGATGTTTTCTATTTGAATTTTTTGCATTTGTTTATGTAATTTATTCCTGTGATGGCAAAGATTAATTTTCAGCATCATTATTACAATTCAGTGTCACATGATCCTTCAGAAAACATTTTAACATGATGATTTGGAGCTCAAGAAACATTTATCAATGTCAAAAACAGCTTAATATTAATGCTTAATGCTTAATATTTTTTATGTAAAATTTGATATATTTATTTTAGGGTTATTTAATGAATAGAAAGTTCAAAAGAATTTATTTTAAAATTGTACATTATAAATCTCCACTTTAATGGCATTTTTACTGCCATCAATTCAATGTATTCTTCCTGGAAAAAAATGTATCTCAAATTTTTGAATTGTGTGTGTGTGAGTGTGCACATTCTTTGCAAAAGTATTCTTTTTGTACATCATATTATTTTATTTTTGTTATATTTATCATTAGGGGGCACTCTTAAAACAACCCGTTTCTATGGTTTTGTAAAATAAACTTGTAGAAAATCTTTAAATTCTTACTCTAAGAGGCATAATTATATGCCAACATATGTTAAATTAAATTAAATTTATTATTTGTTTACTATTGTCAATAAATCACTTAGCAAACGAGAAAAGGACAATATATTTCATAGTATGACTCAGCAACCATTGACTGACCATGACTTGAAGTTCTTACCCTCATTTTATCTGATTTTAATTAGTATGTTTAGCAAAGCGTTATATCTTTGACATCGGAGATTTTTTCACCCTTTCATGTTGCCTTATAATTTTAGCACAAGTCTTTACCACATAAGTGGGTCATTTATTCAAAGGTGCGCATGAACTCTCCAAATAGCTTTTCTTCTGAGGTTATTTTCTCTTCAAGTAATGTGGAGAATTGGATTCAGCATTCTTTAGTGCATGCAGTGCTGCATGATTGCCTGTGACCTCCTTGTAGAAGTTATCATCTTGCGGAGAGTGCGGTTTTGTAAGAGAACCACTCTCTTAAAGCTCCACGGAGGATAATTCTCAGGAAACATATCTTTCTCATTAGCCCTTCATTTTGAATGTATTAAAAGATGTATTAATCATGAGGACGAACAGAGAGTGAGAAAGAGTGACTTCAACAGGTTTTCGAAATGCCTGTGTTTGGGAAGTAAAATCAATTCATTAGAGTAAAAGTTGGGATGGAACTGATAGAGAATAGAGAGAGAAAAATATCTCTTTTAGTGAGATTCTGCCAGAAAAATATCCCAACAAGTAAGCTAGCATTACAGTCTTTTGGAAGCTACCGATATAAACCTGTTTGTGTTGACCTGCCAGTCTTTTGCAGCACTTCACAGATGCTCTGAGGTCACTTTCAAGTCTTTAAGGTTCAAAACAGCTACAGCAAAACTACATTAGAGTGAGGAAAGCCTGCAGGCATCCCGGCAGCCCTGTCATTGGAACTGTATTACACCACGTCCCATAGGACCTGAAGCACATCTGTTTGTGCTCAAATTGCTGTTGTAATGTTTAAGAAGTTGATTTTACACTGTTTACTACATGTCACCATATGCAAGTTTTCAAGTTTTGCCCCTTGTGAATTCAAAGAATCTTACAAAGAGGCTGACATTGAAAGGTTTTGGGGTGTGAATGGACTGATTTGGGTTTTAGGAGAAATAAAAGACATACAGAGAAGACATGATAAAAGATTGTGATGCGTGTATGTGAATGTGACAAAGAGATTTTAAAATGCAATTTATTTCTTTGGCGGAAAAGCTGAATTTTCAGCAGTCATTACTCTTGTCTTTGGTGCTGAATCAATATTTCTTATTATCAACATTGAAAACAGTTGTTTTTCTTAATGTTTTTATGGAAACCGACGTAATACATTTATTTCAGGATTCTTGAAGCACATCTGTTTGCTCAAACTGCTAATGTTTAAACATTTAACTGCCTCTTAATGTTTAAGAGGTTGATTTTACACTGTTTACTTCATGTCACTATGCAGGTTTCATCACATGTGAATTCAAAGACATTTAAAAAGAGACTGACATAAAAGGTTTTAGGGTAACACTAAAATACTGTTCCGTCATTAATGAATAAAAACACAGGAACTGTAACAGAGGACTCACAGGCAGGGATCCAATCGCAATGTCTTTATTAAGAATGGTCGTAGAGGCAGAGGGTCAGGGCAAACAGAGAGCAATCGTGGTCAGTAATCCAAGCAGGGGTCAGGAAGGCAGGCAGAACAGATACAGAAACGGTAGTCCAGGCGAGAGGTCGAGGCAGGCAGATATCAAACACAAGCGTTATTCCAGGCACAAGGTCGGGGCAGGCAGAACAGGATCAAAAACAGGTAACAGGCAGAATCAGAACAGATAAACAGGATAGAAATAAACGCTCAGAATGATAGCTATTGCAAATCGAGACTTCGCCGTGAGTGAATGAATGAAGCAGTCTTTATAGTTCATGAAATGATTAACAGGTGGTGAAACAAACAGACATAAGGGTGTTCAGCTGGTGTGTGTGTAATCAGTCCAGTGTGATGGTTGCTGGGAAATGTAGTGTGTAGTGTAGAGTCAGTATAAGTGTGAGCTCCCTCTGGTGGCCAGGGAGGGGAGCACAGAGCTCATAGTCATAACAGGAACAAACAACTAACACAATATTAACACTCTTGTAACTGCTATTAACTAACAAGAAACTCTGATTAACTAATTAATAGGTAATAACGCTCAGTTGAATGTGGTAGATCACTATTAGCTGATCAATGACTACTGTTTTTTTTCATGCCTCCCAGAGAACTGCTCATAATTGAGAGTGTATGAGATCATGTTCATAATTCATGTGAATAATGACTATAATATATACAGAGTATAATTAATTGTAAAGTAAAGATCATGGTAACCCACTAGTCAGGACCCGAATATGACCAAATCCTTCAGAAGGACTTACTACTAATTTGGAACAGAATTCTAAATTGAAAAGCATGAAAACTTCCTGATTGAAGTCATAAGCTTTCAAGCTTTTTGTAAGGTTTTGGATAGTAATTCTTTCTGATGGTTTTTGCTACACTTTAGTCATTACTAGTGGGTTACCATGAACGTAACTTAGAATAATGTTCCAAATGTCCAGTAATTCCTTTAGAAGGATGTAGTAACACTTGAGTCATTACTATCCAAAACCTTGCAAAAAACTCAAAAGCGTACAATGACGTCAGTCATTACTAGAGAGTTATCACGTTTTTCATTTTAGAATACTGATCCAAATAATTAGTAATTCCTTCTGAAGGATTTGGTAATACTTCGGTCATTAATGGTGGATAACCATGATCTTAACTTTAGAACTCATTACACATTATAAATTATTCACATTAATTATAAACCTGTATATAGTAGTTCTTAGTAGTTCTCCAGGGGATATGGACAAAACAATAGTTATTGATTCACTAATAGTGAACAAGCATTTTCAACTGAGCACTATTACTTACTAAATTGTTAATCAGAATTCAGAGTCCGTCTTTCGGATGAGACGTTAAACCGAGTTCCTGACTCTCTGTGGTCATTAAAAATCCCAGAATGTCCTTCGCAAGAGTAGGGGTGTAACCCCGGCATCCTGGCCAAATTTGCCCATTGGCCTTGGTCCATCATGGCCTCCTAATCCCCCCATACTAATTGGCTTCTAATTGTCTCCTCTCCACCAATAAGCTGATGTGTGTTGAGCGTTCTGGCGCAATATGGCTGCCGTCGCATCATCCAGGTGGATGCTGCACATTGGTGGTGGTTGAGGAGATTCCCCCCCCTACTATGTAAAGCGCTTTGAGCTCTGGAAAAGCGCTATATAAATGTAACATTTCTTTCAGAGTAGAATGTTAGAATGTTAATATTGCGTTACTCAGTTGTTCCTGTGTAGTTAACAGTAATCTAGAGTGCTACCAGTTTTGAGTGTGAATGGACCAATTTAGATTGTTTAGGATGAAAAAAAGGACATGCACACATGCAGAGGGGACATGACAAAGGCTCATGATGTGTGTATATGAATGTGAGAATGGAAGGCAGATGAAAGCTGGTGTGGGGTGAGAGGGAGCAGGAGTGATGGGTGCTCCCAGCAGCAATGCTGCTTGTGAAACACAGAGCCAGGCTGCTGCTAACTGGAGCGCCATGAATTAGTAAAGGCTTCTGGATGAGTTCTAATGGCCCTCAGCCTAAGCCTTCACTGTCTTACTCAGTCCTCTAGAGAGGATCGAGCAACAGTCAACCAGAGCACACATGCACAATATACTGGATTTGAATGGGTAATGAGGGAACAGAGGATAGGAAGAAAGAGCAGAGGAGGACAAAAAAGAAAGCATCTAGTCACCATTGGGATCAGTAAGAAAAATCATCTTGTAAGGTTAGTGAATTACATCTTTAGATTGGTAGTGTTTCCTGCACTCAACAACAAAAACACGAGTGCAAGAGGAGATTGGTTCTTGATCAAATGACTCTTATGAACTGGTTATTTTTAATAAATCAGTTGGAAAGATTCAAAACGAAAGCTTTGTACTTGCTTGTTAGTTAGCAGTTTGAACCAGAATCACTCAGTCAATCAAGTTCACAATTGACTCCTTCTCTGAACTATATATGATAGCCTGTTTTAATGACGTTTTGTTTAATGACAATGTGTAATATAGATGTATAGTACACTACTGTTTAAAACAGAAGAGTCTGCATTATTTTATAATCTATTGAAATAAGCTTCTTATGTTTCCCAAAGCTGTATTTATTAGATTTTTATTAAAAATACTGTAAAATGGTTTGACTCGCATGGCTTTGTGTCGTGCGCCTTCTTGTTTGTGTGTTTTCATTTTGTTTGTGTCTTGTTACTGTGTAACCCGGCCCATCTTGTTCCCTTGATTGTTCTCATGTGTTTCTGCTCGTTACCTTCCCCATGTGTTCCCTATTTAATCCCTGCGTGTTTGCTGTCTTTTTCCTGGTTGTTCCCTGTCTTTGTGTTTCTCCTGATGTCGAGTCCCGTCCGGTTCTGTTGGTTGTTCCCATGGGGCAGTTTTTGTTTGTGTTTTGTTTTATTTTTCATTGTAAATAAATCCCTTCTCTCCCGCATCTCTGAGTCCTCCCTACTTGTACCGTGACACAGATTTTTTTCTGGAATCTTTAATTGATAAAAAAGCAACAAATATTAGAGGAAAGAAAGGACAAAACGGAGGCACAAGAGTGGTTCAAAGACGGCACAATAAAAATGTGCATAGTGCTAGAAGATCCTAGAAGCGAGAAAATAAAAAGTAATGTGGGGATGGGGAACATGTTGAGATTAATCTAAGCAGAGAATTGGGGAATGATTGTGCTGTGATGAAATCAAACAGCTCCTCTGCTCCTACAGTATGTGCCATCACCTCTCTAGTTAGCCTGTCTTCAGCCTCAGGACACTGCTATATCTGCCTATCATAGCAGCACATTGAGACTCTACCTGAGCTTCGGCTCATTCATTATTCATAGAGGTAATAAAATTCTCTGTAGAGCTCTGCTCTATCTAATCTCTGCCATTTTCTGCTCTACTGTGGGGTGCAAAGCTGTTTAGGGAGATGTATTTTAGGTCAAAGCCTCTAAAGGTAATTTTGTCTAATTTGCTGTATGATACCATGAAGGAAAGTTAGGCGAGCAGAGAATGATGAAGGAATTGAATAACAAATCAAAATACAGTATTTTCCCGCATATAACCCTCAGACGCAGATAATCCGCACCCTCATATAGCCAGCGGGTTTTGGGGTTTTGTGTAAAAATATTGTTGGCATAACCCGCACCTTTATATAACCCGCACCCATAGATTTATGAACTTTTTTGTGTAAGTTCGAATTTCGAATGTTGCTCGCATGACATCAATTATCCATAACTGTTCAGGATCGGTACACAGTGCTTGTGCATGAAATTCAAACAATAAGAAAACAAACATAAGTCAGAATCAGAAGAAAAAGAAAAAGCACTCTCTCCCGCTGTGCAGCAGCACGTCCCTTAAGAAGCGATTCTACAGGTGTTGATCATCTGATGAGATGAGAAGAGCCCGCCCTCATAGCAGCACAGCCAATCACATCTTCTTGCATGATTGACAGGTCAAGCACCAGCTGTCAGAGTGATAGTACAAGCGCTAGAGACAACAACCCTCGCAAGAAAGAAAAACAGAAAGAAAATACAGCAAAAAAAACCTTTACGTCCTTAGAGACGTAACAAATATATTGAAATATTATTACGTGCATTTAAAAAAAAAAAATTATAATAAAAAAAAAAGTGGTATAACCCGCGAGTTATATGCGGGAAAATACGGTAATCAAAAATTAAGCAGAGACTGTAAGAATTATGTGAGTGGTGAAAGAAAATGGGGTCTTTTGTGTGCAGTCACTTTGAAAAATGCTTTTAATTTACTAATAGATGATTACATGTATTTTTATTTATAGTATAAATACATTTATATTATCAACATCACGGTTTCAGTGAAAAGTTGACTTGAAACATTTCATAATGTTAAGAAATAGTGTAGAATCTGAAATATATAAGTTTACTGCAAGAATAAATTAAATCAACTAGACACATTAGATCACAGCTCAACACTAAATTGCTTTGGTGCCCACTGGCTTAGTGAATTTCATATTTATAAAATATGAAATCTGTGTTTATACAAAGATGTGGATCGTTATGACACAAATTCCTCTTCCTTTGACATGTTATGTTCTCTCTTTTCTTCTGAAGTGATGGCTGGGCTGATCGTGATGAGGTTATAGAAGGCTTTGAGCAGGAAGCAGATGGTGGGATCACAATGAAGTTGCAAACGGAAGAAGTTCAGTCATTTAATGAGTACTTTCTGAAGCTGCATTTGGAAACCAACACAAGGAACCCGTGGTTTGCTGAGTTCTGGCAGTATCGCTTCCAGTGCCGCATTCCTGGTCATCCTCAGGAAAACCATAACTACCAAAAAATCTGCACAGGTAAACAAAGAACAAAAAAAAAAAAACATTCAAATGATATCAATATGAATATGTAAGATATGAATAACATTTCATATTAGGTTAATTAAAATAAAGGAGAAATGGGATAAATAATAAAAGAGTAAATGGGATACATTTAATTTTTGGGGGGATATTTACTGTTTGGCAGTTGAATGAAAAAGATGTGTTGTTTTAAATAACTGTCTATATGATTAAATTACAATTTCTTTAGGAAAATATTGTGTGCATGATGAAATTTTACTAAATTATGTGTGGTAACTGTATATTTCCCTCCATTTTTTTTCATGTAATTATCCTCTGGTCGGCGCTTTAAAAGGTGATATAGGTAAACTGAGTTGTGCCCCCTCATCTTTTGTGCTTTTCCAATAACTAAATTTGCTTGCCCACATAGAAATATATTAACATTTTTCTTCAATACATAATATATTATTGAGACAGTGCTTGAGAGAGACAAATGCTTCTTTTGCCACAGTTAATATTTTATAAATGTTATTTTTCATAATCAGACACTAACAAATATAATCTCTAATGTAATTTAATCAATAGAATCCTAAATATTTAAGACTATGTAAGTAAATATGTAAGTTAGTTTTTGATTACTTTACTAAGTGACAAGAACTTATAGTTTGTTATTTGTTCTCTTCTTCTGAAAGACACTCATGGTGGTAAGTGAGAGTTGATGAGAGACATTATGATGTTATGATACCTGCACTGAAAAATCACTTCACTATGGCAACAGACAGCACAATAGGTTGGACTGTGTTTGGCTTATTTGATTGGCAGAGTTATTCTCAGTTATGAAGATGATGCGCAGTTCAGAGAGATATATCATATACAGTGAAGATGGAAAATGAAAATGTGACAGAAAAATCATTGTCATTTATACAACTGCAAATCGTGTTATGATTTATGCTAAGGCTTTTCTTTGTCTCGTATTTTATTGTTGTAACTTGACCATGCACTTGGATAGGATTCAGATTGATGTTGATCATAAAATGTTGAAAAATTCACCCATTTCTCTAGAAGACTTTTAGTTTAGTCAAAACGTCAAGCAATGTCAGAATGTATGCTGCCAAAGCAAGATATCAGTCCAGCTTTTCTGTGCTGCTTGTAGGGTTGGCTTGATGGCACTGAGAGCACAAGAGAAGCTTGTTGTACTAGGAGATAATATGTGGTCACAAAGTGTGTGTGTGTGTGTGTGTGTGTGTGAATGCACAAAAAAAAGACACAGTCACAGATTAACGAGAAATCTACACTGTCTGCATGTGTGTGAAAATGAAGAGTTCACTTGGTTGATTTATTCACTGCAAAAAATTCTTTTTAAAATCTGTACAAACATCTCAGCATCCTTAAAACAAAAACTGAGAAGCAAAACTGTATAAATTATTAGCAATTATTTTCAGAGAATATATGAATGTAGTTTTTTCTTACCTCATTGCCATAGTTTTTCATTTCTTGTTCATAGCAAAAATCTCACTAAATTCTGATTAATTTATGCTTAAAACAACACATTTTGCTGTGGCAATGGCAGTTTTTCTTTTCAGGTTAATTTATTTTGTTTCAAGGATAGCATTTTTTAATTAAAAACAAGACAAAAATACAGATTAAGATTTTTTATTTTGTTTTATTTTTTGCAGTGCACAACTTCCAGGAACTGGACTTAAATGAGAATTATATTTAATGGATCTATGATTTTATTTTTTTGCCTCTGATCTCTCTTGAAGCACTGGAATGGCTTTTCCATCAGCTGGCTTATGAATATGGCTTTTGTCCAATGGCTTGCCAGTGCTAAGATGTGAAAGTGAAAGCATGTAGTTTGCCAGCAGGACTCTCCTTCCCTTTACTCACTCTCTTCTCAGTGGCACTTTCTAAATGTGATCATATTTTAATAATAGGGGCATAAAAATATATATATCATCAAGACAAAGTGACATTCTGCCTTTAGTCAGTCTATAATAATGAGAACATTTGCAAGTATATAGGTTTACACTTGGAAAGTACAGAGCATGTGGCTGTACTTAGTTTTTTACTTGATTCATCTTGAATCAGATTTTTTTTTTTTATGAGCTAAATTGCCATTCATTCCAAAATTAAATGCATATTAAAAAAATCCTGGATGGATGGAGGCAGAGTGGCACAAATATGACAATAGTCTGTACTTTAATCTTGCTCACACTGGTTCAAAATCTTTTCTTGACAGGAAATGAGAGCTTGAAAGACAACTATGTCCAAGACAGCAAGATGGGCTTTGTGATCAATGCCATTTATGCAATGGCTCATGGCCTTCATGATATGCACAAAGAGCTGTGCCCAGACTACGTTGGCCTGTGTGAGGCGATGGATCCCATTGACGGCAGTAAGCTGTTGGACTATATACTCAAGACCTCCTTTACTGGCGTGTCTGGGGAGGAAATCTACTTTGATGTAAACGGAGACTCACCTGGGAGGTAAATGGCAAGAATAATGTGTATGTACTAAAACTCTGTTCTAAAACCTAGTAAGCTACCTGCTCCTTTAATTGCTAATAGTGCTCGTCGGCCATATTTCAGTCACCTCACCCCCTAAATAAACTTATTTTATCCAGTACTGACTATTGTTACTAAAATAGTAAATAAAAATGGACTGTTTACCCAAAATATGTGTACTGTGTTGAAAGCATCATGCTGTAAGCTAAGCTAAGCTAGGCTAACCCAAACACTATTGCATGTGCTGAAATTCTGATGAAAAAACAAACATTTCAACCTGCCTAATCTGTTTTTTTGGTCATACCTGGTTTTAATATGAGCCCCCAGCATGACCAAGCAGGTGTTTAACTGATTTAAAGTAACAACAGCTGTTCCTTCAGTCTAAAAAGTGACCAAAGCTGGTGTAAAACAAGCCTGACTTGGCCTGATACCAGCTTAGACCAATTTATCATTCAGAGTAAAATCGACTGTTTAACCCAATATATGTGTTTTGTTTTTTTATGTTTGGATATTCATGTTTGGAGTTAGTTTAGCAACATGCTAACATCGTACACAATTGCGTACACTATCTATGTGTATCAGTCTGACATTTCTTTGGGTTTTAGGTGCACAAAGCCAGCTCACTAGGTTTTGGAATAGAGCTAGTTTAAATTCAGTATGACAACCTTAATGGCCAGTGTGACATGGACTATTTTGAATACCCATTCTCAAGAACTCAAGATCCACTTTTCTGAAGGGATTTTTTTCCAACCTTGATCAAACACACTTGCCTGGAGCTTTCTAGTTATCCTACCTTTGATATCCAACTATCCTGTGATTTCCATTATGTGACAGTTGAGTTAAAAAATAAAGACGCCGTCTGAAAGTTGCGGTAGGTGGTCAATTTGTGTGTAAATGTAAGGGGGATTTTCTTTAAACCAACATTTTCCACTTCTGATGTCTTTTTAGCAAAAAATTACTATTTTAATAATTTAATATTTCCTTAGTTATCACTTCTACGCTACCTGAGAAGTGTGTCCAAAGTCAGTTTTGTGAGGCAATTTTGTGAGGTAATTACTGGCTACAAAGTTATTGCCTGATAAGGTAGCGAGGCAACAAGTCAGCTACCTAAGTTTTCGGACACAACCCTTGATTAGCAGGTGTGTTTGATTAAGGTTGGAGCTAAACTTGGCTGGAATGTGGATCTCAAAGGCAAGAGTTGCCCAGCCCTGCTCTAAGGCAACAATTGATCATGCACCCTCTCAGGTTAGATTGGCACCCAAACCAACACATGCAAAAAGGTGCGTATCGGATGGTAATGGGCTTGGAGTGGAACAGATTGCCTGTCTCAAGGAGATGCTTCAGTCCTCTCCACTCCAATACCCTGATGCGGTCAGCTCCTGTCACCCTGGCTATACACGAACAAAAGATGACAGCTCCACTGCTGCCAAGACAGCCACTGCCTTGTGTACATGTGTGCGTTTGTGACACTTTGCCTCATCTGTAAGATAGGGAGTGTCATTAGTATGGATGAGTGGACTGAGCACTCGGGAGGTTGAGGATTGATATCCCAGGTGGAGGACGGAAAGTTGAGAGACTTGGATGTGTGAACATGGTAAAAGTGTGAACTCTGCCTCTTGCTAGTCTCGAGGCTACAGCAACACTGAGCTACTTATTATGGAAGACTTGCTCTTTTCTATCTACCCATATCATTACCTCTCTGTCTCTCTGATTTTTTTCTTCTATCGAAGGTATGACATTATGAATATACAGTATGTGGACGAGATGGGCCGCTTCGATTACATTAAAGTGGGGTCGTGGCATGAAGGTCTCCTAAGCATCAGTGATTATAAGCTCATGATGAACCGCACTGAAATGGTCCGATCTGTTTGCAGCGAACCATGCTCCAAGGGACAGATCAAGGTCTGTATGTGCCAGAATTATGCATGCATAGTAAATTACTCTCTTTTTCTCCAGATGAGAGCACTTTAAAGCTTAAATATGCATTTTTTGTTTGTTAAAATAATTGATACTGTCCAGATTAATGTACAGAGAGAACTATAAGCCATTAGGATACAGCAAGTCTTACTATTTCAAGCAAGTTAATTAACGACCTCAAGAAAATGTATAATTTATAGTATTTTTAGATACTATTTTTTTAAACTCATTAAAAAGCTTCATAGAATTTCAAAATTTTACATCTCCCCACATTAACCCTTTCTTGAAAGATAAGTAAAATATTATTAAATTATTATTATGTAATGTACATGTAATAATTATCATGAACTAACAATGAGCCATTTTACAGGGTTTTTTAATGGATGTTATTTTCTATATATACTAATACCAATATAAATAAAAGTTTCCATTGTTAGCTAGAGTGAGATAAATTAAATGATGTTAACTTTTAATACTTAATTAAGTGTTGCCATGTCTGTTTTTCTGTTTTGTAGGTGATCCGTAAAGGTGAAGTAAGTTGCTGTTGGATCTGCACTACTTGCAAAGATAATGAATACGTTCAGGATGAGTTCACCTGCAGAGCTTGTGACCTGGGCTGGTGGCCCGATGACGAACTATCAGGTAAGAGACTGTGTTTATATATAATTCATCCTCCCAGTTATCCACACATCTATTAATATATCTCTTCATTCAAGTACTTACACCGCTATTTCCTTGAGAATAGCTCAAACTCCAAAAAATTTCATTATTTGTGTGTATTCTGGCAACGTTTATGGGTTTAGATTCTGTTCAGCCTCCCATCACTCCTCTCTATGCCCTTCGCATCCTCCTTACCCAGTATCCAACACTTTCTCTCCCTCTGGGCTGTGAGCCGCGCGTTATTTTGACAGCTCTTTGCAGCAGCGAGCAGAGCTGGATAACGGTGAGGCTGGAATCCCATTAGTACCCAGCAGCCGTGTGTCAGGCTCAACAGTTTCACCACGGAACCTGAGCAGCAACAGGGAATTCTGATTACCAGAGAGACAGACTGATCTGAGATCGAGAAAAAGCTCTGTCATAGTGAATGAGAAAGAGAGACCCTTCAGAGATGTATAGAAAGCTCTGTCATAGAGAATGAGAGAGTTAAGAAAGAAATACACACTGACAAACAGTCAATGATGTGATTAATTTATTCAAAAATATAAAGAAGTGTCTTAAAGAAGCCTAGGGCTGCATTTATTTAATAAAAAAATAGTAATATAGTGAAATATTACTACAATTTCAAACTTTTTAAAGATTTTACTGTAAAAATTTGATTAAAATGTAATTTATTGCTGTGATGTGAAAGCTAAATTTTCAGTAGCCATTAAGCCATTCTTTAGTCTAAAACGATTGTTAATATTGTAATGAGCTGATTTTGTGCTTATCAGTTTTGCTGCTTAATATGTTTTGTGGAAACTGTGATGTACTTTTTCAGGATTTTTTGATTAATAGAATGTTCAAATGAACAGTATTTATTTGAAATAAAAAAATTGTAACAATTGTAAATGTATTTACTGTTAATTTTGATGAATTTCAGTGCATCTATGCTGAATAAAACAATTAATTAAAAGACCCCAAACTTTTGAACAGTAGTGTACATACATAGTAAATGTATAGACTTAAAGTGTTTTTTTGTTTTAAAACTTGTCCTGATATAAAAACAAAATAATTGATTTGTTTAAATGAATAACAATGAAGTCCGATTTGTTGTTATACACTTAATTTATTTTCCACCCATCCCGACGTCCAATCTGCTTGCTTTTTTCCAGAATGCAAGCCTCTCCCGCTTAAATACCTAGAGTGGAGCAGTGTGGAGTCCATCATCGCAGTGGTTTTCTCTTGCCTTGGCATCCTGGTAACGCTATTCGTCACCTTCATCTTTATCCAGTACCGTGACACGCCGGTGGTGAAGTCCTCCAGCCGTGAGCTCTGCTATATCATCCTGGCGGGTATCTTCCTTGGCTACATCTGTCCCTTCACACTCATCGCACGTCCCACCGTGATCTCCTGCTACCTGCAGCGCCTCCTGGTGGGCTTGTCATCTGCCATGTGCTACTCTGCCCTCGTAACCAAGACCAACCGCATTGCACGCATCCTGGCTGGTAGCAAGAAGAAAATTTGCACACGCAAGCCTCGGTTCATGAGTGCCTGGGCCCAGTTGGTTATCGCTTTCGTCCTCATTAGTCTCCAACTGGCTGTAGAGGTCACGCTGATCGTGCTGGAACCCCCCATGCCGGTGAAAAGCTATCCCAGCATCAGGGAGGTGTTTCTCATCTGTAACACAAGTAACGTGGGCGTAGTGGCCCCGCTGGGTTACAATGGCCTGCTCATCATGAGCTGCACCTACTACGCCTTCAAGACCCGCAACGTGCCGGCCAACTTTAACGAAGCCAAGTACATTGCGTTCACCATGTACACCACTTGCATTATCTGGCTGGCTTTTGTTCCCATCTACTTCGGCTCCAACTACAAGATTATCACCACCTCCTTCTCTGTCAGTCTCAGTGTTACCGTAGCACTGGGCTGCATGTTCACACCCAAGATGTACATCATCATCGCCAAGCCTGAGCGCAACGTGCGCAGCGCCTTCACAACCTCAGACGTGGTTCGTATGCACGTGGGCGATGGGAAGGCAGTTCCCTGCCAGAGCAACAGCATCCTCAACATGTTTCGTAGGAAGAAGAACAACAACAATGCGACCGGCAGCACCAAGTGAGTGACACTTTATAATAGGTTTGAGTCACGTTTCTGAAATATCAGCTAAATGCACATACAGGCTATGAAACGTATGGAAATCAAATAATAGTATTTCTTTCTCAGTAGCACACCAACAAGTTGGACTGCAGTGATAGCACTTAAAGTGGTCTTTCTAGCATGTGTGTGTATTTGAGTTGTCTCTCCCATGTTTTTCTACCTGCTGCAAACCAAGAGTATGTACGTAGCATTTCCCTAGGGACTGACATTATCTGGTCGTCCTCTATCTGTGCTGAATCCTCTTCTAAAACGTAACCTAATTTTCATCAAACTACCCATCCACTTAGTCCCTCTCTCTCCTCCTCAGTATTAACCCACTTCTCAGTGTGCCTCCTCCCCCCATGTCAAACCTTCTCCTGACTAAAAATTTAACCCAGTTCTCTGAGACTGAAGCTCCCATATCCTATTCCCTTCTAATGCCCCGTTCACACTGACGATTTTATCACTGGAGGTTGCTGTAATGTTTTTTTAACGTTCCTAGTGCTGGATGCCCCAGAATTAATGGTGAGCTTAAGAAAACGTAAACGTAGGAATCTGGGTACTAAAAAGTAACATAAAATAACATTAAAGTGATCGTAGTGCATCATATCATGGACAAGTCAAGATGAATGATTATGCATAAATCAGACTTATAGCAGCTCATTTGCATAAACGTAAACTACTTTGACACATTACTAGATGCCACATCAAACTGATGTTAATTTGCATAAATAAACTTTTGTATCAAATAGTCGACACATAAAGTCACTACTTATTTGCTTGAAAGTAAATGTCTGCATACATTTTGCTCCCATTGGTAGTCGCTGGTCACTGGATTTGTATAAATGAAAACATTTGCATAAACTTAACTCCCATTGGTAGTTGGCACATCAAGTCGCTGTTCATTTGCATAAACATAAATGTTTCCTTGATGTTATTGCATCACTTGGTTATCGCCACAGTGAGTTGATGCTCATTTGCACAAACCTTAATGTTTGTTAAAAAAAATCACTGGTAACTGCGTTGAGTTGCTGCTCATTTGCATAGACTTTTCTCTAAATTGACGCGTCACCGTACACACCCACATCGCATTGTCATTGTAAAAGAGTGACTTCCAGTTTCCGGCTACAAATCGCTGTCAGTGTGAACGCCCCTTGATTCTGATGCAGCTTTCAGCTCTAAGGCCTCTCTGTCCGGTTAACTTAATTACACTAAGAGCGGACAGTGAATGCCATGTTGATCTGAAACTGAGGGGAATTCCATGAAGCCCTTATTCATACTGCATGCCATTCCGTTTGAGCAGAGCAGTGCAGTGAAGGGATGGCAGAGAATGAGCCATCGTGGCTTTCATAATGCTCTGTAAGCAGGTCATTATGAGGATATGCAATTAGCATGTTTGAGGGAGGTCTCTGTCAGCAACTTCATGAATTAACAATGTCGAGTTACGCATCGTGTGCTAACCCTGATCACTAGAGTTTTTTGGCTGATAATTGTATCAATTGTATGAATGACGACATGCATAATGATCATATTTCATGTTCTTCTCTGTCTCTGTGTCGCATTCTCGTGTTTCTCCATGGGAATAACATTGGGTCTCTGTTTCATTCATAGTCCTAATGGAAAGTCTGTGTCATGGTCTGAATCAGGTGCCAGACCCCAGGGGAGGGGGTCGAGTGTGTTCCACAGACTGTCTGTGCATGTGAGGAGGCAAGCGGTCGGCCAGAGTCAGATGGCGGTCATACGGCCTCTAACTAATGCCTCACAACCTCCCCAGTCTGAATTTGATGCTGGTCTCAACGCAGCCCCCAATGGCTCTCACCCCGAAGACAAGGAACTCTACAATCTCAGCGAGGGGCATGGTGGGGGTCCCCAACCTCCCACATCCCAGGAGGGAGTGGTACCACCTTCCTATTCCCCCCCTAATTTAATAGACCACAGCACTGATTGTCCTCAAGGGGGTCTGGTAGACACTCTGAGCTCTACAGTTCCTGATTTTGACCAATTTGTAATTGGCACGGGCAACAAGTCAAGCCCCATCGCCTATAAATTGTCCACCAATCAGCTGCCTCTTCCCTTGCAGGGGGAGGCATTCCCTGTGGAAGGTTCTGAAATGGAAGCTCTTGACCTCATTCAGGGGTTTCTGTGTGAGAGTGCAACACAAGAGGAGGAGGAAGAGGAAGGTGTGGAGGAAGAGTTGGCACAAAGTAAGCTGACTCTGCTCACTCCACCTTCCCCCTTCAGGGATTCACTTCGGTCAGGGGGGTCCATTCCCGGATCCCCCA
The DNA here is from genome assembly GCA_037043235.1 of Rhodeus uyekii. Classification (NCBI taxonomy): domain Eukaryota; kingdom Metazoa; phylum Chordata; class Actinopteri; order Cypriniformes; family Acheilognathidae; genus Rhodeus; species Rhodeus uyekii. Next base: position 443,141 of record JAWRVZ010000012.1, on the reverse strand, counting down.
GCTCTGAAAACAACCCTGCCTTTTCCCAAAATATGAACTACACCCCAAAACAGAGCTCTTTTACACTGTAAAAGCACATGCTCAGGACGTCGCTGTTTATTAATCGATCACTGCAGGATATCATTTGCTTGCTTACCTGGCTATCTTCGTAAGTCTCTGTCAAAATGCAAAAAGGACCATAAAATTAACAAATGGGACATCCTGTTGGGAATATTTTTCTCCAAGGCAGCGCTGGGAGCATCCGTTTTCCAAAATGCTGCAGAAAGTTGGAGTGCCAAATATTGTGTTATTGTGCCCGAAATACGCTGGCCAATGATATCACAACAATCCAGGAGTGATAATGCCAGCCTGCTGCTTACTATTACACTCTTAGCAGAATGAGACACTTTTGGAGATTTCGTGATTTTGAATGATGTAGCTGGACTTGGTTCTGATTTTAAACGTGTACTTGCTATTGCTAACAAAAAGCCAATGATGGGAAAAGTTAGGTTTTTTTGGATATAGACAGCACTGAGACATAAGTACAACACATGCATACAGGTAAATCACACATCTCATACCAGGCTGCTGTCTGGTTATAGTATCTGATTTCCAATTTTAATCAGTTTTCAGTAACTGTGGGCAAGTCAGAGTGAAACAAGGAAACCATGTGCGCACAATAAACCTCACTTGGTTGACTGGACGAGTAAACGTGGTTTCTCAGCAAAGGTATTTTACAATTTCCTTGTGGCTCCCAAATGTAAGTTTCAGTCCTTTTGCTTAAAGTCAAAGGCAGAGAATGCTGATTGTAATGTTAGGTATAGAATACTACTTTAGCTTAAATGTGGAGCCAAGGCAAATAAAAGAAACTGTGTCATGTGAACTCATCCTTGAAAAAGGGAGCAATGTTTTCAAATGTTTGTATACTGTTGTGCCATCTATTGTTTTCCACACAGATGGTATCTTTGTATTTCTGCTATATGTTTCTATGATTAGAATGTTTGATATTTGTAAGTTTTAAAAACAATGTCTTCTAACTTGCTCTTTGTGATAAAGGGACGTATATGGTGGCACTGAAGCTGGATGAACTTTTCAGCATCTTTTACAAACTTTTAAATGTTCCATTTTAAAATTGTATCTATGAGTAGTTGCTTCTAGTGGTAACTTGTAGCATTTACTGCCAATCTTGCATAGGATTATCACATGAATCTGCGACTGTAACGCTTTAAGTTTCACAGGACTATTAGAATGCAACTCTCAAAAGAACAATATTCTTGAATATCTTACATATTGTAATTGTTAAAAATGGATTGTAATATTAGGTCTTTTAGTGTAAGTTGTTTGGAACAGAATCATTTGTTCAATGTAAAGTAATTGACAGATCACCTGTTTACATGGTTAAACTTAACAATTAGGGAAATGCTCTTTTTGCCAGGACAAATCATGCTGTAAAATAAATATTTTATATCTAATGCTGTCTTTAGTTTATTCACCACCTTTTCAGTTTAAGACAATAGATTCAAAATGTTGATCCACTTTGTTTTATGAATTGCAAATACAAGTAGTTATTTTAATACACTATTAAGAATTGAGGAAGAGTTCAGTATCCGTTTAGTTAAATGACATGGTATCATTATCTTTAATATCTCTGAAATAGGGATTTAACGTGTTCTTTGTTTCATAAAGCAACATTTCCACAGATGCAGTTTAGTGTAAATGGTACATCAGGTTTTTATTTAATCTTCTTGTTCATTTCTGTCTGCTTTTGATCACGACAAATGGAATGTTACGAAATCTTTGCAGTCGAGTCTCGCACTCAACCACGTTAAAATCCAGCAATTTTAATGCAACTTCCACGACTCACCAGACTGCAGCGCATGAGTCTGTGTGTGTTCTTCATTTCTTTGACCCTAAAGCCCAAGCTGATGAAAAGCAAAGCAATCCAATCCAACCGAGGCGTGATATTTCCGGGTCCTATGACTTATCAGGTGGTTGTCCGGTGGGAGGAGAGGTAGCGTGAGCTTTCTGTTTGAATACTTTCCTTACTCTAGTCCCCGAACCCAAAGTACTTCTCCAAACTGTCTGAGGGAGTAGAGGGGAAGTGGTTGCTCAGAGTTGCCAAAACTTTCCTCTCTCATAACTGACATTTGACAGCATGGCAGGCGGATCTGTGTCGGAGTGTAAGGAGTATTTGTTTAAAGTTTTGGTGATCGGGGAACTTGGTGTGGGAAAGACGAGCATCATTAAACGATACGTGCATCAACTCTTCTCGCAACACTACAGAGCGACCATAGGCGTGGATTTTGCACTCAAAGTCCTTCACTGGGACAGCAAAACACTAGTGCGACTACAGCTGTGGGACATTGCAGGTAAGGAATGCGCGCAACTGGAAATGAATTAAATTTAATAAACCACCAGATGCCGTTTTATATATGACCACCCTTACGCTACTAAGTGTACTTATCTTGACATGAAATAACCCTTCAAGCACATGACTCTTGATGTAATACTGAACTCGAGAGACTAATGATGGAAAGTCCGACTCCAATCCGAGATTCGGTTCTTTTGAACAGTTTGTTTCAAAGAATCGTACGCGTACACAGATTCAACTTTTAATGATTGTATGACGTAGGTCTAATTGTATCATCAGCAACATTCCAGCATTATATGCAATTGCTAAAGTGTAGCCTACCAATAAATCTGATAAATAAATAGTAATAATAAAGTCAGTAGCACAGTTTGCTGTTAACAACTTTATTTTCGACGTTAGTTGAAAGTTACTTGTGCAATTTCATGTTTCCTACTTACGTTTGTAAGAATATATAGACCGCAAGTAATTTGCATATAGCCTACATTAAACTCAACATTTACTATTCTTATACATGCCTCGGTTGAATGAGTTAAATTAAAACCTTTGTTTTCTACGTGTATTTATACAATTGTCAATCAGTTTTACTCCAAATGTTTGTACTATCGGCCCCATTCATCTATTCTCAGATCATTACGATTCAATAGATGTTCTCCGTTCAGTATCGTTATTTGAACCGATTCAATCGAATCATTGAAAAGATCCGATTCGAACAAAGCTTGAGACACTGATGCCAGATTTGCTTATTGTTATGCACCCTAACGCTAGTGTAACTGTAAAATTGTATGACCTTTGTCTATATAACCGTTGAATAAACGGCTAACTAAACTTTATGAAATCCCTGGATAAGTGCGAGCTTTAGCTTACTGTGACCACGTTGGAGTAACGAACATAATTACTAACACAATGTAGGTCATGTTGTGAGACTAGAGAGAAGGGAGGGGAGCGAAATGTTTCATACCATTATTGTGACTGTGTCTCAACCTACGTAGTAAACTGCCTACCACATGATCTGGACAGGAACGTCCTATATGTGCATGATTTCACTAACCAATCTGAACTAAGTTATCAAATTCTACACATGAGTTATCTTTATTGATTCTGTGCCAAAACAGTCCCACAGTACCATTGTTGTGTGTAACTAAACATATGCCTTGCTGAAAAGGGAAGTGAAATCCCATATCAACCGAAACCTTGATGTGACGTAATGGAATGCAAGCAAATCATACAATTTCTTTCATGCTTTCTTTCTTGCTTGCTTGATGATATGAGAGAGAATTGTATAACTGTACTTGCTTTCAGTCGCTTATAAAACCACTTTCGGCAGATTGCCTGGTGCTCCATAGTTAGGGGGAAAAGAACAGAGCTCTTCTAACCCTGCTCCTGACCTTTATATGCACTTTACACACATCTGCAAGTCTGTTATATACCATAGGCTATTCTGCTGTTCTCTGATATGTTCCTTTTATAATACATTTTTTTCCACTTATACAGTATTAAACATTAACTGACATTAAATAATAGCTAGATTTCTATGAACCTTTAAACACAATATGAACAATAATCTAAAAATAACAAAATGTTTGCATATGTTTTTTATCAGGCTAATACATCAGGCTTGAATGGATGGTCTGTATAATATGATACAGTGATATACATATAGTGCTAGTTTTATTTATAGTCCCAAACTTCAGTTTGGGGCAGATATTGTGCTTTTATATGGACAAAAAAAAAGTGTATGCATGTATAACAGGCATACATATGAACAGTCACATATAGATCCCATTAATGTCTTGATTGGTTGATCAAAGATTTTAATTTGCTTCAAACCAGTAAATGTTCATCTTGAAATGTTAATAACTATCAAAGATTTCATAGCAAAATGACACGTGTACTACAACCTGAAGGTGGACATTTTTTAGTCAGGGGGGGAATGCATGAAGATCGTGTACAACAGGTTTTTCAGCCAAGGTTAGAAATCAGATCATTTAGAGGCCTTAGAAATTCAGGCTTTATAGGGTTAATTTATATGCTTCAGAATGACTCGGCGTTTTCACACTAAAGCGCTCCTGGAAGGTGTGCTGTCTGCAATCTTTTCACACTGTCTCTCTTCCCATTGCTGCAATGCATGGTGTCATTAGAGGAAGACCCACACTGCAATCTCTATATTTCCCCAAAGACAGATTATGTCTTTCCGCTGCAGTATTCCTCGAGCACAATAGGACCATGGAGGCATGTATAATTCAATATACTGTACCAACTGTCCACAGCAAACAAATGGACGACTGCAGTTTTCAATTTAATTTCAGTGTCATGTGTCAGCGTCCTGTGAAATTGAATCATGAGGATTTGTAAGGCTGGGATGGTTTATGTGCATCTATGTCAATAAGTCCACATTTAACGAGACAGGCATAAACAACCTCATCGCTTATCTACATTGCACCTTAAACTCTGCACTCTGGCATGAGACATGTATTTTAAGATTTTTGTGACTTAACTACATGATTTTTGTTGAAACATATCAGATGTGCTGAGGTGCATTTTGTAACAACATTTCTTTAATAAGACGTCACGAATGTCTGTCTGACATAACTTGATATTGTTACTAGGACTCACAATGCAAAGCCGAAACATCTGACGTCTCTTCTTGGTCACACCTGAGAAATTCCCGAAGATTTAATATATTTGTGTGTTATGTGTTGAATTGATTGAATAGTATTAAATTGAGTTACAAAAGTTCCATTTATCTTTAAATTATGTATAATTGTCCATATATGTCTAAGCTGGCTAGAGTTCGTAGGTTTGTTTCATTTCTTGTTGTCTCTGAATTTTAAGCAAAGACATTGTAAGGCTGTTTTTTTTGTTTGTTTTTTTGAAAAGTTGGAGTTTTTAATTAAGGAAGTTTTAAAGAAGAATTTCTTGTAATATTACCTGGACATTCCAGTTGTTAAGCATTTGGACATTTTGAATACAAAGTTAAAAGGAAGTTAACAACACCAGTTCTTTTACAGGAAGAATTATTTATGAGATTAGGTAAAGTGTATGTCAAATTGAAATGTATTTATAGGAAAGTAAAACATGCATATATTTATGTTAAGAAAGTATTAAACCAAAATTGTGAAACCACAGAGTGGCAAACAAATATACAGCTATAGATTTTGTTTTTAGCCTTTAAGAGGGGTTTAGGCGATTGACTGTCAGCGTTTCATCAGCTGTGGATTGTCCTTCATTTAGACCCCTGTGTTCCTTTAAAACAGATTTTATGTTCCCATCTTTCTTCATTGCTTTCTCACTCAGCCTTTTATTCTCTCACCCCAGTCATGGTTGTCACAGTATTCTGCAAGGACAACGTCAGTGATGTGTGAATTACACAGGTTACATTCTTTCAGTATGTATGTGAGTGCGTTCTGGAGAACAGCTGGACTATATTGTACTGTGTGACACACAAGGATGTTGGATTAAAACACAGGGGTTTGATTGTTTACTGTGACATCCTGGCCCAGCTCCCAATGCCAGTCCAGACCTGTATCATCCTGGATAAAGTTGATCAAAGTCTATCCCATTTACACATTTACTTCTACACTGCTAATTAACCCTGTTAATCATGCACATAATTGGTAGCTCCGTGGTACTAATCAAGTACACTGCTTTTCCATACCCACACCGACTAGCGATTACGATAATCACCCTGAATTGGATGACTGTAATCAAGGCCTTGTGCAAATACGTATGTGTCGGACCCTGACTGAAGCCAGGGGCTCACCCGCCTACCTTGGCCCAGAATAGCAGTGCTCCACTGGGGCTGTCTGAAAGGGACGTGCTTATTACAGACAAGGAGTTTAAAAGAAAAGTCTTAACCTTGTGCCAAGGATTGGAATGACATGTTGGAAAAGTAGTGCGTTTCATTAATTCATGACTGACTAACATTATTTGCCATCCAGGTAAAACATTTTTTATTTCCATCCATCTATTGGTAAAGAGCTATATCAACCAACCAACCTATATATTAGCCATAGATACGGTCCAATCAATGTTTGAAGGGGTCAATAGCAGCTAAGTGAGTCTTACTGATAGTGAAGTGGCAAGTTCTGATTGATGTACTACTTCCTTTCTTTATAAAAGTAGCACTAGGTTTATGAAATACAGTACACCAGTCGAACGAGGGCTCAGCGTTTTCACATATTTGGAACAGAAATTCGAAAAAAAGCGTCGAGATAAATTGCCATATTGGCTTTTGGTTGTTTGATGAAGGGATCGGCATGCTATAAAAATTTTAAGAAAATAGGGAGTTTGGCGGCTCCACTTCAAAAATGTTGACATAACAGGGTTAGCGAGATAACCGAGGTCGAGATAAGTGGGTTCCACTGTATCTTAAAACACAATATACAGTGGAACCCGGTTATGTCGACGGCTGCGAAAAAGCGTTGAGATAACCATTTAGCAAGATAACCAACACCCAATATGGCGATTTATTTAATGAAGCATTCGGCATGCTATAAAAATATACATGCACTGTATATGTTTGCTAACAACAAAAGGCATATGTGCACCAACTAACAGCAGAGATTTACCAGTATACAATAAAAACACCTTTGATTCTCAATACAAACCTTTTAATTATATTATCCAACATTGCAAATACAATTTCAGTGATTTCAGTGTAAACAGTCATAACATATTCGTGAGGTCATCACGCTGTACTAGATTGCATACTTTCTTGCGTTCTGCCAGCCTAATGTGCTTTCTCAACAAATTCGGCTTCATTCCATCTTTTAACAACCTGGATCTTCAGTCTGTAGCGGCGCTGAGCAGACCTCGTGTCAGAAACAGGGATGTGTTTGTGTGCGTGCGTGCGCGTTGTGTGGCTGTACTAGATTGCATACTTTCAACAAGTATGCCCACGTATTATCACCAATAAACGGCTTTAACCAGCCTTGGAATTCAGGCTTTGATTCCCACTCCTTCCTGTATTTTTGGGTGTACAGTTTTGACTGAGACATAAGCAAGCCAGCTAGTTAGCTTTTGTCACAGACAGGCGCACACACACAGTGGACGAGAGTACGTGACTGAGGCTGTGTGAGTCAAACAAATGCAGCGATTTATATTTTTGCAGTGATTTAAATTATTTTTTTTGACAAAGAACATTTGACATTCCGTACTGCCATTCTGTAATCAGCCAGCGGCGGCTTGCCGGACACGCGCGATTCATTTGCACGTGGAGGAGTGACGATCTGCTCTGCTTGCATCTAGGCGGATCTGCTGCGTGCAACGCGAACTCCGCGCATGCGCAGTGAACTCTCAATCACGAGATAACCATGTGAAGTAACGTGTATGTCCCTGGTTTTTGCTCGAGATGCTAGGATTCGGCAGCATAACAGAATCGACTTAACCCACAAGAAAATAATTAGACAAATGGGGAGTTTGGCGGTTCCACTTCAAAAACGTCGACATAATAGTATTGGCGAGTTAACCGTGAGTCAAGATAAGTGAACTCCACTGTACTTGCATCTTTGTTTATTTAAAAAAAAATCTTTCTAAATAGCTTGAATTTGTTTGAATCATAGTTACAGTGTTCACTGTCACTTTGGGGGTGTTGATTTCAGATAGCCTTTGCCCCAGTGCTGTGAAGCCTCTGTCTCTGGTCATTAGCTGTACTGTTGGTTGGGTATGTAATGATGGCCCAAAGCGTCTGAAGTGTGGTGTTGTTCCACAGAAAAAAAAAAAACTGCAGCTGGTTCGTCTGGCTTGGATTGTTGCCATAGTAACACACCCACAAGATTGTTATCTTGATAAAGGCCATGCAGGAGAAACTTCAGGTTTCCATGGCTATGGACAGCGAGTATGCCTGTCTCCCTATGCGACCGCCCTCTCTTTTCTCACACTGTCTCAAGCTTTTAAGTTATCTTCAATTTAGAATCAGCATAATTCAGACATATTTGGAAATCTACCTGTAAAATTGAAAATGTTCTTTAAAATGTACAAATAGTATGAAGATGTGGGTCGATTACATTTATTACAAATGAACATTTTAAAATTCATGCTGTACTGTGATGCATCTTGAAAAATATATTGAAGAAACTTTTTTTTAAATAATGATCTTACTTTATGGTTAAATAAATAAAGTACCATACTTTTATGGTTTGGAGTGATTCAATTATTGAAACTTATATTTTTAAAACCATCCAACCATGAAATCAACATGAATACAGAGTAAATCTGGCATGTTCTTATTCTATTGACCCAGTACATTGTAAAAGGAAATGGTAGAAGAAACATCAATCCGAACTATCCACTGAATAAACCTTCACTATCATTAAGTTTCACTCAGTGTTGTCAAAACAGTTCATTGCTAATCATATTTAATGCAAATCATTAGCCGCTATTGACCTTTCAAAATGTTGATCGGCCCGTCTCTATTGCCGTCATGCAGGCAAAGCTTTTGTTTACCTCGGGTCCCTTTTTGCTGTTGAGGAGCTGTCAGTTTTTGTTTGTGCTATATTTACACATGCTACAGGCAGGTCGACGTCCCATCGATTCTTTTGTGGGTTGTAAAGACAAGTCCATTGATTGGTGATAAATGGAGATTGATTCTTGACAATTGCTTTTCTAGGGGTGAATATAAGGTCGCCCACCACATAATTATTGATGCGCCATACCTGACTCTCTCATTCGCTGCATGATCAGTTTGGATTGCCTACATTATTGATCAACAGTGCTACAAATAAAACAAAAAATAGGAAGTCACCATCACTGTACACCATCTGTCGAAAAGGCCCTTTCATTAAAGAACAAATACAGTGGAGTTCACGTATCTCGACTCACGGTTAACTTGCCAATCCTATTATGTCTTTCAACCTGTCTTTTGCCCAAGCAGCTGTACCAACATGCTTCAAATGCACTTTCATTATGCCATCTTTCAATATGTCTTTCAACCATTTTCAATCTAATACAGCGTGATGACCTCACGAATATATTGTGACTGTATTTACGCTGTGAGCGAAATTGTGTTTGCAATGTTGGAGAATATAATTAAAGGTTTGTATCGAGAATCAAATGTGTTTTTTTATTGTATACTGGTAAATCTCTGCTGTTAGTTGGTGCTCATATGCCTTTTGTTGTTAGCAAACATATACAATGTATGTACATTTTTATAGCATGCCGATCGCTTCTTCAAATACATCACCATATTGGCTGTTGGTTATCTTGATAAAACGTACTCTATTGGGACAGCTCAGCACCGTGCAGCTCGACTGGCATTTGCCAGAAAACAATGATGAGATTCAAAGATGAGAACGGGTTCACACTGACCACATGTGACAGACATGAAAGTGTCTGGAGATGCTGTTGGGAACGTTATGCGTGCAACATCATCCAGCTTCAATGTTTTAGCGGTGGGTCAGTAATGGTCTGGGAAGGAATATTCTTAGAGGGTCACACAGACTTACATGTGCCATGTGCTAGCCAATGGTTCCCTTACTGCTGTAGGTACTGGGATTAACTCCTCAGAGCTATCAGACCGTATTGTTGGTGCAGTTGGCCTTGGGTTCCTCATGTGGCTAGAATGTGGGTGCAGTTCTTAGATGACAAAGACATTAATGCCATTGACGGGTCCTCACATTCCCCAGACCTGAATCCAATTGAGAACCTCAAGTGTTGCATCACAAAGTTGCACCACAGACTGTTCAGGAGATCACCGATGCTCTGGTTTAGGACGAGATCTCCAGGACACCATTATTCATCTTATCAGGAGAATGCCCAGATGTTGTAAAGAGTGCATACAGGCATGTGGGGACCATCCACACTATTGACTAACATTATGAGTCGCTATGATGAACTCTACGCAAGTTAGATCAGTCTGTGACTTCAGTTTTTTTACACCTATCTTTGGTACGATTTTGAATCCAGCCCTCAGTGTGTGCTTTCCATTGACTCTTGTCACGTAATTTAAAAAAAAAAACAAATTATACAAATACAACTGTATGGTTTGACCTCAGATCGGGCCTAGGACTAATTGCCCAATCTGCAGAAAGTAAAAGTCTTAACAAGCATAACTTGACAACGCATAGTTTTCATAATCAAAGAAAAAGTGCATTCCTTTGATTTGCACAAATTAGATGAACTCAGAAAATGTTTTTCTCTGGCTTCCTCATTTTAACATAATTTCACACACCCCTCAGGGAGCCATGGACCAGTGAAAGCACCTTTCATTGTGAAACTATTACATCACTCTGTGGCTTTTTCTCAGTTAATACAAGAGCTTACTACTCCATTTTGCCTTTTTCATGATATACTAAGCCTCTGCTTTCACACTGTTCTCTCAGCAGTTCTCCTTTTCTCTTTCAATAAATAGCCGACTCTCTGTGAAGCACTTCAGGTACTGTTTGCTTGCTCAGTCAAACTTCCATGTTGCTATAATGGCATCACACACAGAGAACTATTAATTTTGAGAAAATGCCAGTTGACAACAGCATGCACAGCATATTGTGGCGTAAAGTATTGATCAAGAGACCGATTCCAGCCCTTCTCATGCTGTTTCTAGGAACTAAAAGCATTTCTGAGATTTTCTCTCTCGATTTGCTCTGTGACGGCTGGCCCAACGCACCAAATGCGTTCATGAGTTCGTTTATGTCTGGTCCCTGGAGACTCAGTATCTTAAATTCATCAGAGAAGTTTTTTTTTTAATATGATTTTTGTGCCCAAAATGGACTGGGAGCCAAGAATTAGGTTCTGTCTTCTTATGTGCCAGCCCTCCCGTGTGTTCACCTGAGGTTAAATGGTCTAAATTTAGACCAGCAATCAAGAGTAATTAGCTGCCGAGAGACCTAAGAAGCTTTTTGCGTGTGAAGTGCGTAGCTGAACGAGATAAGATAATGGCAGAGAGACTGTCTGCGGGTGAAATGTGCTCCATGTTTGAATGCTGATCACTGGAAACCAAATACAGTATAGACATCTGAAAGTCTATATGGTAAACCACTGTATTGAATGCAACACTGGGGAGTAGAGTTGGATTGTTGGGACTAAAATTCGGCCCTGGGAAAATTCTGTGCATTTGTCCCACACAAACATTTTGAAGGTCTGATCAAGGCCTTTAAATTAAATGAATGAATGAATGAATGAATGAATTTAATAGCAGGATATAGTATTACCCAGTATCAAATGCAAAATGTATTATTAATTTTGCATATTTTTGTCACAAAAAATGGCAGTTAAGCGTTGATTTTGAGTTGCGGAAAAGTGAATTTACCGCCGCAAGTGCCAATACAATCTGTCAAGTTAACATCAAATTTATACAGGACTATATTTAATTCTGTCATGCCTAGAACTAAACATTGTAATAAATAGTAAACAAACAGAGTCAGTTTGTGCATTAGGGATGTAGATTGTCTACAGAGAGTCTCATTCAACAACATTGATTTATTCAGGAGGAATAAATCAAATGACTCATAAGTAAGTCATTGAATCATTTAACTGAATCACACAAAAACACTAATCTATTTAGGAACGAAACCTCACTGTCTGAGATACTCGCCCTCGCTACTTTATTTGGCGGAGCAAAAATAAACAGTAGCAATATTGTAATATTGATATTGCTCCCCAAAAGTAGTACATTTATTTGAATTTTGAACAGACTCGTTGATATTTGTAAACAGAAATGTCAATATCCTTCAGTCTCTTGGCATACAAGCAAAATATGCGAATCTACTATCTCTCATCACAAACGCACACGGATGCATCGTTGCACTTTCCCAGCTTCCCTCGCACTCTGAAGAACAAAGCAATGTCAGGCATTACAGACAGGCCCGTGATCACAGTCTTCCTCTGTCTGAACTCTGATCTGAGAGAGTGGTTTGGGCTCTGGCTTAACTGCGACATAAACACTAGAGCTTTCTAAACACATGAAGTTGATCTGTAGTCTTTTCATTCCTATGGGAAACGGCACATTGTCAGAAGTCACAGATTTGATTCTGATGGGTCTGCATGGTGTTCATATCTCAGTCTGTCTTAAAATCGTTTCAATGCTAATTTAGACGGATTAGATTTAAGGCACCCATACATTTTTTTTATATTGCACCGGCTAAAATGGCACGTTTTGGACTAATGCTGACACTTAAGACTGTGAATGCAACATACTTCTTGCTATTGTTTATTCAGTTATGTTGATGGCCTCGGGGGTTGCAAAAAGCATTGAGATAACTGTTTAGTGAGAGAACCCATATATCATATATTAACATATATTCAGCGCTCATCCCTTTAAGAGTGTTGTGTTGATCAGATGAGAAGAGCCCGCCCTCATGGCAGCACAGCCAATCACGTCTTCTTGCATGATTGACAGGTCAGACAGCCTATCAGCGCAGCTGCCAGAGTGATAGTACAAGCACCAAAGATGACAACCCTCGCAAGAACGAAAAAGGAACATTTATTGATGTACATGATGTGAGTTATTAAATGAGAATGTACATACTCGTGTTTTTGGTGTCTGTTTGATGAAGCGATCGGCATTCATTTAAACATTTTTACATATACACAGTACAGTGTATGTTTGCTAACAACAAAAGGCATATGTCTCTTAATGTACTTTTCTCTTTCTCTAATTGTCCATTGCTTGCCTCCCTCTTGTTTGCTTTCATTTTTCTCTTCTCCTCACCATCTCTTTGTCTTAATGCCCACTGTGTTGTATCAAAAAGGAGGTCCAGATCAGTTATTCAAGTCAGAATGAATGCTATTTTCACTCAAGGTCCAAAAGCTATTTCGTTTTTTCTCCATTTTTAGTTTTTAAATGTCATCTCTTTTGTAACGGTGGTGTTTTGTACATTCAAAATGCGCACTCGAATGTAAAAGTTTGGTGTATTCGCTTGGATTTTACATATCAAGGCAGTAAATGTAACGACAAAGTGAGTGTGGTGAATTTAGGTGAGAGGGATATGAGAAGGGTGTGTGCGCTGAGTCAGTTCTTTTGATGTGTTATTAGCAACTACCGCTGGGTGAATCTTTCGCTCCACTCTTCCTTTTTTCTGTCCATCTAGCTTTCGAAGACTTTGCGCTGTGCCGGGTTTTATCCTTCCCCAGGCAAGATGAACTATGAGACAGAGCAGCACATCTTAGACTGATTGTGTCCAGACTTACTCAGAATTGATGTTTTCTGGGCTGGAACAGTATTGTGTGCAGCAGTGCAGTGCTTAACATAAACCTGCTTTAATTAGCAGCCACATTATCTCCTGTTTTAAAAAAATAGGAATGTGGAATGTGGTTAGGAATTAAAACTTTTAAAAATAAAATGATTACATGATATTATCAATATTTGCAAGATAATTTAAGAATTGTTACAGACAAAAAGGATAAGTCTGTCTGAGGTAGAAATGATTGTTTATAAAGTCTTATTTAATTAATTTTTAATTTAATATATTATTTAATTGTAATAATTTGATACATTTTCTTTTAAATGTAATTTTTTATTTTATAACTGCACATTTACTTGTCATTTGATTTTATTGCTGTGATTGATATATTTTATTCATTTTTTTTTTTTTACCTTCTGTATGACTCAAAATAATTTTGCTTTTATTGTCTGGTTTTGTCTCGTGTTTAGGTCAAGAGCGGTTTGGAAACATGACCAGAGTTTATTATAAGGAGGCCGTGGGGGCGTTTGTTGTTTTTGACATTACTCGAGGCTCTACGTTCGAGGCGGTTTCAAAATGGAAGCACGATTTGGACAGCAAGGTGAAACTGGCCAATGGCAACCCCATCCCTTCTGTTCTTCTGGCCAATAAATGTGATCAGAAGAAAGATGGATCCAATAATTCCTCGCTTATGGACAACTTCTGCAAGGAGGCTGGGTTTTTGGGTTGGTTTGAAACATCAGCTAAGGTAATTCAACTCATTCTGTGTTCACTTTGCTACTTAAGTGTTTGTTTGTACGAGGTGAAAATGAAGGAGAACTTGTCACGAGACATTTTTGCTAAGAATAGAAGCTTCTTACTACACCTTTCCTCTCTAATCTGCTCAGACGACCATGAAAGCTGCCATATTAGATCAAGTATTTAAGATGGCTGACATTCTCCGTGGTATTAGGGCCAAAACAGCAGCACTGCAGCAGTCTTAAGAACATTAGCCACTCCTCATGCCTGAATCACCAGACATATGTCAAATGTGCAGTGTGTAGCGCATCACGTGAAGCACCAGTATGTATGGGATTTTTGAGGGAGAAGTTTTTTTTTCTTAGCTTACCAACTACTGAATCTTTGCCCACTGATTTAGAATGGTGAAACTTGAATATCAAATTGTATTGATACTGCTACATTTTCCTTGACTGATATTAAAATAATACTTGCTGTTCTTTTGAAATTTCTGTTCATTAAATAATCTCAGAAAAACATGAATGCCGTAATGATGCCGAAAACTCTGCTTTTACAATACAAAATGTTTTAAACTACCGTACTGCTATTATTCATGGCAATATGTTTCTATTACAGAAGTCATCCAGATAAAGTATATTTTTCTTAGTGCCTGCAGTATGCTGACATTCACATGGTTGTTATTACAAATGGATGTCATTCCTGACCAAGATTCATAGTTGCATATTTTACAGAATCAGCTGAATCTTGAAAACACTGCAGGAGTAAACAGTTTTTATAGTCTTACATTAGCAGTGTATTTGATGTATTTTGCAAATTAATCTTCTTTCTTTCCTGCACACACATTTGAGGGATGCTGGGTGGATCTGGGTAAATTAATTTGGCTAAAGAGAAATGGTCTGCGGGAGAGAAGGAAGAAAAGAGGAACAGGGAGGAAGATGAGAAGAAAATGTCTGTTAATTCTGGGGAATACAGTGTCTTGAGGAGTGTGTGATTGTGTAGGTATTTAACACCCTGTTAAATTGTATCCCTTGAAATGCATTTTTAAGTCACGCGATTTGGCCTTAAATGTCACACTTAAGAGTGTGTCTTGCTATTTAAAAAGTGTTTGTTCAGTTTCTGTCTGTAGCCGTGTCTGGTCTTAACTGTTTAACAGAAGGTGTCTCATCAGTTAGTCTGCATAAGCACATGTTTCTGAAATAGATCTCTCCATTAGGGACTCAAGCACACAGATGTCTGGCAGGGAGCTCTGGCACCTGTCGTGTGTGTGTGTGTGTGTGTATGGTGAATGTGTCTCCTCTCATCTATCAGGACCTCCTCGTGTTCAATCAAGCCTCTGTTCTGACTGGTCCAAAGCGATTGTTTCAGTCTTTCTGTTTTTATTTTTTTCTATCCCTCCTCTCCCTGTGGGACACATGTGTATTTTTTTTTACACTTTGCCTTCCTTTTTCTACAAATGTCAATCATGGATAGAAGGTCTTATAAAAAATTAAAAAATAAATAAAATAATTGTGAGTAATCGTCGGAGTGATAATAGCAATATTGAGAATAATTTTTTCATTCATTCACTCTTAGGTGGAAAGAGGTTCTATAGACAATTAAAACACAAAGTATTTATTTTCTTGTTTACATAATTAAACATCCTTATACAAAAATAACCTATACATAAAACCTTAATTATAAATATACCGTACATGTTTTAAGCATAAATCTCACTAAAATGCAGTAGTTTCATGATTACATGCTAATTGTAATTCAAGCTATGCTCTTTAAAAAATGTCTTGTAAACACTTTTGCATCTAAAGAAAATATACATTTCTATTATTATTATTTTTTTTTTATTGTGCTGTACTCTTTGTGGGTAGAAAAAAAATGCCTTTGTCTTTGAGATCTTTAGTTTTAATTGATTATAATTGATCATAACATGCTATGAAATCATTGAGTAGAGTTGAAATGACCATATTTCTAAATGTCAATGATTTCGACCATCATTCCTACCAAAAGAGGTCACAACAGGTCACCGCCATTCCAAACAAGCAAGGACGCAAAACACCTTCTGAAACTCATGGTTCAAAGCGGTCTCATGATGTTCTCAACAAGCTTACAAATTCAAGTTATTTACACTACTCACTCCAAGCTTTTCGTAGTACCACGGATTCTTTTTGGATCCTCTGGTTTCCTTGCTCTCCATTTTGCTGGACATCAATTGTTTCATACAAAAATCAATTATCTCTAAGCATGGTCGTGCCACCATTATTGCGCTCTGTACTCTGGGTCAATAACAAATATGCATGGTTGGCTTTTGTTTAACCTTTCTGTTTTCTGCCCTTTCCCTCACATCTATCTCACTCACACTCTTTCACCTTGAAGCCATAGACCACTTAGGGATAGAGGGATGTAATTGGAAAGAGTGAAGTGTCTCGAAAGAGTGATGAGAAGTCATGTAGGCAGGTACCATCAATCCAGCTTCATGCTGAAGTGCCTCTTGAAGCTTCACCACGCACTCAGTTTAGCTTAACAATTTATGTCTATTGAACATTCTGTAAATGATCTCAATATTCTGAAAAGGTTACAATGTCATTCCAAACCTGTATGATTTTCTTTCTTCTACAGAACACAAAATAAGATGCTTTTTCATTGTATGGTCAAGATCTTATGTTCTGCAGAAGAAAGAAAGTCATACAGGTTTGGAACAAACAAGTGGAACAATTTTCGGCTGAACTATCCTTTAAGATTTTACTTTGTTCACTGCAGGACAACATCAATGTTGATGACGCTGCCCGGTTCTTGGTGGAGAACATCCTTCTCAATGATAAAGGTCTTCCATATGAAGAAAACAATGGTGACAAGATTAAACTGGACCAACCAACAGTGCCTGCTGAGAGCAAGTCAAGTTGCTGTTAATGTGGAGGCTCTAGGGTGTCGTCATCATCTGCTGTGGACAGGAGGCAGGAGGCTCAACAAATCCCCCAAACCCTATCCCATCTCATCCCAGCCACGGATCACATATACAACTAGGGACTGAGACTGATGTCAGTTTGTGGTCCAAAAAGGGGAGAAGACATCACCAACAGACAGATGATCTGATCAGATAAAAACATCTTTCTGATGCTTTTAATGACCAGTTTTCTCTCTTACTCTTACTCTGTGCCGTGCTTGTCCTTTTATAGTGTCAAACAAGTTACTTCAATGTGTGCATGTTGTAATTTTCCTTAAAATAAATGAAACTAAATGGGTGTCATAGGACCAGGCAAATACCAGTTAAAGTTCTTAGCCAAAATGAAATTAAACTGCCTTTGCAACAGAGGCCGAGCTGTTTTAACGTACTCTGGACCATTTGCAACTGCTGCTGGGAATTGCCACCCTAAATTTGGCAGGAAAAAAAGTTCTCAAGATGTCACTTTATGTCAAAATCATACATATTCCCAGGGCATTTAGTATGTTAGTATCATCAATCTTGAAGCTCTTACCATGAAATGATTTTATCAAGAAGAAAGTTATTACAATTATTAGGTCCTTTTAATGGGCTTAATGGTCATAGGCTTATATGGATATACATTTGTGGTTCAGGGAGTAAGATCAAGTTGGGTTTCCTCAGGCTTGTACATGATAATGTTTAAATGTTTTTTAATTGGTACTAAAAGAAAGCTCTGAGCACTTGGTTGGTCTATGGGTTTATTATACAAGGAACTGAAGGCAAATATAAATGTTTTTAATATGCTGGACCAATTTTGTCAAGTTTGCAAATAAACATTTGTTGAAGTAACAATGACAAAATAAAACTTTTTAAATGTTTATGAGATTTTCTTTGTTTGCTCAATAAGTATGTTAGATAATGTGCCTTAAATTGAAAATTCGAACAAAAGTGTCTTTATATGAATTTATCTAATAATATGAAATTGCCGAAATCATCTTAAGATGGTGGATGAGCTTTGTGTGATAAGCTTTGTGTGACATTTTAATTCAACCGAGGTTTTAACTTTTCTTTTTTTTTTCAAATCAAAGAAACAAAATAATAGTGACTTAAAAAAATTACAATAGGTGTTGCATGATGATGTAAAAGTTAGTTTATCTTTTTGGAACCGGTTCAATTAAAATAATTGTTCAATTGAAGAGAGGAAAATGGGGGTTGGCTCTATTGAGCCAGCAAACAGAACTTCCAACAAGCTACACATGCAACACCCTAGCAACCACCTTGGATACTGTTGAGGGACAATTGAAAAAAAAAACAACTTCTCAAAGGTCTTTGATTCCAGAAACAGACTTTACTGCCAGAACATAATGGCTGGAGCACCTCTGAAAGGACAACTCTGTTCACAATAAATAACATTCCCTATAGATGTTCTAGGAAACACCATGTGACATATATTCTATATAACTGTACTGTATATTGGTTCTTGAGCCAAGTTCAACCATATATGGCTCTTAGCTTCATGTTTCATGTCTCCTGAAAGCCTGCAGTATGTACTCAGCACGTGTCAGCTTAATGTTAAAAAACTATACAGACAGAACATATAAACATACGGCTATATCATACTTGAATAATTTATTTTACACATACAAATCTTCTTCAATACCCTAGCAACTGCCTAACAACCACACTGAAAACCTTAGCAACACCCTAGCAACATGTTCATTTCTGATAATTCATGGTAGCGACTTGCTGGTTAATGCTAAATTGTGCTACAAACATGTTAATTTAAAGTTTCTGGTCCGATTTTCTCAAGCCAACTTTAAAAGTTTCTAAACGTTATTCTCTAGTTTGTCTTCCCACCCCAAACGACAGTAGATAGACATGCAGTAAGAGTTTGTTTTGAGGAGTTCATTGGCGCGAGGTGATAATAAAGCCCTGCGCTCGAGCTGTCTACAAATCCCCAGAGATCCTGTCGCCTAGCAACATGGCAAACTTTCCCCACTGTAAACAGTCTCTCTCTGGAAGTCGCTTCATATTCATCATCATCTTCCGTGCTTTAATCAGCCAAGTGTTCCTTCAAATCATGAACTCTTAGAATAAAGATAAGGCCTACATAAGTTGCGATGTCGAAGTTACCCAAGAAAAAGGCGTCCTCGTCCAGCCTCGTCGCCTCCTCGCCTGGATACTCTCCCAAAAAAGAGTAAGATTTGATTAAAGATTCGTTATTCGTGATATTTCAACAATATAGATCAAATATAGATAATATAAATAAACCAACTTTTATTTCGCCATATACTTTAAAAAACTGTATTATGTTTTATGTCGCCTTATATCTTTACTGTACCGTGCTGTGCTTGTATAAGTTGATTTTTTACTAAAATCTTGGTGGTCGTTCGGATTATTTTACCAGTTATGAATTTAACAACGACATACAACATTTGTGTTTGGAAAGTTAATTTAGTGCATTTTTTTGTAAAGCTTCAACACTAAACACTAAACACTAGTTCCCTTTCATGGGAACTTCGAGCTGCGTCAGAAAACGCTAGGGGAAACCCTTGACGTCAGTCACGTGAAGATGTGTACAACCAATGGGAATTTTACGCGTGTGAATGCGAGTCACGGAAGTGACGTCATGAACAGAGCATAAAAGCGCGCCGGAACCCGGAAGTGACAGCTTTGAGTGTCTTCAGCGTGCGTGTGTCAGAGAGTTTGTGCTTGCGAGTTTCAAACCTCCCATTGGATTGCGTTGTGATTATGGCGGAGCAGACATTTAGATCGTGTGTTTCTCCTTGCACTCGTTTCATTACGGGAAAGGACACACACATTCAGTGCGTTGTCTGTCTGGGAGCGGAGCACGCTCGGTCAGCGCTTGAGGGCGGTGATTGTGAGAACTGCGAGAGGTTCTCATTGCGTACTCTCCGCTCCCGTCTGGCAGTATTTGCGGATACTAACCAGACTCGCGTTCTTCAAGGTTCGGGACCCGCTGCGGCTGAGGCTCGGCGGCGTTCTCAATCTTGGGGATCGCAAATGGATCTCACGGAAGGTTGCGGGGCGGGTGAGCCCGCCTCGCAGTTCGACTGTGCTGATCCCAGTTCCAGCCGGAGGTTGGAAGCACGCGTTTCAGGCGCGGTTTCTTCCAATCCGACTGGGACTTCGGTGCTGTCATTATCCTGCTCTGAGGAGGAGGAGGTGATTAGCATCGATCCGGTTGAGGAGGCTTCGCCACCCTCTTCACCGGCGTACGAGGAACTGATCGAGGTTGTGACACGAGCAGTCTCTCGTCTGGATATTGATTGGCCGGCAGAGACTAGGAACGCCCGTCCCAGCAAAAGTAAGTTGGATGAGCGTTACCTTCCGGCTCGTGTCGCTCCCCAGCGCCGGGCAATGTCTTTCTTCCAGGATCTCCATACTGAGGTGTCGAGATCTTGGAAGAAGCCAGCTTCCGATAGGGTGCATACATCGTCTAGTGCGATGTACGCTACTCTTACCGGAGCTCATCCTTACGGTTACGGAGGGATGCCGAAGGTGGACGAGGCTCTTGCGGGATACCTTGTGCCCCATTCGGCATCCACTATTAAAGCCCCGGCGCTCCCCACCAAACCGTTGCGAGTCACATCATCACTGGTGGGAAAAGCATATTCTGCCTCTAGTCAGGCTGCAGCGTGCCTGCACACCACGGCACTGCTGCAGGCCTACCAAGCAGATTTGCTGGGAGACCTCGATCAAGGTGGCGGTATTGGTCCCGAAGCAGTGGCAGAGCTGCGTCGGGCCATGGATTTGTCTCTCCGAGCCACTAGAGAAACGGCCTTCTCTGTCGGGCGCTCAATGGCAGCTCTGGTGGCTACGGAGAGGCATTTATGGCTCAATCTTTCAGCCATAAAGGATAAGGACAAGTTCGTTTTGTTGGACGCCCCTCTGTCCCCTTCGGGCTTGTTCGGCGACGCCGTAAAAAGCGTTGTCGATAAGTTTCAGGAGGCTGCACGACAGCAGGTGGCGTTCAGCAAAGTCCTTCCCCGCCACCCTTCACGTGAGCCCAGTAGCCAAACACGGGCTCGCAGTTCCTCGTACAGGGCCTCACAGAAGGAGAGTGTTGCATCTCGTTTACCTCCCCCTAATAAAGGGAGGTCGGGACAACACTCTCGGGCCCAGCCTTCTGGTAAAAGGATGGATCTGAGGAACGTCCTAAATGCCAAGAAGGCTACCTCTAAGCGTTCCTGACGCCAGAGGCAAGCCGCACCAAGGCGGTCAGCTCCGTGTCCGGTTCCCGAGGGAGCCCGTCTCGGAGGCACTGCCCCCTCTAAGGAGGGTCCTAGAGCATTCCACCAGTACGGTGTCCGGAAACCCCGGCCCTGTGGTGTCTCTGCTCGTATCAGAGATCAGTCTCGAGAGGCTGATTCCCTTAGTAGAGTTCCAGGCCGCATGGTTGCGTCTGCCGGGCATCTCTCAATGGGTCCTGCGCACAGTAACCTCCGGGTACAAAATTCAATTCGGGGCTTCACCACCCCGTTTTATGGGGATCCTATCGTCCGCGGTAGGGCCCCAGCAGGCTCTGATTATGGAACAGGAAGTAGACTCTCTGCTGGAGAAAGGGGCCATCGAGTATGTGCCCCTTACAGACAGACAGTCCGGTTTCTTCAGCCGATACTTCATAGTTCCGAAGAAGGATGGAGGGTTGCGGCCCATTCTGGATTTGCGTCTTCTAAATCGCACTATCTTGCGTCTAAAATTCAAAATGTTGACGCTCAGGCAGATTGTGACGCATATCAGGTCCGAGGACTGGTTCGTCACAATCGACCTAAAAGACGCATACTTCCACATCTCCATCCTTCCTCAGCATCGGAAGTTCCTACGGTTCGCCTTCGGGGGGAAGGCGTACCAGTATCGTGTACTTCCGTTCGGCCTATCGCTCTCACCCCGCACGTTCACGAAGGTCGTGGACGCTGCACTGGCTCCGTTGCGGTTACAGGGCATCCGTGTCCTCAATTATATAGACGATTGGCTAGTAATAGCCCAATCGTCTCAGTTAGCAGCACGTCATCGAGATGTCGTGCTTGCTCACATGCAAGAGCTGGGGTTAAGGTTGAACACCAAGAAGAGTGTGCTTTCTCCTGCTCAGAGAACCACCTTCTTGGGAGTCATTTGGGACTCGGAAACAATGTCTGCTCGGCTATCCCCCGGGCGCATTCATTCCATTCAATCAACTGTCGAGAGCATAAAATTAGGCCAGCTACGCACTGTCAAACACTTTCAGAGAGTGTTAGGGCTCATGGCAGCAGCGTCCAGCGTTATACCGCTCGGCCTGCTGCACATGAGACCCCTGCAGTGGTGGCTCAGGACCAAAGGGTTTTCCCCGAGGGGCAACCCGCTTCGCACAATCAAGGTCACGAGGCGATGCCTACGCACCTTGACCCTGTGGAAGAACATCTGGTTCCTGTCACAAGGCCCCGTGTTGGGGGCTCCGTCTCGACGAGTAACTCTGTCAACGGATGCCTCCCTCACAGGTTGGGGGGCGGTTCTGAGGGACCGCTCCTCACAAGGGCTTTGGAGCCTGCGGCACCAGTCCTGGCACATAAACCTGCTGGAGTTACTGGCGGTCCGCAGAGCGCTACTTGCTTTCCTCCCAGACCTAATTGGGCATCATGTCACTGTTTTCACAGACAGCATGACAGTGGTGGCTTACATCAATCACCAGGGAGGTCTTCGTTCTCGTCCGATGTACAAATTGGCGAGACAAGTTCTTCTCTGGGCCCAGGGCAAGCTGCTCTCACTCAGGGCAGCTCACATCCCTGGAGTCCAGAACATAGGAGCAGACTTCCTGTCGAGGCAGGGGCCGAGGCCCGGGGAATGGCGGCTCCACCCCGAGGTGGTGGAGCAGATTTGGAAGAGATTCGGGAAGGCACAGGTAGACCTGTTTGCCTCGGTCGAGAATACTCATTGCCCTCTATGGTTCTCCTTAACGTACCCAGCGCCGCTGGGGCAGGATGCCATGATGCAGGTGTGGCCGAGGCTACACCTGTACGCTTTTCCCCCGATTGTTCTGCTCCCGGGAGTTCTGGCCAAAGTTCGTCGGGACAGGGTCCGTCTCACGCTGGTGGCCCCCTTTTGGCCCAGCAGGATCTGGTTCTCGGACCTGATATCCCTCCTAGACGGAGTCCCCTGGGAGATTCCGGTCAGGGGGGATCTTCTGTCCCAGGCGGAGGGTTGTGTTATTCACCCCCGTCCAGAACTTCTGAAGCTGAAGGTCTGGCCCCTGAGGGGGTCCAGTTCTTCGAATCTGGTCTCACAGCCGAGGTTGTAGAGACCATCCTTCAGTCCAGAGCTCCCTCCACGAGGAAACTCTACGCTCTAAAGTGGAAACTCTTCTCTGCTTGGTGTAGCGTAAGGCAGTTAAACCCAGTAACCTGTCCCGTTGGCAAAGTGCTGGAGTTCCTGCAGGAGAAGTTTGCGACAGGGTTGGCCCCTTCTACCTTGAAGGTTTATGTGGCTGCCATAGCGGCTTGCCACATACCTTTGGGAGGGGTGTCCTTGGGCAGGGACCCCCTAGTCTCTCGTTTCCTTCGTGGCACTCTAAGGCTGAGACCTGTGGCACAGACCAGGGTTCCTGCCTGGGACTTGTCTTTGGTACTCCAAGGCCTGTCCCAGGCACCCTTTGAACCATTAGAGGAGCTTCCTATTAAACTCCTCTCCCTAAAGACCCTTCTTTTGCTGGCTATCACCTCGCTTAAGAGGGTCGGGGATCTTCAAGCTCTCTCGGTGGTTCCTTCTTGCCTCGAGTTTGCGCCCGGGATGACGAAGGTTTTTCTTCACCCGAGGCCAGGCTATGTCCCTAAGGTTCTTACGAACGTGGCTCGGTCTATCATGCTACAGGCCTTCTGTCCTCCCCCCTTTGACGATCATGAGCAGGAGCGAAAGAACAAGGTCTGTCCAGTACGAGTACTGGACGCTTACGTCCTCAGGACTGCTACCTGGCGTAAGTCAAACCAACTGTTCGTTTGTTTTGGGACCCCTGAGGGGGCTCCAGCTTCCAAACAAACCCTAAGCCGATGGATAGTCGAGGCTATCTGTCTGGCTTATGAGTCGGCCGGACATGCTTCTCCCCTGAGGGTCCGGGCCCACTCCACTAGGAGCGTGGCGACCTCCAAGGCGTTTCTCTCAGGAGTTTCCCTTGCTGATGTTTGTGCTGCGGCTGGCTGGTCCTCACCGCACACCTTTATGAGATTCTATCAGTTAGATCTCGATTCCGCTCCGGGAACGAGGGTGCTCTCTCAGTGAGCTGAGACACATCCGTAGGCCGGCGTCGCTGAGGTGACGTTGGTATAACGTTCCCCTAGCGTTTTCTGACGCAGCTCGAAGTTCCCATGAAAGGGAACGTCTCGGGTTACGTATGTAACCCTGGTTCCCTGAAGGGGAACGAGACGCTGCGTCTTCGCCTCAGCTCCTTGCGCCTCCGGGCCCGCTTCAGACACTCTTTTGCTGTCACTTCCGGGTTCCGGCGCGCTTTTATGCTCTGTTCATGACGTCACTTCCGTGACTCGCATTCACACGCGTAAAATTCCCATTGGTTGTACACATCTTCACGTGACTGACGTCAAGGGTTTCCCCTAGCGTTTTCTGACGCAGCGTCTCGTTCCCCTTCAGGGAACCAGGGTTACATACGTAACCCGAGACGTTTAGTGCCTAACACTAAATTGTGTTTTTTTATATGATTAAAAAAACAATTAGGTCAAACATAGGTTAATTACATAGCTCTATTAATGTTTCACTCCTGTTATAGAATAAAAATTATTTCTATTTGCATTTCTTGAAAATGTGTTTGCAATTAAAGAGATAGCCTGATAGTAATATGCAATTTAGACTAAAGATTATAATAATCATAATAATGATTGAAAAGACCAATAGTCAATATGAAAATTCAAATGTTTACCTTGTAAGTACCAATAATGAAATGATTATGTTAAATAGGGATCTATTTTAATAGATTGCATTAAAATGCATAGTACTGTCTTTAGATCATTGGTCAGTGCATCACAAAGCCCTGAAGAGCTGAAGAAGGTTCTCGCCTCTCTCTGGCCGGAGTGGAGCGACGCTGATGTCAATGCAGAGAAATGGGATGCCACTAAAACCTCTAAGGAGAACAAGGCGAGTGTCCATGAATACAACAGCACTGAATATTCAATGTTTTTCAAAATAATGTCAATGCTGGTCCATTGTAGAAATCTGTTTGGCTTGAGAGATTAGCTTTGCCATTGATGAGTCAGAGTGCCTGGCATCATGCACTTCGTAATTTGATCAGTGCTTTATTAATTAATTTTATTCTGTTTTGTATTCAACCCCCCCCCCCCCCCCCATTTTAACCACATTATCAATAGCTCTTTGATGATCCCGACGGAAAGGTTGAACTTCCTGCCTCCTTGAAAGTACACACTTGGAAACGTCCTTCAGAGTACATACTTAATAAGGTAAGAGTTTATCAGTGATTACCGTATTTTTCGCCGCATAAGACACTTTTTCTTCCTCAAAACTGGGGGGGAAAAGTTGGTGCGTCCTATCCAACGAATATAAAGAATCCGCGGAGCGCGGCCACGGCCGTAACCGTGGTGATGACGAGTGGGGGGCAATGGTGGACTTTACAGTGATGACTGTGGCAAGGGGGTGTAGTTCAGCGAGGTCTGGGAGACGAGCGGTGCGTAAGTAGATCAAGTGCAAATTGGCAAACACCTGTCTCATTGAGCCGGGAAGTGAGAGATGGGGAGAGAGACCCGGACGAGACGCGAGTCACCACGGAAGCAGAGAACGCGAGGCTCACGAGTGCAACAGAGAAGTGAAACGAAACCGAGAGAAAGAGGCGTGACTCACAGATAGGGAAGCGTGAGCGCCGAACGCGCATGTTCTCAGCACGCTGACCCTGCCTCCTTCTTTCCCTGTGACAAAACCACACTGCTGCCGAAACCCGGAAGAAAGAGGGAGAAAGAAGGAGGCAGGGTCAGCGTGCTGAGAATCACAGGCTCTTTTATTTCCTCAGACTTAAACAAAAACAAAACAACAACCAAAACATGCGCGTTCAGCGCTCACGCTTCACTCTCTGTGAGTCACGCCTCTTTCTCTCGGTTTAGTTTCACTTCTCTCAGTCGCACTTTTGAGCCTCGCGTTCTGACTCGCTTCTTGCCCGGGTCTCTCTCCCCATCTCTCACTTCCCGGCTGTTTATATCCGGTCTCTTCCTGCCAGTTACTGCAATGAGACAAACACCTGTGGCTCGTCTCCCGACTCTCTCTCCCGCTGCAGACCTCACTGAACCACGCCCCCCTCCCACAGTAATCTATTCCCCACTTCCCGGTTTACAAACAAAGTGAATAACCAAAGAGAAAAGGAACGGTAAATAATAATACACTTAGCAACCATAAGACATAAGCAACAAACTATTGGACACACCATACATAAGGTTTAAACACAATGAAGTAAACACAACGACTTTTAGTAATGCCTTGGATGGAACAGAAGACAACGTCTTATTTGACACTAGTGAGGAAGAAAGTGATGACAATGACTGCGTGGATCTGTCCTTCCTCATTTCTGATAGCAGCGAAGAAGAGGAATTATTGGGGTTTGAATAAAAACATTACATTGCTTATTATTTTTGTTACTTTCACTGTTTACTGACTTTACTGACTGTTAATGAGAGTAAAGATAGTTCTTAATATGTTACATGGTTGGCATAAAATTGTTCTTAAACTGCTGTTAACTTTATACAGTTGATGTAAAATATTTTACTACAGTATTTGGTTCAGAATCTTTTTTTTTCAGAGATTTTCCACCTTTAAAATTGGGTGCGTCTTATCTTATGTTACGTAGCGTTTTATATGGCGAAAAATACGGTACCATCACTAGTAGGTCCAACAAACTTGATGAAACTACGTTAACCTGCTCAAGATTTGACATAACGACAACTTTGCCAGCTACTTTTTAAGTGAACTTGATTTGAGATTGGGTACAATCAAATCTGTTTACGCTACTTTCATATGAGTTTGGGTTGTGATTTAATTACTTCATGCCTAGCAGAACATTTCACAATTATTCCTCCATTTTGATGGGTCTAGGCAAGTCATGGAATGCTAAAAAGTCACAACAAGCAGCAAAATCACAAGGCAATCAAGGCTAGGGACTAGAGCTCTAAAACCAATTATTTTTCGCCGTTCGACTAGCTGCATTTAAGATGTTTAATTGAGAGAACGAATGAAGGTCAGCTCCTTTGTCATTTCCATGGCAACAATTGGGATAAAAAGACGATAGCTGCGATTCTTCTCCCCAAGTATGTGAGTGATACTAAGAGCCTTAAATTTACATGTGATTAAAAGTCCATTAACAGATTATCAAATATTCATAGAAGCAAATATTCATGTCCCTTGGAGGTCAATATAATCTGTGATAGAAGTAGGAAGAAAAATGGGAGAAATTTCTCAAATGACACAAATTGTAATATTTATAGTAGACCAAGTGAGCAAAACTATAATCACTTTCAGTAATCATTGTTCAGTTAGATTTAGATATTTTATGGTGCAATCTCAAATTATCACACTGAGTTTGGGGTTGATAAGTTGTTTTTTTTAAATGTTTTTGAAATGTCACTAAAGCTGCATTTATTTGATCTAAAATACAATAAAAACAACAAAATCAGCAAATATTATTTACAGTTTAAAATACGTTTTTTTTTTTTAAATGTACATTACTCTGGTCACTCAGTTTCACACACACACACAAACACACACACACACACACACACACACACACACACACACACACACACACACACACACACACACACACACACACACACACTTTATATATATATATATATATATATATATATATATATATATATATATATAATTTTTTTTTACAAAAAGACAACTAGATTGAATTAACCTAATTAGCTTTAGGGTTGTTTTGAGTTTGTGTTTAATTAGACTAGAAGACTAAACTCATCAAGGTAGATTTTCAGGAACTGACATATTATGTGTCTTGTCATTTAAAACAGACTCCTGTTGTGGTGGAAAATAAATCTGCCTTTGACCTCACCTCAGCAAATGAGCATTTACTTTCAAGTGAGGTGAGTCAGTAAATCACTTTGGATGGCTTGCGGTACTGATTAGAACAAAGTCTGATTTGTTTAGTTAGCATTAACTTACACTGGGTCCCTTCTCGCCCTGCATGCCGAACTCACAGCTTATTCGATGGGTCATTAGTGAGTTCTACATTCTGTGGAAAGTCTGCAACACAGGAGAGGACAAGACCATCTCCACAGAAACTATTCCCAACTTTTGGAGACCCTGGGAACACATCTACTCTCTTTGTAAAGCAGATAAGGATCACATGCCCCTCTATAATGCCTATGGGAAGTATGTCATTAAACTCTACTGGATGGTAAGTTTAGGTTGAGTATAGACACCATATTAAATGTTTTTATTGAAAACATATGCAAAATTTGTATACAAAAATTCTATGAAAACTGAAAGTTATGTCCTTCATTGAAAAATCAGCTAACTGTAACTGTATTTTCCCGCATATAACCCGTGGGTTATACCAGATTTTTACAAACCCTGCAGGGCGGGTGCGGGTTATATAAGGGTGCGGGCTATATCACAGATTTTTACGCGTAATAATATTTCAATATATTTGTTACGTCCCTAAGGACGTAAGGTTTTTTTTTGCGGTATTTTCTTTCTGTTTTTCTTTCTTGTGAGGGTTGTTGTCTCTGGCCCTCGTACTATCACTCTGACAGCTGGCGCTGATAGGCTGTCTGACCTGTCAATCATGCAAGAAGACGTGATTGGCTGTGCTGCCATGAGGGCGTGCTTTTCTCATCTTATCCGATGATCAACAAGTGTAGAATACACTTCTTAAGGGACGTGCTGCTGCACAGCAGGAGAGACTGCTTTTTCTTTTTGCTATGATTTGTGTTTGTTTTCTTATTGTTTGAATTTCGCGCACAAGCACTGTGTGAACACTTGTGGATAATTGAAGTCATGCGAACAACAGAATGAACTTATACAAAAAAGTTCATAAATCTATGAGTGCGGGTTATATGCGGGTGCGGGTTATACCAACAATTTTTCCCCGCGAAACCCGCGAGCTATATGAGGGTGCTGATAATCTGCGTCTGTGGGTTATATGCAGGAAAATACGGTAATTTTTGGAGCACAGAAGGATCTTTAATGAATAAGAGGTTCCGCAAGATGATACCCAGAAAATTGCCAAATGCTATATCATTATAATGCACACAACATGTTGGCTCATCACCTATTATTGCATTTGTCCACATCCTCCTGCTAGAAGGACACTGTGTCCTTTAGGCATTGATTAAGTGAGAACACAACTCTTATCAGGGAGACGAGGGAGTTGGTAGAGCCGTAACTGCTCTATCCTCTTGACACAGGCAACTGAGAAACAATTTTTTACCTTAACAGCTTCTAATACTAAATGAGCAAAGACTGACCTGCACCCTGGCAACAGTGATTTGTTTGACAGGTGCAGTCAAAGAATAGAAAGGTAGCCTTCTCTCAAGTACAAGAGCATTTTAGATACGGCCTTTGTGCTGGCCAATAGTTATTTTGTTGCTGACTGATCTTCTAAGATCGCTCTCTTCAATATAGCTCCATTAAAGTTAATGATGTTTATCACAGCATTTTTACTGTGTACAAAATGCACACTAATGAACCATGGACTTTAAAGGCTCATCTGAGTTCTGATCGATGCACCTATGGTTTTGTTTGTATTATGATTAGTTTGATGATGAGAAGATCATTACAATCTTTAATAAAATGTTCATTTATATTCAGCACATCCATAAGTGAATTATTGTTATTTAACAAATATTGAGCCACACAAATCTTGACTATTAATGCCCTATCCGAATGGAATATGTCATTATGTGATAAACTTTTAGCAGCACACAAAAACGGTTTCGCATGCTGAATTTTATGAAGATATTTTAGAGTTCTGTTTCATTAAGGATAACGGATATAAGAATTGTCTTCTTTTTTAGGGAAGTTGGAGGAAGATTACTGTTGATGACATGTTACCATTTGACAAAGATGAAAAGCTGCTGCTTCCTGCTACTACGAACCAATCTGAGCTTTGGCCCATGCTGTTGACTAAGGGCATACTAAAGGTGGCCAGTACTGAGTGAGTATTTTTAAATATAATCCAAACAATAAGTCTAAGAATTGTCAAATAATTGGTTCACAAAACCATTCTGAATGGTTCATTCACAAATCTGACTGACCAGGTTCTCTACTGCATACATGACTTGTAATATGACTAGTAGTCTTGCGTAGTCAGACCTTCAGACTGACGGCAGAAGGTCTGAACTTCAAAGCAGCTTTCATTAGCCAAAGATCACCCAGAGGCAGAGTGATGTATATGACATGGAAAGAAACAAATCACAGTTCCTTTTCTTCTGCATCATGAATGATGGGATGAAAAAGTAACGTCGATGCCCCTACAAAATGTCAGGGTTTTAGTAGTGAGCGAGGACTCAATCGCAAAGGGAAGAGAGTTTATTGAAAACAAGAACAAAAACAAAAACAAAACTACCCCGTGGGGGAAAACTGACTAGGACTAGACTTGACTGGAACTAGACTAGATCTTGACATGCCTTGACACAACACATGGACCAAAACTCAGGCATACAAAGTGCAACGAAGCAGCACAGGACAGCAGAACGGAGGGGACTAAATACACAGGAGGAAATGCAATTGAGGAGAAACACAGCTGGAATAAAATCAAACTAATGACGATGAAACAAGACGGGCGGGGTAACAGACAAGACATGAACCCAATTAAACAAAGACGACGCGCAGCTGGTGACAAACCAAAACTGCGCGTGACAAAACACAAGCACGCAGCCGATGGAATGCGAACCGCGTGCCAAACATAAACACACGGACGAGAGGAGGTGCGGCTCGCGCAAGGCTTGAAACCGCGCCCACTCACATAACGTAGAGCTCGCAAGAACGAGTTCTCACGAGCTCACGACAAGGACGAAGACACACGAGTTATGAATGCCCGAATCCCGATCCAAAACCGAAACTGAACCAGACCCAAGTATCGGGACATCATAACTCGTACGAAAGACGTCACAGACAAGCGCGCGCGCGGCTCGAATCCTCGACGCCGTGCGCACACACACCAAACACGAGACATAACGGTAGTGTCAGAGCTCTGCCACAAAACCAAGAAATGACTACTAGACCGAATGTGCACAAAAACATTCCAAACTCTTGGACATATTTTAAAGAGTCTATGAACAAACTTTACATACTTTTGAAAGTCCAGTGTTTAGTGGATCTGATAAGCACTCATTGTCACAGTTGTAAATTCAACCAATTAGGTTACGGCTTAGAAAATCCTGAGGTGTTACCAGTTAACCAGTGTGTGATATGCATCAGATGTTCAGCCAGTGGTCAGTGGGTGTGATGGCCAAGGCTGAGACTTATTAGTGAGTAACCACATACATTTCAGTCACAGAAAGCTTGGATAAAATGGGACACTTATATGATATTGCGGGGATGCTTTAGCATATTTTTTTAAACTGTAGATGCATTGCATTGCATGCAAAGGAACAAGTCGATTATTTCCAGAAATTCTGTGTTATGCATCCCAAAAGAATGAAAGAGTCGACTTATTTTTTTATGATGTAAATGTTTAATCTAGCTTAGGAAATGAACCAGTTAATCATTTATGGTTCGAAATAAAATGTTAAGGAAACAAAATGCACAGTAGTGTGCTTCCAGAGGGCAATTCCCAGTTAACACATATAAATGCTGTAGAATTCATTACTGCCAAGGTTTGGCACTACAGCGATCACAGTCGTGACTCACCTGAAGCCACTGTACATCCTGTTTGAAGCGTGCTTGTGCTCTAGTGTGGCAGTGATAATGATGGAATGGTTCTTTGCGTGAAGATGAACAGTGAAATCGTGCAGTTAATTAATAGCTGCCGGACTGGTTGAATACAGCATCCCATGAGGCACAATTAGAGCGTCAGCCATCTGGTTTCTTCAGAGAAAGAGAGCAAGAGGTCACACACACATACACATAGACATGCACAGATCAACGTCTGAAGTGGCACAGAACTGGAACCGAGTCTGCATATTCATGCAGCCTTTATTGATAGGAGAACCATTGTTTTTTTCTGGTATTTTTGGATGCACCCACACCTATTTGTATGAACTGTATTGTTTGGCTGTCTGGCTAACAAGTAAACTGTGCAATGGTGATATGGTTTTCTCTTTCCAGTATTCCAGTCTTAGGCTCTGGAAGAGAGTTTGGAGATTTTACAGTCATGCATTGTCTTACCAGCTGGATACCGGAGATCATTCCTTTAAAGTGAGGCTCTCTTCAAACACTTGCAAATCTACATACAGTGCCTTTCTAAAGATTTTAAATGCTGTGTTGAATTAGTTAGAATAAATTAATTTTCTTGGCTAATATGCAACTTATTCAGATTATCATTAAATAACTATTTTTCTAAATACATAACAATTGCACAGTTAGACATGGCCCTTTTGCATTACTAGATTAAATGTGGCCCAGGTTTCTTTTTTTGAAGATTATTAGGTCTGCACATCTTTATCACTTATAGATTGATCGTCAATGAATGTTAGTACACAATGTACCAATTAGATCAAGGTTTAGATATGATTTATACATACCTAAATAAGTATTTTTCTATTTTTAACTAAATAGACACTGGGAGACACTGGGATAGGCACCAGCATCCCCATGACCCTACATAGGACAAGCATTTTATAAATGCATTTTATTAATCAAATTATTTCATGTATATGATTAGTTTGAAATAGTTTTACTCTGACATTTTTTGGCCCACATACAGTTCTGCCACCATCAAATCAACAAATGATGGACAGAACCCAGAAGTCCCCAACCAACACATTTTTATTTTTAAATAATAGTTTAAATAATTTTTAAATTTAGTTTCACTCAAAGTGGAACAAAAGACTTGTTGCTGCTTCTGATACATAATGACTTTTAAAAAACATAAACATTTAGAGAACTTTTATAGGACATTGGATTGGATTTTCAATGTCAGCATTCAATACTATAGTAACACTGAATTCTTCACATTTATAAAATTGACTAAAATAAGCATGTCGTTCAAGGTTTTGCTTTTTGAGAGCTTTTATTTAAGTTTTATAGTTATTAGTCCATTCTCTCTGCCCATAGCTTTTGTCTTTATGTCTGTGGTATGTGCTAACAAGCTTCATTAAGCCGTGCTTTGCGATCCACAGAATATCCTTCTTTTCCTCACAGTGTGCACAGATGCCACCCTTATTAGGAGGAAATGGGCTGCAGACACTACTTTGTTGTTCTGCAAACAAATGGCTGGCCTTCGCTGCTGTTCTGGCTTTATCGAGTTACTGCAGGAATGTTGTTGTTGTGAAATTAGCACGTAACTTTCTCTTCTCTAACGTTTGACTCTGTCTCTGTAGTTTGTTGTCACTTCCTCAGCATAACTCTCACATCTGCTCTGTTTTGGGAAACACGGCATGGTGTCTTGTAATTTACGCTCTGATGAGTTTCTGTGTTTCAGAGGCTCCTCGAGAGACCAGTACACACATTTTTGGAGAGCGTACGCTCGTATTTTGGAAAAATAAATTGCTGTGAGATGAGAGCACACGTCTTGCTGTCATATCTTCTAGAGTGCTGTAAAAAATAAATAAATAAAAATTCAAGGCTTGGCTAGTGTGTGTATCAAAGTAGGGTCTCCTGAGGTCATTTACTTCATGTTGCAGCCCTGCAGGATCTTGGAGTCGTATCTCCCTCCAACAGCTCACAAATTTGCCAGAGCATCAGAGAGCCTAGAGAGTCCAAGAAAACCATGTACAGTAGCATGTGATGGTAAAACAATCGGACAGACAACTTTTCAGCATGAAATTAGAAAACATGGAGAAGCAGATGAGTGAAAATAAACTTTTCCAAAGTTTGGGGTCTGTAAGATTAAAAAAAAGAAAATAATTTTTTTATTACTTTTATTTAGCAAGGACACATTCAATTGATTAAAAGTGACAGTAAAGACATTTATAATGTACATATAGTTTCAAATAAATGCTGTTCTTTTAAAATGTCTATTCATTAAATAATCCTAAAAATGGAACCGTACAAAAATGTTGTTTGAGCACCAAGTCAGCATATTAGAATGATTTCTGAAGGAACAATGAAGGCTGAAGTAAAGGCTGCTGAAATATATAATACATTTTTTAAGTTATTTTAAATAGTAATAATATTTTGTATTTTCTTAATATTTTCTTTTACTGTAGTTTTGATTAAATAAGTATAGCCTTGGTGTGCATAATAGACTTCTTTCAAAAGCATAAAAAATCTTATAGACCACAAACTTGTGAACAGTAGTGTTTGTTGAAGGTTAAAGACTCAAGCTGAATGCAAGAAAGAGAGTGTGAATCATTAGGGGCCAAGCACCAAAGGTGCGGAGGCACCTATTGTTTTTGTTCCGGTTCTTTATTAGGGGCCAAGCACCGAAGGTGCGGAGGCACCTATTGTTTTTGTTCCGGTTCTTTATTATTATTCTTCTTCTTCTTCCGTCATTGAAGTCTATGACAGCCCATAGAACCGTAAGCGGGAAAATGAAAAAAATTTGGCACACTCATAAAGGACAGTCCAATCATTGACCATAGCAAAATTGAAGTCTCTAACTCAATCTCTATAGCGCCACCAACTGTCCAAAGTTGAACCAACGTTTATGCTAATAACTTTTGAACCGTATGACCTAGAAACAAAATTCTTATGTCCACTGATTCCTTGGCTCAAGCCGATTCGATTGCACCCTATGACGTCATTTTCCGTCATGAAATTTTTCCCGCCATTTTGAATTTTATGAAAAACCTACTTTGTC
Organism: Rhodeus uyekii; assembly: GCA_037043235.1. NCBI lineage: Eukaryota > Metazoa > Chordata > Actinopteri > Cypriniformes > Acheilognathidae > Rhodeus > Rhodeus uyekii. The sequence goes on along the minus strand of JAWRVZ010000012.1, from coordinate 408,099 downwards.
GAACTCCTCCTAGGCCGTTTTTCCGATTTCAACGAAAATTGAACCACATCATCTCCAGACAATGTGGACAAAAAGTTATCCAAAGAAAGTTGATATGTCAAACCGTTTACGAATAACTGGCGAAAGAATCTGACGTAATGGTCGCAAAAATGAAATTTAGGCTTTATCTCCGCAACGCATTAGCGTTTTCTGACCAAACTAGGTGTGTGTTATGTCAATCATGATCTGAGGCTACCTGCAGAGTTTTGTCGCTGTGCCCCCTAGTGGTCAGGAGATATGAAAAAGTTAAATATTTGCTTATAACTTCTGAACGCTTTGGCCAAAAATAATAAAACTGGTCTCTTTAGATTCGGTGCGTCATGCCGAGTCGTGCGATACCAAATTTTCCCATATCGGCCATTTTGAGCGTCGGCCATTTAGAATATTGTCATAAATTGATATATTTAACAAAGATATTTACGTATCGTTACGAAACTCAATATGTGTCTTCGGCACCTAACCTTGATACGACTCCAAAAGTTTCGAGGCAGCACCCCCTTGTGGTCAAAAATTATAACCAAATTTACAAATATGCTAATAACTTTTGAGTGCGTTAACCTATGGTAAAACAAATTATCTTTATACGTTCCTTAGGTCAAACCGAGAACACAGATACCAAATTTGTCATAGTCGGCCAAACTTCTTGTCCACCATGTTGTTTTTCTTTGAAAACCTACTTTTTCGAACTCCTCCCAGACCGTTTGTCCAATTTTCACCAAAATTAAACCACATTATCTCCCGACCATCGTGACAAAAAGTTATCCAAAGAAAGTTGATATGTCAAACCGTTTACGAATAACTCGCGAAAGAATCCGACGTAATGGTCACAAAAATGAAATTGAGGCTTTATCTCCGCGATGCATTAGCGTTTTCTGACCAAACTAGGTGTGTGTTATGTCAAACATGGTCTGAGGCTACCTGCAGAGTTTTGGCGCTCTGCCCCCTAGTGGTCAGGAGATATTAAAAAACTGACATTTTTGATTATAACTCCTGAACGCTTTGTCTAAAAATCATGAAACTGCTGTCTTTAGATCCAGTGGGTCATGCCGAGTCCTGTGATACCAAATTTTCCCATATCGGCCATTTTGAGCGTCTGCCATTTCAATTTTTCTTATAAGATGCTATGTTTAACAAACACATGACTTTAGTGCTCTGTCAGCAATGGTTTACCCAATTGAAAGCAAACTTTGCATGTGTCAATGTCACCACACTCTCAATGTACCACATGAATTTACACTACAATTTGGTTACAGCGCTGCCTGTTGATTGAATGTGATAAACCATTAAATCGAAATACTAAAGACCGTATTGTTGATTTTTCAGCCATTTAGACAAGTCATATTGAAATGTCTTTAGATTCTTACTGCCGTTGGTCTGATGATGCCAGCCATGTCGGCATGACATTTAATGCCCTCCTTGCGCTTGGCCCCGTGATGGCTGCTAGCAGCTATATTTATTATTCTTCTTCTTCTTCCGTCATTGAAGTCTATGACAGCCCATAGAACCGTAAGCGGGAAAATGAAAAAAAATTGGCACACTCATAAAGGACAGTCCAATCATTGACCATAGCAAAATTGAAGTCTCTAACTCAATCTCTATAGCGCCACCAACTGTCCAAAGTTGAACCAACGTTTATGCTAATAACTTTTGAACCGTATGACCTAGAAACAAAATTCTTATGTCCACTGATTCCTTGGCTCAAGCCGATTCGATTGCACCATATGACGTCATTTTCCGTCATGAAATTTTTCCCGCCATTTTGAATTTTATGAAAAACCTACTTTGTCGAACTCCTCCTAGGCCGTTTTTCCGATTTCAACGAAAATTGAACCACATCATCTCCAGACAATGTGGACAAAAAGTTATCCAAAGAAAGTTGATATGTCAAACCGTTTACGAATAACTGGCGAAAGAATCTGACGTAATGGTCGCAAAAATGAAATTTAGGCTTTATCTCCGCAACGCATTAGCGTTTTCTGACCAAACTAGGTGTAGGTTATGTCAATCATGATCTAAGGCTACCTGCAGAGTTTTGGCGCTGTGCCCCCTAGTGGTCAGGAGATATGAAAAAGTTAAATATTTGCTTATAACTTCTGAACACTTTGGCCAAAAATAATAAAACTGGTCTCTTTAGATTCGGTGCATCATGCCGAGTCGTGCGATACCAAATTTTCCCATATCGGCCATTTTGAGCGTCGGCCATTTTGAATATTGTCATAAATTGCTATATTTAACAAAGATATTGACGTATCGTTACGAAACTCAATATGTGTCTTCGGCACCTAACCTTGATACGACTCCAAAAGTTTCGAGGCAGCACCCCCTTGTGGTCAAAAATTATAACCAAATTTACAAATATGCTAATAACTTTTGAGTGCGTTAACCTATGGTAAAACAAATTATCTTTATACGTTCCTTGGGTCAAACCGAGAACACAGATACCAAATTTGTCATAGTCGGCCAAACTTCTTGTCCACCATGTTGTTTTTCTTTGAAAACCTACTTTTTCGAACTCCTCCCAGACCGTTTGTCCAATTTTCACCAAAATTAAACCACATTATCTCCCGACCATCGTGACAAAAAGATATCCAAAGAAAGTTGATATGTCAAACCGTTTACGAATAACTCGCGAAAGAATCCGACGTAATGGTCACAAAAATGAAATTGAGGCTTTATCTCCGCGATGCATTAGCGTTTTCTGACCAAACTAGGTGTGTGTTATGTCAAACATGGTCTGAGGCTACCTGCAGAGTTTTGGCGCTCTGCCCCCTAGTGGTCAGGAGATATTAAAAAACTGACATTTTTGATTAAAACTCCTGAACGCTTTGTCTAAAAATCATGAAACTGCTGTCTTTAGATCCAGTGGGTCATGCCGAGTCCTGTGATACCAAATTTTCCCATATCGGCCATTTTGAGCGTCTGCCATTTCAATTTTTCTTATAAGATGCTATGTTTAACAAACACATGACTTTAGTGCTCTGTCAGCAATGGTTTACCCAATTGAAAGCAAACTTTGCATGTGTCAATGTCACCACACTCTCAATGTACCACATGAATTTACACTACAATTTGGTTACAGCGCTGCCTGTTGATTGAATGTGATAAACCATTAAATCGAAATACTAAAGACCGTATTGTTGATTTTTCAGCCATTTAGACTTATGTCATATTGAAATGTCTTTAGATTCTTACTGCCGTTGGTCTGATGATGCCAGCCATGTCGGCATGACATTTAATGCCCTCCTTGCGCTTGGCCCCGTGATGGCTGCTAGCAGCTATATTTTGCATTTGTTTTTATTCAAGCTGTAGTTATTCCAGTAGCAGTTAATTGAGCGTTGCTCGCTTTAAAATCATTGCGGTATTGATTTGTTGAAAGTGAAGAGGCTTTGTTTATTCAGCTTTCACCCATTGACCCATTGACCCGGTGACTGCCCATTAAAATGACACAAGTCTTTTGTTATTCCCAGACTTAATCAATCTAGATTATTAGATAAATTCACAGTAAAACCCTAATTAAGATCAAAACATTTCACACTAATCTTACATGTGTTAATGTTGTTCCTAGATCCTGGTATACAGGGAAAATTTGGGAATTTCTGAGGGACAATATTCCTCAATTCCAGTTGGAGGAAGAGAGCTCAAAGGAGAAGACCGCTACTACAGATTCTAATGTGAACGAGGTCAAGAGCGAATCTCCCACAGTACTTAAGAGCCGAGGTACCGACCCGCACACACACATCACAGTCATTTATCCTGTAACAGTATGTGACATGTCTGATTAAAAGACACCGGCAGAGAGAGTAAATGAAAGAATCAATATGGCAAGATGCCTGCTGTGCAAATGACTCTTTCTTTAAGAGTTTTCTAATGGAACTTTAAAAATGGTGCTTTAGAATTCAAAGTCATTTAAGTTTGACTTTACAAGTATTTGAGACAAAGAACTCTGTGTTACCTTGTGCTAACACTCTTTGTTAGCTTATATATAGGCTAATGAAAACCATAATTATTGTAAATTCACAAGATTTTCATTCTGAATGTTGGAGTGTAAAGGTTTAATGATATAGTGGTAACATTTTGCTCCTATGCTTACAGGTACAATGGTAGTATTTAGTGAGAGTAGGGATATTAATAGCTATTTAGTGCTTGAAATCCTCAGGGGCTCACATGATCATTGTGAAGCCATGTGGTTAGTACTATAGAACTGTTGAGAGTGGAAGGTCTCATGAAAATGTTGGATTTCAAAGCTTTGGGGTCATTCCTGTGCTGGCTGACAAAATTAACCCTTTAGCACAGAGGTTTTCAAGCCTTCTCCTGGAGACCCACCGTCCTGCAAAGTTTATATCCAACCTACCTCAGCACACCTGAATTTCATACTTGTGTGATTTTCAAGTGGTCTTGATTAGCTGCTTCTGGTTTACTTTATTTAGGGTTGGAGCTCAGATTTCCAGGACAGTAGGAGTCATAGTTAACATAAATGTTATTAGTAATGCTCAAATTATTTATTTAGAAAATACTCTTTGTGAGGATTTGAAAGGTATAGCCTAAATAGTCAAGGATATTGCTATAGTCAATATAAATTAATGGTAATGCACAAATTTTTTCTTATCTCTATTAATTTTTTTTTTTTTTTAAATCCTTATTTGGTCATCATAAAAGGATAGAAAAATCATGGAAATTCATTGATCCGGATGTGTGGGGACCCTTCTGAATTTTGACACGCCCGACCCAACTTTAATATGAAATATGTCAGTACATCAAAGAAAACGGCAATTGTCATATTTATGGGGTCTTTAAATTCAGCCCAATGCAGCTATCCAATCAAATCAAAGTCAGTGTTTTTTTGTCTTATACTTGTGCATATATACCGTATTTTCACGCATTTAACCCACAGACGCAGATAATCCGCACCCTCATATAGCCCGCGGGTTTTGGGGGTTTGTGTAAAAAATCTTTGTCATAACCCGCATCTTTATATAACCCGCACCCATAGATTGATGAACTTTTTCGTGTAAGTTCACATTTTGAATTTCAAATGTTGCTCGCATGACGTCAATTATCCATAAGTGTTCAGGTTCGGTACACAGTGCTTGTGCATGAAATTCAAACAACAAGAAAACAAACACAAGTCAGAATCAGAACAAAAAGAAAAAGCAGTCTCTCTCGCTGTACAGCAGCACGTCCCTTAAGAAGCGTCTTCTGCAGGTGTTGATCATCGGATGAGATGAGAAGAGCACGCCCTCATGGCAGCACAGCCAATCACGTCTTCTTGCATGATTGACAGGTCAGACAGCCTATCAGCGCCAGCTGTGATAGTACAAGCGCCAGAGACAACAACCCTCGCAAGAAAGAAAATACCGCAAAAAAAAAAAAAACTTACGTCCTTAGGGGCGTAACAAATATATTGAAATATTATCATGTAAAAAATGTGTGATATAGCCCGCACCCTTATATAACCCGCACCCCCTGCGGGGTTTGTAAAATCTGGTGTAACCCACAGGTTATATGTGGGAAAATACGGTACTCATGTTCATATATGATTCCCCTCTCTCCTCACCGTATATTATTCACTCTGAAAAATGATGATCTTCATTCAAAAAGTCTCTATATGCTCTATGAAAACACATATTAATAATTTGCAGCCAGTGTGGCATTGAGCTCTTTGGATTGATCTGTTTAGCCAGGCATTATGGGTAAAATGACCCATAACTATCACTCTGCCCCCTCTGACCGCTCGTCTTCAGGTAGTACTCTCTTCAGTCTCCATGCATCCCTTCTTCTGCAGGTTCATGTATTATGGAGTCAGTGCCACAGCCTTCACTGCCAGATGTGTATCATGAGCATGAATAAATGAAACAGCGCCTTTTCTGTGATTGTGTGCACGTTTGTGTGCATAACTGTATTTGCGTTTGCACCGAAGAAGTGTGCAGCAGTGTTGATCTTTATATGTCAGTTTATATGTTAGTCAGACTGGCACTAGCATTTTTCTTTTAGGTAGTGTGATCTGAATTGAATTATCCGGCATGGCCTCGGGCGAGCGCTGTCAATTCTGTTACTGTGCAGTTTATGTCTGAAATGTGCAAGGAGAGCAAAAAGCAGTAAATCACGCGTGCACACACTCACAAATACACAATATGCATCAATTTTACACCGACCTGCTTTGAAAAGCTCAGTGCTGTTGTGATAAGGTGGTGTAATTGTCAGTATGCATGTAAACATGGATTTCCGACAGGTCTATGGAGACTAACAATTTGATGAGTCTATTGAGGCTAATGGTTTGCTGTTCAGATAGACTGTTTTGGATAATTGGCTTCTGCAAGTGAGTGGTTCAGATTATGCTGGGATAATGCAATGTTTGCAGCTAAAATTCACTCTCTCTCTCTTGTTATCCTTCACAAACATTCTTCGTTTGCTCCATCCTCTTATCTATAGGGTCCTTTAATCCATATAATGAATCCATCCCAACTGTTATCCTCTTAATCCCTTTGGGTGTTTGATGCTAATTAATGGGCTGGAAATTATAACATGCTTTGACATATATCACTTTGGCACCGTGGCCTAGATCCTCAATGCCTAAAGGGAATCTCTTATTGAAACATATTCACACATGATCGCTGTTCTTTCTATTTATGGCACTTTCCATGAATAGGACACAAAATAGGTCCAACACCTCTTGAAGTCATTTTTTAAAACAGGTTGTTAAAGGTGGTGTGCCAACCTGTCATTTTATTTTCCGTATTTTTTAAGATCTGTTATCTTAAAACCAAACCAATGAAAACCAAACCTACATGACATAATATAAAATGCGTGCTCCATTGCAAATTAGCAATTAATGCTAATGAATGCAATTGGGAGATGAGGATCAAAATCTGATAACACAGTGCCTCCGTTCCTTCCTCTACACTAGAAGCTTGTGTGCTGTGTGAATTAGGAAAATATAACTTGACAGATTACAGTGCCCTCTCCGCTGTTCATGCCTTTGTCTTTGAAACTCACGCCTTGATCTATCCACTCTTTCTTTCTTCCTCTTCTTCAAGGCTGCACTCCATTCATTTTATTATGCTTTAAGTATTAAAGAGACAGAAGTCTGACAACAGGAAAAAAGTTCCGCTTAGATTTTGAGGCCTAAAAATGACACCTCCTTTCATTTATAATTCTTTTAGTCTTCTTCTCAGGCACTGGTCCTATTCCTCAGATGGTTGTGTGTGCCAGTTATCAGCCCTTGCACCTGTTGGAGAAAAGGACATCAGTGCTTACAAGGATGGTAAGCACGTTTTTCAATCTGTACTATATACACTACCGTTCAAAAGTTTGGGTTCAATACGTTTTTTTTTTTGTTTTTAAAGAAATGAATACTTCTGTTTAGCAAGGACGCATTAATTGATCAAAAGTGCCTCTGTAAATGTTTATAATGTTACAGAAGATTTCTATAGCTTCCACAAAAATATGAAGCAGCAAAACTGGTTTCATTGTATTTTGATCAAGTAAATGCAGCCATGATGAGTTTAAAAGATTTCTTTCAAAAACATATGACCAAGCCCAAACTTTGAACGAATATAATATACAGTATAAGCAATAACATTGAATAGCAAGAGAATAGGGTCACCCATGTGATATGATTTACTTGCTTTATTAACTTTAGACAAATATCCCAGCTTGTTTGATATTAGTCTCCCCTCCATTGCGCACACTTACCTAAAGCTCATTAATGTAAAACCTGACCCAAATGGTACTCTCCCTCTCTATCTTAGTCTCAAGCAATATTTGGCTCTGTTTGGATTAGCGCTGACTGTCTAATCTGCTATTAAGTTTCTCTTCTATAATCTATGATTGTGGTGGGTGTGTTTTTCAGGCTGATTCCTCTGAGAGTCTGAGGCAGTATGGGCTCTCTCAGCTCTTTAGTCACCCTGTGCTGCTCACCTGCACTCGAGACTGCCCCCTGGTGGCCCCTCCCAAAGCACCCCCAGTTCCTCAATGGAAACTCATCCGCCCCCGCAAGCAGACTAATATCACAGACGAACCCAAGGGTAAGATGTCTATGTTTTATGTGTCTGTGTTTTAATTTCTCATCTAATGATTGTGATAATTGCTTGGGTTGGATAAAACCGATGTTTACGCCCTTTAGAACCCCCTGTTCAGAAGCCAGAGCAGTTAATTGAGGTCTCCAGCCCCTTCATCAACTTTAAACTCATGACTATGGCTGCACATGACACGTAAGCTCTTTGTATATGTCTGTGTGTATACTGCAAACTAAGCTAACAATTTTATTACAGAAAAATTGTCAGGCTAACCAGAAAACTAGAGAAAGTCACTAGTGTATTTAATTGCAGTATAGAATGTTGCAGATGTGCAGATTCACATGCAGGTGTCTGACTTAATGAAGACCTTCCTTATTGCTGGTAAATCATAGGATGCATTTCCAGATATAGTGTGTGTGTGTGTGTGTGTGTGTGTGTGTGTGTGTGTGTGTGTGTGTGTGTGTGTGTGTGTGTGTGAGACGGATCGGGTAGGGAGGTAAGGCAGGTGAAAGGATTTATTATTAGAATGAAAATAATACAAAACCTGACCCGAGGGGTAAAACCATAACTTACAAAAGTAACGCAAGCAAGATGGACCAGTGAGCACAGACACAGGGAACACATAGAATGACATAGAAAAACAACGACACAACACCGGACAACAAACACAAAGCGATTAAATAGGGAACACATGAGGAAACAGCTGGGATCAATTAAAGGAAACGAGGGAACAAGATGGGCGGGGTTACACAATAACAAGACACAACAAAGGGGCAGTGTCAGAGCTCTGTCAATCAAAACACTAGAAACCCAAACTGAAGTGACAGAACCCTGACAGTGTGTGTGTGTGTGTGTGTGTGTAGTGAAGCTTAAAGGAATAGTTCACCTAAAAATTAAAATGAATTTCGTAATTTACTTATGTTCTTCCCAACCAATAATACCTGTATTCTTTCTTCAGTGGAACATAAAAGCGAAATTACATTTTTTGACAATACAGTGGAAGTCAATGGTAACCAAATCTGGTAACCAAATAATTTTACTAGCTCGGATTCTAAACAGAGCTAACAATGCCCAAAATAAAACGCTGGACATTTGTAGTGAAGCTACTACTTAACACTGTACATGTACTCAAGTGCATTTATGCATGTACTATATATGTACATTTTCATATCATTCAATTGATAATATACAATTTCTCAAATACATCAATGGGGAACCTAAACCTAATAGAATATTTTTGGTGTGTCGTGTCATAACTTAACCAGTGACATAGCTGCATCCCAACAGGCATGAATTATTTAGAGAGTGTCTGAATATAAGCTTTGTTTTAACTCCAGGCTGTTTTTTTCTTCATTTGCACATATTAGTACATTAGTTTTGACTTTTTTTCGGAGAAGCACAAAATAGTTATGTTTGTTATTAAATTATTTTATTTGTATACTGTTTTTAGGGAGCAGGGAGGTTTAAAGAAGCGTGGGTATAACTCTAACCTCTCCTCCTTTTCTGAAATGGATGATGGTGAAGATGACCACACTCGGAATGACATCACCCAGAACAGCCTCAATACACTGGACATCACTGAAACCACTCAGGTATGCCTAAGGAAAATGAATACCTCGTCTTAATTTGCAAATATTTTGTGATGTACACTACTGTTTAAAAATGTAGGCCAGTAAGAATTTTGGAGGTTTTTAAAAGAGGTGTGTTATACTCACCGAGGATGCATTTATTTTTTGATCAAAAATACTATAAAAAAAATAAAAATAAAAATTAATACAATGTAAACTGACTTTTTTTTATATTGCATATTTTTATAGTTTTATTTATTCATGTCAAGAGAAAGCTTATTGTTTGTTTAGCAACCATTACTTCAGTCTTCAGTGTCACTTGATACTTTCGAAATCATTCTGATATGCTGCTTTAGTTCTCAAAAAATATTTCTGACTATTATCAATGTTTAAAGCAGTTCTGCTGAGTTATATGAAGCATTTATATGAAATAGAAATATTTTGTAACCGTACATGTCTTTACTGTCATTTCTGATCAATTTAATGCATCTTTCATGGTTAAAAGTATAAATGTCTTTCAAAATATTACTGACTCCAAACTTTTGAACAGTTGTGCATGTCTCAAGAACAGATTGGTCTCTCAGAACAGATTCAGTCGAGGGTTTGACTCTACTCCAGGGGTTGCACTGTTGATGTGCAGTGTGTTTTAGTTTATGCCATCTGTACAAGCAGTGTGCATCAAAATGTTCTGCTCTCTGGTCGTAGTGCGACTGGTGGCCGGGAGGCCGAGACAGGCTATGACATCCTCTAACGCCTCTCTCTTTCCAGCTCCAATGTCACTCTGCCTGTCTCCCTAATCAAGAGAGCGCCACTGGCAGATCCAGTATTAGAGAGATGGAGAAAGAGAGAGAATGGTAAAACACACGTCCCTCGTTACATAAAAGGACAGGTCGTGTCCTCAGAATGATATAAAAAGCAGCACAATTAGCCTGTCAGTCATCAGAGTGGATGTCTCACAGGGGGGTCAGCTCAGATCGGACTGAGACCGATAGCTTCCATGTAGTTTGTAAGATAATTGTCCAAGTGTGTGTGCCTGTAGGATCTAATACGATTGCTGTACCCTTACAGTAGTAGTTCACCCATAAATAAAATCATCAATGTCATTTTGTTTTAACTTACAATATTTACAGTCATTCCAAATCCGTATGATTATTGATCCTAGCTTCTCTTTTCAATATAATGAAAGTGAATGAAAACTGGTGTGTCGAGCTGTAAAATCACAATAAAATTATTAGGAAATTATCAACAAAAAAGGTCCAAATGACTCAAAGAAAATAGTTGAACTATTTCAAGACAAGACTATACTCTCACACAAAACAATTTTTATTTAAGTTAAAGAATTTCAACTTAATTGAAGTAAAAATTTAAATAAAAATTAAAAAGTTAAAGTACTGAAATTAATATATAAGAATTAAAGCTAAATAGAAGTATAAACAACAAGAACTTATAAAAATTACAAAAACATTTAAATTTGTATAACTAAAAGTTAGACTAAAAAGTAACAGCTAATTCAAAATATTATTAAATAATGTTATAATATATAAATAATGCTAAAATAACACTCCTATTCACACAAAGAACAATAACTATAAAGAGCTATTTAGCGCCTACACCAACACACGCTAACATACTGCTTATTAAAAGCACGCACTACAGTTACTTCATCTGCTTGAGCTTTTTAAATTACTGTCAAAGTTTGTATAGTTCATCAGCTGGATGTAAAATAAAATAAAGTGATTCTGATGACATTATACCTCTGTGCCATTAACATTATAGTTCTGGAATGGAATATGCTGTTCTTTAAAATTTAGAGCAATTTTTATTGCTATAGTTATCGTCCTTGATGCTAACGGGCCTCAACTCTCCTTCAGAGCTTTCATGAAGTATTGTAATTCATGAACATAGCATTCTTTTGAGTCAGATCTTGCTCAATCACTCAGTTGGTCAGGTTCACAATTTAGAGCCTGATTGATGAAGTTGTGTTGTTTGCTCAGTTAGGAAAGTACATCTTGCTCTTGATGTTGTGTAGTGCAAATCTGGATGACCAAGCTATCTTTGCGATGAGATATTTGAAGGTCAGTTGTTCCTCAAAGATTACTCCAAGATTTATGGCAGACCTTGACGGGGTAATCGTTGATTAACCAATCTGGATGGTGATGTTGTGCAGTAGAGAAGGATTGGCAGGGAAAACAAGAAGCTCCGTCTTTGCCAGGTTGAGATGTCCACCAGACAGCTTGTGATTTGTGCAGCTACTGTGAGATCATCTGGTTGAAATGAAAGGTAGAGCTATGTGCCATCGGCATAGCAATGATAAGAGAAACCGTGTGCCTGTACGATGGGACCCAGTGATGTGGCGTATCACTAAGAAGGGTCTAAGAACTGAACCCTGAGGAACCCCAGTGATCAGTTGATATGGTTTGGAGATCTCCCCACACTAAACAACCCTAAAAGACCTACCTGTGAGATAGGATTCAAACCAGTGAAGTGGATTTCCTGTGATGCCCAGTGATTCACAGTGTTAAAGATAGTAGATAAATCCAGGAGAATGAGAACTGATGACTTTAAATCAGCTTTTGCAATCCGTAGAGCTTCAGTGACTGACAGTAATGCAGTCTCGGTTGAATGGCCCTTCTTGAAACCAGACTAGTTGACAAGCAAAGATGATGCCTGGTTGAAAACAACTCGTTCAAGTGTTTTCATTATGAATGGTAGGAGAGAGACAGATCTGTAATTATCTTCAAGTGATGCGTTTAGTGTTTAATTTCAGCAGTGGGGCTACCGAGCCTGCTTGAATGCGGTATTGAACATTCTGGTGTAGGTAAAAGTGTAAGAGAGATGGCTTGGAGAAGGTGTTAGGAACTGGGATCTAAAGGGAAGATGGTAGGATGGCTGGATAGGAGAGGTTTAGATACTAGAAAGAAGGAGGTAAGAAGATTTCTGGCTGCTACGACCAGGGACAGATTAATGCACGGATGCCCAGGTTTTTGGTTGTACTTGATTTTCAAAATTTACTTGCTCATTATATATTTTTTAATTTCAAATAATTAAAAGTAACATAGTGTACATTTAAGCCTCAGTAGCTATTGGATCATGTCATAAAAAACGAGTGGTGAGGTCACCTGATATGATTTAGACCTATTATTGAGTTTTGGATAATGTTGTAAGCTAAATTAGCTTTCGACATTATCAAAACCTATTAACAGCAGCTGTTTTACCACAGTTATGTGTGGAATGCACCCTGAGGTGTTTGCTGTCGTATTAAAAATAGTCACACTTCTCCTCTCCCCTTCTGCCCAGTCCACACTGTCACTCTAACATTTATTGTAAACTGTAATGTATCTCCTCTCCATTCCTCCATTCCTTTCTCCCCCTTCACACAAAGAATGGTACATATAAACTGTTCCTTTCTCCCCTGTCTCCTCACCTCAGATCTGTGGTGAGTCACAGTCTATCTCTGAATCACTGGTGCTGTCGTTCGTTAGATGTGGTATAGAGAGAGCCCCTAATTGTCCTCCACATTTAAATTGCACAGTCGGACGACTCCTCGGGCTTTAAAAGGCTTTTTAAGTGACACGAGGTTTGGCTCAATCATGGAAAAACAGTACATTGGAGAAGTTTCTGAGGCCTTCATCTGGATTGTTTCCATGGCACCACACTGTTACTTAAAGGGTAAAAAAATGAACATTTGAATAGTTAAATAAAAAAAAGGTGTCTCAATTAGCGGGTAAAGACTGACATGCTAATCAAACCCGTGTCCCCTAATCCTGTCACCATCCGAGTGCCCTTAATGCTTATTGCACTCGCTCTCCTATGAGCAGTTAATTGAAGGAGAAAACCCTCTCTGGTGCGAGTCCAGATGTCAGATTAGAGGATTTCTCATCATGCTCTGGAAGCCAAACAAGCTCAGCACATGCTGACTGGATGAATGTGGACGTTCTCTGTCTCCACTGCTTTCCTCTGCCATGTCTCTCCCAGCTCACCCTGCTCTCCCAACTCACCCTGTACACTTTTTATCCCCCCATTCTCCCTCAGGTAACAACAGAGGACAAGAAAAAGGACAACAGCATTGCCAACGGTAAGACGTGTCTCCATGAGCAATGCCACTGCACAGTCCACACTGTCACTCAAACACTTATCATAAACTGTAATGCATCATATATGTAAGTAATTGTATGTAAAGCTCATATTACCCAGTTACATTTGGCAGTATGTTACATATCTTTCAAATTGACCCGGCAGAAACGCCTTTAACAAATGATAATTATTCACACATCATTTATAAGCTTTTTTCACTTGGAAGATTGGCAAAGCATTAACTTTCAGTTGAGTGCTTCTGTAACAATATGCAATAGAAATGAAAGTGAAGTGAAAGAGAGAATTTGTGAAGGCAGCCTCACTTGTATCCCTCCAGTCATTGTTTAGCCATCAGAGCAGCGAGGCTAATAGCTGCTGTAATGATATGATAGCTGGCTGCCTTCACAATTGTACTTTTACGTTTATCCCACTCTTTCTCTTCTTTTCATCAGCACAAACACAGATGCACGCACACACACACACACAGACGCATGGCATCATCTCTATCTCTGTAATCATGATCGTGTGCTCACCCCTCATCACGACAAGCCAATTATGTGCTTTCCCAGAGAGCCCAGTGTGTTGCTTAGTAACACCTGTGGCTAAGTAAATGGAGTGAATGGCTTTGCTATGGCATCTATATTCTCATGGTTTAATACGTCAGAACACCACACTGAGTGTAATGAGGTAAAGCTGCAATACATAACAGTATTTCACTAAATTGCCATAATGAATTGAGTGATACCAATGAAAGAGCATTTATAAATTCAATACAGTGCAACCGATTGGCTTAATGAGCTCTACTGATTGCTACTACTGAGATAATCATGGTATCCTCTTTTTTTTTAATGATTCATATTTGCAGTGTTGGAGAGTTACAGCTAATGTAACAACACTTTTCAGTAGCATCAACTATCTAGTAGTTCAACTATTTCCAAAATATTGTACGTTTTTGAAGTAACAAGCTACTTTTCTAATAAATAGTTGTAGCAGAATCTTATCACTGGTTTATTGTTGGGGCAGTTATAAATGCACTGCCCTGTAATGCAAATGAACCACTTGAAAAAACTATTGTCTGATTCATTTGATTCCCTTCACAGAAGTCTTGACTTTTTTTAATTCATTGGAATGGTACGAAACTTGGTAAAGGTTTTGGCATTTGCTATGGGAACACAAAATATTCATGATTCATTCATGACATGATTCGAAAAGGTTAAATGGTCCTGAAAAAATGGTCTCATCTAAATGGTTTGCGGTCAAAAATGACCGCATTGGAAATAAATGGGAATTGAATTTCACCAAGTGGAAACTGGAAAGTGGTACTGCGCCCAAATAAAATATTACTGATATATATATAAACCTCATATTTTGAATACAGATGTATGGCTTTCATTTTAAGTAACAAGTAAAAAAAAACCAAGTAATATGATTCTTTATACAACTTACATTACTGTTTAAAAGTTTGGAGTAAACATTTATACTTTTAACCATCAAAGATGCATTAAATTGCTCAAAAATGACAGTAAAGACATGTTTCAAAATATTTCCATTTCATATATATGCTTTTTCTTTTCATCAAAGAAGCCTGAAAAAAATATTACATTTACATTTACTCATTTAGCAGACGCTTTTATAATTGATAATAGTCAGAAATATATTTTGGAAACTTAAAAATAAACAAACTTCTATAACTTTTGTTTGTTTGTTTTATTTCAGTAATAATCTGCAAAGTGTCTTCTTTAAAAATAGACCAAACTTAAGGCTGTTGCTCCAAAGCATTCAAGGCAACAGCTAGGGTTGCCGCATTCACTTTCATTTCCCACCAATTGAAATGGCATTTATTGTATGTAAATAGTATCCATTTTAAAATAGTATGTGATTTATTTAGAGAATCTCATTTTAAACATCTGTGCAGGAAATTACAAATCACTTCAGGCCTTTTGTTATTGTATATCATGTGTAATACAACCTATATCAGCATTGAAAAAGTAAGGTCATGTGTATTCTTGCCAGCATTTGATTGCTTGCTTAGTACTATTAGACTGTAAAACTTTTTTTTTTCCAATCTTTAAGATACAGCAGGAGTGGAGTCAACCGCAGGCCCTGACAAAGAGACAGATGGAAAAGATAAGGAGAGGGTGCAGACAGCCAAGGAGTCCAGTGCGGCATTACTTCAGTCCCAGGATGCATTAGCGTCAGACAAACCCCTGCTGCTGGACACCTGGGTGGACTTGCACAACTTTACTAAATGCTTCCAGTAAGGGTCAATCATTTCCAGCAACATTCTAAGCCATATTATGCTAATCCTTTGCCATTTTGTCATATTAAATCCTCATGTTCTTAAGTTACTATTAATCTTCAGGGCTGAAGTGTGTTAATAATTATGTGTTTTGTAGGATGTTGCTGATTTTCCACAAGCCACAAATATATGCTCATCAGTGCAAGACATCACACTTTAAGGTAGGGTTTTGAAGGAAAATACCGTAGCAACTTTTATATTAAGTTTGCCTGCATATTATTATTTTTTACTACTTTACACTACAAAATACTGTAATATTATGAAATAACAGTTTACTTGATTTCACATGATTCTTCAGAAATCTTTCTAATATGCTGATTTGTGTTACAAAATATTCATTTGCGTTTGTTCTTAGTTTCATTTTCATGGACTTTTACTTTGTGTTCATTTGTTCCTTTGTTTGATTTTCCCGCTTCTCTTCTGTTGTCATGGTTACTATGTCATTAGTTTGTTTAGTTCAGCTGTGTTACATTAATTACCTCATTTTTCAGCATACTTAAGTCCTAATTTCCTTTTGATCGTTTTTTTTTGCTTTGGATTACTATTAAAGATTTGTGTTGAAACTTTAACTTTCTTCATCGTCTATCTGTGTGACATTTGGTGCTCAAGATACATTTCTCGTTATCTATGTTGAAACAGTTGTGCTGCTTAATATTTTTGTGGAAACCATGAGATTAGTTTTTCATGATTCTTCAATGAATGCAAAATTCAAAAGAAGATTAGAAACAGAAATCCTTTGTAATTATAAATGTCTTTACTGTAATTTTTGACTGTTATATGCAAGTGTTTATTCTCTGAGGATTGATACAGTCAGAAATATGCCATATACTCGGGAAAGATTTAAGGTTATCCATACTTATTTTAGCTTTCTTTGTTCAGTGTACTGGCTTAAAAAAGTGCCACTTTAATCACATTTTATTTAATAACTAAATCTAAATACAGTTGAATCCGGTTATGTCGACGGCCTTGGGGTTAACGGCAGAGCAACTAACAGCAGAGATTTACCAGTATACAATGAAAAACACCTTCAATTCTCGATATAAACCTAAAAAAAACACAATTTTGCTCACAGCGTAAACAGTCACAACACACATAAACACATTTGCTCATAACACAGTCATTTTGCTCTGACACAGTTCTGAAAGTATTGTACACGCGGTTACTATGGTTTCTTTACAAACTCTAAAATGCTTTGTTGCTTTTTGCCTTTAACGGTCTGCTTGAAAACAAATGCTTCTATCAGTAACAACGTCTTTGTCGATGTCAATGTAATCTGGGAATTCCTGGACAGTGATGCTAACTCCTGCGCCTCCTCTTCCAAGATAGCATCTGTAAAGCTTGATTTTTCCGCTGCTTCCGCGAGTTCTTCTGCGGCTGCACGGCACTGTGAGTGAAGCGTCACTGACAGAGCGACCATATGGACCGCAATCCACGTGTAACGCAAACTCAGCGCATGCGCAGTGAACTCGGTACGATCATTAGTCACAAGATAACCATGTGAAGTGACGAATTTGTCCCTCTTTTGTGCTCGAGATATTAGGGTTCGGCGACATAAAAGAATCGACATTACCGAAAAGAAAATGCTAAGACAAATAGGGAGTTTGGCGGTTCCGCTTCAAAAACGTGAACATAATAGGATTGGCGAGATAACCGAGGTTGAGATAAGTGAACTCCACTGTATATCTATTTCTAAATCTTTTAAATATTTCTCCTATATTTCTTAAATTTTCCAATTGGGATGAGTGTGTAGCTATGGTAACTGGAATTTGGTTTCCCCTACAGGTGGGCTGGGGTCCCTTGCTGATTGTATTGATGACATTCAGAATGCATTATCATAAAAACACCTAATACTAGATTGAACTAAACCTGTTTTTGTGGCATTTGTAATGGTGCTTGGTATAATTATGGTATCTGTGGTGGGAGGGATGTGTTGTGTTAGGAAATAACATGAAAGTGACTCAATTCTATGATAGAGCTCCATCTCCTCTCGACTGTCTGCTACTGCATTGTCCAACATTGTGGCCTCCACCCACTCTGTGGCCGCTTCTGCTAAACAACCTGATTCGACTGGATTTGCTTACACACAGGTACGCACACTCTCTCTCACACAAACACACACACACACAAAATGGGTGGTTTTGATAACCCTGCTGTTTATGCTCTTCTCTGTCTGTTGTGCTGTAATACTGGTGTGCTGTACTTAAAAAAAGAAGAAGAAAAGAAGTATCCCATGAGAACCTGTGGTTTGATTTAGTGTTTGATAATTACTGTGAGTGTGAATTCATGTAATCGTGTGTGTTTTCTATTGTCTCCATGGATAAATACAAAGCTGAAATGCATTGATATGTGCTGATACTGACCCATTCTGTCCATTGGTCTTCCTTGTCTCAGTCTGCAGATGGAATAGGTACTCACTTCCTGTTTGTAGATAACCTGTTACCAACAGAAATTGTCATAGGATTCTCAGCTTTAGTGCACTGGGGAGAGAGTGTGGAAGAGAGTAAGGACACATGGATATACTGTACACACTTAGTTTGTCTTTTCACAACAACGATGCAATCTAATGTGTGTGTCTATTGTATGCTCAGAAAAGGAGTCATCATCCAGGCCTGGTACTCTAACAGCTAAACCTTTCTCTTGGAAGAGCATTGTCTCTGAACTCCCTGTGTTGCAGATCCAAACCACTGCTAGTAAAGCTGTGTTACTCAAGCTTCCTCCTGGGTAACTGTATCCACTACCATTGCTGAATTTTCAGTTTATAGAATAGAAACTTCTAAAGAACAGCTTTTATTTGAAATAGAAACATTAGAAATAACAGTATAAATAATTTACTGTCACTTTTGATCAAATTAATGCATCCTTACTGAATAAACATTCAGTAAAGATGCATAAAATCAATAAATTAACACTGAACCCAATCTTTTATACATAAGTGTAAGTCTACTCCAAAAGTCAGCTTGAAAATAATGTCTTTAATTTTTCATCATACATTTTTATGTATTTAAATGTTTCAAAATTCCATTTCTTTTCAGATTTGTATTTGTGTGTGTTTGAGGTCCAGGTATTCCCTACATTGATGGGGGACAAAATATCCCCAACTTAATGATAATTCCCAAAATCGTTGGTTTTGTGGGAAACCAGCTTATAAATCTTTTTTTTTTTTGTGTGTGTGTGAAAATTTAAAAATGCTAAATGTTTTCTATGATGGGTAAGTTTAGGTGTTAGGGATAGAATATGCAGTTTGTACAGTATAAAAATCTTTATGTCTATGGAAAGTCCCCCATAAAACATGGATAACCCAACATCATATGCATGTATGTGTGTGTATGTGGTCCATCTCGTGATATCAGTTCTGTGACAGAGGAGAACAGAGGAGAGAGATAAGAAGATGGGTTAAGAAGATATAGAAAGAGAGAGAGATATGACCCAGTCTGCTATTTCTAGCAGCATAGTGGCCTAAAAGCTGAGAGCCCATATTCAGAGGTCACACTGAGGGAAGAGGAGGGGGAAGTGTAGGCACATCTGATTTGTGATGTTCATGCATTTAGGATAAAAGAAAAATAAGATGAATAAGATTTTATTAAAAGCCTTTCTGTACTTCTCATATACTGTTTTCTTCCTTTTTTGTGCTTCATTCCTTGTCTTCCTCTATCTCCACCTAATATCCTTCTGTTCAACTAATCTTTGAAGAGAAATACTGATTCCTTTTGATTTTCTTCTGGTAATTATGTAGAGCTAATGGGTTAATACAGAGCTAGTCTGGTTCTGATTGGGGTTTATGAGGGTGCATACAAAGGCACATGAGTAATTGTAACAATAGTGTTTATTGGCTGAGCAGATTTTGCTGACTGTAATATGCTGTAAATATAAAATCCCTGCATCATCACTTGTATAGTGCATGATTCAAGCAAATCAGTCTTCTATTTTAAAGATGTGAGTTAAAACAAAGCTCTTGGTCAGTGGTTGTAGACGACCTCTTTACTAGCTCAGTCTCAGTGAACCAAATATGCTTTATTCTTAAGGCCCATCATACCAAGGACGATGACGGCACATAGAAACTATCAGAATCAGAATCCATCTTGTTGATGGAACTTGAGTATTTAAAGTGACACGCTTAGAATGAACAGAACAACATCATCCCCTGATGTGGATGCTAATATAGTTGTTTTCATAGGTATTGTTCTTGGTGTGAATGGGCCTTTAGTCATGATGATCACATGCTAGATATATGGTTCCTATTACATCAGCAATAGTGCTCCTGGCTATAAGTGTGAAGGGACGACTAAGAAATAGTTAATATGGAAATCAAAATATTATACAAACAAGATCCAGTGGATCAGCCTAAATTTGACAATTTAAACGCTTCTTTTCATCACTGTTTCTTCTCACTAGGCGTCATGTTCTTCATGTGCGCACAAGTGCTTCATTTGGGGTCCACCTACATCTCTGCAGCATGTCTCCTTTCGTGTTTGGTGATGAGGAGACTGTTATGCCTCACCTTGACAAGGCATGTCCACATTAACACACACACACACACATACACTCTTGAGTTTCTACCGACTAGTCTATTAGTTCTACCTCTAATCAACATATCAGTACAGGATGTTACATTCATACTGTAGCATACTGTTCTATACATACTCTTCTGCCTTTGTCCAGGAGAGTCTGAGGTTCTGTGAGCAGGCTATAATGATCGTGAGAGCTCTGGGTCGAGTGATCAGATGCTTTTCAGATCCAGAGGAGCTACCATCAACCACTAAAGAACTTGAGAAGACCCATGGTGTAGGCATACAGAAACAATGGGTGGGTTATATATATATATATATATATATATATATAGAGTCGGTGCTATGGGACAGTCGCCCTGGGTAACCAAAACTATTTTGTAGTTCCGTTTGTTTTTTAACAGCCATGAAATACATCCACTGACATATTATTTTAATTAATAAAATGTGTGCTCTTTCAAAATTTGAAACTGAGCTCTTTATGACTCATCCGTAATATTCACACCACTGTACCAGCAAGCAGCCGTGAGATGTCATTGCTAATCTTTTGTATTTATAGTTTAATTCAAAATGCGTTGTTTCTCCACATCTTTCATTCCCAATCTTTAATTCATTTGAACTATTTACTACTGATTAACTATAAATTGGGTTATGTTTTGTTTTTAAAAGAGTTTGTAAAAGTGACAAATGTGATAAATGACTAAATTTGCAGACAAACACACGCACACACTAATAGATAAAATAGAGGTCAGTAGATTGTATATGTAACACGGGATGTATAGTGAATGATGACGGACGAGGAAACAAGGGATCAACGTAAAACTCTTTAAACGAAAAACGTAAACACTTTACATATAAACAGAAAACGGCACACTTGTGCAAAAGCAACGAAACACAGAGATACACGGACATAGGAACGTTTATTGGAACATTAACAATTGACCACCACCAGGGCTAACATGAGGGCTTAAATACACATAGGGAACAAGGGACAATGGAAAACACCTGGCATGGAAACTAACAAGGGGGAGGGGCTGATGGAAACACCAAAGGATCACACATGAGGAAACAGGAAGTGACGAGACATGACTGTGACAGTATATTGCTTTTATATACAGTATTTGTTATGTATATTATTTCTGTCTGGTACAGGTGTTCAACAAGGCTGTGTATCATATGTTCTGCTCTGCTCTGGGGCGAAAACTGACCTCTGAGGAGTTGTTTGCCATACAGACTCTGACGGGAGACCCATCGCCACATGGCAGCAATGATAAAGCCTTGGATGCACGATCAGGTGAGTTGTCTTTGACGTGGTGCTGACCGAGTCTCCCTTTGGGTTTGATCATATTACACCTATCATAGCATGACTTTATGTACACATGTTTCTTCACCCTGTAATAGATGACACTCCAGAGCGCTGGGATGGCAGGCAGGCCACAGACAAGGAAATGCAGGCAGCTATAATCCTGCAGGCAGGTTGGAAGGGATACCTTGTCAGAGAGATCCTCACTGCAGCAAGACCAGGTAAAGTCCTGCTTCACCTGAAATGGATCTAATGATGCTTGGTATAAAAGGAAGAGACTGTGGATTCAAGAATTTATACCAATTGTCTTTGCAATCTGATTCATACTCGTTCTCTTGTGGTCAGTTAAGTCTGACATCTGTTCTGTGGGTTTCTATGTTTGTGAGAGAGAGAGCTGCAAGGCCCTGGAGCTCATACTTATCAATGAAGTTGCCAGTCATTCTAAGTGAGTATGACAGCAGAGAGAATAACACACCTCTCCATCTGGCTCCATACCTCCAAGGATCACTCCGTCCCCGGCCTGACAACATGAGTGACAGGGAGAATGGCTGAGAGAAAGTGACAAAGAACGAAAGAAAGATGCAGAAGTATCAGAAAGGATGAAGGGAAAGTAAGAGGAAGAATAAAAAGGATAAAGGATGTAGCGCAATCCGACTGAGCAAGAAATTGTAAATTCATATTCTGGGAAGCTCGACCAACTGTGAGTCAAAACAGGCAAGCAGTCTGCGAAGATCCAACTATTGCTCCTCAAGCTCTAGTTACCTCAAAAATTCAGTTAATTAGTGTGGATTCAGCAGATGAACCGGATCCTATTTAATAGACTTTAAAAGATTTGCTTCTTAACCATGAATTTGTTGAGGGGAATTTTTTTTTAAATTTTATTATCACATTTGTGTGGCTGTGCAGGAAAGAAAGATGCTGTTCTTTCAATCTCAATATTTAGTTCATTAATTATTTTAAGCTGAAATCAAATCAAACATAATATTAAATGGGAAAAACAAAAATAACTTCAAATGAAAATAAGAACTGAAATAAAAGTAAATTTAAGTTGGAATACTAAAATGACTAAAACTAAAATTTTAATGAAAACTGAAAATATAAAGCGAAACCTAATTCAAAATATTTATAAGTATTGTAATAGAATATATTGTTAATAATATTAAGATAACAGACCTTGAAGATGGAACACACACATGTTTGCACTGGTGCATTTAGTTATTAAATGTAAAACTGGATTGGTTCCACATTTTAACAATGTCATCTTCTGTATCGTTTTGAACGAGTTTGTGATATTATAATTTTCATTCACAAATTCATTTTAGGGGCATCTTTTCCTTCTAGCTCTCTTTTAACAAGAGATGGACAGATATAATAAATACCATTTTATGTGTCCTGGAGAGTGGGGAGAAGAATATTTCATCACGGCATTGATGCAGAGCAAACGAGGAGACTTAGAAATCCAACCAAAATACTTTATTAGCAAAACCAAAACACTATAGAAAACAAAAGGCAGCACTCATGTGCAAAACGGAAAACTAGGAGAACCGCGAAACAGGAACACGGAGATGGCATCCACACAACACGCAAGACATCCACGAAGCAAATTCATTTTAGGGGCATCTTTTCCTTCTAGCTCTCTTTTAACAAGAGATGGACAGATATTTTATAAATACCATTTTATGTAGAGAGGGGAGAAGAATATTTCAATGAACAAAGCCAGACCTGGCTGGTAAAATGATTGGCATTATAGAAGCAGAGGGACTAAGATTTGTTTGGTTCATTTATCTGTCACAGAGGCTTTTCTGCATGATCTTTTAATCTGAAATTGGGCCAAATCTAACCGTGTTATTCAATCCAGTTTCGCAGCTTCAAGGTGAACGTTGTGATGTTTTACGAGTGCTTATTATGGCGTGCTTGTGTTTTCTTTGTGTGTTCTTAGGCACCAAGGAAAATCTGAACGTCACTAAGACTCTGCAAGAGATGTGGGCTCCTGTGGAATCAGATGTGGAGAAACATGCCGTAACTTTACTGAGGTGAATTATTCATTTTAAAGAATAATTCTCTCCTCCATTGTGTCCCTCGGTGGTACCATCTGCTGTTTACTATTTGTGTGGCTGACTTTAGTTGCAGAGAGGGTCTGTAGAGAGTGACCTCTGGCCTGGGGGGTTGAATGTGGCATGTGTCTGGGCTTAGTGAGTGGGTGGTATCTTATCTTAGTGCTTATAGCCTAACCCAGCCGACTCTTACAATCTGGATGTCATAGAATGGTTTTTGTCTGCTTTATCCAGTACTAAGTGTGCATTTCTGGTAGACACATGGTTGCTAATGGTGAAGGAATAGCAGAGCTGTACCCCTGTAGAGAGGACGAGTACAACAGAATAACGTTCACTGACTACTCAGTGCCCATATCAGAGGCAGTGAGCTCCTGGATTCTGATCTTCAGGTCAGGAACACTCATTTTATTTTTAAAACAAAGATAACTTGGCTATTTTAAAAAGAAATGTATACATTGAGCTCAAGGTTTTCTTGTTTCATATGAATTCTCTTTTACAGGGAGGTATTTCATGTTCCTAAGAACATGCTGCTTGTTTCTAAGATCTTCTCCCCTCTTCCTGTATGTATTTTGCATGTCATCAATAATGACACTTTAGAGGAGATACCTAGAGTCTTTAACAGGGTGGAGCCATACATATACATGCCAAACAAGGTTTGTCTTTTTCAGTAAGACAATCCCTCTCCATGTTTTTTTACGTACATGCATTGTAGTTTTATATATATATATATATATATATATATATATTTTGTATGTTTTCTGTTTTACTGTTTCACACTCTGTAGCGTGGTTATACATTTGTAGCTGAGGCACATACTGGAGACACACCTGTGTTTGGAGGACAATGGCGATTGCGTCTGATTGGCTCCCGAGAACCCCTACCAAAGCTAGCCAGAGAAACTCCAAGCAATTTTTTTTCAGTGAAAGAGTTGAAAGGTTACTACATTCCTAATCAAAAGAACATCATCTGCAGGTTAGCAGGACATTTTCATTGCTAGATTTTCATAGAGACAGTTATGTTGCATCAAGACTATCTAATCTGCGTGTTTTTCCTACCAGACATGTAATAAAAGTCTCCAGTGATCACAGTGCTACTGTGCAGTTTCAGACCTCTAAATCAGACGTCTACATTAAACTCAGTATCCTAGACCATGAGAAAGAGGTTGCCAGCAGTCAGGGCAAAGGGCATGTCACCATCCCAGTCTACTGCTTCTTAGCCAGCAATGGTTTGTACAAGCACACGCACACACACTTACACATGCGCACAAACTGTATATATCAAAGTCAAAGAAGTTTAAGTATATATATATATAATTTTTTTTTTTTTTTTTACATGTTTTAGACAAAAACTGCATTTATATTTTGCATCGATTACTCCAAGTTTTGTTGCTTATTATTTTCAAGAATTATATTATATTCTTCTTCTTTTTCTTTTTTATTATTGTTGGCAACAGGTGTGTTTCTTAATTTTTTTGTGGAAACCAAGGAAATACAAATGAATAGACAGTTCAAAAGAATAAATGTTTTTTTGAACATTATTGTCACAGTTATGTTCTATTTAATTCATTTTCATGGAGTTTTAGTTTGTTTATCTTCTGTCACATGTTGTCTTTGTTCTAATTTTCCCACCACTCATTAGTTGTCATGGACACTCATCACAGCTGTTTGTCTTTGTCTCATCATGTGTATTTAAGTTCCTCCTTGTGCAATCTTCAGTTGTTGTTATTTGTGTCAACACCGCGGTTGACAGTCTTTGTTTTTTGGACTATATTTTGGATCTAATAAAGACTATTTGGAGATGTAGATGTAGATCTACTACCTGTAGATGTTTTGCTGTGTGAGGATATGCCTTTCAGAAGTGGAAATTACTCCTGCCTCCGATTACTTTTTTTTCCCCCCCCAAGTTTAGAAAAGCTAAAGAAATACATTTGAAAATTTAAAAAGGTAACAACAAAATACTTTAAACTTAAAACGAATTATAATGTATTGATCAAATTAAGAACAAATATTTTGACACTTAAGACACGTTCACATTTCAATACATAAATAAATCACAGATGCAGTCTATCACACATAGATTGTGATATCCCCATAGACTCACACAAACTAAGGTATTGTTTATGCTCATTTTCCTTTGGTCCAAGACTTTTCGTCCACCCACTCCACATTTTGTCTTAACACATATTCACTTTATAAAGTCACTGTCTCAGTTACTTAGCTACAGCCTGACTCTGCCAGCTCTAGAGTGTATTTATAGGGTGTTCATTTGTGTGTGTGTATTGGTTGCAGGCAGTTCTGTGGCCCAGGCGGGGGCGAGGCAGGATCAGGGCAGCCTTACAGCAGAAGGGAGAGTGACAGGAGGGGGCGGAGGAAAGGAAGGGAGTGACCAGCACCCTACAGACACACTGGTACCTGTCATCATAGACTGCTTCTGCTGTCACTTTTGTGTGTGTGTGTGTGTGTGTGTTTGTGTGTGTCCATGTTTATATGTGGTAGCATCTGAGCTTCTAGTTGTACAAGTACTATGAAAAAGTACATGGATTTTTTTTTCAGATTGTGTTTATATATTGAAATTACGGTAGTCTGTTTGCATGTGGATTGCTGATTTATTTTATTTTTTACATGTTCTTGATTCACTGACTTTTTTTTACTTGTCCATGTGTGTCTTATAGTTTCATAAGTATTATATACTGGCGGAGGTGTTACAGGAGAGCTGGCCTATAGATGAATCTCTCTCCCCCTTCATCCAGAAACTCAGAGACATAGAGCGCAGTGAAATGAGAGGTACGGCAAATCTTACACTAGATACTATGATCCCTACCAAACAGCTGTTTTTTTCCAGGCTTTTAGGGCCGTGACACACCAAGCTGACTGTCGGCCGTTGGGCTATCAGTGAGCATCTGTCAAGCTAGTTTTGCAATGTGTTACACACATAGGCGGCAGATGTTTGAATCTGCGTCGAGGCCATCATTGAGACGGAGAGATCACTGTCTGTTCAATTTAGCCAATGCATGAAAATATAAGCGAAAGTGATGAAAGCAAGCAAAGAAGTTAAAATGGCACAGACTGAAGGCTGTTGTTATTTTACGTCACCCCTCTTAAACAAATGCAAATATCTTCATAACAACATGAACCACCTGGAATGAAGAAAGTGAACATCAAGATTGATATTCAAAATGGTAAGCAAGCGCTGTTTGGTTAACACTTGGCATATTTGCAGTCCTAGTTTCAGTTTTCCTTTTTGAATGAACAATATAGACTAGTAATACCTGCTGATACAGACAGATATTTCTTTACATGCAGAACGCACATACTAGATGAGTCGCATGTTGTCTTTGTGGTGTGTTCAAGCACAGCTTTTTGTCCCAAATGCAGCCAATGCAAGGTAACAACACAATCGACTTTCGTCCTGCGAGTTCTTTGACGTTGGCTTGGTGTGTCACGACCTTTAGACTTGAAACTCTGACCCACTGAATAATGCAGTATATTGGACCGATATACTGTTGTCACACTCACGGAGTGGCAGTCACGAGGCCAGGCAGGATCTAAGTGCAGTTTCTTTATTGTGAACCAAGTTACCAAACATCTGAAACCACAAAAAGCGCAATTCCCGGGTAAAACCAGACGTCAATAAACAACTAGAAATGACTAAACACAAAGCTTAAATATACATCAACTAAGGAACAAACAAAACTAATTAACAGGACACACCTGATGGGACTAATGGGGTGATCACGGGACACAGGTGACTAAAATAAAAATATAGGACCACATGGGGAAACAGAACAAACACAGCGACAGTGATCCAAAAACAGAAAGAAACTTAACCCACCACCAAACCCAATTGTCACAACTGCTTCATTGATGAAATTAAATAAAACTAGCTTAAACTGTGTATATATATATATATATATATATATATATATATATATATATATATATATATATATATATATATATATATATATATATATATATATATATATATATGAATTATGTATTTTTAGTATTTCATCTATTTATTTTTTATCTATATTTAATATTATTTAATTTTTTAATATGAAATTATCATATATATTTATCGGTTATAATTATCAATTATAACAGCAAAACAAATTGCACCATCTAGAACAGATGCTAGAAATGTATGCATTATAAAACGCTTTATAAAATACAGAACCATGAGTTGATGTGCCATATTCTGATGATTCAGACTGGATCCACTCATTTCAGAAAACAACTGCTCGCTGACTTTTGTGAGGTTCATGCTATCAAATCTCAAGTGTTGTTTGAGGTTGTTTGTATCAGCTAAACAAGATTCAAAATTCTTCTTGCTGCTGTCATCGATTTATTCATATTTATTGTTTTTGCTTTTTAAAAGTAGATAGCAGGCTTGAGAAATTAAATGAAAAATACAAAAAAATTACAAAAACTGTCATCAATTGTCAAAATATAATGATCTATTATCCTGTTTAGCTTTGATTAGTATTGTGGTGAACATTTAATGCAATCTAATTTTTGCAGACTGGTTTTTGTGTTCATAATAGTTTTGTTTTTTTAACCTTGACCTGGACTCATCTGGCTGTATGCGATCTAAATCTTTGTTCATGTTTTCTCATTCAGTCTGAATAGGCTGACTCTTGTCCCACCTGTGCAGCTTTGATTAACCGAGAGCTGGCTGTCAAAAATATAATGGAAGCCTACTAAATTCATCTGCTTGTCGTAAATAGGGAAATGCGATTTGCTTTGCCCTTGGATGAATGACATAAGGTCTTTTGCTGTTGGTCAGTGCTGGGAAGGGCTGCAAAAAACCTTAATTTTACTGAGGAAAAAAGCTCATAGAACAGGAAGCTCATAGAAATGGAAATGGGAAGGATTGAGATGGAGGGAGAGAAAAATTGAGCACTAGTCTATTGGATGTGAAGAGGTAGTGGAAATGAACTAGTTTGCATGATTGCCTGGCTCCAATAATAACATTAAGATTCTTTTGTCCTCCTGATCCCTTGATATTAAATGTATTCCTTGTTTTTTTCCTCCTTTTTAGAGTGCATCCATAATTTAGATGAATCTAGGTGCTTAAATGTCTCTGATTGGGCTTTTATCAGTTATGTGAGTGTGTGTGTAGATGTGTAATATGTGCACTGTACTTTCATGAGCGTGTGCGTCACACTCCACACGTGCCTCTCATTTCATTTTCAAAAAAGCTTGTGTAAATGGGTCAATGGGAAGTCAAATGAAGTTGGCTCTTGCCCTCTGGTGCCCTGGGAAGTATTTCTGGAGGAAAGAGAATTGAATTAACCCAGTTTAATGGGTCTCAGTGGATTAGGAGCCACCCTGAACATTTACCACACACACCAATCAATAAACGCACATGGGAACCAGGCCCACTGCACTGAACTCGGCCTCAAATGGAAGACTTACAGTATGGATGCCCTTTAGGTTCACAGCTGAAATTACCTCCATGCTTGCTTAGTGTCTGTGGTTTGAGCAGAATTTTATTTTCACATATCCTGTAAATGTGTGCGTGTTTCTATACATATATATTTGTGTGTGTGTGTATGTGTTTATATATAGACTGCTAAAACAAATTATGGGAACACCTAATCAACACAGTAAACGGGTCAAGTAAACTGTTATACAGGTCAGTTTGTCCAGTTAGGAAGCATAAGTGATTGTGAATTAGTTTCATCTGCTTTGGTGCAAATTAAAGTGACAACAGGTTTACTGGAGAGACAACAGCAAGACTAACCCCCAAAAAGGGAATGATTTTTCAGGTGGTGACCATAGACAGTTGTTCTCTCCTTATTCTCCTTGACTGATTTGTCTTTAGTTTTGTTTTTTAGGGTCCTTGTCATTGTCTGTAGCATGAGGCAGTACGTGCAACTCAATCAGGTTATACATCGCAAGGAGGTTTGGTGTGTTGTTCTATCAGCACATTTTCAAGAGCATGGAGGAGATACTGGGGGACAGGCCTTTACATGAGGAGAGTGAAACAGGGACATAGAAGGACTATATACAAGGAGAAACAGGAGGGCCCTACAGAATGACCTCCAGCAGGCTATTGGTGTGCAGGTTTCTGACCAAACTGTCAGAAATACTTCATAAAGGTGGCAAAGGTGAACCATCTCAAATGATGGTGCTATATGGCAACTCATAATGGTTCTTTGTAGCACAATTTGGTGCTATATAGCACTAAAAATGGTTCCCCTATGATTACGAGCCAAGAACCACTTTTAGTGCTATATAGCACTATTTGTTTTTTAGAGTGTAATGCTGGTGCAGAGGGCCTTTGGTTCCTCCTGGTGTATGATAATGCCTGGTCTCATGTGGCTAGATTGTAAGCGGTTTTTAGATGACGAAGGCATTGATGCCATTGACTGGCCCTCATGTTCCCCAGACTTGAATCCAGTTGAAATCCTCTCAAAAATTGTTCCAGAGCATCCAAATCCTCACTGATGCCCTGATTCAGGTCTGGGACGAGATCCCCCAGGACACCATCCGTCATCTCATCAGGAGAATGCCCAGATGTTGTCATGAGTGAATACAGGCACATGGAGCCATACACACGTCTGACTAACATTATAAGTGTTGAATTTCATGCAAGTTGTAAGAGTCTGTTGCTTCAGTTTTTTACATTTATTTTTGATATGATCAGTGTGTTGATTTTGGTTCCCATTGACTGTTGTCACGTAATTCTTTTCTTATCAAATTCTTAGAATATTTAGTAATAAAGATTTTCAAATTAAATATTTCATTAATTGAGATCTAATGTGTGAATCAAGAGTTCCCTTAATTTTTCTGTGTAGTTTTTTTTCTTATTTCATTTTCTTTATAAATATGCAACTTGATGAGTGGGAATATAGAGAGAGTAGTGACATGTTTGTAACACTGTTCTGTCAGAGTCATTTGATGGTGTTCTTATGCATACTGTAGGTGCCCTAAGTAAAGTGTCCAGTAGGATGTACCCTTACACTTAGAATAACTGAAGAAAGTGAAAGAGGTGCAGTTCAGTTTTTAAATAGAGCAATACTGCCATCTAGCAGGATTTACATCAATGTTTACAATTGTAAAAGCCTCAGGAGCCTTTGTATGAAACACTATCAATTAGAGTTTAAAAAAAAGTATTATGTTGTGTGAATACATTGTAGTTGTTATAAATAATAATTAATGTTTTTAAAATCCCAGGGAGTTGGACAGATTATGGAAACATACAGTTACATCTAGTTGTCTCTGCACATGCAGCTATCGAACATACCTTACATTTAATTTTACATTTACATACCTTACATTTTTTAGATATTTAATTCATTTTGTATTACCTTGCCTGTTTAATGTCTCTACTTCACATGTGCAGTCTTTGGGGATATTTTGGATGGCACATCCACACCCGTGGTTGTGGACCAACGAAACAAAGAAGGCCAAAAATCTGCTCCTAAATCAACCAACAAGGCCAAGGAACGTGAAAAGGACAAAGAAAAACTAACATCTAAGTCAAACTCCTTTATAGACCAAGTCAGTACCATTTTTTTGCTCGTACATATATATTTTAAATGTCATTATCAAGTCCCACGATACATTTTAATAATTCGCTCCAAAATTCTGTTGCAGAAAGAGAATATTGATTTTTGAAGGATAATGTGACACTGGATTAGTGATTCTGAATTTTTTTTTTTATTACCTACAATAATACGATATTACAGTTTCATTTAAATTAAAATCAGCCTTGTTGAGTTTAAGGTACTGTGTTCATGTATATGTATGTATATATATAAACTTTGTGTGTTTGTTTGTGCAGAGTTTGGATGTGAGTAAACCTCACTGGATCCTGCGTGTGGTGAGTGACAACAGTGAAGCAGGAAGTATAGAAGTGAAGAAAGACACTGAGATACTGGAGGAAATCAAAGCCATGAAACTGGCCTGGGAAGCAGCAGAGCCCGGCAGAGCAGCAAAGGTACTACATAACTGAAAAGGCACTAGAAGTAAATTGGCCCTGTGTGCTCATACAATTCTGCATGTGTAAATAATTGGTTTGTTTTGAAGGCTCATCAGACCCGACTGCGATATCTCAAAGAGCTGCAAGAACGTGCAGAGAGTAAAGAACCTGTCACTACTGAAATAGGTTACACACTAAGATAGATGCACTGAGATTGTGTTTAATACAGTTGTATCTGGGGATGTTTAGTACATGGAGTAATATATGCTTGTTTGAATTTTGTAGACACACAACCTCAGTCCCAACAGAGTGGAGAGTTCACATGGAACACTGACAAAAATTATATTGATTATGCACCATTTATCAGGTATAACACTTTATTATATTATATTAATAATACTATATTATTATATAGATTTTAATTATATTAGATGTAATTTAAAGGTTTGAGATCAGTGAGGTTTTGTTTTTTAAAGAAATCTTTTATGATAAAAACAGTAATACTGCGAAATACTGTTACAGTTTAAATTAACTATTTTTTTATTTATTTGAATATATTTTAAAATGTAATTTATTCCTGTGATGGCAAAGTTGAATTTTCAGCACCAATTACTCCAGTCTTTAGGGTTTTGTGCTCAGGAAACATTTTCTTATTATTATCTTTGTTGAAAACAGTTAGTGTCTTTGTGTAAACCATTCTTAGATAAAAATTTGATTCCAAAAATTCCAAAAAAGTCTTTACTGTCATTTTTGATTAATTGTTTGCTTACTCACTAAATAAGTTTAATTTATTTCAAAAGAAGAAAAAAAAGTAATTTATTACAAAAGAAAAAAATAGATAACCACAAAGTTTTGAATGGTATTACATACGTCCTTCTCTTGTTTCAAAGGAAGTCTTTGCCACAGCCTTGTCTAAAAGATGAAGAGCTGGAGGAGGAGCAGAGAAGGGAACGCGCTGAGAAGTTCCAAAGTTTCCGTCTGATCTGGGACAATATTCTGGAACAGCGAACACAGGAAAAAATTTCACGTAAGGAAATGATGAAACGACAGCTGGAGACTTACATTGGCTTTCAGGTTTGTGTGTTCATACTATAATTGCAGATTTACACCACACTAATCAAATTTTTGTATGCATCTGTACCTAGTCATATTCATTAAAAAAACTATTAAAAGTCATATTCATAAAAAAAACAATTGTGCTGAAATAGTTGCAAAGGGAAACATTTTGAGTTCTTGTTTTAGGACACAATGGATGCATATCGGCAAAAGATGCTGCAGGCTCGTGAGGCATTCCATTCTCACATCCTTCAGGGGCAGTCGCAAAACAAAATGGAGGAGCCACCTATTGAGACAGTCGAACGGGTTGAGCTAGAGAAAAACCCTATTGTGGTCCAGTCAAATGGACAAAGAAGTGGGGGCAAAAAGAAGTGAAATGATTGACCACTACTTCATAGCAATATAATAGTCAGTCAGTCAGTCTAATATTACACTTCTTTTTATTACGAATATTATATTGCTTGTGTTTTGAAAATATATCAATATAAAGATTCTTTTGTAGCAAGTGAATCCAGTTTGTAAGATTAGCATGCAGAGTCACCTCTCACTGTCAGGTTATCTTAGTCTGTGATTCTTTATTTAAATGGTTACTGTCAGGATTGATTTGAGTAGCTCTGAAGGATAGCCTGTCTCAGAGTTGCTGATTTTTGCTTCCCAGAAGATGTGGTAAATGTACTTCTGGAAAATTATAGTTCCAACATTCTTGCTTATTGCTAAATGACAATGTAATGTGATTAAAAGAAATACTTTAAATAAACACTTGATGAATCTCCCCAAAAAGTAATTACTTCTAATTGAATAATTAAGCTATAATAAATTATTTGCCATGTTTTCCAGCATATAACCCGCAGATGCAGATAATCCGCACCCTCAAGTAGCCCGCCGTTTGGGGGGCTGTGTAAAAAAATTGTTGGCATAACCCGCACCTTTATATAACCCGCACCCATAGATTCATGATTTTTTTTGTGTAAGTTCACATTTCGAATGTTGCTCGCATGATGTCAATTATCCATAACTGTTCAGGCTCGGTACACAGTGCTTGTGTGCGAAATTCAAACAATAAGAAAACAAACACAAGTCAGAATGAACAAAAAGAAAAAGCAGTCTCTCCCGCTGTGCAGCAGCACGTCCCTTAAGAAGCGTATTCTACAGGTGTTGATCATCGGATGAGATGAGAAGAGCACGCCCTCATGGCAGCACAGCCAATCACGTCTTCTTGCATGATTGACAGGTCAGACAGCCTATCAGCGCCACCTGTCAGAGTGATAGTATAAGGGCCAGAGACAACAACCCTCGCAAGAAAGAAAATACCGTAAAAAAAACCTTATGTCCTTAGGGACGTAACAAATATATTGAAATATTATTGAGTGTAAAAAATGTGTGATACAACCCGCACCCTTGTATAACCCGCACCCCCTGCAGGGCTTGTAAAATCTGGTATAACCCGCGGGTTATATGCGGGAAAATACGGTAGTTTGTTAAATTTTCCAGCGATTGAAGTATGATCTGAAATCACTCCAATGTATTAATATTCCATCTTCGCAATATCAAGGCCATCTTTTCGAGGCCAGCAGCTTTTAGGTATGATCTTTATATATCATCCATCTAATATTTTACTGTAGCTGTCTCAATTCATAGACTGCATCCTTCAAAGGACATGGACTTCAATTGTTAAATGGGACGTTTTCTCTTGTTGTCAACATTTTAACCACTTCAAACGTAAAAAACAACAACATTTGTCTCATTAGATATTCGAGTAAACCCAATACTTTAACTAAAGTGTAATTCGGCAATTTCTAAACAACAACAAAAAAAAAACTCATCAAGGGTGCGCAATGAGTTCTAGGGTAAGCTAGGTGATGAATGATCCATCTGTTGTATCCTGCATTGCACGGGAAACAAAGGATGCATTTCAAGGAGCCTTCAAATTGGGACAGCCTTTATCATGCCGCTTTGACGCAATCGGGCTTTCGAAAGCAGCCTTCAAAGGATATAGACCCTGAATTGGGAAGCTTATGTGTATATGGTTTAAGATGTATGTTAAGGACCCAATGAAATGACTTGATGAGCTCATTTCTCTTTCCTTTGCTGACGTTTAAATTAGAGCATATATTGGGCATCTCTTTTTAATAGCTATGTAGTTATGTCAAAGCCATGAACCGCCACTTGCTACTTGCTTCAGTTTCAGGTGGTAATAGGGAACTTTCTCAATGT
This sequence comes from Rhodeus uyekii, assembly GCA_037043235.1. Taxonomy (NCBI): domain Eukaryota; kingdom Metazoa; phylum Chordata; class Actinopteri; order Cypriniformes; family Acheilognathidae; genus Rhodeus; species Rhodeus uyekii. The sequence goes on along the minus strand of JAWRVZ010000012.1, from coordinate 373,040 downwards.
AAAGAACATTTGAATTGACAAAATTGCATATTGCAGAATGAATCATCAATATTCTTGGACCATTTTCCAGGAAACGAATGCATATACAAAACATGGCAAAAGATAGATTTTTATTTTACGGGGTCCTTAATATATAAATTAATGTCATTGATGCATTAGTTTCCACTTCATACTGATATGTGAGATGTTCTGAATCAGTAAGAGCGAGCAACCTTAGTTATTGGTCCTATTGCAATCCTTTGTATTTTTTGTTTTTGAAGCGGTTTTGGGAGGTTTCCTCCAGGAGATATTATTCCAATCCAGTTGACATTAGAGCATTACTCACAGCCGCTCATAAGATGTCTCTGTTCATCAGGATAATTGAGGTTAAATCTTCTTTGTCCCTCCTCTCTCTCGCTCTCTGTCTGTTCTGCTGTTCTCTCATCCCTAAAACAAACCTAGACACACAAGCTTGAGTTGGGGTGTTTTTCTCTCTGTCTGTGAAGCAAAACATCTGAAGTAACGTAGGGTCAGGGAGATGTTTGTTTGTTACCTGTTCTCCTCAGTGTGCAATCTGTTCTCTTCCAGCTCACATCCCCAGAAACCATACAAGGAAGTTAATCCATTAAGTCACAGACAGAATTTACACATGCAGTCCCAACATGACCTTTTCCCCCCCCCTTGTATTGCAGTCCAGTCAGCTCCACATAAGGAATGCGGAAGTACCTCTCACTCCCAGGTTATCTTACTCTGTGATTCTTTATTTAAATGGTTACTGACAGGATTGATTTGAGTAGCTCTGAAGGATAGTCTGTCTCAGAGTGGCTGATTTTGCTACACAGAAGACACGGCAAATGTAGTTCTGGAAAATTATAGTTCCAGTTTTGCTTATTGCTAAATGACAATGTAATGTGACTTAATATGTATTATTGGAATAGTCAGCTGTGATTAAATTATTTATGTTATTGCTATTTTACCAGCATTTGAGCCATAATCAGAAATCACTTCAATATAATATTAAACATCCATCTTCGCAGCAGGTGACCAGCAGCTTTTAGGAACATTCTTTATATGACATCCATTTCATATTTTACTTTAGTTGCGTATCAATTCATAGGCTGCTTCCTTTGAAGGAAATGGATTTCAAAGGTCACACTGGATCACACAGCTCCACATAAGGTATGAGGATTTCAGATATTATGATACAATAGGGAAGAAAAGTCTATTGCAAATTTCATTTCAAGCCGAATTTAATTCTGAGAGATACAAAAAGACTGCTGAAATATATATTTTTTTTAAATAAGACAATGATGAAACCAAATAATAACTCTCTACTAAAGGATAATTTCATTACGCCCTGATAATTTACACCAGTAATATGCGTGTGTATGTGGTGCATAGACCCCCAGAGCAGTAATATGACACCTAAATATTCAGGTGAACATACACCAATATTAGTTTATGAGACAAATCCCTGCTGTTTATGTGATTGAAAAATGATTGTGTGCTGACAGCAATAAAACAGCACCCCCATCTGCACATAATGGAACTTTCTGTACAGACTCTGATAACACACTCTGAATGATAGCACTTAATTGAGAAGGTTTCATAACTGCATTAGCAATGGCCCAAAGCAGCATTTCAACCTTGTAATTGTGAAAAGGTGTTTGCACTTTTAACCCTCGGATATGAAATCATGTTCCGATTCCGAAGCAGGTTAGAACCGCATTTATGATAAAGACATACAGATAAGATCCGATACAGAGTTAGAAATGAACAGCTTGTTGTTTAGCAAGTAACAGCCCATCATAAACCACCCCGTAGCCAATTCTAAAGATTTAATTGGTCATGTCAATCACAGTGCTGATTGCCTATAGTATACCAAAAACTAATTCCCTACTTAACCTTAACCAAGGAAATTAGCTGCAGACCAGGATTTCAGGAAATGGTTTTCCCCAAAGTGTTCGACGCAGCGTCTTGTTCCCTCTTCAGGGAACTATGGTTACATACGTAACCTGAGACGTTCCCTTTCAAGGGGCCTCGTGCTGCGTAGAACGCTTCCCCAAAGCGTTCGACGCAGCGTCTCGTTCCCTCTTCAGGGAACTATGGTTACATACGTAACCTGAGACGTTCCCTTTCAAGGGGCCTCGTGCTGCGTAGAACGCTTCCCCAAAGCGTTCGACGCAGCGTCTCGTTCCCTTTTCAGGGAACTATGGTTACATACGTAACCTGAGACGTTCCCTTTCAAGGGGCCTCGTGCTGCGTAGAACGCTTCCCCAAAGCGTTCAACGTAGCGTCTCGTTCCCTCTTCAGGGAACTATGGTTACATAAATAACCTGAGACGTTTCCTTTCAAGGGAACTTGCGCTGCGTCGAAGGCTTCCCCAAAGGGTTCGACGCAGCGTCTCGTTCCCTCTTCAGGGAACTATGGTTACATACGTAACCTGAGACGTTCCCTTTCAAGGGAACTTGCGCTGCGTCGAATGCTTCCCCAAAGCTGAGACGGTTTACCCTATTTACATTTGAGGGGAAAACGTTTTAGAAAACCATAGTATAGTGCACAAGACTTTGCAAAAAGCGCAACTCAAAAGTCAAACATGCCTGTTTACATAGGAAAAGTGAGTGATGCCTTAACCTTTACAGTGTTCATGCAGTCAAAGCAACTTTTCACATTAATTGAAATATCAATCAGTGATGAAAAACGGCTTGAGTAAAGAAAAAGCTTTATTCTTACATGTCATGCGCCTGCCCGGATTATGACCAGTTAGTTACTCCTACTGTTTACTGCGATTCACAGATTCACTTTAGCTAATCTTAATGTCAGCTGTCTTACACGTCTTATCACCCCTAGTTGAAGCATCTTACTAGGTCAGAGGAATAGTCAGATAATATTAGGCTAACTATAAGTGCACCTTAACCTCTCCGCTCTCCATTTTATTTTGTTTCTATGGTTGTCTCTCCCATCAGACTGAATGAATGACAGCTGTCATTTAAAGTTATCTAAAACCAGGGAGGTGTTTGATCAGTCTTGTTGATGGCAATGATTTGTGTAGATGTTAGAGAATGCCCTTATACACTGCCATTTGGCATCTTTATTATGCTGAGATGCTATTGACAGGAAGCCCTGAAATAGTTTTTTGACTTGGCAAAGAATAAGGAGAATGGAGAGAACAGAGGTCTCCTGGCTACTCTTATGCTGTAAGCAGAAGCTGTAATAGTATTATTTTGAACCCTGACAACACACAAGGCATGCCATTCAACCTTTGGCAATCACTTTTCTTCTCTTCATCCCTTTTGTGTTTGAGATACTGTGGGAGCTTTTAGAGTTATGTTAGAAAAGTGAAGAACCGAAACTTCCTATTCTATTGGTCTTTAGTTCTGGAATAGCTTTTGTTCTAAATGAGATCCTAACTTAAATCACCGTGATAGAACGATTCTGTAATACATTCAAATTTAAAAGCGCTTCCTCGGTTTAGACTATATTTAGACAAATACTCCAAATTAGAAGATTTGAACACATTAAAAGTGTAATGCTGTAGCCTATATCAGACTCCATATTAGAACGTGTCAGCTCAGAGATTTATTGTCCAGTGGAAAAGAATGAACATAGCTTATTGTATATGAATACTTATAATATCAATACTTTGTATGTTGTATATCAATACTTAATCCACAAAGCTCATGACAATTTGTCCTTGTCTTTTCTGTTAAAATAGTCTCGTTTAAATTGAGCATCATTTCTGTCCTTCTCTATCTTATTGTGCTATTTACATTGCAGCTCTGCCTCCAAAGCTCACCGATGGGTGTTTTGTATCATTGCCAGCAGCCTGCAGTTTAGTCATCACAGTGAGTTCATCTGTATGTGTGTGTGAATGTGTCTGCTGAGAATTGTTGATGGGTGTCTTATCGCATCTGTTGATTATTCCTGCTGATAGCAGATGTGTTGCAATGAGTGCAAATGAGACAACCTCCCTCTCTTGTCTCTCTTCATGTTCCTCCTTGTAGCCCCGACTTTTAGTTGTCAAGCCCGTTCACCCACACACATATTGACCTATCTATCTAAATGGGGACATACTGTGCCATACTGTAGTTTCCATGTAATTCTAACTACATCATTTTTCCAAATGAAGATGCCACAACAGATGCTGCTGGAATTAACTTAAGGAAGCTCTTCCACCCCAACTTGCAACTACAAAACTAAACCATCCAATATAAAAGTTCCTTTCTTGGAAATATAGTGTTAGAGGAGAAATCCAGTTTCTGTAGGCCTTCAGGTCATCATAGGTCACATAGTCTTAGCATCATACTTCAGAAGTTTTGAAGTTGCCATCTGATGAAGTTGCCATCTGTTGAATTCAATTGAATTTACGGGTGACGTGTGTGTTGTGTTCTTTAACGGTCCACCTAGAAACAAAGGCATCATGATGCTAAACCCCCTCATGGAAGAAGAAAGTCTCATGTGACATTGAGTGCTTATCATAATCGGCTAAACTCTGAATTTTCAAAATTATGTGAAGTTCACGGCATAGACTCTTTAAAATAGGTCCAACATTTTTACACACCAGTCGGTTGAACACCATGAGAAAGAAATATAGTTGATACTTACTAGGATAATTCACCTAAAAAGGGATATTTTTTCATCATTTACTCATGTTGCTTCAAACCTGCAGGACTTCTTTTCTTATGTGTAACATAAAAGAAACGTCAGTGGGGTCAAATGTTGTTTGTCAGGCAGGTTTTTAAAATGACATGTGGGTGAATAAATTGTGACAATTTTGGGGTACCTTTAAACTGTACCTTTAAACATTATTTTGTACATCAAACATTTCTTTTGCATTAGTGGCTGAAAATATTACTATTTCTGAAAATTGAAAACTCAGATGCCTACTCAGTTCATTAGGATCCTGTTGATGCATTATTTACAACGGTGATACAGAATCAACATCTGTTCATGAAACAGATGAAGTACACAGGCTGAATTGGCTTTCATAGGCATGGATGAATAGAACCAAAGTGGCTCTTTTTGAAGATCTCTTTTGTGAAAAGCACTTGCAAACCTGTAAAATAAAAATTGGCAATGTGATCACATTCTGGATTCATGTTAGGAAGCTGTGCCTATTTAAAACAAATGTAGCTCTCATAATGCATTTTGCTAATGCCTTGTGTTGTGTGTGTGTGTGCTTGTAAATGTGTGACTTTATTTGTTATTGTAGTCACAATGATGTCCCTTTAAAGCCATGTCGCACCCAGCTCTCTCCCTGTAGGATTAGGGGTGGATTAATTTGAATACACTGTTTCTTATAACAGTTTAATATTAAACACACTTTACATTCCCCTCAGTTTAAACCCCTGTGTTTAATCACAGACGACAGACATTTGCATATTGAAACACTTATGAATGATTCATAACTTGTTAGAGGTCATCAAAACAAAATAATAATGACATGGCCGTTCTGATTAAGAAGTAAAGCACACAATTGCTGTGTAATCATCATGAGCTTGAGTAAAATAGGTGCCCAATTCAATGAAAAGGGTTGTTTTAAGCATGCCAAGGGGAGAAGGGTGTCTTATTAGGCAACTGACATCATAGTGTATTGTCACAGTTAGTTTAGTTTTCATTCTGGTTTTGTTATCTGTCTTGCTTTAGTTTATTGTTTTCACATTAGTCACCTGTGTCCTGTTGTTGATTCGTGAATACCCGGTTGTTTTGTTTCTGTTTGGAAGTGCATGTACCTGAGTACATGTTTGTTTATCTTGGTGTCAAATAAATGAAAGCTGCTGAAAGCATTCTTTAGAAATGTTGGCCCATATTGATAGGATAGCATCTTGCAGATGAGGGCACAAACGGGAGGTTCCACCACATCCCAAAGATGCTCTATTGGGTTGAGATCTGGTGACTGTGGGGGCCATTTTAGTACAGTGAACTCATTGTCATGTTCAAGAAACCAATTTGAAGTGATAGAAGCTTTGTGACATGGTGCATTATTCTGCTGGAAGTAGCCATCAGAGGATGGGTGCATGGTGGTCATAAAGGGATGGATATGGTCCGAAACAATGCTCAGGTCGGCCGTGGCATTTAAACGATGCCCAATTGGCACTAAGGGGCCTAAAGTGTGCCAAGAAAACATCCCCACACCATTACACCCCCACCACTAGCCTGCACAGTGGTAACAACGCATGATTAATCAATGTTCTCATTCTGTTTACGCCAAATTCTAACTCCCGTCTTTATGTCTCAACAGAAATCGAGATTCATCAGACCAGGCAACATTTTTCCGTCTTCATCTGTCCAATTTTGGTGAGCTTGTGCAAATCATAGACTCTTTTTCCTATTTGTAGTGGAGATGAGTGGTACCCGGTGGGGTCTTCTGCTGTTGTAGCCCATCTGCCTCAAGGTTGTGCGTGTTGTGGCTTTACAAATGCTTTGCGGCATACCTCGGTTGTAACGAGTGGTTATTTCAGTCAAAGTTGCTCTTCTATCAGCTTGAATCAGTCGGCCCATTCTCCTCTGACCTCTAGCATCAACAAGGCATTTTCGCCCACAGGACTGTTGCATACTGGATGTTTTTCCCTTTTCACACCATTCTTTGTAAACCCTAGAAGTGGTTGTGCGTGAAAATCCCAGTAACTGAGCAGATTGTGAAATACTCAGACCGGCCCGTATGCCACCAACAACCATGCTACGCTCAAAACTGCTTAAATCACCTTTATTTCCCATTCTGACATTCAGTTTGGAGTTCAGGAGATTGTCTTGACCAGGACCAACCCCTAAATGCATTGAAGCAACTGCCATTTTATTGGTTGATTAGATAATTGCATTAATGAGAAATTGAACAGGTGTTCCTAATAGTCCTTTTAGGTGACTGTGTGCATATATGTGTGTGTGTACATATATATATGTATATATTGAAATTAACCTCTCCTTAACCTCCTTAACTGCTGACATGATTTTTGGATCACATGCCACTTAAGGCGATGTAAGTAACTGTCACGGTCTTGTCCTGTAGCATTTGTCATGTCTGTTTCCCTTTGTTTCTCTTCCAGGTCATTCACACCCTCATTAGCGTCTAATCATTACCCAAGTATTGTCAGCTGTGTTAATCCTGTGTTTGCCCATATATACCTGCCCATGCTTCCCCCTTGTGTTTGCAAGTCTTTGAATTTGTGTGAAGTTACGTGTACCTCTGTCGGTGTGTGGATGGCATTTCGTGGTTTGCCCAAGCCTCATGTCTTGCCAAGCCATGCCATGCCATGTATATTCAGGTTTGCACCACTGAGTGCCTTTTCTGTTTCTTATCAAGTCTTTTTGTTTCTCGTTCTTTATTAAAGTATATTTTGTTGAGATCCTCGTGCTCAGTGCCTTGATCTGCATCACGCACCCTCGCTCTCGTGACAGTAACGTAATGCATTATTTTTAAATTTACAACAAAACATCTGAGTAACTGTGAAAATGTAAGCCTTACATTTTTATTAAACACATAACTATGTAGTAAAACAGTGGTGATATGACTAAATAAAGAACGAATTAACATATTAGTTACATAACACTGAACGTGTCAAGGATTGATGATGTAATAGTAGTGTGTGTCCGTTTTTAATGCATCTTAACTGCCATAGAGTCTGAAATTCTACAGTGTGTATCATGTTCATACAGTCTGACAAGCAACAGTCGTAAAGGACTCTGATAAATCGTATGTTCACTTAGCTTTAGTCATGCTTCTTTAAACTTTGGCCACTTCTCAGAGAACTACATTTACATTTATGCACTTGGCAGACGTTTTTATCCAAAGCGACTTGCATTGCATTCAAGGTATGCATTACCATTCTAATCAGTTCCTGCTTTCACTGGGAATCAAACCCATGACATTGGTGTTGCAAGTGCCACGCTTTACTGTTTAAGCTACCAACTATCCACAGATTAAATTAGGAGGGTCCTATCAAAGTCTTTAAACTCAATCATATATCCACTTAATGCTGAATGCTAAACTGTCTTTCTTTCTCTTTATTTTTATGAATAATAGGGAGCAGAGTGATTGAGAAACATGAAGTCATTGATGTCCCTGCCTGTGGTTTATGGAGAGCTGGTGATTGGTCAGAGCCTCATACGTACATGAGGATGGCCCTTACCTTATAAGGGTCTCTTCAGCCTCTCCCAGGGCCTGATAAGGAAATGCATGCAACGCTTATCTCCATTGTTACAGTATGAAAGGGTAGAGAATCAAAGGGATCTATTCCAAACCTCAGTGAAAGTCTGTTCATTTTCATCAGCGTGGTTTTCACAGGTGACTTTATTTACATATACTGTGATTTTAACTTTTAATTTTAAGTATGTTTACTAATCAGTCCATAATATCCTAGGATTTTATAATGATATCGATGTAATCTAAAGTACATAGTGACCCTAAATTGACATGTATTACATGCATTGCCTTTTTGTTCATTATTTTATTCTATGCAACTTTCACTGCATCCAAGTTAAACATTTTGTTTATTCCCTGTGATTAAAAATCATAACCTTTGGGTTTCTTGCACTATCCTGCACCAATTGAGCTACAAGATCCTTTCTTTATTTTAATCTTAATCTTTAACAGGCCTATTCTTGATATGTAGGATATTTGTAAAACATCTCTCCCAAAACAGTGTAAAGAGCGGAAATGTTATTTGGAGTCATTTAATTACATTTATTGTAGTTATTTATCTGTTATGTTAGGGAAAATGTACATCTAGCCGGTTGTTATCGTAGAATAAACCCTGACAGGGTGATTAGGACCCCCACTCAAAGAAGAGTCTTGCATCACCCTCAAGGAGATTATTCAGTGAAAACAACTGGCTGGATGTACATTATCCCACTTATTACACGGTTACTTGCCACATAAGTAAGTAATTAGACATGAAATATTGATCTGAGCTGAAATATTTTATTAGCTCTTTAAACACAAAGCTTCCTTAGAGAGAGCCGTTGCTGGCAGATGGACATTTAAGGGATACGGTACAGTCATACCACTTATTTCACCACATAAATAGTTACGGGGATAAGCGAGCCGTGTAAAAATGAGTTATAAAATAATTCTCAATAAGGTGCTATAGGTTTTAACATTGCGTGAATATGATATATAATGGCTTTCCTGTAGCTCAAACTTTAGAGTGTGACGCTTGCAACGCCAAGGTCATGGGTTCGATTCCTTGAGAAAGCAAGATCTGATTAGAATGTCAATGTGTATCCTGAATGTAATTTAAGTCTGCCAAATGCATAAAATGTTAAATATTCATTAACTGTAATTAATCTGACATGTTTTCCAACAAGTAAGTATCTGATCGCAAAGAGTTAACTTGGCCTTCATTGAACAAGTGCAGAAGTCAATTATCAGCGACAAACTCTTAAACAGCAATGGCAAGAATGATTGTTGAGCCATTGTGACCTCTATTTTCTGACCTTCTCTATCTCACATCAGACAAAGCAAGAACGAGATGGTTGGCAAACCTTTATAATGGTCTTTTTGTCAAATTAATTGTCTAGTTAAATGTCCAATTGTACAAATGATTATCTTCATTAGTGGTGGTTTTATACTGATTTCAGTTTACCTTAAATGATAAATATCTGTCAAATATCTATTATATCCTGCTAAATAACATTTTCATATCATATTTATAGCTATAACTTGTTTAAACAATTGAACAAAGACACACTAAGATACATTCAGAGAAGAGTGTTTTTTTCCTTTGCAAAATAATTGTATATTATTATGTTATCTTGAATTGTTTTCATAAATTAATGATGGTGCATGAGTTATTTTATAATTGTTTTTCTGTTTAAAATTTGGCTGAAAAAATGTAATATTCCTTTTTAGTTTATTTGTATCACTTTTCACAAAGCAAATAATTTCAAAACAGCTTCACAAAAAATGCATGTTTAAATGCTAAATGTCAATAATAATATGCTGTTTTATAGCAGGCTTACATTTTTACATTTATGCATTTGGCAGACGCTTTTATCCAAAGGTTTCAGTCAAAACTGGTTACAGTTGACACTATAGGAGCACTAAAAACACCCTTTGACCAATGAATCAGTCATTCACATTACTGGATGAGTATTTGCTGTTTTTTTATTATTATTATAATTTATATTGTTAAATGTTTTAGATCAGATAATAACTTGTATTATCTTACTTATCTTTTTTGAGGTTTGCTTAAAATGTGCTTATTTTCAGGTTTTCCACGATCATGGAGCCCATTTCTTCCCACAGAACAACCATGGAAAGCTTTTTTTGTATCCAACACTTAAGGTATGTGCCTAGACATCACCCCTCATAAATAGTCCTATTCTTAGAAGAAGAAGAACAACTTTCCCTGTCAAATCCATTTTTCAAAGTGCAGGCAATCTAATGAATAGATATATATGTGATGACTTGGAGAGGCTGATGCGCTTTCCATCCTGCATCCCTGCGGCTCCAGGTGCAGAGTCCCGCCCCTAATTTCTGCAATGTGACGCTGGGCTCACTCAGCGCTCCACAGTCTTGCCTGGTCACTAGGAAAAGCGTTTGGAAGGCGGTTTCAGTAGTCATCTAAACTGGACTGCGCATGCGCGGCTCTGCAGCGGTGTTTCCGCGTTGAGTGGCGAGGAGTACTAGAGAGAGAGAGAGAGAGAGAGCGCGAGCGAGCGAGCGAGAGAGAGAGAGAGAGAGAGAGAGAGAGAGAGAGGGAATTTGAGACGCAGCGGGACGCATAGTGAGAATAAACGGACAGCCCACAAACGCTAATAAAAAATATACAAGTCAACGCTCACAACTCAAGCCTTTAGCCATGGAGGATACGGTGGAAAACATTTTAAAATGTGAGGTTTAAATAGAGGTGCTGCAGAAACGAGCGAGAGCGGCTTTCCCCCTCATCATCCACGGCTGATCTCGACTCATGTGCTCCCGTGCTCCTCCGTCACTCGCACCGGAGCGAAAAATGAAGAAGTTCAATATCCGTAAGGTGCTGGACGGCTTGACGGCCGTATCGTCCCCTTCTCCATCCTCGCAGCTCGGAGCCAAGGAGAACGAGCTCATCCCGGAGACGCTCCAGTCCGAACACTTCCAGCTTTGCAAGGTGGGGAAGCTATAAATGAACGTGGAACGTCACCTGATGTGGCTTTTTCTCTAATAACGCAAGTGCTTTTATCTGTGTGCTAAGTGCCACTTAATGCAGGCTGTTTAACACTTTACCCACATACTTATAGAATACAGGTAGCCTTTGCCTTTTCTGGGTGGAAGATGTGATGCATCATAACGTTGTAATGGAAAAATTAATATTTTCTAAATCTGTATGGGAGCGTTATTTATGTCGTATTTTTTATAGCAAAAACAAACCATTGCAGTGTCCAGTATTTTTTGGTTGCGCAGCAATGGAATGTTTAATTTTTAATTTAAATTTATTTTTATTTTTTTACATTAAAACGCTCCAATATGTGAGGTTATATACACGTTATACTGTCATAGGCTACTCTTTCCACTCAAACCAAGACTACATTTATTTTTCTCCCCAACAAGCTGTGCGTAGAAAGAGCTGACTCTGTGTTTGGAAAATGCGCACAAATGCGTAAAATATTCATGCGTGACACAGAGACTCTTTTATAATCACACGTTTGATTTTGCTGTCTTCCGTTTTCCCTTCACAGTATTCAGCGTTAAACATGATGCTACTTTATTGAAGCGTCCGAATCATGCGTGGTTATAGAATGAAGCTGGGATGTGAGGGAGGGGGGGTAAACAACCCATTTCTTGCATAATCTGCTGTGCTGGGATTAACGTTTCATTTGCAGAGTTGGGTTTTTCTTTTAAACCCTAAACCATTTTTAAAATCCCTAAACCGTTGTTTACCCCTAAACCATCGTAGGTGCCTAAAATGTTATCTAGGTTGGTTTTGAGACACGGCTATAGTGTGTCATGAATAGGCCTAGTTGAAGTGTTGGTGGGTTTTAGCTGCCCTCACTAAATTAGATCTGGCAGCACAATGGATGAAGTTAATAGTTCTCTGTGAGAAACGGAATCTGTGGAGGTTTCTCTTCTTCTGCGATATTAGATTATGAGCCCCACACACGTGACGGTACTGCAGATGTGATTGGTACATTGATTCATCTCTGTGATTCACTGTTCACTAAACCGTTTCATTCAGTCAAACGTGTTACAGGTTACCTCGTTACGACAGTAGGTGGCGACAAGTGCATTTTATGTATTGAGTGCAGGGCTTGACATGAACACCCACCAACCAGATGCAGGTGGATTTCATATACCAATATATATGATTTTTTTTACTTGTAGATTTTTAAAAGGGCATCTGAAACAATAAGCTAAGTGCAAATATCTGAAACGCTTCCAATACTAATTTCCCACAGATTAGATACACGATACCAGCTGTGTTTTCTGGCTCGCTCATCTCTCTGACAGCGAGTTGACACGCAAACCTGCCTCCCGTCACTCATTTCATTTGATGCGGATGAAAATGGTTAAAGGGCATGAATTTCGGAATGATGTTAATTTGACTTATTTTTTTGTAGCTTTTTCTATAAAACCACCTTTCAGTACTTAATTGAGTTATTTTGTTGCTGCTTATTGCGCTTAAACAGCCTGTTTCACACAAAATGTCAGTCCTGCCAAGCATTCACGTAAAACTATTCACGTCAGTTAGGTTTTTTATTTAACGTAAACAGTTGGGAAAGAAAACGTGTGACATTGTAATGGATCTGAGCCTCAGGTCTTAAAGTGACAGTGGCCTAAAATACCTGCTACCAAATTATGAGATAATATTAATATATCTATATGGCAGTTTTTTCCCCCATGTTATCAATGTTAAAATTGTGGCCAGTGAAAATGCTAAGTGGCTTGTAAATTTGTAAAACCACTAGCCACAGTTCATTTCAAGCCACTGTGAATCAATTACTCAACCGATTTCATTTGAACACAGAGTTGTTCACAAAATTTGCATTCAAAATTGTGTGGAGATCTGCTGTGATATTAAAAATGACAAATGACAGCATAACTGTCTTTTTATCCTCCACTGCTAGGCAGTTAAGATCATGAAAAAAATACTACAATAATAACCTAAATAAATGTACAATAACGCTGCATCGTTTTCAGCTGATAATCGCGAATGACAGCCCAGTTAATTTAATTCGTTCATAAAGAAAGGACTCGTTCAGTCCAAACAGCAACTCATTCATCGAGGGGGCGTGTTCACTCACTGCATTCAACCAATGAAACGTTTCTTCACAGCCTACACTCGAATGCTATTTGCTGTCGCTGTTGTCAGTTTTTGAATGCAGGCGGAAAACAGTCACATTCGCTTGTAATACGAATCCTGAAAACACGTCAAATAATCTTTTTTATAATTAGGTTATGAGATTTTAGAGTATGTTTTCAAACCCATTTCACAATTAGTATTTTCAAGAATATGGTATTATCTTTAAAGGTGCTTTTATTTAGGGCTAAATGATTTTTGACGGGAGAATGTTGACATAAGTAAGAGTTCAGTTTTTATAAAAATGGTCGTAAACATTAATGTCGATACAGTTGTTTACCACTCTCTAATTAATCATTTGCCACGAGGTTACGTGAGTGATTTTATACTGGCTTTGGCCTTTTTATTAGGACTAAATTAAATAGTCGTTTATGAAGCCTGGATTAGTTTGATATTTCATTCATAATTATTGTAAAGAAAAATGAGAGAGATTGGTGAAGGATGGAGTGAAGCTTGTTGCAGGTACCCGTCCCTACGAGCGCAGCTTACGTAACACGCTCTAGCCACTAAACAAACACACAGAGACAGAGAGGCTGTGTCTCAAACCCTAGTAAGCTGCCTGACTAAACAGCATAATGGGTGTGCCTTTGATGCTCGGCAATGCTATCTATGTAGGCACCCCCTAGGATTTAAAACACACAGAGAGAGAGGGGGAGAGAGAGAGTGTGGGGAGAGGGAGAGGGACGATGACAGCTGTTAAGCAGAGGGCAGTGCTATAAACCTGTAGCGACCATTGTTGTTCTCTGGATACAATGCAGCAAGGTCCCTGTTCTCACTGCCTCACTGTTTTGGTCTATCTATAGCAAATTCAGGGTTGTTCGGGCAATTCAAAGGACTGGGGAATTAAAATATTTGGAAATATTCCGTTGAAACTGATATTGAATTGATAGGGAATTTTCCCTGAAGGGAAGTTTGACTGTGGTGCTGCACAAATACCCAATGCTTTGTCACTTTTTTGTCACAAATCACTATATAAATAAGAGCATGAATAATAACACCATGTAAAACTGGTGTTGTTTTAGTATTATTTATACTATAGTAGTATTTATTCATATTTTGCTTTTATTTTCATAGTTTTCCGTTTTTATGTAAATATCTGTTTAGTTTTTAATAAATATTTATGTGGTGTTAATTTTTTCATTTCTGTTTAGCTTTCATTTATTTCAGTACTTTTAGTACTTAAACATATCAAATTAAAATGAAAATTAAATTTTTACATTTTTAAGCTAATATTTTATTGTATGTTTATTTAAATGACTGAAAATGATTTCTTATCATTTTAGTCTATCAGTGTCATCCATGGGGTGTGAGTGCGATGCGGAAACAGACTCGGAAATACGAATCACAGTCCCAAACGAATCACACTTTATTAAAAAAAACGAAAACCAAAATACTTTAAATATACAACATAAATGGCACTTAACCGTGCAAACCTCGGAAAACTCGGAAGGAGAACCTTCCACACTCGACAGGAACACGGAACATGACAAAACGCAGGACAAAGGAGCACAGGAAGGTATTTAAGGACAAACATGGGATTAGGGACAGCTGACAAGACTTCAGGGAGTGATTAGACACAGACGGGAGTGTGAAGGACCTGAAAGATACATAAAGGGACCTGGAAGGGAACAATGACAAGACGGGACCGTGACAATCAGTAATATATACATAATTATTAATATATAAATAATAATGCTTTTAAAAACTTTTTCTCTTCTTAATTGATTCTCAGACTGTGCGCCATGGCTTCCCCTATCAGCCGTCCTCTATGGCATTCGACCCTGTCCAGAAAATCCTTGCCATCGGGACTCAGAGCGGAGCTTTGCGATTGTATCCTTTTTACAAAAGAAAATAAAGTAGCGTGTATGCTCTTTTTCAGGTGCACAGTGAACCTGTCAGTAAGTATTTCATTCCTTTATCAGTTGTAGGCTGTTTACTACTTGTGTGTTTATGGATTGTCATTATTAAGCTCATGACAAATTCATTGGGATATGTTAGTTTTGCCTTTCTGAAATGTGACTTCATTATGCTGCACCACAACACAACAAGCTTCATCTGCTTTAAATTGATGTCAGTTGTTGCGCTTAACTGAGTTGATCCGCTGTCATGGCTTGTCAGTCAGACCCTTCATAAGTCTATTGTAAAAGGGCGTTTATTGTTCCTGGATTTGGATTTAAGATCAGTAAGGCATATCACATTAGTTCAGTGGCTCTCTCATCACCCTCATGATGGATTCCTAGTACATAAAGTCAGTTAGTAATTATACCGAACAAGTCACTAAGGTCTATTCCCACCTCAGAGACTGTAAAGAACTTCCTGTCTTATCAAAATCTACATTCACACTCTATATTCAAATAGATGGCATTTGATTTTAAAATGACTCATTCGTCCACACAGAGGCTGTCAGTGATGCTCTAATTGAAAATATTTCTTCTGCCATCACTATAGGATAATTTGCTGTCAGTCAGGTCGGAAGAAGAGCTCACTTGACGCCGCCCTTTGTCAGATGTTGGTGGAAGTTGATGTATGCGCCGGCTCTTCAGAGAACAGCCTCTTTAGAAACTGATCGTCTTTGCTCTCTGAGGATATCGGTGTTACTTAGCCTCTTTGAGCGACTGTGATCAGATAAATGTTGGCTGCCGAGAGATGAGGGCAAATGAAAATCTCCCTAAGAGACTCCAAATTGCAATTAGTGCAACCGTCCTTTCTTTCTTTTGTCACGTCTCATCTCGAGCTATCGGCAATGCAAAAGGAATCTGAGGATTCAGCTGAATGCATTGGTGTGAATGAAGTCTTACCTTTGATTTTATGAACGACTTTGGTTACTGTTATGCAATACTAAACTCAGGAGCATCTGAGTTAGTTGACACATTTTGGCCATTTGACATTTTGGAAAACTGTGACTGACTTTGGATATTTGCTGATATTTCTGGTCCGATTATGGTACAAATTGTATTTGCAATGTGATCTCATTCATATTTCTTTGTAAATGTATATGTACATTTTCATGTGTTTGGATAGACACTGAAACGGCGTAGGTTCACTAATATTAAAATGTTTGGGGTTAAATATATTAAGCAGAACAACTGTTTTTAGCATTGATAATAATATGAAATCTTTCTTGAGCACTAAATCAGCATATTAGAATGGTTTCTGAAGGATCATATGAACCTGAAGACTGGAATAACGATCCTGAAAATTCAGCTTTGCCCCCACAGAAATAAATGACTTTTTAAAATATATTGAAATAGAAAACAGATTTACATTTATGCATTTGGCAGATGCTTTTATCCAAATTGACTTGCATTGCATTCAAGGTACAGATTGACATTCTAATCAGTTCAGAACCCATGACCTTGGCATTGCAAGCACTACGCTCTACTTTTTGAGCTACAGGAAAGCTATTGCAATATTTTACAATAAGAAATAAAGGAGCTTTTATTTGAATGGTCATGTGGTCATGTACAATAAATTTGTACCTATCTAAAGTTTTAAATTTTTCTTACATTTTCATCTTTTGTCCAAATGTGTGAAAAAAATATATGTGCTACAAGCACAATTAAGGCATCTATGAATACTAATGAGAACACATTGTATAGTGTGTGTTTGTTGCTATGATCTGCGTAGCATTGTTCGGATCTGTTTTGCAAATTCTCTCTCCCCAGTTGAGAGTGACTGACTGAAAGTGGCAGATCAAGAGACCAGAATGGCAGAATCCTGGCAAAATCATCCAGAATATTAGAGCAGTGGGAGGGAGAGGAAAGTCCTCAGTCTCAGGCCAGCGGGCAAATGCGCTGCGTTCCCAAAAGCGTTCTGCTTCCCACAGCTCGCGTCAGACTACAGAAAGTGACATGACAGTCAGATGTTAAAAAATACCAGAGACGGAGAGAGAGAATGTACTTTTCAAACTTTGGCAGTGAAGGTAAAGTGTGTAATTTCTGCGCCACCAAACAAAACACTCCCACTGTCTGCCATTGGTCGTCAAAGCATATAGTCCCGCCCCCATTGGTTGAGCCTCTGTTGCTTTATTGGGAAATGTTTTGACTGAACAGCCACAGATTTTTTGTTACACACTTCTGCTTTAAACAACCTTTCATAGACTATGAAATGTCATTTATATGTTTTTGACATTTGAATAAGTAATTTTCGGGTGGTTATTGTGTAGTAGAGAGTTTTGGGTGGTCCCTGTCCTTTGCGAATTGTATTTTCAAGCGCAGAGGTGAGAGAATGGCAGACTCATAACTCAACTAGCCCTGCGGGCCCTAAGACTGTTCTACTCGCACGCTGATCTATTGATCAACGTTTCCGACACCACACACATGCAGAGAGAGAGAGACATACATAAAATGGTGTGATGACCTCATGGTAAAGCAGA
Organism: Rhodeus uyekii; assembly: GCA_037043235.1. NCBI lineage: Eukaryota > Metazoa > Chordata > Actinopteri > Cypriniformes > Acheilognathidae > Rhodeus > Rhodeus uyekii. Next base: position 355,412 of record JAWRVZ010000012.1, on the reverse strand, counting down.
TACATTTTAAATTGTTCCCTGAGTATTTACACTTTATCAGCTGCAGTAGACTGTGAGATTGTTGGTTGCTACACACAAATACGTCTCCAACACTGATTGCTGACAGTCATAATCACTGTAATTTAGAATATAACCCACTATGAGGCTGATCATTTTATTCACAATGATCATCTCTTGAAATTTAATGGAGGGTATTTGTTTCTAAAGAAGACGTATGTCACAATGATCAAACCTCGTCCCTATTATAGGTTGCAGATTATTAAAGAGATCATGTTCAGGGCTTATAATGAGCACATTTGAATACAAATATCATACAAAGATATCAAGGCAGTGTCCGAAACCTTGTAGCCCAATCGGACAGAATGTTTATATGAAGATACCTTATCTCATCATGATATCACGTCTAATGATGTAGAACAAATTCAAGTGAGCTTTAGAGATAACCAAGCAAAGATTAAAAGACTAAAACGCTTATTTCTCTTTAGAAGTGAAGTCAAAAGTTGCCCCCAAAAAAGCAAAAAACACTTTACTCCTGTACAACTGTTCCTTCAGATACTAATCTTATGTTTTCCACCAACCACTAAACTGCAGGCACAGGATTATTGGTTGTCATAGCCTGAGAAGGACACAACAATGCTTTCTCCAAAAACCAAACAGACTCTGGCATTTTATTAGGTAGGATGTTATGCAAATCTCTGTGTAGTATAGAAGGCCATTTCTATCTCAGAGTGAAAAAGGCAAAATAAGAAAAGATTATTTTGCCACTACATGAATAACTTGCATTTTAAAATATATTTAAGAAAAAAAGCTATTTTAAATTGTTATACAGTAATCCCTCGCCACTTTGCGGTTCAAGTTTCGTGGCGATCTAAAATATTCAACGAAAAATACAAAGTCAAAAATACAGCCATATCGGCAGCCGTATTGCGGGAAGCAGCATTGCTTCATCGTGATGCGAGAAAAACGGTTTCCCAGGATGCCAGGCAAAGAGAGAAACTCTCTCAGAGGCTTTGTACACGCCCACGGCACTCAGACAAGACACGTGATTGGTTCCTGGCGTGAGATCGACCAGTGAGAGCAAGAGTGGAGTGGGAGCCTCTTCGCCTCTCTCAGAAACAAATGTTGACGATCCAGCGCCGATATCTAATGATGAGGCGCTTCCCGAACTGATTTAAAAGCCTCATTATACCAGTGCAGTAACACCATCATCATCATCATCATCATCATCATCACATTCATCGAACCGCACAGGTCTGTCATCATCATTACTGGAGTCGAGTCTCAAGATACTACTGTCATTGATGAGTGTTGAGCACCATAATACGTATCGTATGAGAGAGAGTAAATGTATAATATTAAGGTTTTATAATTAAATACATTTCATCAAAATATTTTTAAAGTATGAATATGCACATTTTAAACATTCTGGCACCTACACACACGTATACGGAAATTTCTAGGAGGGCCAATCCTACTTCGCAGATTTTCACCTATTGCGGGGGGTTCTGGTACACATTAACCGCGATAAACAAGGGATTACTGTAATAGTTCAGAAATAAATGCAGCATTGGTGAGCATAGGAGACTTCATTCAAAAACAGTGTAGAGTCTCAGTTTGTTCATATGTAGTTGCTATTACGAGAAATAAAGTCTCAGTAATCAATTGTTTTACTCTGAGGTGGAAAGTGAAAGCATTTTTCAGCTTATAAACACAGGTAGAAACATCCATTGACCTTTGGAAAATGGTTCAACTCACATAATCATCATCTACACATCAGCTTCAAAGGAATGTCATCTTGTCTCTAATGACCAATAGTGGTGATGGCAAACCTGCTGAAACTGGTGAGACTTTTTAAAGATGTATCTCATAGTATGATTCTGCATGAAATGTGAAATGTACTAGCTGCGACATGGCTGTGGTGGTTATTTATGTGTGTTAGGGCCTGTGACTTGTTTTACTTTGTGTGTGAGGCATGTAGAGCTGAGCCGAACACACGCACACGCAGACACTGCCTGAGGACGCCTATGCCACTTCTTACATAATCCACAGGAGCGAGGCTCATCATCTGGAGAGCTTGGCAGCAGAGTGTGTGTGTGTGCTGTGATTGGTTGAAGCAAAGGAGTTTAAGTCTGTCCTCTCTGCCATAATGGCAAAGCAGCAGCCGCCTATGATTGAGTGTGTGACTGTGTAACTTACTGTACTCTGTAGCCGCAGGAAGGGCCACCAAATCAGAACTGAACAAATCTGATCAGATTCACCAGGCACTCGAACCCTATTGCATTAGGTATAGAATGGGACTGGAGCACTGATATGAAGTTAGAGTTACTAATAACTAGTCAGAGGTAAAGTTAGTCCTGTAAAATTGTGCATGTTGCAGCCTTGATATGTACAGTAATACCTCGAGATTCGAGCGTCCCTACATACGAGTATTCCAAGATACAAGCAAGCCTTCCAGCAGATTTTTGCTTCTAGATACGAGTAAATATTCGGGATACGAGCACACGCACTGACGCCGATGCCGACGCACGTTCACTTCACGTGTTCGGTAACTTCTATATGCATCGCCTGCGAGCAGCTGATTTTCTCTCTATTTTGTGCATTATTCTTCATAACAGTGATGAGTGATCTCGCACGCATGTATGATCGCAGGACATCCACGATATGTACCATCCTAAAGCAGAAGGATGTTATCAAGAATGTAAATCCTTCCAAGGGCGTGATGATTATATTGAAGTTCTGTTCGAATATAAATGTTGAGATGGAGAGGCTTCTGTTGTTGTGGATAAAGGAGAAGCAGATGTCCCTCGATAGATATTTCGTTAAAAGGGAAAACATGATTCGAGATACGAACAATTCAAGTTACGAGCTCCATCCTGATTGCGGATTTTGCTCGTATCTAGAGGTATTACTGTATATGCTGACCAGATATGATGAGGCAGGTTTCTTAACACCTAGATGGATTGCAACAGAACTGCTCCCAGAGGCCTCGAGACAGATTTTTAAAGTTTAAATACGTTTTTGACTTGACAAATGGTCTTAATGTGACGCTCATAGTAAGAGATATGCATTTGTATTCTGACAGTAATTGTCTTAAATTGAAGAAGCTGTCAGCATGCTAAAAGCCCTCTCTAAGAAGTAGCGTCTCTGAATTTCTTTCCCCCCATTTAAAGCACCTTTTGCTAGTTTTATATTTTCATGTGAGTATTGTACAATATTTTATTGTATTTGCTCTCGCACAAACTTTTCAGCTATTCTTCAGACAGTGTGCTTGCTCTGCATTTTTTCAAGTTGACTTCTCCAGCCCAACCTAATTATACCCTCACTATGCTCTCAAGGTCCTCACATCACTATAATGCTACACCCACATTAATCCGAAATTTCTGCATCTCAACATGCCCTGTCTGCATTAGGTTCGCTTCAGTTTGCCCCATCCTGGCTCTGGGAATTTCAAGTCTATCAGCTCATTTTTATGCTAACCTCTTCAAAAAAAAAAAGCTCCCACAATATTTGTGCTTTTTATTTTCTGTGCAGTAGAAACTGAATCGGCTCATCTGATTCCCTCCGAGGCTTGCATGAGAAAACCTGCTAATGACAGAGACATGAACAAGGCCTCGCGTGTTTGCTGGTACCTGGTCGTCATAGAAATATGGTCTTTGTGACGTTTGCTGAAAGGCTATTAAATAATTTACAGTAAATTACCTTCCTAGTACAGTCTAGAAGTGTTGGCCCATCAGACAGGATGCAGGACAAAAAAAAAAGGCTGAACTGGAGCAGACTGACACCCTCATGTAAGGCACTTGTGAGTCACCACTTTGAGGAAAAGGCTAATGGAAAAGTTGCAGAAGGATTCAATATTGTCTTCACTTTCAGAAAACAGTGCCTTAGTTTGTGATGTCTCTCAAAGTTCAGGCACATTCCCTTTTCATTAAGTCAAAAAGACAATAACAAATAACACGATAGCAAATTGCAGTGACCTGACACCAGTTTAACTGAAAGAACCAAATATTTAGGTCTTATCCATTGCTTCTAAAGTTGCTCTGTCTGTTTTGCACCTGCTTGTCTTCTTGCCATTCGCTGTCTGTTTCTCTCCTTTCTGAGTCTTTACTTCCTCCTCCTCCTCCTCCCCCATCACTGCAATGCATTTTTGTTTCTGTGTGTGCTAAGCGGCTGCTATGCAGTTTCGAAAATACAGTGTTTATGGGATGCAGTTGCCAAGCGAGACAGACTCCCGTTCTCTCACGGTAAACTTGGCAGAATTGTGAGTCTCTGGTGTCTTTGAGGTCACCTATTTGCTCTGTAATTACACACATATGACAGAACATTGTGCTTCATTTGTTCTTTGGCAAACGCACAAATGTATTCCAACACTCAAATGCACACACAACCTCAGCATTTCATTTTCAGTGCGATAGACACGTGTAAAGAAGTGGCGTCCGCCCGTCAGTCAGTCACAACACACGCGATCACACACCCCAGCTTACGCTTCATCACACTAACGAGGCTTCGCCGAGCTGTCTGTCAGCTGATCTCTCTCACCATCAAAGTCTGTCTTTGGCTCATTGATCTGTTTCATCACTTCAAAGAGACTTACAGTCCCAGAGCCCCCCCCACCCCTTTCCTCTTCCTGTTCACCCCTCCATCACTCTGTGCTACTCCAGCCCCTTCAGTCGAGCTTATCTCGTCAAACACACACACACACACACACACACACACACACGCACACACACACACACACAATCACAATGCTCTGCTTAGATATTTTGTGTCTAGATCACAGCAAGTTTGTAAGTGTCATTTAAGGATCATGTTTCCATAATTTCAGAAAATCATTGTTTGTGATTTTGTTTTTGTGATTTGTTTTTGTAAAAAATGGAAAATACATGAAAAAGTAAAAGCACTAATTGCCATCATGTAAATTTTGTTCAACCGTTGTACTTAAGTTGTAAGTTGTTTTTCAATTCACATTTATCTGTGTAGCGGTTTTCATAGTACATATTGTTTGAAAATGCATGCCTACATTACAATTTAGAGTAGTTCGTTATCAGAAGTGACTGTTAACAAGAAAATGTAGTTCTAAGATGATCCAAATCATGCAGTTTGCTAACTTCATGCATGTAATTTTAGGCAGAAGCAATGAGCTCATTAAAGTAATTTTAAAGTAAGTTGTGAACATAATGATTTTTAAGGAAAAAATGAATAATTTAAAAATCACTGTCAGAAAATTAAGGGAACACTTAAATCACATATTGGATCTCAATGAATGAAATATTGAATTAGAAAATCTTTATATAGATTTTATGCTTTATTAATAAAAAAATTATGTGTCAACAGTCAATGGAAACCGAAATCATTAACACAATAAAGAATGGATTCAAAATCGTACCAAATCTATGTAAAAACGGAAGTTACAGGCTGATCCCAGCAACTCATAATGTAAGTCAGTACTGTGTATGAACCACACATGCCTGTACAAAATCATGCTGGGAGAAGTTAATCTTTTTTACCATTCTTTATTCATGGCTGTGTTCTTAGGCAAAATTGTGAGTGAGCTCACTCCATTGGCTGAGAAGCAACCCCGCTTATAAATGGTCTCAGGATGTTTTACTGTTGGCATGACACTGGACTGATGGTAGCGATCACCTTTTTTTCTCCAGACAATATTTTTTCCAGATGCCCCAAACAATCGTAAAGAGGATTCATCAGAGAAAATGACTTTACTCCAATCCTCAGCGGTCCAGTCCCTGTAACTTGTGCAGAATATCAGTCTGTCCCTAATGTTTTTCCCGGAGTGAAATGTCCTTCTTGACACCAGTCCATCCTCCAAAAGACTTCACTTCACTGTGCGTGCAGATGCACTCACACCTGCCTACTGCCATTCGTGAGCAAGCTCTGCACTGCAGGTGCCTCAATCCTGCAGCTGAATGAACTTTAGGAGTGGACCTGGCGCTCGCTGGATGTTCTTGGGTGCCCTGAAGCCTTCTTCACAACAATTGAAACTCTCTTCTTGAAGTTCTTGATGATCCGAGAAATCGTTGATTTAGGTGCAATCTTACTAGCAGCAACATACTTGCCTGTGAATTCCTTTTTGTGCCAAGCAATAATGACTGCATGCGTTTTCTTGCATGTAACCATGATTAACAAAGGATGAAAAATTATTTCAAGCACCCTCCTTTTAAAGCTTCCAGTCGGTTATTGTAACTCAATCAGCATAACCGAGTGATCTCCAGCCTTATCCTCATCAACAGTCACCTGTGTTAATGGGAGAATCACTGACGTGATGTCAGCTGGTCCTTTTGAGGCAGGGCTGAAATCCAGTAGAAGTTCATTTTCATTGCAAAGAGGGGCTTTGTAATCTGTCAGGGAATTGTAGGAGAGCGAGGACTCAGTTGCAAGGAGAACAGGTCTTTATTGAAAAAATAAAACAAAACTTCAAACATAATCCACCCCGAGGGGGGAAAACATAACTGGCCTCGACTTGACTGGACAAGAAACAACAAGATACAAGAACCGACAAAGAGTAGACAACAACACGACACAGGACAGCAAATACGAAGAGATTAAATAGACACAGGAGAGACGATAATTGGACTGGAAACATCTGGGACAAATCAAAGTCTAATGGAGGAACAAGGAGGGTGGGGTTTTCAATGACAAGACACAAACACGCAGCCAATGCGGACGCGCATCGCTGCATGTTCACAAAAACACAAAGACCATGCACAGCTGGTGAAAACCAAACTGCGCGCAACATGAAAACAATACATGAAAGCACGCAGCCGATGTCAACACGAACCACGTGCTTACAACACTGCATAAAGACACGAGAGCGCACAGTTCAAGCAGATTTCGAAACCGTGCCCACTCACATAATGTAGAGCACACAAGAACGAGCAACCACCCGTCTCGCGCGCTCACGACACACGGGTCATGAACCCCGACACAAAACCGAAACTGAATGTGGCGAGCAGGGCGGGATCGAGGGACCGTGAGAGCGTCACGAGAGCCGGTGGCGTGATGGATAATGAGCGACACCTGTGAGCCATCGGTCTTTCGATTCTCACGGAGGAGCGGAAGCATAAAAGGAGGAGCGACGACAATGAAAGCGAGAGAGGACCAGGCCTGGATTTTATGTTGTGTTTTGTGTGTGGGCGGCAGTCGGCCGCGAGGGGCTGCCGCCATTACTTTCATTTTGTAGTTATGTTTTATTTTCATCATTAAAGTCTTTGAATGTCTGCCGGTTCCCGACCTCCTTCCTCCCTGAACATTTAACTCCGTTACACTGAACAAGACCAGTCTGGGAATCAGACATCATAACCCGCACATAAGACGCTACACAGACAAGAGTGCTCGTGACTCGAACCCTCGAAGCCGCGCACACACACACCAAACACGAGACATTATGGTAGTGTTAGAGCTCTGCCACAAAACCAAGAAATGACTAGACCGAATGTGGCAGAACCCTGACAGTAATCAACTGGAGTTCATCTGATTTGAATTTATATAAAATCATCTGATATGATATGACTGTTTTAGCCAGTTGTTGTTGAATTTCTTTTTTTAAATTTATGTTTATTTATTTTGAGCATTGGCACCAAAATGTAAAATTGCCAGTAACATCAACATATTTTTCAAAGTGAATTTCTGGAAACAGCTGCCTCCTTTTTTGCCATACATTTTTGTACATGGTACTGGGCTGGACTTATGACTCAGTTGGAGTTTGTCATTTAGTGTTATGCTGACAGATTGCCATCGGCGAGGTGCCAGGACAGCCCCACCTTTGAGAAAACGAGGGCTAATTGTCCTGCTGTTGGTTTAGCAGCTGGACTGTGATCAGCAGTCGTGGGATTTGATGTATGTAACAACCATGAGATGGCCTTTGATCATTAAGTGCTTCCATCCAAGCCCCTGAATGGACCTCATGGCAAGAGTGGCTTTCAGCCAAACACACACTGTACTGGAGTGTGAGGTAGCAGGTGTGACCTTGACCAGGAGGTAGTGTGGGTGTGCAGGTCAAACCACTCTGTATTTTTTTTTCTTTCTGCATTCATATTTTCCTGTGGGCAAAGAGCCGCTCACATCAAGTGCTAACAACAGAAATATCCTTCTCTTTCATGCTCTCTTTCTATGCCTGTTCCTCCCACTCATTGTTTTATAATTTCTGGTATTTTTTTCTCTCCTTTTCTGTATATTTGCTTTTCATTCCGTTACTCAGCAAAAGGATGACCAGAGTCAGCATCATTGGACTTTTGGAACAGCTAAATATAATTCATCTTTAATCATGCCTTTAACTGTGTTTGACTCCCTCCTGCCTCAGGAATTATAAGTTAGAATAGTCACATAAAAGCAGGAATGGAGAGGGGGAAAAAGCAGTGATTGTTCAGCAGTGATTTATAAAAATGGAAAGTGAGTGCATACAACTCACTGGAAGTTCATGACTTTATTCCTCAAATATGTGTCAGTATTTAGAAAAGTCTCTGCTATCAGAACGAGTCATTTTTAGTATGATCTGGGAGTCATCTAGCTTCAACAATCATATCCCTGCTTCTTGGGATTTGTCGCTCAGTGGCTCTGCTACAGATGTCTAATTGGATCTTTGAGTTCATCTTCTTTGAAGCTTTGTCTGGATGTCGGTGTATAGGTTTGCATTGGTTTATGTTGGTACGGAGATAAATCTGTACAGGAGCATATTACATTTTTGGGTGTTGGTAGTCTCAGCCTCAGACATCACGCCCACATACTGCTGGCTGAACCTCTGATGCATATGGGGAATCATGGGAAACACTACTACTATGGATTTGTGTTACCGTATTTATTGTTTGTAGTTACTACAGGCTGTTTTGATAATCTTGCAAGATTCGCTTTTGAACCAGCATTTGCAAACAGCTTTGTATTGGGCTCCTTGAAGGACAGTATACTGCTGGTGTGTAAACTCTTATCTGCCCTATACGCTAACCCCCTCATGGCGTTATAAACCAGGGATATTTTTGTGATCTTCATCTTTTTCACTCTGCAAAGAAGACACAGGAACTGTATCAATATATTTATTTATTGAATCTCTGTATTCACAATTGCATAATTGCTTGCTGTATCACACACTTTAAATCTCCAGCACTAACGTGCTTTACACTTGCTGTAGCCTACTAGATTTATACTTGTCAACAACAATATAAAAAGATGAAATGAAAAAAGCTTAATACAGTGGCGTTCCGTTATGTCGATGGCCTCGGGGGTTGCAAAAAAGCATCGAGATAACCGTTTCGTGAGATAACCCAAATTTCATATATTAACATATATTTTCCCACTAATAACCCGCAGACGCAGATAATCTGCACGCTCATATAGCCAGCAGGTTTTGGATTTTGTGTAAAAAAATCGTTGGCATAAACCACACCCATAGATTGATGAACTTTTTTGTGTAAATTTCAAATGTTGCTCGCATGACTTCAATTGTCCATAACTGTTCAGGCTCGGTACACAGTGCTTGTGCGCGAAATTCACACAATAAAAACACAAACACAAGTCAGAATCAGAACAGAAAAGCAATCTCTCCCGCTGCGCTCATCCCTTTAAGAGTGTTGTGTTGATCAGATGAGAAGAGCCCGCCCTCATGGCAGCACAGCCAATCACGTGTTCTTGCGTAATTGACAGGTCAGACAGCCTAGCAGCGCCAACTATCAGAGTGATAAGTGGAAGCGCAGCCAGCTGAGAGCTGTCAGATCAACACCAAAGACAACAACCCTCGCAAGAAAGATAAATGAAAATGTATTGATGTACATGATGTGAGTTATTAAATGAGAATGTACATGCTCGTGATTTTGGTGTCTTTTTACACAACAGTGTTGCCGAGATTTGTTTGATGAAGCGATCGGCATTCACCTAAAAAAATGCATATACACTACTATGTATTTGTTTGCTAACAACAAAAGGCATATGCAAAACCACCACAATAAAACCACCTTCGATTCTTAATACAAACCTTTAATTATATTCTCCAACAATGCAAACACAAAGATTGCTCACAAAATCACAAAAAACGTGCGGGATGCTACAGTGTGTTATCTCTCAGACGAGATCAACGACAGGGAGTGAACCGTGAGCGGACCGCGATCCACGTGCAACGCAAACTCAGCGCATGCGCAGTGAACTAGGTACGCTAATTAGTCACGAAATAACCACGAAATATTTGTTCCTGTTTCGTGCTCGAGATATCAGATTTCGGCGACATTAACGAATCGACATTAAAGAATCGAAAATACTGAGACAAGTAGGGAGTTTGGCAGTTCCAATTCAAAAACGTCGACTAATAGTATTGGCGAGTTAACCATGATTCGAGATGAGTGAACTCCAGTGTAAAAAGAAATTATTTTCTCAAATATCACAACATTACTGTTTTATTTTACCACAAGTATAAATGCTTGTGTATTTAATGCAAAATTGTGAATTCTGATGTTTATTGCTACAAACTGCTGTTTTTAGGATGTGATTTTGATTTGTTGTGTTATGTTGTTAGTCTCACTGAAGTACACAGCACAATCAGTGCAGACATAATACCATAACTCCCTTCCCCCATGTGACACACACACACACACACACATTGCATCATAGATGCCAGTGACTGTGATGTTAATTTCTGACCTATGATGAGAGCACTGCTCTACTGCTGTCATGTCATCATACAGAGATCCTATATATATAGAGAAGAGAGAGAAAGAGATGTACATGTGTGACGTGAGGCATGATGAGTCACTATTTTCTTAATGCTCATTGAGGCACATGGCTTGCATATCTCTCAGATTTTTGCTTGCATGCACACTCATGCTGAACCTGTGTGATTTGCTGAACTGTGGGATGTTTATGGCAGCAGGGATGTTTGTGTGTATACGTTTGATTAGTTCGGCATGCCGATTAGGCTGTAATGTCAAATATATATTGAAGATGTAGATGGAAGACGAGAAAGAGTGAAACGATTGAATAGAGACAGAAGGGCAGTTATTTCAGTATTCAGAATCTTGTCACTTGTGATAGAAAGTGTGATGTGGGTGGTATTGTGTATGTGTGTGTGTGTGTGTGTGTCACAGTTTAAACAGGGTTTCTGGTCCAAGTGTTGCTTTTTCTGCAACCTCCCACATGCTGCTTCTTTGGCCATGTTTGGCGAACAGTGGCCGTCTATGACAGGGCAAACACCCACACAAACAGACACACATAAACAAGGTCCAGCTCAACTGAACAGTTGTTTAAAGGGGCTATTTTTAAGAATTCACTTTTTTTAATGCCAATGTGTGAACGGCTTGTTACAAAACTTTAAAAATGAGACTTTCCCCTGCTTCCGAGGCTGTCTGTGAAAGGCTGTATACTGATTTTTATGCAAAGGACTCAGGACGTCTGGGAAAATCAAAAGCAATTGACTATCTATCGATCGATCTATCTATTGACAAAGCTTCTGTCATCTGATAGTAGTCTAATAGTGAAGAGTAAGGAGAACATATCTGGAAATGTATTCTGTAGGATTAAATATTTGAACTTGTTTTCATAGAATTGCTTTGAATGTTCAGAGCCCATTGTCCCCATTAGATGTACTTTCACTCGTGCACAGACACACCAAGAGAACACAGGAGTCTTCCTGTTAGTCTCTTCTGGCCTTTTACTCTATTACACCGTTGCTGCAGAACCATACATTTTTAATGCACTTCCCAAAGTTGCACACTGTGCTCTATGAGTATGTGTGTGTTTGAACAAAAGCTCATCTCAACCTTCTGCCCTCTGTATTGAAGAGTTAATGGTGCAGGTGAGTGTGAAAGCTTTGTGAGTAAATACTGCTTTTATAAACATTGTAAAATCAGCGTGTTTGTGAAGGCTACGGTGTCAGCTTCCTTTACCAGAACGTTTTGTAACTCTACGATATTTACATATTGCCAGGGTGATTAAAGAAATTTTACTAAAACACTACAACTACAACTACACTAAAACGGTTTCCGCTTTGCATGTTTCTAATTAAAATGAAGTAAAATCTGATGATCATATTATCCTATATAATTTGATAATGTTATATAGCATCTTGAGCTTCATTTCAGTAGTGACATAAAAATAGTACAGAATTCTTAGTACAGTAATACCTCGGTTTACGAGTTTAATTCGTTCCAAGAGCGAGCTCATAACTCAAATTCTTGTACACCAAAACAATTTTCCCATAAGAATGCAATAAAAATCACTCGATTCGTTCCACACGACCATAAATGCCCATTTTAAATTTGACATTTTTTGGTTTTACCTTATTAATTACAGTTAAAATTATAACCATTAAGATAATTGACAAACTCTAATATTTGACAATATTAGACAATATTTGACAATTTACTGTAATGCACACTTTACCTTTGAGTAGCGTCGCTGCTGGTGTGATGGAGACGAGAGGAGGGTGTTACTGCTTACAGGGAGAATTTCGTACCTTCTTTCTATAAGCTGTACTGTATGTAGATATTTCACTACGTGAACAATAATCAATTAATGTTAACAACATGAGGTAAAACCGCTGTAAATCACTTATAAAAGTATCACTGTGGTGAATGATGCAACCAAACCGAGCGACGCTGAGAGAATAAACGAGTTAAGGGGTGATAGAGGAGTTGGAACCACTAGACTTGTGTTTAATAGAGTTTTGTGAGAGGCTGTTGTTAAGATATTTCCAGTAAAAATGCGCACGAAGATGCTGAGCGTTAGGACTTTTCCACACAAAAATGCGCGTGGGCGAAGGAATTTTTTTTTTCTTGCACACCGAAACAATGCTCGTACACCGATTTGACTTTTCATGCTCGTACACCCATTTGCTCGTATACTAAGTCACTTGTAAACCGAGGTATTACTGTAGTTTCATAATGTTTGTCTGTTTTCAAATAAACTTTGTTTACTTACAGGTTTGAATTAGATTTTGATCACAGGCTTTTGACTTGGTCTCACTATACTTCACTATATGTCTGTGCAAGTCTTTGTTCACTGTGCCACTGTTTATTGGATATGATTTTCTCTCTGTTTGTTTGTGTGTAGGTGTGTAGGTGCGTGTCTGTGATTTGAACAGTGGTAAATGCATTCCTTAATAATTAAAAAGATTTCAAATTCACTCTGTCTGATTCTAACTTTGTCCTGTGGGTGTAGTAAACAGCTGTGTTTTGTATCGCCAATCAAACTGTCACGCTGAGGTTTATGAACAAAGCCTGGAGGAGCTTTGGGAAGGCAGAGCACTGAAGGGGTGTGGCAGTGCTTTTAAAGCCGGGAGACACATTGCTCTGGAGAACAGCGTATGTGTGTGTGTGTGTGTGTCTCAGATGTTTCCAAGTCAAAAAGCTGATCCTTGGAGGAAATACATTGAGGACGAAGGTCAGAGCATTAACAGGGGACATGCTACACGTGTATTCAAGAGAACAGAATGAATGTATAGCAGGAGGAAGTGGCAGCATGCAAAGAAGAGAGGGATAATGAGAGAAAAAAGGGAAAAGAATTAGAAGCAGAGGAGGCTGGTGGGGGTTGTGCACCCTTCTCTCTCTTTTCCTCTTTCGTTCTCTAGCCCGTCAGTTTTAGCTCAAGGCTCTTGTGACAGTGTCCACAACACAATAGCATTTACATAATACTCACATCCACGCAGACTGGGATATCAGAAAGAGAGATTGGAGGGTTTTCATTGATGCCAAAGCTGCATTCAGTCAGTCAGATGGAGACAGAATTCAGTCGGACTGCTTAGAATTCAACATGTACAATAAGGGCTTAACAATAAGGATGACCTGCTCACTCTGGGCCAGTGTGAGAGTGTTTCAGGACAGTGTGTGGAACAATAACTTGCTTTTTTGGGCCGTTGTTGCTTTAATTTTATATTTTGTTTTTTTGTGATGTATTTGTATTGTATTTGCATTATATAGCTTTCCTGTAGCTCAATCAGTAGAGCATTGGTGTTTATAACGCCAAGGTCATGGGTTTGATCCCAGGGAAAGCAAGAACTGATTCAATGTATTCCTTGAATGCAATGTAAGTCGTTTTGGATAAAAGCGTCTACCAAATGCGTAAATGTTTTGTGGTAATCTTGGAACGTTTTGAAAACTACAAACCAGTGAAAAGTTTTGCCTTGTTTGCCATCATTGTTTTTTTCTGAAAAAGTGGAAATAGCTTTACAGATTCTAGCTGTATAGTTTATTATTTATGGAGTTAAATTATAGTGGTTTAATTTCAAGGTTGTTGCAGTTTTTCCATAAGAGTCAGAAAGAAAAGTCAGCTGACGGCCATATTTGCAACGCCTCCAGACATCTAATTTGGGTATGCAAGACCAATTCCTTACTATTTGAATAGGGAAATACTACAATCCCAAAAACTGCTTGCCAAAATCACCTTTAAATAACATTTTAAACCAGTAATAGAATGAACAGTCTCATAAATGTGTAGTTCTTAGTGCGAGTCTCAGGTCTCTGTGGGAATAGGAGCTTCTGCAAAGACTTGTGCAATTTTTGGTTGGCTCTTTTATTTAGAAGGCAAGCTTTGCATTACTAGAGCCACGCTGCAGCCACCATGTTGCAGTTTCTCTCATACTGTTCTTAAGAAGAGGATTATTAGTCCATCCATTCATTCATTTGTCTATCCATCCATCAATCCATGCTTGCATTCATCCATCCATAAATAATGGCATGAGGGCCAAATGTCACAGTAATCTTACATACTTTGATCAGGTGTTTGTTGCAAATTCTTCTGATGTCTGCAAGTAAATGTTATCTACATGTAGCTCTCTTGCATAGAGAAGATCTTGTAGATTGTAAAAATTAAGTGACTGTCAAAACTTTTCAAGGAAGCACCAGTTAGAACGGGCTTAAAACGGTCTTCTTCCCTATCGTTCTTTCTGTCTTCTATGTATATAGACTGCATAGTGTTTCTCCTCTTCTCATTTTCCCTGTCTCATCTTATTCATCTCCATTAGTCCTTCACGTGGTGTGTGTATGAGGTGTTAGTGGACCGTCAATGTGGACTGAAGGAGATGGTAATGATATTATACTCAGCGGTGTCCATATGTTCCGCCCCACGTACGCTCTGATGCAGACGCGCCGTCTAATGCGATATGGCAGAAGGACGAGCACTGTAAAGGTCAAGATAATCAGGAGATTGTCATTCACGGTAATTTGCATCGGCTGAAATGCCATATAAATGGTGTACGAGGCTTTCGTATCATCAGGTGGCATCGGGTCTAAGCGTGTGTGTTTTGTTTGAGGTGTTTGGTGGTAAAATCTCACAGCTTAACTGTGGAAGTATTCCTGTCTCATTGGGACACGTCTTGTATCTGGGAGCAATAGTCATGTCCTTGAAATACGCTCTTAACCCCTGTCTGCTGCAGGCGAGATGCAGTACATCTCAGGGGAGGGTTGCTAGATTCATGCAGCCTTTGGCTGTGCCTAACTGTTCTTTTCTAGAGGCGGAAAACCCATTTTGTTTTCTCTTTCTGGTTTATTTTCTTGCTAATGGGGTGCAGTTGAAGAGATCACAGCTGGAGGAGATTAAAAAAAGCAAAAAGCAAAAGAAGGTGGTGTAAGTTTAGTGCAATTCAACCAACAAGCAGAGCTTATCTGCAGATTGTTTACAGCATTACAGCTGGTTGTGTTCTTTATTTAGTTTAGTCTTTTCTTTTGTAGCTTAAAATGAATTTACTCACCGCCATGATGTTCCAAACCAGTATGAATTTCTTTTTACTGGGAACACAAAAAGGTGCATTATTTATTGTATAACGTGAAATCTGCTCTTGTCTATATAATGAAAGCGAATGGTGATTACTGATTATCAAACATATGGCTTAAAGTGGTACTATAATGCTTAAGTAATTGAATGATGCTTTTATTGTGTATTTATTTTGTCCTTTTTGAAGCTCAAATGACTTTGGTCCTTAAAAACGAACAGCTTATGTCCTTAATGTTTCAAAATGGGTACAGAATTACATGAGGATGAGTAAATAATGTCTGAATTTTCATTTTTTGGTGGACTATCCCTTTAATATAAACCAAAATCGATAAAATAAAGGGACATTTGGAGTTAGAACAGAATAAAAGGAAAGAACAGATACTGCAGCAAGTTGGCATTTCTTAGATAGTGTTGAAGGATGTTTCTTGTCCAGGCATCATGCTGACTCATGGGTAGAGGGAAGAGCTGAATAGTGCTGCTGGCTTCACACAGAAGCTTTGTCCTTGATGGAATTCTCTAGAATCTGGAAGAGACTGAGGTATTATGGGTCAGTGCGCAGGCTCGCTAATGTTCTGGCTTTTGATTCACCCTCGGGCTTGTTGAGAAGGGTCAGCAACAATTTGTAAGCACTCAAAAGTGACATGACTTCTTTTTTCTCTCTTTCTATGTCTTGCTCTTTCACTTTCACGTTTCAGTGCTTGTATGTTTTATTATTCACGTTCATCCTTAGTTTTAATTTTCACCAACTGATGGAGCTGTTAGGACCAAAGCTTGGATTAACTTGGCCTGCTGCCCACGGACAACCCTTCAACTTATTCATCAAGTTGTTGATGCTAATTGAAAAGTAGCTAATCACTTACTTCTTTGCCCAATCTGAAAAACAGAGAGGCAAATTCCAAATTCACTTAAATCCTCAATGGCCAGAACAGAATGCTTTTTCCTGCCAACACTTAAGGACATTCTGTTCTTATAGCTGCTTCTCTATCATTTCGTCATTTATTCCCTTTCTTCTTCCTCTCTTTTACTCCCTCCCTCCATCACTATCTCTTCCATCTCCCCATTTGTCTCTCCCTCTGTCTCTCATACTCACCTTCTCTTCTCCTTTTGTCCCTTCTTCTTTCCCATCGTTTTAATGACTGACTTATCGGCACTATGCCTTGGGAATTGCTCCAGTATTGGAATTCTTGACTGTGTGTGTGCTATATGGTGTCCTTGGACAGATAAGATAGTGAAAGAGCAGTTGATTTTGCTGTAGCGTTAAAAGGAAACGAGGGAGAGAAGGCAAAGTAAAGTCTCTCAATAGAAGCTGGCGCTCCATTTGTTAAATTAAAAGCTAAATATTTCCCAACTTTATTGCGAGTGCATTGCTTGCGCCATGACCTTGTTGAAGTTAGAGTAATCTGCCTTGCCAAAAAGCATGAGGCCTGTGTGTGTGTGTGTTTCAGTGTTGGGGAGAAATGGATGCAATGCTGCAATCTGTATTTTCCGGTAGCATGACTATATATGACTATGACTAGTATTCAGCTACTCTGAATTGTGACCGACCATGTTGTCTTAAATGATCATATCTCTCATATTCTCTTATTCATTCTTGTGAATCAGGTAGTTTCAGGCTGCTTGTATTTATTTTTCTTTTGATTTTTTTTTTAAAATGAATTCCGTGTTTTGTGCCCCTGTCCAATCCGAGTCATTGAATATTGAGAATCTACTGATACAGAGTTCCGATCTGATATTTGTATTTTCTTAGTGCTTGCTGCACACTTAAAGCACATTGTAGTCTAGCCTTCCCTCATGGGCCCATGCATTTTAATAGGACATGTTGTGCCAAAACAGCCATAATTCAACAGCCAAAATGTATGAATTTGAGACTTCTCATAGGGAATCAGATACAGCATCATACGCAGCTTATAGCCTCTCTGTATGTTTAAAAGTCAATTGATTTAGATGTTTGTAATGCCTTTTATTACTTCCCATGGGTAGCAATATCCTATTTCATTCACAATACCATGTATGTGTCTCTCTCTTTCAACCATTGATTATGTCTTCATCTATTCATCTTAAATGCAAAGCACATTTGATATGAGAGATACAGTCAGAAGACATTTCACAGACTCATATGAATGAGATAAAGCACTGTGAGTTGTAGGGAAAAAGCTGTATAGGGAAGCTTTAATCTTTGATTTGAGCTAATATCTGTACAATTGGCTGTTAATATGATTTGTTTAAAAAACACACAAATTTAGATTGTTTTAACGGCACAGAATGTACATTTCGCTGCTAGAGGCCGCTTATTCAAAACAATAACAAAGGTGTAGCTTGATGACGGCGTGAATGAGCATGGGGTCATGGGAGTTGTCATCCTCACCTCCACAGCTGATGGAAAGCAATCCGATGGGACTCAAGCAAAAATCATGTTCATAGGTGAGTTAATTAATTAATAGTTAATTCGTTATTTATTAATGTTAATTAATTAGTTATTAATGTTTTGTTAAAGTTATTGTGGTATGAAGTAGGGCGGAGCCAAGAGCTTGGAACATTTTACGTTTCTGTTTTTGTTCTGCTTATATGCTGCATTCGACCGCTGCTGCTCCTTTCATCCATTCAATTGTTTTCAAGTTACATTTAATGTTCTCCTCCTTCCCTAAACTTGAACTTTGTTCGTTTGATCACCTACATTCACATAATTTTATCTCATTCTAATGAAATAGCCAATAGACTGTTCAATTACTACTTCTTCATCGCACAGTTAAAGACGAGGGAAGAGGCGAACCAGGATCTACGTGCAGCGTTCTATATTGTGAACCAATATTATCAAAAAAATACTCAGAAACAAGAAACTACAAACATGCATAATCAACAGACAATTAGATAGGACTAAACACAGCTTAAATAAACATCAAACTAATAGGGAGACGAGACACAGCTGACGGATCTAACAGGGTGATTACGGGACACTGAAATTAAAACAAAGGAGCACATGGGGAAACGGAATGTATGGACCGCAGACAGTAACCCAAAAACAGAAAGAAACTAACCCACCACCAAACCCAATTGTAGCAGTAGCACTGTGTACTTGGTGTACAAAACTAAGAATACGTTTGAGTGTTTTGAAAGTTCATTTGGCGGCTGGTATTAGACACTTGTGGCACATTGCATTAAGCTAAATCGATATTAGAATATCACATTAATAAAAGCTTGATGACTTATGTTGCTAAATGGCATGCAATTAATTAAATTAAATTAAATTAAATTAAGAATATTAGTAACACTAATACAGCATTTTCTCCACCATACAATATATTTAATTAATTATATTGTATGGTGGAGAAAATGCTGTATTAGTGTTACTAATATTCTTTCTATTTATTCCATGTTAACCACTTAATAAAATGGCACTGACTCGGAGATATGGTACAGACATGTTACTAACAGTAAATCAAGAAAATCAGACATTCAAACAATAAGACTAACTGAGTTGAGTTTTATAACAATGATTTGTTTTCTTTCGATAAAGGTATCCAAATTGTTGCTCACCTGTCTAATAAAACAAATATATGAAAGAGTATTTGATGTTGTCATTGTTTAAATCGTCGATTACGACGATGTGGCGAGCAGGGCGAGGCCGAGGGACGTTAGAGCGTCAAGAAAGCCGGTGGCGGGATTGTTAATGAGCGCCACGTGAGACCTCATATCTCACGGAGGAGCGGAAGCATAAAAGGAGGAGTGACGACAGTGAAGGACAAAAGAGGACTAGGCCTGCATTTTATGTTGGTTATGTTTCGTTCTTGTTTGTGTGGGTGGCAGTCGTCCGTGAGGGACTGCTGCCATTACTTTTATTTTGTATTTATTTTATTTTCAAATTAAAAGCTTGTTGAGCGTTGAACTAAGAACTGTTACTGTTACTGAATCTGGATTTTAGCATTATTGGAAACATTTGGGACAATGTCCGTACTCAAGTCAACAAAATATGTAACATCGTTTTATTGGTTTTCAAGTATTTTAATTCAAAAACATATTGTGCCTTCATTAGAGACTTGTTAACTAATTAACCAATTCAGCTTATATAACTCAGATTGTTTATAAATTTGGCAAGCCCTTGAAAAAGTTTAAAGACTGCCCTGCTTCTACTTTGCACTATATATTTTGTCTTTTTGCCTCTGGCTACAAAAGAATCTACTAGCTTTTCATTTCCCCTGTCCCTCTCTTCCCTGTTCTTTTGCCTTTGCAAGCGTCTTAGCTCTTGTATTTGTCTGCGTGTCTGTTTTAGAGGGTCTACATCATCCTCTGTGAGTGGTGAACGCTAGATCTAAATTTAGCTTGAAGAACAGGGTCATTAATACTCTCTGGACAATCTCCAGGAATCAATCACACCCACCTACAGGGAGAGAGGCTTTTAATGATGCACACAGCACTTTCTTTCATTTGAGTCCTCCTGTATACTTCTTACTGTTCAAGTAAATCTATCCATCTGTCCATCCATCCACACCTATTTCATTACTTGCCTACCGCAGCACCGTATACAGTCATTTTGTTTTTTTGTAAAGTTAAAAACTTTAGTTCAGTTGGTTAACTGCAGCTCATGCTCTATGGAGTATAGCAGACACTCTCAGTTTATAATTGTAGCATGTAGCATTCGAGTTTCAGCAGGAGTCAGATTTCAGCTATCATGTGACGAGAGTAAGAAGAGTTGACTGACAAGATGATGACGGAGGATTTGATGTGCAACATATACTGAGTGTCATTGACTATATCTTGTCTTTGGTAAATGTGCGGTCAGTACATATGATCACGAATCCAAAAGCACACAAAAAGCAAGCACACATTCAAAAGCAATTTCAATACCTGGGGTCTCATTTATAAAGCGTGCGTACGCAAAAAAAAGGGGCTGGAAACATACGTACGCCAGTTTCCACGCAAAGGTTGTGCTCTATAAAAAACAAACTTGACGGGAGAATGTGCGCAGCTTTAAGCAAACTTTGAGCCGCACGTATGCACATTATTGTGGAGACAAAGAGAATTGGCGACACAGATGGTGAGGATTTATAAATTGGAATATTTTTGTCGTATGCCATATTTGGCTTTTGGGTGCACGTAAACTTTTAGTAGGGATCCTACGCACAGTTTTATAAATGAGACCCCTGATCCCTGATGTCCGCAAATTATATACAGTATCTCCCGACCGACACCACCCAAACTCGCCTCCCGTTATTGGTAATATCGGTAGTGTTTAATTTAAAGTTAATTTACCAGTGTGAAAATGTCCTTACTGTCCATACATCTGTCTGTCAATCTACATATCCATTTTCCTATCTATCGTTTGTTTCTGTTTGTTGTTAATTTATTTTATCTCTTTTTATCTCTCTCAAAATATTTGATTGAAGGATGAGTTTAATATCCAACCAGATCCTCCTCTTGGTTACTTTTTGCCAAATACTGTGCATCTTTTCCAGCAATGTTAAAATGTTGTGTGAAAATCATAGCTGTAAAGCACAAGCTGTCATGCTTAATTCAACACATAAGAAACTACTGTAAGATATCACATGGAAGGAAGCCAAGACCGTAGAGAAAAGAAAAATGTCCACGTATGCAAATTCCCCTTGACAGGACCGCTCTGGAAAAACAGCAAAACATTAGTAAATGTATTAAAATGAATCATCCCCCCGTTGCATGTTAGTTGATTATGGTGTTGCTGAGTCTTGGATGTTTTAATAGAGCACACTGTGTGTCAAGTGTATCTGCAGAGTGGCTTGTTTGAGAGCGTATGTGCACTGGAGCATGCTCATGGTGAAGGCAGTTTGTTGCAACGACAGCCACAGTGCTTGCAACTTTAATTGTTTGGGTCCCCAATAAATCAAACGTGTCTCAAGAGTTTATTTATTTAGAAAGCGTATTAGACAAATTAATCATTCCCAGGAGCATGGGAGAGAAGGAGGGAATATGTTTGGGTTTCACAGCATCTCTGGAACTCACTCTAACATGTTAGCTCTCTGTGTGTATTTTTCATGTGTTTGTGTGTTGTCTTGTCTCTCTTAGAGTAAAGCATGACTGGACACTCCTGACGTCAGAGCAGAATAAACGTCACTATTGACCCCCTAGGCTGCTTTCTTTTTCTTCTTGCTTTTTTCTCTGTCCCTCCTTTAGCCTACTTTTGACTGACTTAATGCTTTTGATATAGCCACAGACTTTAGCTCTGTTCCAAAACCAAGTAAAGATCTATCTGTCAGTTTGTTATTGATTCATTTGATCTCTTTGTCCATTGCATAGACAAAAAACATTTGAATGACAGTTGTTTAATATTCAGAATACCAATACCAGTTTTTCCCTTTGATCAGTTCTTTATTGCCATAGTGTGCATTTTTTCCATCATTGTAAAAATCATGGTTGCAAAGAGCTACACAAGACATGCTATAAGATATTACATGGAAGGAAGCTAAGATAAAATGTCCATGTCTATTATTCAAAAACACAAATAGAAAATAAACAAACACAATTGTGCAAAACAGGAGTTTCTAAAGTCCATGAGGAATAGTGAGAAGTACACCAACACACGACCAAACAACGACGACAGACAAAGACACATGCAGGCTAATACACACAAGGAATGATGGGGAACAGGTGACAAGACTAATGAGGGAAGTGATTACACGACAGGTGAGGGAAATGACACAGGGAAACACACGGAAGGAAACAGGAAGAGCGAGGAGACACGACATGACTGTGACAGAAGTAAATACAAATGAATGATTAACTGTTTTTTTGTTTATAAATTCTTTCTAGTATTAAATGAAATATAAGTATACTCAATTTTCCTCTCACCTTTTATGTTTACGTATTTCACTAAGCATTATAAAATACATATGCCAGGGTTTTTGAACACAATATTTTAGGAGTCTGTATAATTTAGTTGCTTACTAAGTAATGTGTCTATGATGCCTTAAAATGCTTCTTCTTGGCAGCTCACTAGGTTTTGGAACAGAGCCATAATGAATATATTAAATGCATGGCTACTCTCTAGTAATGGATGGCAACATCTTTGGATGCTCACTGCTGTTTAGGAAACGATTTAAAAGGTGTTTCTCTATAGCCGTGAACAGCCTACTAGACTTTATTGCGTGTGGGCATAGAGTCAGCAGTGTCTTTCTCTTCCCAGCATTCCCTCTACATACTGCCTCTGCTTTGACCTCTTGGCATCATGTTTGGGATGTCAGGGAGTTTTAGGCATTTTATTAGGTCTGTGCTGTCATTCATTCACCAATATACTTCTCTGACCCCTCTTGATGCATTAACACTTCTTTTGCCAGTACAGTAATACCTCGGTTTACGAGTTTAATTCGTTCCAAGAGCGAGCTCGTAACTCAAAATTCTCGTACACCAAAACAAATTTCCCCATAAAAATACAATAAAAATCACTTGATTCGTTCCACACAACCATAAATGCCCATTTTAAATATTTGTTTGGTTTTAGCCTATTAATTACAGTTAAAATTATAACAATTAACATCTCATATAAATACTAATTAATATTTGTCAATTAAACTCTAAAAATACTTGCCAATTTGCTGTAACGCGCACTTTAGCTTTGATTAGCGTCGCTGCTGGTGTGATGAGAGGAGGGGGTCTCTACTTTGAGGGAGAATTTTGTACCGTCTTTCTTACTCATCTTGAGGGCCATTGTCTATATCAGTGGTCGCCAACCCTTCGATCGACTGGTCGATCTTTGGTTGCCATCCGGTCGATCGCGATCGACGGGTTGACCTTTATCACCATCCCGGAAGCACGTGAAAATAGAAACATTTCAGTTGCCAACTTAGCGACTCTGTCCCACTCCGCAAGCCCCGATAGGACGACCGCTTCGCTCCACAAATCTCTCCCCCCCATCTCTTCCCCCCCGTAAACAAGTCGATCTTGCCTCTGATTTAGGCAGAGGAGAGTGATCTTCAGCTTCAAAAGGTTGGTGAACACTGGTCTAAATGCTGTACTGTACGTATATATTTCTCTACGTGAACAATAGCGATCACAATTAATGTTAACAACACAAGGTAAAACCGCTGTAAATCACTTATAAAAGCATGCACTGTGGTGAATGATGCAACCAAACCGAGCGACGCTGAGAGAATGAACGAGTTAAGGGGTGATAGGCTTTGTGAGTGGCAGCCATTAGGATATTTCCAGTAAAAATGCGTGCGAAGATGCTGAGCGTTAGAACTTTTCCACCAAAAAAATGCGCGTGGGCGAGGGAAAAATGTTCTCCCTCTCCGATACAATGCTCGTACACCGATTTGACTTTCCATGCTCGTACACCGATTTGCTCGTATACAAAGTCACTCGTAAACTGAGGTATTACTGTATTTATTTTCTCTCTCTCTCACACAATTTTTTTTGACCCACGCCGTATATCCCTGACCTCACAATATCAACCGATCGCTGTGTGTGTTTCCTCATTACATGATGGGGGTCCAAAGCGGATGTCTACAAGTGGTCGGAGGATGTACAGGGATTCAAGGCGTGCCCTTATCAGCACACACAATTTCCTCTGGTATCTTCCAGCCCTGTCATTTCAAAGTGTCTGTGATGGATGGATGGGACGAGCCACTGAATGACTGTACTGGCTGCCTCTAGGTGATAGATGAAGGCTGCTCTGTCTGCACTCTACAGTGCAACTTTAAAATGCATTCAGAGAAAGTGTTTCTGTATTTACTTTAGTGTTGTATATTAAAATATTTTTTTTTATAATTATTTAAATATGGAATATTTATAATTACCTAAGAATGTCCAAAGTGATCTATGGTTTACTTCAGACTTAACTGACAGACTGCCGTTCTGACACCGCATGCTTCATGCTTTTAAACTTATTTCCACTCCCCCCCCCCCCTTTTTGTTGCAATTATTAAACTTATTGTACCCTGAGAAACTCTGCAAATCCATGCAGATATATTTCATTGGGTTGATTTTTATATTTTCAATGTTCTTGAAATGTGTGCACCAAGCACTGGGAAAATGCAAGTATTGCTTGTGTGCTCAATATTCAACGGCACAAAAAAACTTGATCAGGACATCCCTATAATTAACATTTCCCTCTCATAATGATATCAGATATTTGTGTCTGTGTTTGTAATCCTTCTGAGTACTAGACAAATTTTTTTAATGCATGCTTGTATATTGGCGTCTGCTTCGTGTCTCTGTGACAACAGTTTAATCTCTAGTGATCACATTGTTTTAATTGTTATTTTACACCACCCTGATTGCATATGCATATATGCGTTTTGCTCTTTCCTCCCTCCTTTTCTCTTTTTCTCTCTGTCTCTTCTTGCTGTGGAAATATGTTCAGTTCCCAGGTTCCCAGTAGAGGTTATCATCAAATTATATCTCTACAGCCCAAACACAGACACACACATTCACACAACACGTGCCAGGCACCCAAATGAGTCTGCTGAGAAATTACACAGTGTTCACCAACTATTTGGCAGTTGGCATTAATATAATGCCTTTTGCTGTTGCAAGTTTTTATCATTAATGATTAATGATGTTACTGCTTGCTTTTAGAACAAAGAACTGTGTGTTTGTGTGTTAAATTCTCTCTTTAAAATGCACAGCATTCAGTAGCTTTATATATATATATTTTAAATATTTTTTTAGTTGCTTTTACCCAAAATGACAAGTGTCAAGTTCTCTGCTTCTCATACGCTTTTTGAAAAATTTGATTGAATTAAATATAGAGGTCAACTTGGATCCAAAAACAAGAGATCTGAAACTGAAAATTCTGATGAGTGCCATGGGTCTGGACTGATATTAGTAGCCTCGGGTCTAGGGTAATTTAAAATAAATGTGCTTTTACCAAACAGATCTGAATTATTTTACAATATGATAACATAATTCTATGACAATGTTATTCTTCTCCTTCTTCTCTGTCAATATGTATTTAACCTAACCCAAATCCTACTGGTGCATGCCGAAGAGGCGCATGCTCAACATAAAAGGAGTGTGTGGATTTGCTGCTTAATAGTTACATAAGTATGAATTTTCTTGTCATTTGAGATGGAACATAACGCTTATGAGCAGTTTATCTACTTGGATGTGCTCGCACAAACGTAAAAATAATGTATTGTATTTATTCGCAAGTGAAGGACAGTCTTGTTGGCAGATTAAGACGAGGAGATACGGATCAAATTGCATTGTGGAACTTTACTGAACAAAAGAAAACAAAGAAGGATGTCCAACAATAAAAGAAGAATATGACAGCTTAACATAACACGTAATGTAAAGACAATACCAGAGCAAACTGAGGGCATATATACACTTGAAAAAGAGAGCCAAAATAGAAACGGGGTTCTATTTTACTAAAGTAAAATAGGTTACTAGGTTACTAAAGTAACAAACTTGAGAAAATAACAATGGAAACTAAACTAAAGGTCCATGGAATTCAAACAGAAACTGATACTAAACATTACATTCTGGTACTATTGAACATCTTTTAAAGATGGATGTGTATTAGACAGTCTTTGACAGTCTTTTCAGACAGGGAGAGCCAATGCCCTTGAAAAATGCTGTCAAAACAACAACAATATTTATAAAGTGGGCTGCTGTGTTTTATTACCGGCTTTCAGAGAGCAGATTTTACTGTGACTGACAGACCTCATTGCTTGCACCAATGCTAGAGAGATTGGCAGAGGTAATTAACTTGTATGTGCACAGAGGGTGAACAATGACTGACATGCATTTAACTGGATCAGTGCCTTTAATTAAAAAAATATAATAAAATGCAGAAGTGGTATGTTCATATTTTGACCCAAAACTGTCACTGTCTTCTTAGCCTCTATTTCCCGACTCTCCTTGACTTAGAACCCTTTCAGATTCGGCCGACCCGGTGTGGAGTGTTACTGTCAGCATGAGACTGGAGCAGCCGTCATCCAGCTACAGTTTCTAATAAATGAAGTGAGTGTTTCACATTTCCCCCCTTTTTCTGTGTTCTGCTCAACCTCATGCTGAGAGCCTATTCCAGTGGAGCTTCAAGAGGCAGTTTGAATAATCCAGGATGAAGCCTCAAGAGGTTTAGATGATCCCTTAACCCAGAGCCTTTTCTGCCACAAACGCTCTTGTCCTCCAGAGTGGGCCTGGAGGGATCCTACAGAGGAAGCTGATATTACCATTTTCTCCTTAGAGTGTTGCCCACAGTCAAGACCACAGGGATCTCTTAAACTAAGCTGTCTTGTAGATTGTGCTCCTTAGTGTCAAAACGATTACTTCACTGTACATTCATGGGAGTATTTGGCAATTTATCTAGATTTTTCTTCTTTAATAGTTTTGAGGATAGAACACTAGAGCATTTTGCTCCGTGCATATGTCATTTTAGTCAGCACATTTCAGTTGTGCACTACAAAAAATATATTTGATGTTAGAAAATAATAAATAAATTGTTTTTAATGCATTAAAATGTGTATACAGTAATCCCTCGCCACTTCGCGGTTCAAGTTTGCGGCCTCAGTACATTGCGGATTTTGAAAGAATATTAATCGAAAAATAAAAATTCAAAAAAACCGCCATATCGGCAGCCGTATTGCTGAAAGCAGCGTTGTTTTATTGTGATGCGAGAGAAACGGTTTCCCAGGATGCCAGACAAAGAGAGAAACTCTCTCTGAGGCTTTGTACACACACACACGGACACAGACAAGACACGTGATTGGTTCCCGGCTCGAGATCGACGAATGAGAGCACGAGTGGATGTATCCCGTGAGCTGATTGGCTGATCATACTTTGCATATTTTCACATTAACCATATTAACTGCGATAAACGAGGTATCACTGTATATCTTTACATATATTTTGTGAGGTTTATTCACTCAAAGTAAGTGAAATAAAAAATACTCACTTGGTTTGATTAAAACATAGCGTTACGTATTTGATACTTAATAAGAATAAACATCTTGAAATTAGTTGGTAGTTTTGAACAGACTTCTCAGCAAGTTATTTGACACACTGTAAACATGTTTTTTTTTGTACTTCTATTTTTAAACCCTTTGATTGGCAGTTGCTTTTATACAAAGTTACTTGAAAGCGCATTAAGAATGTGCTTTTTCTGTAATTGTTTTCCATGGGAATCAAACCAATGAACCCTTCGTTAGTAGCATCATGCTCTCTCAGTTGAACAACAGGGAGGCTTGAAATGACACTTTTAAATAATAATATAGAACTGTTCAGGATGAACAATGCATTGCTTGACATTAGACCCCCAAAAGAAGTTTGGGAAAATGTAGATAAAAGTTGAAACACATAAAACAGTGTGAATTAAAGGGCTGAATCACTTTATTTGATCTTATTGGTTTGTGAACAAAATGATGTCATTGGAAATTTTATTATAAAATGGCAAAACAAACTTATTTGAAATATCATGTACTTTTTTGTTTTGGATTATGAGAATAAAATGTAAAAAATGTATTAGGTGAGAGATATGGTTGAAATGGCTGAAATGTTATTTTGAGTTACTTCACACATTCATTTGTGCATGTTCTTATGTATATCTTTTTTTATCAGTGTGTGTGTTTGTTTGTGGCTTAGCAGACCAAGCAGAGCCTATACTGACAGACAGACACACACACACCTGGGACAAAGCACAGACCCTTGTCTGTTTTATATTCATCCTCTATAACCAGAGAAAAGGCAGTGTCTGTGTGTATTTGGTCTGAATATGCCAGTGCCTAGATGGAAAGGAGATATTTTGTGGTAGCATCCCTCCTCCTTCTCCTCTATCTATCCCACCCACACTGTCTCTCTATCGATTTATTTTTCCACTCAGTTCTGTCTCTCTCTCACACACATATATTCACCACCCACCACTGTATCTCCAATCTTCCAGCCCTCCAGAATTGTTGCAGAATGAATAGGTTATATCCACCAAAGTATGGTATGTGTCTGGGACATTTGTCTCAGAGCAGGGAAGACAGGTAGTGCCTCCGACAAAAATCTGGATGTAAATCAATAGTACAAAAACATAACAAAGCTAGAATTATGAAAAGCACCACTTTTTAAAGCAACACTTAAACATCAGCGAATAAAAATTTAGTTTATTGTGATTTCATTGAGGCATTATGTAATGAAGGCAGTGCCTCCACATTGCTGAGTTTAACTGATTACCCTGCAAGTACAAAAAAAGCTAAATTTAAGTCTTACCTGTCACTTTTGATTAATTAAAAAAACTTACTGACCCCAGACTTTTGAATAGTTATTTATATATACTAAAATATTACATATAACAATATACAATATAATGTTCATAGTATAAGTTACAGAATGTTTATAAGGAGAGATTGAACTGTTTAAATAGTGTGTGTGTGTGTGTGTCACAGTCTTGTCTCGTCGCGTCTGTCACATCCGGGTTCCTTTATGTATCTTCCAGGTCCTGCACGCTCCTGTCTGTGTCTAATCACTTCCCAAGTCCCGTCAGCTGGTCCCAATCCCATGTTTGTCATTTCATTTTTGTCTTGAATGAAAATGAGACTGTGAGGGATAGAATACTGTTGCTTAATGTGCTTAATGTTTAAGAAAAAAAGGGCCAGTCACACAGCCGATCACGCACGAATCACTCAAAAATCACGCACAGATGGGGTTTGTGCGTGCTTATGCGTCGAGAAATTGACCAAAGTATTCCACGAACATTCAACGCACGCCCGACGCATGAATCACTGACGGAGCGCGTCCAAACACGCACGCTTCACGAACGTTCCACGTAAAAGCGCTTTCAGAATCCACATTGCCAGTGGAATGAACGTGATACGTGCGCGGTTCATGCGTGATATGAAGGTGGGGCGTCAGTGGACGTGCTCGGTTTCGATCCAGTTCCTACGCATAAGCACTGACAGCCGACGTGTGTCCCGCGCATAGTCACGCATACTCGACGCATAAACTACGCACGTCGACTCATGAATAACGCAAAAATTTTGAACCGTTCAAAACTCAAAATCACGCACAAGCCGCCTTCGACGCACATCCACTTACAATCACTGACGGTCCACGCTCGTTCCACCGACGAATTATGCATATGACGCACGCTCCGCGCAGAAACGAAAATCTATGCGTAATTCGTTATTCATGCGTTTTCGCTGTGTGACTGGCCCTTAACCGATTGCTCCGCTGAAAAAAAGTATTTAAAAAAAACTTCAGGATACAAACCTCGTGATCTAGGACCTTTATACAGTGCGTACCATTGTAAAGACCATCCCTCACAGCCTTGTTTCCATCTCCGTTAAATTCATTATGGCATCTAGCCTGTCTAACTTCTATTTGTAACCCTCTCTTTTTCTATCTTTTTTCTTTATGTCTTGTAGGGGGCGCTGGTTAGTGCTTTGGCTGATGACAGTATTCACCTGTGGAACCTGCGACAGAAGAGACCAGCTGTGCTGCACTCACTCAAGTTCAACAAGGAGAGGTCAGCCACGGTCACTTAATCTACACTTGCTCTGAGTGTGTGCGTGCATGTAGACTGCTGATCAGTGTTAGTGATACATGAGTGTTTGTGTGTGTGTGTGGCAGAGCTGGTGTTGTGGAGTCTTTGGGCCCACACAACTGATACCTCTGTTTCTCTCTTTCACTCTCTTATTATTTCAGTTGACTTCCACTTGTTTTCTCACTGTTGGTACCCAGGTGCAGCCCAGAACACAACATTAATTTCTTTGTTGGTTGCATAGGGAGGCGAGTCAACATGTGTAGGCTTGTTTGCAAACAGAAGTGGGAAAATAGCACATTTGAACTAATCCAGAAACCTAGAAACCTTATTTTAATTTTTTGAAGCATTTTTTAATCAAAGCTTTTTTAACCAATATATTCTTTTTTGGCTAAAGTATCCTTTTAAATGACTATTTTCCATGCAACAACTAACTAAATAATTGTTAAATATAATATAAAAACAAGCTGTTTTTGGTACTGTACTTTCTATTAGTTACATTTATGCATTTGCAACTTACATTGCATTCAAGGAACACTTTAACGTTCTAATCAGTTCTTGCTTTCCCTGGGAATCGAACCCATGACCTTGGCGTTGTAAACACCAATGCTCTACTGGTTGAGCTAGAGGAAAGATCATTGTATATCAAATTTTTCCGTTTTTCTGTTTTAAAAGCATAAAAAGGTGCTGATTTCGAACAGTATCCTCAACAGAGATGTGTGTTCATACTAAGGACACTTCAATCAGCGTTGTAGCTCTGTGGCAAGATTTGAAGAATGTGTGAGACCTTTAATCACACTCATAGCTATAGATCAGTGCAGGAAGGTTGTAACCTTCTGATTCGGTTTGGAAAGCTGTTGACTCTGATAAGAGATGAGCCAGCCCTTCACTTATAATCTGCACTGCTTCTCTTGATGAGAGTGACAACTCGCCAACAGCGGCTTTCAGGGTCGAACAAGTTTTTACCACATAACTGGATGTGTGTGTGTGCAGGTCTGTCTGCACGTGTGCGTCTGTCTCAGAAACAGGCAGGGGTCTTAGGTATAGGACTGATGTGTCTGTGTGCTTGACATTTAGAAAGTGTTTCCCTCTGCGACCTGCCTTGTCCCCGAGGCTAGAATGGGGCAGATGTGCCCCTGAGTGCAAACAAAATGTCTCTGTGTTGAGCTCTAAAGTTAATATGAATTGGCGTCAAGAACCCATTTTGCTTGCGTAATGCGAGTGATTTAATTAAGTTTTTATTTAATTAATTTTATGTTATTATATTTGAACAAATTTGGTAAATACATTTTTGAAATACAAGTACCGGTAGCTTGTTTTTTTAATGAAAATACATCCCTTTTCTGCTAGCATCACTTTTAACAATTAGAAGATGTAATAATATATTCTTTAAAAACAAATATTTATCAATTACAGATATGAAACAAATTAATTATTTGGAAAAACATGAATGGTTTACAATATTAAATATTTTTTAATAATTTGTATTTATTTATTCATGAGTATGAAAATGCAACAAATTAATTATTTTTAGAATAATGTGAACTGGCATTGGGAACCCATTTTGCTTGCGTAATGCGAGTGATTTAATTACGTTTTTGTAGGATTAATTTTATGTTATTATATTTGAAAACATTTAGTAAATACATTTTTGAAATACAAGTAACAAGTTTTTTTTATGAAAATACATTTTTATAAAAATTCACTCTTAACAATTAGACGATGCAATAATTTATTCTTTAAAAACTAATATTTATCAATTACAGATATGCAACAAATTAATTATGTGGAAAAACATGAATGGTTTACAATAAGATATTAAAAAATATATATATTTCATGAAAAAATGTATTTATTCATGATTACGAAAATGACAAATGAATTATTTTTTGAATAATATGAATTGTTTACGATAAGACTGGGATCACTTTGATTAAAGTGAATTTTAAAGGAATAAATGTAAAATATAAACGTTACTACACTACAAAAATACACATACAAAAATATCCCCCCTTCAGGAACAAGCATCAGCCCACAAAAGAAGGATGCTTGTTGAAGGATGCTTCTTTCGGGAAAGTATATTTTTGGGAGGAACATAGTTCGACCTACTGTCAGGACATTGTGGGCATCACATGAGCTGACGTTCTGACAGGAAGCTGTCGGAAGATGTTACAACAACCAGAGAGGGAAGAGAGAGGAACAGCCTTTTAAAAAACACTCTTTTCTGGGCCAGACATTAAAAGTGCTCCCTTAAAATGCTCTCTAGATTGTACATTAAAGCATTCTGGAGGAAACAGATCTCTAAAAATGCTTTTGATGCACTCAAGACATTCTGACAAAAAAAAAACTCAACTGCTTTAAACACTGTACATTTGTCCTTATAAATGTTTACCGGAGGAAATTAATTAGAGCTCATTTATAGCAGATTATTTTCTACCATGTTGTACATGTGCAGCTGGTCAATTATGCATTTTATTGTTTGTAATTTTGCATTTTATTTTGAAGCTTCTTGATTTTGTTCAGTGAACCTGGTGTCTCAAGCATTCAAAGCTGTAGATTGAATATTCCGATATGAAGCTGATAAAAAGTCAATGTCTACCATTCCAGGATCCATTTTAATCTTACAGATACACTGTTTTAGAGAGGGCTGTAACCACCATAGACATTGAGGGGTAAAAGTCCCCCAAAAAAGTTTAAAAGTAAAAAGTTTTGTTTGATCTGCCTCAGTAGTCCAACAGCGCGCGTCAATATAAAAAAAGGATCGAGATGGCCAATCAAATCAAAGTCAGCGGGCTGGGTTTACTGTTTACAGAAGCAGAGAGTAAATTCCAGCGTAAAGCATCAGTTTGTCGTTGAAAACAGCAAAACATTTAATACATGTCAATTGTTTTTTACAATGTTAAACAACCAACAGTAACATCCAGTGATGCAAACTACAGTAATACCTCGGTTTATGAGTTGAATTTGTTCCAAGAGCGAGCTCGTAACTCAAAATTCTCGTATACCAAAACATTTTCCCCATAAGAATGCAATAAAAATCACTTGATTCGTTCCACATGATCATAAATGCCCATTTAAAATATTTTTTGGGTTTTACACTATTAATTACAGTTAAAATTATAACTATTAATATCTCATATAAATACTAATTAATACTTGACAATTTACTGTAACGCGCACTTTAGCTTTGAGTAGCATCGCTGCTGGCGTGAAGGAGACGAGAGGAGGGGGAGGTAGGAGGGAGAATTTCGTATCGTCTTTCTTACTCATCTTGAGGGCCATTGTCTATATGCTGTACTGTACGTATATATATTTCACTACGTGAACAATAGCGATCACAATTAATGTTAACAAAACGAGGTAAAACCGCTGTAAATCACTTATAAAAGCATGCACTGTGGTGAATGATGCAACCAAACTGAGCAACGCTGAGAGAATGAACAAGTTAAAGGGTGATAGGCTTTGTGAGAGGCTGTCGTTAGGATATTTCCAGTAAAAATGCGCGCAAAGATGCTGAGCTTTAGGACTTTTCCACAAAACAATGCGCATGGACGAGGGAAAAATTTTCTTGCACTCCGATACAATGCTTCTACACAGATTTGACTTTCCATGCTCGTATACCGATTTGCTCGTATACAAAGTCACTCGTAAAGCAAGGTATTACTGTACTTGACTTCTTTCTGTTTAACGGCTTTATAGATTAAGAGTCAGATTTATCAAATGTATGGGAGGAGAGTATTTGATCATGCAAGGTGACTTACTAAGGTTTGGGGTAATCATTGTCATAATATTATTTACCGCCAAAAAAAAGCATATCATAAACCAGATGCTAATTAGCACTGCTCATGGTAGATTCAGTTAATCACGCGCAGAACATTTTGGATTTTCGGTCTCTCGCTAATTTGCCCTGTTTAGTAAATATGGCTCTAAATTTACTAATTTAATCATTTATGATCTTTATAATGGAACTGAATTAACATTGAACTGACACCAGCTACTATTACTGTACAGCCTAAATGAACTGTCTCTATATCATTGAATAATTTTTCTGTTATCTCTGTAAAGCTGCTTTGAAACCTTTGAAATTCCTAACGGAATCAGGTGTTTAAATGTTTTAAATTTTCAACATACAAATAAAATTGTGTATAAAGCATAATTTAATGCAAATATTATTTGCCAATAGTTCCAAATGATTATTTCCGAACTAGAATTAGACCTAGAATTTCCTTCAATGTTCAATTTCTTTATGCACTCAAAAAAAAAAAAAAGTTCAAGACATGGTTACTGCCTTGGTTTTTTTAGAGATGAAAGAACTCCATCCTGGTGCTGTAACAATGAATGATCAGGGAGGTTGGCAGGATTTTAAGGTTGTTCCTGAATGGATTTGCTCTTAGCCTGGGTGTGTGTGCGTCCCTGCAGGACGAAGGCTCAGTAAAGAGCAAGCCAAATGTCAGGAGTGCAGGGCATCCGTCTGTCATGCTAATACACTCATTTAGCTCATTATCACACCGGCACAGAAGCCATCTGAACACAAACACGCACCTCACTCCCACACGTGGAGAGCTGTTGATATTTGTGAATGTAGTTTGTCTGGTTGTTTTAAGAGGAAAAAAAGGTGGGAGAGAAGCAATGAGTATGTTCTTTTTTTTAGGGGACCAAAGTTTCAATATAGGACAAAATGTCCCTATGAGGTAATAGTGTTATAACATACTGAGTCATTTCTTAATGAAGTAAAATACAGCATGTTTTTTTAGAGGATAGAAAATATCATTAGCTCAGTATATGAGTGTTTCAACTATAATAGAAAAACAAAAGCAAATGTATGTTCGTGTAGTTTGATTTGGCAGATCAATTTTGCCTAGTCATCCGGAAATAGACGTGGGAATGTACACTTGCAGATGCCATGTTAAATTCTCTTTACATGACATAATCTGAGAGTGTCATGCACTGGCTTGACTTCATTATCCATGACAATAAGACTTGACATTTAATGAACATTAGAAAGCAAACAAAGATACATACTAGCAGGAAGTGTTAACACATGACGAAGAACAGATGAAGACTGAGGATTTAAAGAGATGAACAGGTGCTAACTGAAGGACAGGTGTAGGTGATTAGTTGACATACAAACTTTGGGACATTTTTTTAATTGCAATAAAATCAAGAATCTGTGATTTTGTTATTTGTCAACAAGGAGTGCTGGTGTGCGATGCGGAAGCACGAGGAGACGTAAAATGCAACTGAAATACTTTCTCAAACACGAAAACAAAAGACTTTAGCTATAAACAAAAGCGGCACTTGGAAACTCACAGAACAAGGAACAGAACATCCACACACTGAAAACAATATCCAATAATATCAACGATCGACAAAGACAAGGGAACACAGGAGGGTATATATACACGGGGGGAAATGCAACACACCCGACGAGACTAACACAATAAGTGATTAGACAAGGACAGGTGCAGGAAGGACATGGAAGATACATAAAAGGGACCCGGATGTGAACAACATGATGAGACTGTGACATTAATCTTCTGTATTTAACTGACAGACGTACAAAGAACATATTTTCAATGTTTTCAATGACCATCTTAATTGTATTTTGTAAATTTAAACCAATTTTGATTTTGATGGCTGCAACACACTCTGTACCACTGTCACATCACCTTTCCTTTAAATTAAAGACTTTGGGAATTAAGGATACTAATTGGTTATCGTTTTTTGATTCTCCTTTTCATTATAGGCCATACATTTTCAAATAGATGTATCTGAACTAGAGACAGGCAGTCAAGTATATCCCTTTTTATGGTCTAGTGTCTCGAAACAATCACTCTGTTTTAGCATGTGCAGAATGTACAATCCCAATATACACCTTCACGTCAATGGTACTCTCACACATATGCAAGTCACCCATGCCATTTGCACTGATGCACCCCCATACCTTGACAGATATTCGCTTTTGCACCTGTTACTGATGAATTTCGGAATGTTTTTTTTTCTTTTCGGTTTGTCGGTTTTTCCCAAAAACAAGCTGAAACATGGATTTATTTGACTACAGCACACATTTCCATCCTTGGCCTTCACATATCACTTAAACTTAAACATGTCCACTGTCTTTTAGTCCATCTGAGATGAGCTCGGGCCCAAAACACTCGGCACCAACTCTGCATTGAACAGATTTATACCTTACTTGCATAACAGAGATCCATGTTGCATTTCTTGATGCAGCGGCAGACTGTGTTTTTGTGACGGTTTTCCAAGTTCATGCATATTCAACAGATGTTTTTTGTCTTGTCCTTCTGAGATTTCTCTGGATTCCCTGCTTCTTTGGCGAAAGGCAAAATACTAAATACTTTGTATTTAGACAAATACTTTGTAATCTTCCATTGGGAAATGTGACTTTTATACCCAAACACGATACCCTCACCTATTACCAGTTCACCTGCTAATTATGGACTGTTAAAAGTCCAAAACAGACTTTAATCTTTTCAATTTTATCTTGCCTCTGTCCCAACTTTTTGGGGGTGGGTTGCAGCCATCAAAACCAAAACATCAAAATACACAGGGTGTCATGACACAGAGTTATATGGCATTGACTGGCCTTCACGTTCCCCAGACCTGAATCCATTTGAGAACCTCTGAGACATTATGTAACAGAGCATCCAAAGCTGCCAAGTGGCACCACAGACTGTCCAGGAGCTCACTGATGCCCTGATCCAGGTCTGGGAGGAGATATCCCAGGATACCATGCTTCATCTCATCAGGAGAGTGCCCAGACTTTGTAAAGAGTGCATACAGACATGTGGGAACCATACACACGTCTGACTTACATGATAAGTTGCTGTGATGAACCTCATGTAAGTTGTCTCAGCCTGTATTTTCTGTTTTTTACATTGATTTTTGGTATGATTTTGAATGCTTTCATTCTTAACTTACATATTAAATAACATTACATTTGTGATGGGTGATGTACAAGGGCGAGAAAAATAGAGAGCAGTCAGCAGTCCAACATGTGGCATCTTTCAACGTCTTCTCCATGCTGATGATGTGCGTGTGCGTGCGTGTGTCTCTGAAAGACAGAGGAAAGAAATGTGTTGAGTTTGATGCACGATATTTCCCTCAACACTCTTCCTCTCATGAATATATTCATGATGCTACAAGGTGCTGGCGTGAAGTGTTGGGGGCAGGTGTGTGTGTGTGCACTTGTGTTGCTGGGAAAAGGGAGTGTGAAAGGGGTGAGAGGTAAGCCGTTTGCACAGCACAAAAACAAACAAGCCTTTTGTTCGTAAAATGATACCATGCGTTTCACCTTTTCTGAAAAAGCACTTGTTTATCAAGATGTGTCTGAGTTTTTGGAACCAAAATAGTGTGTGTGTGTGTGTTTAGGTTAATTAGATTAAGATGTAGTAATAAGTCTGTTTTAAGCTTTTTTTAATGCTCAGGAACAACAAATTACATTTAAATGTGTTTAGTTGAAAGAAAATAGTGTGGTTCATTGATTAAGCAATATAATATCCTGACTAACTTTTATATGCTCTGGCTTTTGGTGCAGTTTATCTTGCAGTTCCCACATGAAAACGGTGTTTCTCAAAGGTTGCTAAGGAGACTTGATAGAGCTGAAAATTATGCTATGGAAGTTATGAAAAGTCTTAAACATATCTCCTAGTTTGCTTTAGAGAAATAAACAAATGAATCAGTTGCTGACATGCAGTCTATACATTTTGAATGACATGTCTCAGGTAAATTGGTTTTGAATGGGGAACTTAACGGGAACAAATGTAAATGAGTTTTATTTTTTATTTGTTTTAAGGGCTTTAGTTCCAGTGTATATATATATTCCGTTGTGCTCTTATATAAGGTTGCTCAAATATCTGTTTTGCAGCAGTACTGTATGCTACGTCTTGCAGTGAATTTTGAGCAGATGAACCTTAGAATTTAAAGAATGTATGAGAACCCCCTAGAATACAGATCACGATTCAGCGTTGATCCAAATATTTGAACAATTTCTCTGATGCATCAGACAAATATAACCTAATATAACATCTGAGAATACAATGAAAATATGTGTCGTTGGAATTTATCTTATAATCATCGTATTACAATCTCAATGGAGACATATGAGGTCTATGTAGATAAAGTGTTTTGCTTGTGAGTGATATGTGAGAAATAATAATGCATTTACTCTTTCTTCATCCCTCTTTTTAGGATAACGTTCTGTCATCTGCCCTTCCAAAGTAAATGGTTGTACATTGGCTCGGAACGAGGGAACATCCACATTGTGAATGTGGAGTCCTTCACCCTCTCAGGATATACCATCATGTGGAACAAAGCCATTGAACTGTGAGTGCCACACGCACCTTTGAAATGAAATGTAATCCTGAAATCTGATTTGTAATATATCATACGTGTCACATCTGTCATTGTTCCTGTAGCCTTGTTGTGTTTTATTTGTAGCTAAGCGTTCATTTCAATCAAGTGCCATTTTAAATTGTCAATTCACCTGCTCTCCCTCCATCGCTCTGCTCTGTAGATACTCAGAGTTCTTCAATTATTCATTTTAACATTTTGTCAGCAGATTTGTTTTCTTCCCTGACCCGTTGAAAAGGTTGCAGTGCCTTTGAGACCCAGACAGTGTAGACATGTGCGCCCACACACATGCGTTTACAGGTGTCAGATCGGATCAGTGTAAGTATAGACAGATGTGCTGTCTTACCTCCTGCTTTAGTGCTTAAGCATACGCACACTTGCAGACAGACACATTGTGTCCCTTGTGACAGGAAGGGCAATTGTTGAATGAGCTGCTCCGCCCTTTGGTGTTGTACCTGTAGTGACAGACTAAAGGGGCAAGTCAACATGGATTTACTCTCACGTCACTGAGCAGGGCATTTTTTCCACTGTCTCTCTGACACACAAACCCACACATGCAAAATTAGCATAAATCACATTTACTATAATGGCCAGACAATGGAAGATTATTATTGGTGAATACTTTGAATAAATGTCACAAAGCATGTTTTGTAATTGGAGGAATGTATTGCAACATCTATATATTATATTTTTGCCAGTAATAGTTATGTTACTAAATTATCAAATTTATTTTTATAAAAAAAATTAACAGTTGAGAGGGATAAACATACCAGGTGTGTCTAAAACAAGCAAAAAACAAACAAACAAAAAAACAACTAGATTATTTTCAAATCAGTTAATCAAACATATCTAATACATAAACACACACTCAAAATGCACTTTACAGTAGCTACGCCACAGCAGCAAACCAAGATGGTCTGTGCCTGTTTGAGAGGGAGATCTCTGGCATGCCACTCTGCTGTAGGGATGATAACATTATGGTGGGTGTTATTGGCATGATGCCAGGGATTGAGAAAAACAGTTTGTTGCTGCAGGTGTCAGTAGCGGTGAGTTGTTTTAGAGTACGGGGGCATGTCGTTTGGCACTTGACTGTGGGCTGTCGGGGGGCATTAAGGGTGGGCATAATGGAGTGCTCTGATGGCACACTGACAAGTCACAATACTAGCAATTTCTTTTTCATGATAACGATATACATCACAATATGGTTAGTTTTTGTTTTAAATAAGGTTTTTATGTTATCACATTTTAAAATTTCATAACTGTTGTCACCAATTTCAATATCACAGAAAAACAAGTATTGAAGCTTACTGAGGACAAGTAAACAGTAAGCGATATTAAACATGAACAAAGAAGCTAATTACAAGCAACAGGACAACAAACTACAATAGAACAAAGAAATAGACGTACCTAAAAAACTTCAAGCACTAGTAATAAGAAATTAATCAAATGTATGAAAAACATATCTTCACTGTGTAAATTAAATATACATTTATTATAATTAAATTGACACAAAAGGGATGCAGTCAAGAGCATTGAGAGATTTGTTTCATTTTTGTTGTTGTTTGACAGCAGGTTTATTAAGTTTCTGTCACTTTAAGACTGAATGCATGCATCCAATATATTGTTACAAATGCGTTTTCTTTCTCAACTTTTTACGTCCATAAATGACTGTGTTTACGAGGACATTTTGATGTGTATTTAACCATTTAAGCCCAATTAGGTAAGTGCCAGCTGCTTCAATATCAACGCATGCATATAGTGATTGAGCTTATTGCGCTTTAACAGTTTAAAATCACAAGCTTTCATTACAGCACAGAAACGTCATGTTAGAGTCAAAAATACCGGTTCACAAATTTCTACTGGATAATAGTGTCTATTGCCCAATTTTTTTAAGCTGTTACCAGGTGCACAGACAACGGCATAGGCTATCTCAAGCCAGGCTCCAAGAATCGTACCCTCTGGACAAGCAGATTGTTTTCACAATTCCAAACGAGTCTGTGCATGTCTGTTATGTGACAGCGCTGTCATAGATCCAGATCTCCAACAATAAAGAAAGTGTATGGATCTCACCTTGGCCAAGGTTGAGAAGACAGCAGTAGGTCGTGAGGCATGCTGGGATTGTATACATACGTGCGCAGTCATTAAAACAGCATATGCCAGTTACCTTTATGGTGTTTATAGAAGGTCTATTAACTGTCTGGCATTCATTTCAGACACTCAATTTGCACAACAGGTGTTGCTGCTTAAAGCAAATGGATGCAATTGCTTAAAATGTGAGGAAATTGCATCCTGGATTACACGTGCACACGCACAGCTGGTACGGATGGAAGTGGATGCTGTGCTGTGGTTTTTCCTAATGACTGGAAATTAAACTTCATGTCAACATGCGTTCCTTACAATCAGAGAGAATTCTTTAGAATAGGAGGTACGTACATTTGGCTTAATAAGTATTTTGGACCTCAGAAACGGATAAGAGGGTTGGTAAGAGGGTGTATGTAGGTGAAATTATGTAATCATAAGGTGTCTTGAGTGAATGAAAGGAGTGCGGAGTGAGGGCGGCAGTTACAGAATGAGATTTTGCCCATCCTATTCTTGTTGCCATGGTGATCAGCTCTCTAAATCCAGCCTACTCCTCCTAAAGTAATGGCTGAGAGACAGGAGGGAACTGTGGGGACATAAATTAGGGATCTTGAGGTCTAAGGAACATTGTAGTTAACAATCCGTTACTCTCTCAACACGATCGCCACCTTGACCTTTCTGTGTAGGTGTTACTCCTCTTTTTTTCTTTCTCGCTCACTCTGTCTCATAAGTAAACACACACATGTACAGAGCTCAATTTGTGCCAAATGTACTCGTTGATCTCTCGATGGAATATACTGTAATACATAAGAATCATCAACGCATGGCGCAGATGAAAATGGTGGAACAGTTTTTTATTTTATAAACTCTATTACCGGGCATTTCATGACATCAGACATAGGATGAATTATTCTACTAACTGATCATTGTGGTTCTATATTATAATAATTATGTGTATTTTTAGGACTGCCAAAGCAAATTAAATTAATGTTAACGAGATTGATTATGCTCCCTGACCTTTGAACTTTTCTCCCTGAATTTTGGAATTAGAAATTGCCCTATTGTAGCACCACTCATTTTTATAGATGGCACTCACCATCATTTTTTTGTGACGGTGTCCTGTGTGAACAGCTCTTTGTTTACC
Source organism: Rhodeus uyekii (assembly GCA_037043235.1). Classification (NCBI taxonomy): domain Eukaryota; kingdom Metazoa; phylum Chordata; class Actinopteri; order Cypriniformes; family Acheilognathidae; genus Rhodeus; species Rhodeus uyekii. The sequence continues at coordinate 313,686 of JAWRVZ010000012.1, read as the reverse complement.
TCGGACAGATTGAGATATTCAGATTGACTAAAAGCACTTTTTTGTGTCTTTTGCATAGACTTTTCATACTCCTTTCATACTCTATTGCAACTGCCTAAATAATACATTTTGGTTATCTTTGTCTGAAAGTAAGGGATAGGGATATCGTATCCTTGCTGATTTATTCACTCTACATTGTAGGATCTTGTGGTCTGTAGCACTGCCATTCCCATACTAGATAGTGATAGTTGTCTGGTATGCGAATGCTTCGAGCTGCCGATAGTAAGTGGGAGGGGGTCAGCAGAATGTCTCCTGAAGTCTATCACAACCTCCTTTGTCTTCACCATATTGAGGGACAAGTTGTTTGTATTTGGCCAGTTTTGCCATTTCTTCTTTGTAAAGCTTTTCATTATTGTTGCTGAGTCATGTTGTCAGTGCAGAGGTAGGTCAGCTGCATGAAGAGTAGCGGGCTGAGCACATTGCCTTGTGGGACCCCTGTTTTATTCTATACAATACTATTGGCTGATGTTTAATAAAATACATTTATTGGACATTGGTCAATAGTATAGTATAGAATAGTATATAAGTATACTATTCTATACTATTTGGAATCAGTTAGTTCAGTCATTTTCAAACTGCTTCAAGCTAAAATCAAGCATTAAGTTCTTTTTGAGATTTGCTAAAGATTGCATTTAACAGTGTAATCGTTTCCTTTAACAATGTTACTAAAGAAATATATGTGAAGATACCCTGAAGACTCAATGTCATTTTGTAAAGGAAAGGGTTCCCATGTTACAGATTTTTATTCCTGCTGTGTCTGTCAGTCACATTTCAGACACCCAACAAACACTGGAGGAAAAAGATGCAGATCAGGACCCCTGTCTGTCGAACCTCCATCACCATAACAGATGTATATTGCTCTGTCTCTGCTCGTCACGCAGTAGCTTAACAGAATGTAGCTGAAGGGGAGAGAAGGACCCCTGTCTATGCCACGGCTGTCACCACTATAGGCGTCTAAGCCTGTGCCTGAGAGTCGTCAACAGCACAGTTGGCCTGCTGGGTAGTCAGAGGGTACAAAGGAATAAGATTCCTGCCAGTACAGTCAATGCCTTATGGGTGTCCACAGTATAGTCCACGCTAAAGTAACACCTACTGATGGCGAGGCAGCTTGTTTTGTAATGTTTAGAGAGATACTGTAGCCGAGTGTATCAGAACAGCAGATACACTGCCTTTTTAGGCTGCCATATTTATTAGGATGAATTATTTTGCTCTGTTTCTTAACTAAAGTAATGAGGGTGTATTATTCATTGGCTGTAAATGAGTGGGCAGTAGTGGTCTTGTAAAATTTCTCGCTTACACCATTGTGTCCCGGGGAGATCTCAAAGCTTCTTTTATGTGTTTAATGAAATTTTTGCTGTGAATAATCCTGAGGTTGAAACGGACTGTCTGAATGTCAGTGGAGACTTATATATTTCATATTTTAATAACTTAGTATATGCATGCAAAAATTCAGAGTAGGCTAATTTCAGTTGGACAACATTAAATATAAGGGGCCTGTCAAATTATTCAATGCATTATGTAAAACCATGTCATTTTGAACAGCTTTAATCCCGCTCGGTGGATTTTGTAATGTATTGTTAAAGAGGATATGTTTATGAGGAAAATCCTATTTCAGTGGTGATAAAACTATGATCCCAGCCAGTGCTGGACATCTCAGGCCATCAAGCCTTTGGGGGATTTGAATCATGAAACACTCTCCAGATTGAATATATCATGGTTTTGTTTGTTCTGTCAAATGTTTAGTTATTTCATTAAGGATGTTTGGTTGTGTATTTGGGTGTTATGATGTTATTTGTGGGATATTGGTGTCTTGTATGGGAATATATATGGGTATGTATTTGAGTGTTTATGTGTTTTGAACTGATTCATTCATTCCATAGTGCATGTTAGGAAACTCATATTCATAGCCGTATTCATTAAAACATTTTTTTATTACTTTTATTTAGCAAGGATGCATTCAATTGTTCAAAAGTAACAGTAAAGTAACGCTGTACTAAAATTATTAAACTGTATTAAATTGTATTAAACTTTATATTAATCATAGAATCCCTTGTAGGGGATTTACAGTTAAGACCCGAGGACCAGATATGTTGAATGAAGACCAGGAGTCAGAAGTGCAGTCAATAGAAGAAATTTTAGTGAAGTTTAGTTTGCAGTTTCATCAGCAGAAGCTTCAGGTCTCACAAGGAGTTCGTAGGCCGCCCCACATACAATAACATTTTTACAGCAATTATACTCTAACAGAGGATACTAACCACGTCAATGATGACGGTTAAATGATTCTGACTGGCTAAGAAAGAAAGAAAGAAAGAAAGATAAACAAAACTAGTAATTTTCCACACAAGAGCAACATGACCTTCCACACTGCTTGTCGAAAACAACAAGTCATTCCGTCTCCTTATTGTGCCAGTTAATCACCTCACAAATACAGACCATATTAACAGACACACACAGATACACAGGTTCTCCAGCTTCTCAGCTGAACTCGGCTCAGGTTCCAACTAACAACAGAGAGACTACTCAAAACCTTCTGATAACATGTTATATCTTTTGAGAAGTGTAAACAATACTCATCCTTATTCTATGGAAAAATACAGAAAAGCAAAGAAAGGCTTTAAGTAATAATTGGTTACATATGTGATAGGCTGAAGTGTAAAAATAAGGAAAAGAAAAGAATATATATATATATATATACAAATAAGAAAAGCGGCAATGTATTTCTGAATCGTCCCTACACCCTTAAGAACAAAATCATGTAAAAAATTGCATATTAGAAGGTTTTCTGAAGGATAATGTGACTCGTAGAAGACTGGAGTAATGATGCTGAGAATCAGGAATACATTTTAAACTATAATTAAATATTTAAATTAAATAATGATATTTCACAATACTACTGTTATTACTGTATTTTGATCAAATGAATGCAGCCTTAATGAGAAAAAGAAAATCTTATTGACCACAAACTTTTGAACTTTTGTAATTTATATAACAAGAAAAATGTAAAATGTCATTTTAAAAGATGTCTATCTCACCGTGTCAAACACACAGATCCCCAAGGATCCTTTCCTTCCTTCACTGTCTTCATACTACCGTATATTTCCTGTCATGTATTTGAACTCCTTGATCCTCTCCTTGACTTACAACAGTCCCAATTCTCTCTCTCCCACAGGTCCTCGAAGGCCCACCCCGGCCCAGTCGTTCACATCAGTGACAATCCCATGGATGAGGGCAAGGTATGGAGATGCATTCACTACTGCGTGAAAACAAATAAACAATCCCTGACATGAATAATTAATTTCCCTTGCGTCACACATAGCTTTTGTTTCTTTCCATTCTGAACTCATAAGACATTGCTTTCCTACAGTGCAGCACAGTTCAGTAATTGGGTCTAATATCACACAGCTTGTTAGCAAATTATGTTGTTTTTGAAAACAAATGATCAAGGAGATATGAAGGAGATGAACAAATGCTCCAGCTACTTCCAAATGCATCTTTTTAGACATTCATTTTACCTTGGCTAATTGCTAGTGCACAGTCAGAGGGGAGAAGAGAGAGTGGCAAACACCTGCTGGGGTTTTGCCTTCATATGGATGACAAACTGTCTGTCTCTTTCTCTGGCAGCTGGGAGCTCCACATAGGTGCCTTTACAGTGATGATCCACTCTCATTCACACTCTCTCTCCCATCCTACTTCTGACCCTGAACGGGGGATCGATCCATAACAGGTCCGCTCAGTTCTTAATGGGTCTTGAAGTCCTCAGAGACATTGTCCCTCTCTCTTGGCTGACAGAACTCTTGACACTTTATCAATTCAAATATTGTCAATGAATCTCTTAAGAAGAAACTCAGATGACAGGAGACGTTATATGTTTATAAAATAAATTTTTAGATGTTTCCTTGTGGTTCTTTTCCATGAATTTACAATAACTGTGGACTGAAACTTTAGAGCTTAAGAAAGCATTGTAAAAGCATCTTAAAAAGTAATATTTAGTATTTGTATTTAATAATAAATTAAATTATCGAGTTGATTTATGGAGATCACGCCAACTTTCTTTGTACATTTCTTCTATGTTTTTAGAGCGGACTGTTTTGTTTGAGAATGAATGACTTTTTTTTTTTTTGATTAACAATCAGATGAAAGGACTTGAATTCAACAGTTATTTTAACACATTTATTTTTAGATTTACGTCACCACCTATATGAACTCTCATCTGTTTACAGGTCAGGTTTACAAACTGATGGTGTATTTTTCTTCTGTTTTTGTACCCTCACCCCCCATTTTTCTTCTCATTTCAGCTCATAATAGGATTTGAGTCTGGGATTGTGGTGCTGTGGGATTTGAAATCAAAGAGAGCTGACTACCGGTACACTTATGATGAGGTATGTATTGTTACTATGTTGTATTCCAGGCTCCTGTCGTCTGCAGTGGAACAAACGCTTAGAATATGGAAATGCGTCGCTCAAATATTCATGAGATGTTTTCATTTTAATAAAGGACGCTGATTAGATCTCTTTAAGTAGGTATATAGTTCTTCAGCTTGATGCTTCAGCATCAAAAGAGCATCTTTATTTTAGGAGAGACTGGTTTTAGGGAATGAGTGGCGGTGTGTAATGTATTTGGATGCTAAGTTCTTCCTATTCTCAATCTTAATCATTCATTCATATTGACATTTTCTTTAGAAATATTCTGAAAAGTGGAGGGACACATTATAACCCATATCAACATGACTCATGAATATTAATCAGGTTACAGAATGTTCCTCCAACTCATTTACTGAAAGGCAAAGTGAGCAACAACCATATTAGGATTACAGTTTGCATATTTGTTCAGTCCACAGATCTTACTTGGTCTTGGTCCCTGTGGTAAACATCAAGTTTTTAATGTTGTTTATATGTCTGTGTGGTGATTTTAACGTGCGTTAAGACAAACCATGTGAACATTTATGGTTAAGTAATTTCTCTTTAAAACTGCATATTAAAAAAACACAGTTTGAAATTGTGTTTGTTACGTCACAAACTACCTTGTAACCAACCACGTCAACGTGCATGCGAGCTTTAGCGTAGGTTATTCATATTAATTACCGTTATTTGTCCAAAGTTGTGGAGAGCGATACATAAAACGCATTACAAGTCTGTATGATAGTGTTCATTTGCATATTTATGAATCCACATATACTAAATGAAGCAAGGGAGTAGTCACGTTTAAGCTATTTTAAGGGATGATTTTTTTTAAAAAAACTGGAAAAACATTTAAATATGTAATTTTGGCTTTTTAAGGGATAATATTATTTAGTTTTAAGGGATACAATTATTTACTACAGTATTGACTACTAGTATTATACTTTATACTCTAGTATTCAATGATAAATTAATTTCTGATTAAAAAAATCATTACTTTTCAAAAGTTTATTTTCTTTTTATGTTTTTGAAACAAGTTTTTTATGCTCACCAAGGATGCTTTTGTTTTATCATTGTTGAATGAAGGTATACATTTCTTTAAAAAAAATCTTAATGAGCCTCAAACTTATGAATGGTAAATATGCGTAGCTTTTTTGTAGTCATTACATTCATAATTTTGTTATACTATATTTTTGACTTAAGATGCAAACAGTGCATCTTTTTTCTAGATGCACTGTTAAACTAAATAATATAAATAAACAATAATATCCCAAAAACTGGATGAACTTTGAGGAAATTTGAGAAATGTGCCTCTCCAGTTGTGCTACGCCTCTGAATTTATTCATCCATTCATTTGCTCAATATCTCTTGAATTAGTTATGAATATTTCATGTCAGCTTTTTAATTATTATTATTTTTTTATTTTTTTTTCCAGGGATTGTACTTTTGTCTGCATGTCCTGGGAATTATTACCATGCATCTCCCCGTAGAACATAGTTAATCTGCCACTCCAGTTTAAGCTGGTTCGATGGCTATTGTCATCAGTGGCAGCCAGCATACTTTGGTTATTATGATGAGCATGATGTGCCCAAAGCAAAGTGCAAAGAAATTTAAACCGACACACTCTTCCAGACATACAAGCACACACATACACATACACACGTCAAATCCATCTCTTATTGTAACTCCCTCATTGGTGTGTTAGCCTTTATGTGTGTGTGTGTGTGCGAGAGTCAGAGTTTCTCAGAGGACAACTCATCTGTACCCTGATGAATGACTGTGCCTGGCTGGATGGCTGATTTATTCCTGCCTTCATTTAACTTGATTGATTAGAACAGCAGAGATAAATGTCCTACAATTCCTTCTCTGTAGGGGTAGCAAGGTGTCATTTCGGCTCAGCACAGAGTCACGGCTGTACCATGAAACACCATTGCTTGTCTACCAGACCCCCCTATAGTGCTTTACTGCTTATAATTATGAGAGTCCAGGGCAAGGCTCAGACAGGTTGATCAGACCGTCTTTAGTTATGCAGTTGTTGCCTGGGAACTTTTTTATCTTTGAAGAGGTCATAGAAGTGCAATAGACAGCAGAATTAACATCATATCAGATCATGGGAAGCTATTAGTGCTGAAGGGGTCACTGAGGTGCAATGAGCAGCAGAATTAGTACTGAGGCGGCGAGGAGCTATGCTCTTACAGATGGATGGAAACTCTCAAATGAGGATAGTGCAAGTAGCATAAAGGATGTATGGACAGGCAGTTTGTCTGTATTTTTATGTGTAGAAAAGATTTGAACAATCTAGTGTTCTCTATTTTCCTCCATTTTAAGTTTTCTACCGACTTTTTATGTTTATAAGTGGTTGCTAGGGTGTTCTGGGTGGTTGGTTACTGGCCCAAATCAAACTTGACCCATGGTGTCTATGATGCTTTAGTGTTGTGAGAGGTTGCCAGGGCGTTCCTATGTGGTTGCTAAAGTGTTCTGAGGTATTGCTGTATGGTTGCTTGGGTGGTCTAGGTAGTTTGTTGCATCGGTTTTATGGGACCAAAATTTGATCACTTGAAAGGTTTATGAGCTGAGCTTAAACAACAAGCCCAAACACACTTATAATAACAGTGTCTTTAACCGCTTATCAGACTAAATCGTTCATTGCTTAATTTCATTCCTTGCCGAAACTATAGGCAACATGGATATTCGAAGCCAACAAATTCGATTCTCTGAATTGCAATGCAAACTAACATGGTGATGTGATCAACTAACATGATCATAATAAAGGTGTTTTTAAATAACAAAACACATTCACTGACTTATATTTGATAATTGTAATATATCAGATGTTTCATGATATAGTAATAAATCTGCAAATACAGTGAGCCCTTGTTTATCGCGGTTAATGTGGACCGGAACCCCCCGCGATAGGTGAAAATCTGCGAAGTAGGATCAGCCAATCAGCTCACGGGATACATCCACTCGTGCTCTCATTCGTTGACCGGGAACCAATCACGTGTCTTGTCTGAGTGCCCGTGGGTGTGCACAAAGCCTGAGAGAGTTCCTCTCTTTGTCTGGCATCCTGGGAAACCGTTTCTCTTGCGCATCACGATAAAACAACGCTACTTTCCGCAATACAGCTGCTGATATGGCGGTATTTGTGAATTTTATTTTTTCGTTGAATATTTTTGAAAAATCCGCGATGCACTGAAACTTGAACTGCGAAGTGGCGAGGGATTACTGTAGTTTAAAGAAAAAACTAAAAAAAATCAATAAATCTAAATAATAATGTGATGCGTTCTAAAATAATGGTCATCTTTAAAAAACTGCTGGGGGCTCAGCTAGAATATAGTGTCCTTAGAATACAGCTGAAGCAACAAGCCACCCCCCGGAACGCGATGCTCTTCTCAAGAGTTATGAATGAGTCCGGTTGGAGGTTGCGATGCTATAGATAAGTGGTTGCTAGGATGTTTTTTGTTTTTGTTTTAGTGCATTACTGTGTGGTTGATTGGTTGATCTGGGTGGTATTACTTATTGGTCCAAGTCAAAAGAGATTATAGTTATGATTTCTAGATACAGTAATCCCTTGTTTATTACAGTTAATGTGGACCGGAACGCCCCGCGATAGGTGAAAATCCGCGAAGTAGGATCAGCCAATCAGCTCACGGGATACATCCTCTCGTGCTCTCATTCGTCGATTTCGCGCCAGGAACCAATCACGTGTCTTGTCTGAGTGCCCGTGGGTGTGTACAAAGCCTCTGAGAGAGTTTCTCTCTTTGTCTGGCATCCTCGGAAACCGTTTTTCTCGCATCACGATAAAACAACGCTGCTTTCCACAATACAACTGCCGATATGGCAGTATTTTTGAACTTTTATTTTTCGATTAATATTTTTGAAAAATCCGCGATGCACTGAGGCCGCAAAACTTGAACCGTGAAGTGGCGAGGGATTACTGTATTGCTCAAGTTACTGCTATGGGATTTTTTTTAATCTTCTGGACATTTTTGCCCATCATCTTGAAGAGTAGTATCCTCAACAAACCACATGATTTGAAGGTTACAAAATGGTTTGTTCAAATTCCAAACCCTACAAATGACCAATATGTATAAACATTCACAGCATTCTTGGGTCTGTTATAATGGAAAATAGGGCCAGCTGACCTTGTTCTGGATGGCTTGACATTTGCTTCAGGAATGATGTGTTTTGTGTGTATGAGGGCAGTGGCAGCAATATTTTTTGACTGAACAGACAGCCAATGGCTGCCTGCAGTAAAGCCAGCAGACCTCTTTAGCTCTAATTGGGCCTCTGTGTGCGTGCATGTGTCAGAGGTATGACAGTGTCACAGTTCAGTTCTCTGTCTCTGAGGTGCCTCTGTGGGTATCTCAAAGCGTGTGATGAAGAGAGAAAAAGAAACATAGTGAGTAGAGGGGAGCTAGAGGTCCTGGTGTCATTAAGGTGTCATTAATAAAGCAGGCAGATTATCCTTCAGCCCTTTCTCAAGCTGACACACACACACACACACACACACACACACACGCATACAAACATCCCACATACTTGTCACTTTATGAGTATAATTACAACTCAGAAGCCATGGAATAGTAGCGTACTGCATGGCATACTAAGATATAACCAAGGAGGTCAATGATCACTGGTGAAATTTATCAATTATCATTCATTTAAAAATCATCCACTGAAACATGATGAAAGTCATTTGCATACTGGTCCCACTAATCTAAATTTGTGTCTAAAATGGTTATGACCTTATTGCTTTTTAATAATGATTCTTTTTAACAATAAAAATAATATTTTTTTGTATTTGAAACGTTTTTTGGTATATATATTGCTGCATGTTGTCACATGACCTGCTGCTCAGTTTTATCTCAGAAATGAAATTGGTTTTAATTCTTCATTCTTTATAGTCTGATCATATAATGTTAAATATGTGGTTGATAATTGCAATTTATTCATCCCTCTGGAAATGGAAGGTCTAGTCAAGCACATTGGCGTATGGAATACAATATTCCATGCCATATTCTGATGTACATTTTGGCAAATGTGGGTGCTCATTCAGGCATTAAAAATATCACATTCTTTGCATATACTACATACTCCATAAATAGTATGTATCCAGTATGTTAGTATGCCATTCTGAATAGTTTGCTTCAAGATTCATTGCTTGTCAGTTATTCAGCATAAATGTGTTTTTGTTAAACAACTGTTTCCCTGCCATTTGCTCTGTACCTTCAGAACATAAATTATGCAAGCAATATAATCCCTCATAATCATAGTTGGGTGTTTTGAATACATATTTTTCTGTGTGTTGGTGTGTGTGTGTGTTTGTCTGGCTCCTCCTCTCTGAATGCTCCTGTAATGATGTTGCACTCGGTTCATTGATTAGTTAGGTCTGCTGAGGTTCGTCCCCACGGTCTGCATGAGACAGAGATAGGCCCACCATCATTATGCTAAACAAGAGGAGACTGCGCTTAATTAGAAAATAATGAGAACTCTCTTTCAGCCTTCTTTGTGCTTTCACTCGCTCTCTTTTCTCTCAATACATCAGTCTCATGCTGTGCATTCTCTCTCTTTCTCTTCCACTCGATTCAATTCTATTCCATTTATTGTGCTATATTGGCCTGACTCTTTACTCCAGATGTTTAGTAAAGTCTTCTGTCAATACAACAACAGTACAAAACAAAACTATAAAAAGCAACAAAGATACTGAGGAGTTATTGGAAGGTTCATATGTATGTGTGTGTGTGTGTGTGCGCGCACTACTATTTAAATAAATGTTGTTCTTTTGAATATTGTATTGTATTATTGGAATGATTCCTGAAGGATCATGTGACACTGCAGACTAGAGTAATGATGCTGAAAATTCAGCTTTGCCATCACAGGAATAAATTACATTTCAAATAGATTAAAATACTATAATAATATTTTACAGCATTACTTTTCACTGTATTTTTGATTACATTAATGCAGCCGTTGACTTTTTTCCAAACCATTAAAAATATTACCAACCCCAAACTTTTGAATGGGGATGTGTATATTTATGTTGTGCAAGAATAACTCTTTCCTCTCTCTTGAACTGTCGTTCTCGCTCACAGGCGATCCATTCTGTGGCCTGGCACCACGAGGGGAAGCAGTTTATCTGTAGTCACTCAGATGGCACACTGACCATATGGAATATAAAGTCCCCAGCCAAGCCCATACAGACAATCACGCCACACGGTTAGTGATCTTTCTCTCTGCCTCAAACACACAAATTCATTTCCTTACATTTTTGTTTCAGGATAAGGATTCAATTGTTCTTATGTCTATTTCACAAGGTTGTATCACATCTCACTCAAAGACTTGTTAATGCAGGATTGTAATTTGATTCCCCCCACCCAGCCTTACCTGATTTCCATTTCAAGTGAAGCTTTAATTTTCAGTCTCATTATGTTCCGTTATGGAGACTGCCAGTGTTGTGCTCTTTAGTGATGAATGAGGTGAGGCCATGATCTTCCTTTCGCCGCACATCCTTGCCTGCTCTATTGAAGATACTCCACTGCGGTCCTCTCTTAATACAGCAACCCCTTCTGCCTCACCCTGCCTCCAGACAGCCAAATTTAAAAAGAAACTAAATGTAATTGGGGAAAAACAATAAAATATTGTCTGAAGGCTATATTCTGTGGGATGTTCAATAGACATTAGTTGCGAGAATATATATACAATAATACCTCGACATTCGAGTATTCCAAGATACGAGCAAGCCTTCCGGCAGATTTTTAGATACGAGTAAATATTCGAGATACGAGCACGCGTACTGACGCCGATGCGACGCACATTCACTTCACGTGTTCCCTGACTTCTGTACGCATCGCCTGCGAGTAACTGATTTTTCTCTCTATTTTGTGTATTATTCTTCATAATTGCGATGAGTTTTAAGAAAGTGAGTGGTAAGGATGGTAGTGAGAAGAAGAAACGCGTGATGACTATGGAAATGAAGCATGAAATTGTGGATAAATATGAGCTCGGTGCCCGCGTGAGTGATCTAGCAGCAGGAGCATCAGGAGGAATTGTCGACTGAGGAGTTGATCGACCTGCAGATGATGGAACATACGCAGGTGTTGCAAGAGCTCAGCAGTGGCGAGGAGGAGGAGGGGGAACCGGAGGAAAACATTTCTATAAGTGAAATTAAGGAAGTGAAGGCTATGTGGCAGAAGGTTTTTAAAGGGAGACAGAAACAAATCTCCCTCGATTGGTATTTTGTTAAAAGGACTGCGCCAAGTGAAAGTGAAAGTGAGGGTAGTCAAGCGAAAAAAGGTAAGAAAACAAATCGAAAAAAGCAAAACAATAATATAAAATAGAAGAGTTAAAAAAATATGTGAGCTAAGTTCAGTTATGTTTATTTAAGTTTACGTAAGTTACATAGTGTTCAAGTGTCTGCGTATCAAACCACTTCCTCCCTCTTCCGCACCTGCTGCTACTGTCTGTAAAAACGTGTAATTAAAACCACATTTTATTTGATATCACACGAATCCTTATACTGTGTACATGTACTATAATTGTGTGTGTGTGTGTGTGTGTGTGTGTGTGTGTGTGTGTGTGTGTTTAAACCAATAAAAACATGTTTTGTTCCATTATTACGGATCTGGAACGGATTAATTTATTTTCTATTATTTCTTATGGGAAAACATGATTCTAGATACGAGCAATTCGAGTTACGAGCTCCGCCCTGGAACGGATTATGCTTGTATCTCGAGGTATTACTGTATATATGTATACAGTATATTTTCAAATATAAATTTCTGGTTTCTGAGTGAACTTGTTTTGTTTAGAAAGTACAGTAAAGCTAACAAGACTTTATATAGCAAATTTGTGGGACATTGGGAATATTTAAAAAGTATATATTAATGCTTAAGAGTCTTTGATTGCATCATTGTTAGAGTGGTTATTATGTTTCTAACATGGTATATGATTGACAACAGTTCTATTAACTCTTGTTGATGGAGTGTGTAGCTTTTCATTTCTTAAACAATCATCTAAAAGGACACATTCAGAATTCATCAGGCTTCAACTGTGAAAGAATGGTTGGGATAGAGAATGACGAATCATTTTCACAAATGAATTGGCACCTTAAAGTCCTGACCTTTACAGAGTGCTTGACTCTTACGTTATCAATACAAGATCTTGACCAAAAATACATGCACCTCTAAATGGAAACAAAATTAAAAATATGTTTTACCTTTAAACCTGCTTTAGGAAACCTTCAAAACAAAATTAGGAACCTTTAAAATAGCATAATAGGGGAACTTTAATCATATATATGCATCATTAGCTGTTTCTATGGGCCGTTATACGTAAGCCGTCCGCCATATTGGAATGGTCAAAGTCAGTCCAACAAGTTAATCATAGTTATGCATAAATGGATTTCTGTATCTCTAATAGACTCCAACAGATAAACTAACACAATATAACAAGACAACAGCATTAGCTAATATGACATTAAAAAGGTAACATAGTTTAAAAGCCTGTAATATTGAGTTAATACATATAAAAACAGTTGAAACTGTGAAATTTCTTCAGGTATGTAAATAAATAATAGGATGTGTGATGTTGTCGCATCTTGGAAAACATTGATTTTTACTGTGAGTGATCTGAAATGTTGACCGTTCCAAGATGCTAGAAGTGTCGATGTGTCTGGAGCTGTCGAATCTATACATATTTATGTCTTTAATGCTCTCATTTTGTCTTCTGTGTTATGTCTGTGAGATGTTGTCACACTTCCTGTGTGTGGGAGATCGTGACACCCTCAGTCCTTGCAGTCGTCCATCATGTCCACTCTTGTAGTACTTTGCTGAAACCTTCTTCTAAAATGGCAAATTAAACTTGCGGAATCGAAGACCCTTGCTGGATATGAAGCCAACTGTATGCTAATACACCCCTAAAACTAACACTATATCTTATTTGAATTGGCCTTTTGGCTCATTTCTATTTCAAGTTACAAGCTCTTTGATAATTTTCTATTTCAAGAGAAAATATGTCAACAAAGGAAATACAACTCTCTCGTCAATCAAATCTACAGGGCCTTCAGCGAGTTATGATCCATATCAAGTGCCCTATTTGGGACAGGGCCAGAGAAGAATGCTTAGAAACTCTCTAAATGAGTTTGATTCTGTTTCAGGAAAGCAGCCTAAAGATGGAAAAAAGCCAGAGCCTTGCAAACCCATTCTTAAAGTAGAGTACAAGACCACGAGAGCTGGGTAGGTACACGCTTGTAGCATTTAGTTTTCCTTTTCTGCTCTTAACGTCATTTTGGGCCATCATAAATTTTGTGAATGCTGGTCCAGGCTGGTTTTTGCTAGTTCATGCTCGTTCCTTTAGATGTTTTTAAATAAATGCATGCATGTCTGTGCATATATTGTGGAATCCAGCTATTTAAAACTAATTTGAAGCTCATTTAAACCTTGAAGTAAACAAAAAGTTACAACGTAATTTTGCATTCTATTTCTATTTCACAAGCAAAAAAGCAAACTTGTGCTGTTCATGCAACTTGAGTGATGCCGTCGTTAAAGGAAAAGTCATTTTGAAAGGCATTCAGTTCAACCTTTCACTCATTGTTATGCTGATACTGTAGTTTAAGACTTTTGAAGCTCACTGTAGAGGATGTGTTTGTGTTCTGAACAGGGATCCGTTTATGATCTTCTCTGGAGGTTTGTCATATGACACTGTTGGTCGACGGCCATGCTTGACGGTAATGCATGGGAAGAGCACTGCGGTATTGGAGATGGACTATCCCATTGTAGATTTCCTCACCCTGTGTGAAACGCCATATGCTAACGGTACGTAGGTCACTTTACTCATTAACGGCACCTGCTCTGTCTCATATTATTACAATAAGTACTTTTTATCTCATGCCACTTCCTCTCTGTTATTTTTTGTTGACCTTTGTTTTGTTGGGTTGTTCTATTCTTTCATGTTCTTTATAGATGAGCTTGAGCTCTCCCAGTGGAACCGCTGCCTAGTAATTACATTTTACATCTCTTTTTTTTAAAGGCTCCCTCTATTCATAACATCCAGTTCTTTGACTGCATTCGTTTATTATCTCAGTACCCATTTGAGTAATTTATCACTTGTGGTGGCTATTTTTGAATAGTAAGTGATTTATTTCTCTCTGCAGGGAGCTGTAGCAAAGGCTGAGACAACTTTAGTTTGTTAATATTTTTCAAAAAAAAAAAAAAAAACATTAAATTTGTATGTGCCTCTGTGGCTGTCTGTGCCTTAAAATAAAGGAAAACTCGAATGCAATATTGTTCAAATGTTTTGGGGTTAGGTTTTTTGTTTTACTTTTTAAAGAAATATATGCTTTTATTCAGCAAGGATGCATTAAATTAATCAAGTGACAGTAAACACATTCATAATGTTATTATAGATTTCTATTTCAAATAAATACATTGTTTTCAACATTGATAATATTAAGAAATGTTTCTTGAGCAGTAAATTGTGACCCCGAAGACTGGAGTAATAATGCTGAAAATTCAGCTTTACCGTCACAGGAATAAATTACATTTTAAAATGTTATAAAATAGAAAACTGTTATTTCAAATCATAGTAATATTTTATAATATTACTGTTTTTACTGCACTTTTTGTATTTTTGATCAAGTAAATGCAGCCTTGGTGTTTAAAAGAACATACGTTTTTGAAGCTTCTTTTAAAAGCAAGAAACAAATAGTGACCCCTACTTTTTGAATGCAAGTGTATATTAGTAGTAAACAAACTAGTCCATAGAAAAAGTAATATAAATAAATATATTTTGTGCGTATACATGTTTGTGTCTGTGTGTGTGTGATGTAAATGCATATATTTGATATATGCATTTATGTTGTTGTAATTGTTTTTTATGTTATGGACAATTTTACTTTTTACTGTACATTTTGCACAGTATTTTATGTGCATGAATTTATTTTTTAGTAGTTTTTTTTTAATAAGATAATGGCCGGCTGACTGTACTTTATCCCTTACGTAACACCCTGATCATGTTAAACGGCTTGTGTGTGGTTCTGGTTTAAGACAGTATTTAAAATCAATCATTTTTCTTGTGATTTACCTTGCTTTTACAGAAATAAAGATAATTATACATGCAGTTGTGCCAACAGTTCTTGCCAAAACAGTGTCTCTGTTCAATCATTTGTGTTTGAAGCTTAAGTGTCTTTGTTTAGAGTTTGTGTTAAGCCAGACTGAGAAGCAGTGATGAATGCAGGAGGAATAGGAACAGTGTTTGCATTACTGCTTGCGTAACAGTGCCTGCCTCTGTTGATTAAGCTATATTTGAAGTGGGACGTCTTTATGTTCTGACTCATTATTGAGACATTTGAGAGGTTCAAACTCACACATTGACGTCTCCAGTCGTAACTCTTACTGCTAAACAGGATCAGGCCACTAAAATAAAAGAATTGTTTTATCGGTAGTCATTTGTGTACTTCATATACATACACACTTTTTTCATTTCATTTATTCCTGTTATTTCAGCATCATTCAGCAACTCAAGTTTTCATTGTCACATGATTCTTCAGAAATCTAATATGCTGATTTGGTGCTCAAGAGGCACTTGAAAACTGTTGTGCTACTCATTATTTGAGGAAACTGTGATACATTTAGAACGTTCAAAAAAGCAGCATTTATTAATTTACTTTTGTAACGTCATGAATATCATTGCTATCTGTTTTGATCAGTGTAATGCATCCTCGCTGAATACAAGTAATTCTAGTGGTCAACATTTAAAGATTATAAGATAAAAAATGACTTAGCAATGCATTCATGATTTCACCCATCCCATTTATGTTTCTCTGCAGATTTTCAGGAACCATATGCTGTAGTAGTTCTCCTCGAAAAGGATTTAGTTGTTATTGACCTTGCACAAAATGGGTATGTATCACCCACCGCATTTGTCATATTTGTGACACTACAGTGTAAATCTGATGGTTTTGACCTGTGATGTTCTTTGTAGTTACCCTATCTTTGAAAATCCGTATCCCATGATGATTCATGAGTCTCCTGTGACGTCTTGTGAGTACTTAGCCGATTGTCCTGTGGACCTCATACCTGCACTTTACTCTGTCGGGTCTCGCCAGAAACGACAGGGCTACAGCAAAAAGGTACAACACACATTTAAATGCGCAAATCTGATAGATAACGATGTCTTTAAGGTTAAAACTTCATGCCTACACACGCACACCTTTGGCCTTTGAGTGACTAGATTGCGGCCCCTGATGAATTGCCCCATTGCCCTATGCCTCTGTTACTTCAGGCCCCCGTCGTGCAGCACATTGTGTCCTCAGACTGTGTGGGTCAGAGACACAGACAGGGGTATTTATGGGTATGAAAGAAATCATGACCTCTCAGCCAAGACTGGATTGCGGTGTGTAAGTTGTGGCTCTGTCTCCCACAGGGAGCAGGTTAACTCAGACGGCCCACTTTGAATCACAGCCGTTCTGAATAACTTTGAATGAACTGCTTCAGCTTCCACTCCTCGTGAGGAAATGCTTTTCTATATAGCCTCGCCAGCCATTTAATAAAGGTTCCACCCACGTTGCAGAAATGATTTTGTGGCTGCCAGTGCCAGCCACAGTCATTACATTAAAAGAGTACTACTAAAACTTACAAATTGGCCACTTTCTTTTTATTAAGTTTCCCAGGAATGCTCACACGCTTTAGGGCAATAACTACTAAATTTCATATATTCTCATACGTCGAGAAATGTCAGATTTATGCGGTTAGCTTTCCTGGATTTAAGTGCTTTTATGTGGTTCTGTTGTTCATCACAGGAATGGCCTATCAGTGGCGGAAACTGGGGCCTGGGCACACAAAGCTACCCTGAAATAATAATAACTGGGTAAGAGCAGTGTGTACTTGTGTGTGCATGTGTGTGTGTGCTGTTACTCTTTCTGCTCTGTACTCTCTCTTTCACCATTTGCAGATCTGCTGAAATGGCACAAATAGGGGGGGAGACTTAAATGGAGTAAAAGAAAAAGGCAGGGTATTGGGAGAGAGAGGAGGAGCACAAAAGAGAGGGTAATGAGTAGGACAAGATGGTAGCGAAAGGGAAGTATGACAAAAAGTATGCATTTTCTGATGTACCGCCCATGGGATGACAGAACCTTTTTCCACTTTTTTAGTGGGTTTGACAGCGGAGGGATGAGCACTTCCTCTCATCTCTTGACTAGCTTTTATCTGACACAGCAACTTAGCTTACCTCAGTGGTTTGTTTGGATACATGTGGTAATGGGAAATTGTCAGTGGGTTTATGTGGGTTTGTGTTTATGAGACAGCTGAAATAAAAGATTCTCTGCTCTTCTTGCAGGCATGCAGATGGTTCAGTGAAGTTCTGGGATGCTTCAGCAAGTGAGTACCGAGCCGTTCTGACTTCTTATTCACCTCATTTACCCATTGTGTGCAGTATAATAGTTTAATTTACCACAATGTGTGTAGTATAATAGTTTTTCAAACTTGTTTCAAACACATTTGTGATACATAATTGCATTTGGCGGACACATTTATCCATAAACAAAAGCAGCAGTTTTTTGTTTTCTGGGAATCAAACCCATGACCTTGATATTGTTAGTGTTATTTTGACCAGCACAAAGACTGTTTTTATATCAATGCAGTTCAGAAAATGACAAATAGGAGATAGAAAAATGCCATGTGTATTATAGCCTTCTAAATTAAAGAGCCGTCTTTGCATCTGTAACGGGAGGTGTGTTGTGGATGATGAAAACACGGAACAACGGAAAACTCTCTTTAATAAACAAAACAAAAACACTTTAAATATAAGAAAACAAAACGGCACTCTTAGTGCAAAACTCTCAGGAAACATGGAACAAGAAGCAACCACACATGGAAAAAAACACAAAGACAGAAACGTTAACAGTCGACAAAGACATGGGAGAACATGAGGGTATATATATATATATATATATATATATATATATATATATATATATATATATATATATATATATATATATATATATATGTATATGTATATGTATATGTATATATATATATATATATATATATATATATATATATATATATATATATATACTGGAAGATGGGAAACACCTGATGAGACTAACAAGGGGAGTGGAAAACGAGATGGAAACACAAAGGATCACACAGGAGGCAACAGGAAGTGACGAAACATGACATGACTGTGACAGCGTCATTGAAGCTGATGGCTTGAAACTCACACTTAGGACTGTACATGGGCATTGCTTTTACCTGTCTGCAATATATGCTTTTTTAACTATATTTGAGCTATTTAAACAACATGCAATGGTCAGTTTATGTCAGATTTTGCCACTGATTTGAAATAAGTTAATTAATTTTTGATTTTTCCCATTTAAGTAGATAGGCGTTTATCTTTATCCCAAATAGCTACCCGGGGCATTGCAAATGTGAACCGATTTTCTTTGGACTTTGGACTACAGTTAGGCATTTCAATAACTTTGTTAAATATCTAATTAAAAACTGGATTCTGCTGACTACTGTTGAGAGTATAACTTGACATCATACATCACTTACCTTAACAATAAGGTAATTTTCCATGATTTACGACCCAACTGGGGACTGACCTTATAATGTCACACATACACAAAACTCCCAGATCCCACAGGCTTTGTCTAACCTTGCGCACCGCTGAGGAAGTCCAGCGTGGTTAGAGCGTTACCTGTAAATGGCATTTGACCTTGTTTAAACTGTGAGCTTGACAGACTAAGCTTTCCACTGTTCCTCTACCCCCTGTAGGTGCTAAAGGACATATTGTAACATTATGAGTACCACAAAGGTTGCCAACCTGTCACGCAACATTCACATTTAACATTCAAATGGGCTTTCTTAATGTTAAGAGCTAATTTAAAACCTTAGTGGCCCTCATTTTGTCCACCAATGAAATATAAAGTTAATTAGACAGGAAGTTTTAATCCTGCTAAGACAGAGTGAGTAATCGTACGCCTTTTAACCAATTTCTTTTTTCTTTTCTTTTTTTTTGCTTTGACTGAACTGAACAATTGGAGTCATTGGATTAGAGGTCCTAAAAATTATTCAAAACACATTTATGCATTTGAAAGCATTAAAGCATTTCATTTTAATCCCCAAAGCATTATTCACTGTACAAATCTAGGAGATATAAGACTTTTGTTCTCTGGAATACTAGATTCCAATTTGTTCAATTGCAGCATATTCTGGATAAATATTTTTGTCTAATGACTACTAAATTGATTGTTGTCCAGGGCAACATATTTCTTATAAAATTGTGCTAGTTTTATGTTTCATGTCACTTTGCAGTCTCTCTTAGAATACAAACTTTTTCATTCCAATTAGTTTGTGTCCTTTTATTTATTTGTTAAGTAGCAATGTAATACAACGCATAATGTACAGTCAGATGGTTAAATATGCATAAATATTTACTTGAGATTTACACAGATCGTTGATGATATTTACATTTACATTTATGCAGACATTTGGCAGACGCTTTTATCCAAATCGACTTGCATTGCATTGATAAATTGCATTGATATGATAAAAACATTGAAAAATTTGTGTTAATGACTGGTTGACTGTACATTATCTCTTTGCATTGTATTTCCCATGGTGCTCAGTAATGCTCCAGGTGCTGTACAAACTGAAGACAGCGAAAGTATTTGAGAAGGCACGCTGTAAGGAGGAGAAACCCAGCACAGAGATTGTGGATGAGGACCCGTTTGCCATTCAATTGCTGTCTTGGTGTCCCGAGAGCCGCATGCTTTGTGTGGCTGGGGTCTCTGCCCACGTCATCATATACAGGTTCAGCAAACAGGAAATCACCACAGAGGTGGTGCAGGTATACATATCTGGTTTATAATATTTTTTCATGACTAGTTAATTTATGTAACATCGAGGTGCTCCAGACTTAAAAACTTTTCTGGAGTGGAATGAGTAATGCTGCCCTTTTAGACACTCTTAAGTCTTTCTTTCTCTCTCTTTTTCCCCGTCTCGAGTTATTTTAGTTTCCTGACAACTGCCATGACTCATAACGTTAATAATAATATCAAATCTGTTCATTAAATGAATGTTGTTCAGTGACTCGAATGTGTGCGCTTGTACATGTGTTTGTGCCGTCTACAGAGCCAACTAAGGATATCCAAGGAACAGTTGTTACTCAGATGCTTAACTAAATCCCTAAGCTTTTCAATGCCGTTTTAATTAATGTTCACCACATCTAGCTGTATATATTAAGCTTGAATAATTAATACTGCATTCATTTTGCCCCCTCACTAATTTTTTTTGCAAGCTGCGCATTTGCATGCTGATGTTTCCGTGACCCATAAATAAATGAGCGCTCATGATAATGCCATTATCAGGAAAGTATATCTGTGAATAATTAGAATTTACATATAATTTATTGTGGGAAAACATATAATGTGGTATATAATAAAGCAATTGGGCTTTATTAATGCTTAATCAACGCAACTTGTTTGCATATTAATACGACTCATATAACCATGATAATAATGAATCAGAGGTTCAAATAGAGTCGTGTTAGGGACACTTGTGAATTTCAGGCACAGGAGTGAATCTGATTGGATGGCGGAGGCGCATGCTCATCGCAAATGTGAGAAAAACCATTAGCGTTACCATCGGCTGCTGACAGGATGTTCACACTTCTGTATAATGAGGGCAGTTTAAACCTATTAGCACCTTCAGTCCCGTGACTCTCACATACATAGAAACGCTCTCACAAGCACACACGCACACCAATTAGCATGTCTCATAATAAGAATAGCGACATCAATGGGGATCAATTAACTCACTGCATTTAGCTGATTCATACACATCTGTTCTCAAGCACACTTGTGTCAGTTACATATGTGTGTGTGTGTGTTTTACAGTTACTGGAAGTCAGGTTACAGTATGAGCTGAATGATCTGGAGTCTCCAGATGGGGGAGGAGATCAGACACCAGCTCCACCCACACCAAGCACCTCCCCCAGTCCACAAACCTCCGCCCCTCAGACACACCCTTCCACTAGCAGCAACTCTTCAGATGGGATGCGAGACAACATACCCTGCCTCAAGTAATGCTGCTTTGCAAATCATATCTTTGTGTACACATATTATGGAGCTTCCAAAAGTGTTAAATTACTGTTTCGCGTTTATGTTTTTATTAGCATAACATTTTGATTTTCAATATGGATTAAAAATGAATATGAATTTCAGAATTTCTTAGTTTTAGTACATTGCCCTCTTGCTTTAATGACAGCAGGACTTGATAGCATGAACTTCACAAGTTTGTATAAAACCTGATGATCGTGTGATCCAGCATGATTAGATTCAAATGATCCTAATGTCATCGTTACACTCTGGAGGCTCGTGTGCGGAGAGACACGGAGATGAAAACAAAACACAAAACCTTGAAACAAAAATGGCACTCCTAGTGCAAAACTCGGGAACATGGAGAACAAAGAGATATCCACACACTCGGGGAAACCACGACATCAACAGCCAACAAGGACCTGGGAACACAAGAGGGCTTTATACACATGAGGTGATGGGGAACACCTGGCAAGACTAACAAGGGGGAGTGATTGACAAGACAGGAACGACCAAGGAAGTCCAAAGAAGGTGACAGGAAGTGTAACGATGACCCAACAGACAGGAAGTGCACAGATGACACGACAGACAGGAACAACGGGTAACATTATCCCCAACATCCTCACGCCAAAGGAGCAGCAACCGCGGAGGGTTGGAGGGGGAGAGAATAGTACATTAAACGGGACTGACAAGGAACAACATAGAACAAGAAAGTTCAGGGTGGCCTCCAGGGCAGCGCCTGGAGCTCAGGGTCCCAGGGTAGTGCCGGGAGTTCAGGGGGCCGAGGTGGCGCACGAAAGCGGTTGTTCTGTTACACTCTTGGAGGCTCGTGTGCGATGCAGAGAGACATGGAGACAGGTTTCTTTATTTACTTACAGTAATAAGAATGGTCTTTTTGAGAACACCCATCAAATGTGGGACTCTTGTTTAAGATGCCATGTCAGGTCTCCTGTGTTCTTTTACAGTCAGCCGTGCTCTGCCTGGCTGTTTTTGAATGTGTCCTGTGCGTACGCCCCCTATTCCCTTCTAAAAAGAGCACTGAGTGCTTTAGCTGTCACAGACTGAAAGTTAGTGTTTAGTAGTGTTACCGCAAATTGCTGTCTGACAATTTAGACTACAGAGTTGCACAGTAATGCACATTTTTGAATGGTTGTTAGATTTTGTTCGTTTTTAAGTTGAATGATCAGTTTTTATGATTGATCATGACTGTCACTTTCAAGAGCTTGGGAACAGGATGTAATGTATCACAATGTACAATAAATGTTACACTTTTCTGGCAGATACTGTCTATGAACCGTATCCTCTTTCTGTCATTCCCTCAGGGTGCGCAGCAGTCCTCTGAAGCAGTCTCCTGGGTATCAGGTGGAGCTGGTGGTACAGCTGGTGTGGGTCAGCGGAGAGCCGCCGCAGCAGATCAGCAGCCTGGCCATCAACTCCTGCTATGGATTGTGAGTCTGAAGTTACCTGAAGATTTTAAAAGCTGTATTGCATTGTTTTGTCAGGTTGTTCAGTGCTTAAAGCAATTAAGTAAATCAAATAAAAAACAAGATTTTATATATAAAATATTTTGATGTCAAGAATTTCTGTGTATAACAACTTCAGTGTTGTTCAAGGCTTCAGAAGATTTGACATACCTGTACACAATTGTTCAGAAGTTTAGATCTCACCCAGGCTGCATTTATTTGAACAAAAATATTGGAAAATATTTAGAAAAAACATTTCTATTTCAATATATATTTTGTATATAATATATATCAAATGTCATTTATTTCTGTAATGCAAAGCTGTGTTTTTAATCAGTTTCAAATGATCTTTCAGAATTTTTTTTAAATATGCTGATTTGACAAAACAGATGTGTTGCTGCTTCAGAATAAATAGACAGTACAAAAAAACATTTATTTGAAATCTGTTCATATCACTTGTATCATTATAAATGTGTTTATTGGACACTTTTATGCATCCTTGCTGAAGAAAAGTATTAAATTATTTGGGAAAATATCTTATCGAGCCCAAACTTTTGAATGGTAGTATATAATATTATTATTTACATACATTAAATAATATAAATTTTACTATCCCATGGATTTTTTATATATCTAATTTAGAGTATATTGTCCATTTTTCAAATACTTCAGCCAAATCAATTAATTGAAATTAAAATAATTATAATTTCTGAGCCTATACTATATATCTATATATCTATATATCTATCTATATATCTATCTATATATATATCTATATATCTATCTATATATATATATATATATATATATATATATATATATATATATATATATATATATATATATGTACTATACAAGTTATATTATAAAATAATTGGATAAAGTATAGGGGGAAAACATAGAATGTACAGAGATAAAGTGTGTGAAGATTCATGCAATGATAAAAGGGTTTCTCTTTTCTATGTTCCTGTGTGTCATAGGGTGGTGTTTGGCAATAGCAATGGTTTGGCCGTAGTGGATTATTTACAGAAGACTGTTCTGTTGAATCTGGGAACTATGGAATTGTACGGATCTAATGACCCATACCAGAGACAACTGCGATCCCCCCGCAAGAGCCGACAACCTTCTGGAGGTCTGAAAGGCACACAGACATGGTTTTCATCCATAATAGACAGAACACACATGTATATATAATCACACCATTGGCAGGACATGCAGTAGGGAACTGAGTGGGATACAGCAATGTGACCCCTGCTGGTTCAATGTACAATTACAGCTAAACTCATGATAGTAAGGAAGAGATGAGATGCTGGGACTTGGCAATGGACTGGTTGTTAGATGATCTGGTGTGCGTGTGTGTTTGTGTGGGGGGTAATGAGTGATATTTAGTGGGGGGCTGGGATCTGTCGGATATACACACAGGGAGAGAGCTGATCGGTGCAGCTGGGTTCAGCTCCTGTCTGCCCATCTGCCTCTCAACTCCGAGATCAGAGCAAGGGCTACATGCTGCACCTTACGTTATGGTTCTATATGCCAATTGTACTACCCATTAAAATATGCCTTGGACTACGTTTTCACTTAAAGAATAGATACTAGCACACATTTCACATGCTCCATAGTCTGGCACTCATGTTTCTCTTTCTCTCTACAGGGCTTTGTGACATTAATGAGGGCTCAGCCACCTCAGAAGATCGTTGCAAATCCCCCACCTCAGGTAAAACGTCCCTCAGAGCATGACACAATCCACACCGACCACTACCACCATCATAGTGATCAGTCCTGACCCTTGAGTCTGCTAAAAGCCATATGTTATGAGCTCAACAGGGGAGCGTTTTTGGGTTTCAATCGATTCCTCTGTTCAGGACTAAAGGGATAGTTCACCCAAGAATGAAAATTCTGTCATTAATCATTGTCATGTTGTTTCAAACCCTTCTGGAAAATTACTTCTGTACAACTTTACACTACTGGTTACATTTTTGGAGTCAGTATGAATTATTATTATTAGGATCCATGAAATTGATCAGAAGAGACTTTTACGTTGTAAAAAAAGACTTATTTTCTTTTTCTTAAACTGTCTATTCATTCAATTACAGTTTCCAACAAAAATATTAAGCACCACAACTGTTTTCAACTTTGATAATAATAAGAAATATCGGAGCATAGCCATAAAATGATCATGTGACAAAAACTGATCCCAAACTTTTGAACAGTAATGCAAGTCAAGTCCTCTGATGCCTTATGATAGTTTGGTGTGAAATAATTACAAATATTGGCATCTATTCATGATAGTGATGTGTGATTTGCAAATTAGTTGTTCTGTCGCGTCATATTTTTTCAGTTAATCAATTGATCTAATTACTAGTCTGAATTATGTTTACAATCCAGACTGATCTGGTTCTTTAGTTGATCTTTTTGTTCAAGTACATGATGATTTTTGGGTTATGCATTACTACTTAAGCAACATTACCTCTACATGTAATATCAAGTATACACAACACAAGCGTGCATTTATTTAGTTATTATTTCAGCATTAGATTAGTCTCTGCTGAAAATCATTAGCAATGTTGACATGGCACACCTTATGTAACACAGAACTTTGTGCGTGTGTTTGCGGAGGAGAACAAAAGTTCACAAGGGTCACAGATGACTGATGATGGCTGGCAGTGTGATGAATGATAATGGTGACTGACATTGTGACAAGGTGCTCATGCCTGCTGGGGGATTAGTGGTTAAACATCTGGGCTAAAAACATAGCTCTGAAGCTCTTTTCATCGAAGCATTTGCTCAAAGAAACATCCACAGCAATCATACAGATTGGTGATGACTACACTGGATGAACTTTTAAGAAGCTGTGTCTGAAATGATATGTGCAAAAGAATCGAAAATGTAGCAGCAGCTTAGACACAGCTGTTTTTGTGGGCGGAAAGGACACATTAAATCTAAATTTACTAGACAACCTAAGCTTGTAAATGCACTGTAAAACACAGCGCTCTTAGATGAGAGTGCTTTTAGACTGCGGTTAATGAGGTATTGATTGCTTTCAGATACTGTCACTGAATTGTGTAACCAAATATTTCATCGAAAATGTGTCACGTAGAGGTTTTACCGTGCACTTTTTTTTGTCACGTTTTACATTCGTGTTATGCAAATAACACTTTCCCAGGGAGAGTTTTGTTTTTTCAGATTCTTAACCTTTGCTATAAGATCACGTCTTCCTCAGGGGTGGGAAAAAGAACTTTATTTTGCCATTATTATTCAAATTAGCTTTGTTTTTTGTTGATAGCATGCAAAAGACAAGGTAATCTTAAAACATTTGCATTCTTTCTTTTTTGTTTTGTTCATTTAGTGCAGCTGAAGGTGGCGTGATGAGCTGGAGACAACCTAAAAACCTCTTTCTAAGAAAGAGCGTGACATTCACGCTCAGAGACCAGGGCAGATCTCAAAATAGAGATAAGATTTGCTCCGAAAGGTCAGAACAGAATGAGAATGTATCTCCAAAATGACTTAACCTTCAGTTAGAGCACAGACCTCTGCAGCTGTTCTCTCAACGAGAGGTTTGATCAAATATTGAAAGAAGGTCCCTGTAATCATTGTGCAAATAGCAGTGTACACTTGCAGTAACACCTCGACACGGGCGGATAAAGAACAATAGATTGCGATCGACACATAATCTTTCACGTTATGACACTCCTGCGCTGTATGTTTCTCCCAGAAAGCATAACGATATCTCTAACTGCTCATATGCTTTACTTCCTCCCAAAAAGTCTTGATGTCAAACCATCAGCAATTCTACAATGGAGGAGGGAGAGGAGGTAAGGTTGGATGACGGTGTTGAAAAGGTTCCACTGGTTTTGTTCAACCACACTGTCTCTGTCTCTATGTATGAACAAAACAGAGGACATGTCTGTCCCCCAAGAGCACAGCTACTTGAATAACCCCCGATGGAAATTCCCACTGCATGCTACGTTCATGTAGCACGCATGTAACATGGTGACGTGCTTGTGGTGATTTGCTTGAGACGTTTCTCTTCTGCCACACTGGTGGCTGTGTACTATGATTGTCTGTAGGAATGAAGGTTTTCAATTTGTTGTCTTCCTGTGCTTCCTGTCTCTTGTACTATGTCTGTATATCTCAGCACAGGATAGTGAGAATGGGAATTAGAAAAATACACTTTTATTTTGATGGATTGACGTATTCACTTCACTGGATTACTATTAGGAAGCAAAATAAACAGTTTGGGGTAATTTATCATTTTTAATTTTCTTAGTTGTTTTTACTTAGACAAGCTGTGAAGCCAGTTTTTGGTTTATTGCTTTTATTTTTTGTTGAATGCTGAGCTCATTACACTGTAGTAAAAAAAAAATCTAAACATCTTAAATAGTCATTCTTACCCCATTTAGCAATTAGTCTTGTTTTAAGCTTAATCTAACAGAATTTGCTGTTTAGTGGTCTGGTTATTAGTGTTAACTAAACCTTAAGCTTCAAATGAATACATTTATTTAATCACTGAACATAAACTGTAAAGTTGAAATGAATAAAAAATACATCTAAAACTAAATTGAAAATGCAGAATGCTTGTCAATGGGGTAAGAAAAACGATTAAATGTTCTCCGAAATCAAGGCCTAATATCTTATGCAATTTTATAAAGTATTTTGTTAGGTAATATAGTTCAAAATAGTATACGGCACATGTTCATCTGGCAGTTATTTAATTTATATATAAAAGACAGTAGAGGAATGTTGATAGATACGTACATGTATGTGGCAAGGGTTTCAAATTGCACAAAAATGTACAAAATCATCCATATAAGTCATCTTGTCCAGTCTGTATTCTCCTGTGTGGTGCATGATTGTGGCATGGGGTGCGGAGAATGATTGTTTTCTCTGTTCTGATGTTAATTCTTTTCTTTTCAGGACTTTGTGCGGCCAAATTATACCCATTTACATCCCAGTACTGTTTGTCCAGCATGCAGCATTATGCAGTTTGTCTCTGACTCGCTGAAAAATATTGCAGTGTCTTCTTTTTCCTGTTTGAAGCGTCTGTGTCCCTCAGGATGATTAAAAAACCTTTAGCTATGTTGTTGCTGGTATTTTCTGGAGCACAACTTGTTCTAGCATTGCATGGCTTTTACTGAGGCTTCAATGTGTTTGTAAAGAGAAGTGTTCTCTTTTTTCCAGCAAAGATGTCACGGAAATTAAGCTTGCCTACTGAGCTAAAGCCAGACTTGGGTAAGCCTTGACTTTGTGTTCATGCTACACAGCTTTTGAATGTGGAGTCCATCAGCACATTATCAGAATCTGAAGGGTCCGCATGCTCACTTGCTTTTTGTCAGTTAGCCAAAGCCTAAGGTTGTGTCAGAATCCCTGCACTCCGAGTTCTGTATATACTGAATTTCTGACATTCCGACTCTAATCTTATCTCTTGATTTTTGGGTCTGACATACACCTGATAACTGTATTGGTTTATCCAAAAGGCTTGTGAGTGACTCCATAAATGGTACACAAAAGCATGTCCAAACGTTTTATTTAGCCAGAGTTCTCTGTCAGTGTTCCTAACTCTTATTAGCATTTGCTGGTGTTTAATTCAGTATTCAGTTCAATTCAGTTCTGTCATCAGTTTCCAGCAGGAGTGTTATTTTAAGGGAATTCCCTCAAGGAGTACTTTCTGGAATCGTCTATTATGAAATGGAAATCAAATGTGTAGGGTGATGTAAAGATATTTCCCCCACATATCATTACTGTACATGAGAAAACTTCAAAACTCAGATGTCAGGTATTTCTGTTTTTAATGCATACACTGCCATTAAAAAGGTTGGGGTGAGTAAATGTAAAAAAAGAAGTTTTATTCAGCTTATATTAAATCTATATAATGACAAAGATAATATTCAAAAAGATTTATACCGTATTTTCCCGCATATAACCCGCAGACGCAGATAATTCGCACCCTCATATAGCCCGTGGGTGTTTTGAGTTTTGTTAAAAAATTGCTGCTATAACCCGCACCTTTAAATAACCCGCACCCATAGATTGATGAACTTTTTGTGTAAGTTCACATTTCGAATGTTGCTCGCATGACGTCAATTATCCATAACTGTTCAGGCTCGGTACACAGTGAGAAATTCAAACAATAAGAAAACAAACACAAGTCAGAATCAGAAGAAAAAGAAAAAGAAGTCTCTCCCGCTGTGCAGCAGCACGTCCCTTAAGAAGCGATTGTACAGGTGTTGATCATCGAATGAGATGAGAAGAGCCCGCCCTCATGGCAGCACAGCCAATCACGTCTTCTTGCATGATTGACAGGTCAGACAGCCTATCAGCGCCAGCTGTCAGAGTGACAGTACAAGCGCCAGAGACAACAACCCTCGCAAGAAAGAAAAACAGAAAGAATTTTTTTTTTACGTCCATAGGGACGTAACAAATATATCGGAATATTACTATGTGCGTTTTTTATATATAGCCCGCATGCTCATATAACCCGCACCCCTCCGGGGTTTGTAAAATCGGGTATAACCCGCAGGTTATATGCGGGAAAATACGGTATTTCAAATAAATGCTGTTATTTCTATTCATTAAATAATTCTGAACAAAATCTGTTTTCCACAATTATATTAAGCAGCACAATGTTTTTCAACTGTGATAACAATAAACGTTTCTTGAGTCTATTAAAATGATTTCTGTATCATGTGACACTGGCGTAATTATGCCGTCACAAAAAACTAAATGACATTTTAAAATATTATTTTAAATGATACAGTAATTTACAGTATTTTTAATCAAATAAATGCATAAGAGACTTCTGTCAAAAATAGTACAAAATCTTGCTGACCCCAAGCTCTGAATGGTAGTGTAGATTTTAAATAGGGAACATATACTGTTAAAGTCATGTAAACAACATTTTCTTTCTTTTTCTTTCTCTGTCACATGCTTCCATCATTTTTATTGATTTTGATTTTTGTTTTTAATTTCCAGACTGAACACATCTTGGATAGGGTGACCAGATGTCACGTTTTTCCCACAATAGATCCATTTGCAAACCCTTTCAACAGCGAATTTATTTTCTGAGATTTTCTAGTAGGGCCAGTTTTCAAGTAAATGAGGCTGGGTAAAAAGGTCTAAAATAAACTAGTGTTCCAGGAAACTAGGGCATCTGGTCATCCCAATCTTGGGAATAATATTTGTCTCCATCAGACTGGAGACACTGCCTCATTTCCCACATCAAAGGTCATTTTCTTACCACTGAAGTATGTTGTATGATTTAACTTGCTTAAGCCACATCACAAAGGGAAACTAAACTTCTGCTCAATTGGCTGTTTTGTTATATGGGAATGGAAAGAAGTAATGATGTTAATCTGTCGGTTGTTAGACTTAGTCTTAGAATGGGGGCTTTACCTTTCTGTGTTTTTCTCTCTACTGTCCTACTCTCTGTATGTCCCCCACGGGGCTCCATACCCCTAGACAACAGGGACAACTCCTTCAGCCGCTCACGGAGCTCCAGTGTGACCAGTATTGACAAGGAATCACGAGAGGCCATCACATCTTTCTATTTCTGTGAGACGTACACACGCAAAACCGACAGCGGGCCTGCACCTAGCCTGTGGGTTGGCACGTCCTTGGGTACAGTCTTGGCCATCTCCCTCAACATGCCCCCTGCTGGAGAGCAGAGGCTTCTGCAGCCAGTTATTGTCTCCCCTTGTGGTAAGTCAGCACATTTAAGGTTTAATTTGAGGGTTGTCTGTTTATTCTAACATCTCAACCTCCTCTGCACAGGCACTCTTATCAGGTTGAAGGGTAGCATCCTCAGGATGGCCTTCTTAGATTCTACAGGGTCTGTCCTCCCCTCTGCTTTTGAGCCATGGTATGAACCCAACGCTCCAACCAACGGAGAGGAGCGGGACAAGGTCCGTAAGAGACGGCCGGTGTCTGTATCGCCATCCACATCCCAGGAACTGAATGAAAACCAATATGCCGTGGTGTGCTCTGAGAAACAGGCCAAAGTCATAGCACTGCCCACTCAGACCTGCGTATTCAAACACAACATCACCGAGACATCTTTTGTGCTGCGGGCAGATGTGGTACAGATTAACGCTGGCATTTGTTTGGCCTGCTTCTGTGCCAACGGACACATCATGACCCTCAGGTGAGAGAGGATATCCCACAACATAAGACAGATGAGGGTTTTTAAATGCACTAATTTAGGACTGCATGTTGGAACGTAGAAATCTACTAATTATAATACTAATAAAAAAGATGATTTAATTATAAACTTATATTTTGACACTATTAGATCACAATTTAGCAAGCAGAGTTGGTCATGTTTTCAAAAGCTTCTTATGCTCAGCCAGGCTGCATTTACTTAATCAGGAAAACAGAAGTATTGCTGTTCTATTTTAAAATGTAATTTATTTCGGTTAATGTCAAAGCTGAAATTTCAGGAACAATTTCTCAAGATTTGCTGCTCAAGAAACATTTTCATATTGTATATAACATATATTTTAAATGGTACTCTATTGAAGAGTGCAGCTTGGACTCCCTGGGAATTGTTTCGCTGATGTGAGAAATTGTTTGTAGCCTGTTATTGATATACTGTAGCACACACAGTAAATTTGGAAATCAGGCTATTTTCAGTATACAGTAATGTGGTCTTGCTCCACTATTCAGCAAAGTCAGAGCCAGGGGGGATGTTGCCATTGCAACACAGATCTAATCACTATATTGCTCTCCGAATCTCTTTGGCTTATAAATCTTCTGAGGACAGAAAGGCAGACAAACATCTGTGTGACTGTCAGTAGGAAGGTCAAAGTTAGCCATCAAACACAAAGACCTTGGGGGTATTATTGCAGATAACATCTACAAAATCCTTAATGCTTGTTTCCCGTAATTTAATGGCACATTCTGAAGGACAAAACAATCACTGCCACAGTCTCAGCATTGCAGCTCTTGAATAATAGAGGAGGTAAGATATTCCAGAGCTTAAGAACTGTTTCTCTGTGTCATGCTGTTTCAGTCTGCCAGGGTTGAGACCATTGCTGGATGTAAATTACCTACCCCTGACAGATATGAGGATAGCGAGAACATTTTGCTTCTCCAACCTCGGCCAGGCCTTGTACCTGACCTCCCCTACTGAGATCCAGAGGATCACCTACAGCCAAGAGGTCTGTGAGAACTTACAGGTGAGCAAAACATCTTCATAAACTGTTCTTCTAGACTCTTCTATTGCACAGTATTTATGATGACGTTGATGATGATGATGATTGGATTGTTTAACAGGAGATGCTAGGAGAACTGTTTACTCCAGTGGAGACGCCTGAAGCTCCTAACAGGGGGTTCTTTAAGGGTCTTTTCGGAGGAGGAGCACAGTCTCTAGACAGAGAAGAGCTTTGTAAGTAATCTTTCATGAACGTCTCTTTACGATCAGTGTGAAGTGTCACAGGAAAGAAGCTGTGGTAGAAATGTAGACCACAAATAGATGACCGTTTAGATGTACGGAGGCTGGGGCTAATTGTCAAAGTTACAAGTTTGAAAGTTACAAAACTTTTATTCCCTAGTCACAATAGACCCTGCCATTATAAAAGACGATGTAACTGATTGTGACAATTATGATTCACAGTTCATGTAATCATTTTTTACTTATGTAGAAATATTTTATTTTATTAGCTGTTTTTGCTTAATAGAATACCTTTTATCATAAGAACAGTAATTATTAAAAACAATAGTATAATAATATTATTATTAAAACATTCTACAGAACTAGAATGCATTTAAAACATGTGACAATCTGAGATTCATGAAAAATATTATAAAGTAAGTCTTGTCTGCATGTATCTCCGTGCATTTTATTGTTTGTGGAATTTGGTTACAAAACTGTTACAAAAATGTTATTATATTAAAGAATTCAAAATAATCATATATAAAAGCTCATTCAAAATATTACTAAATACTATAATAGTACAGTAATACCTCGGTTTACGAGTTTAATTCATTCATGAGCTCGTAACTCAAAATTCTCGTACACCAAAACAATTTTCCCCATAAAAATGCAATAAAAATCACTTGATTCGTTCAAAATGACCGTAAATGCCCATTTTAAATATTTTTGGGGTTTTAGCCTATTAATTACAGTTACAATTAAAACCATTAAGATCTCATTTAAGTACTAATTAATAATTAACAATTAAACTCTAAAAATACTTGACAATTTACTGTAACGCGCAATTTAGCTTTGAGTAGCGTTGCTGCTGGCGTGAAGGAGACGAGAGGAGGGTTTAACTGCTTAGAGGGAGAATTTTGTACCGTCTTTCTTACTCATCTTGAGGGCCGTTGTCTATATGCTGTACTGTACGTATATATTTCACTACGTGAACAATAGCGATCACAATTAATGTTAACAACACGAGGTAAAACTACTGTAAATCACTTTTAAAAGTATGCACTGTGTCTCAGCGACGCTGAGAGAATGATTGAGTTAAGGGGTGATAGGCTTTGTGAGAGGCTGTCGTTAGGATATTTCCAGGAAAAATGCGTGCGAAGAAGCTGAGCGTTAGGACTTTTCCACAAAAAAATGCGTGTGGGCGAGGGAATATTTTTCTCGCACTCCGATACAATGCTCGTACACCGATTTGCTCGTATACAAAGTCACTCGTAAACCGAGGGATCACTGTATATAAATAATACAAAAGTAACACCATTTAACATCTAGCTAATGCTCCTATGCCTGTTGACAAAAGTGACATCTTAGCTAACTAGCTAAATTAACTTATTCTCCTAACAAAGAGCTAGTTTGTTTCTGTAGTGCCGTCATTCTTTCCTCCTCTTCTTTTCACACTTTTGTATTTGTGTTTCAGTCGGCGAGACAGGAGCCGGAAAAGCACCACGCAGTCTGGCTCAGCACATTCCAGGTCCTGGGGGTATAGAAGGCATGAAGGGGGCAGCGTCAGGAATCGTGGGGGATCTAGCTCGAGCTCGGATAGCGTTGGACGAGAGAGGGCAAAAACTGAGCGAGGTGGAAGAGCGGACGGCAGCCATGATGGCCAGCGCTGACTCATTCTCCAAACACGCTCATGAGGTACACCGCTGACGCCAATAACAGATGAATCTCTTCCTAAAAATAGCCAAACGTTTATGCGTTACATAAATGAATTTATGCGCGTTATGACCAGTATTGTAGCAGTGTAACTTTGATCTTCTGTCTTTTCTCCACGCTCCAGATGATGCTAAAGTGCAAGGATAAGAAATGGTACCAGTTCTGATCTCCTCAAACAGCAGAGCCCAAAGGGACTCAGGAGTTCTCCTACACAGCCTTGTTCATCCGTAATCCTTTTCCCACTCTCATCTTTATCTCTCCTCTGCTGGACCAGTGGGATCCCTCGCTCTTTCCTAGCACAATATTAAATACAGTCTGCTTACAGAACTGAGGCACAGACCGAGAGCGGCCCCAATCTGAGGAATGCCATACCATGATGGCGTCCACTCTTGGGTTTTTGTTTGTTCGTTTAATATCGCCAATCCTCTCTCATGGCGGCTGGGCTTCGCAGGCCCTGATATTCCATTTCTTCTCTCAGTCTTTGAAATGTTTTTGTGCTGTTGTTTTTTTTGCAGTCACGTCCTGCCTCCCACATCGGAGAGCAGTAAGTAGTCAAAAAAAGACAGACAGACTAAACGAAAAAATACAACAAACATAAAAATGTTAAAAAAAGAGTACAGTATATATACATAATTCTATATAAATCTCCATCAAAGTCTGTAAAAATGCCATGTTCGCTACCGTCATAAGTAATACGAAGACACCAGGTGAAGCATGGGAAGAGCTCCATTCACAGGAAATGATGTTATAACGTGGAGGAGTCAAACCTTTCAGAAGAGAGAACATTTCCCAAATGATCCCTTTTAGTTTAAATATCATTTGAATATTTATTTATTTATTTGTTTGTTTTTATAATTTAGCCAAATGTAAATGTCTGCTTCAATATAAAATGCTTTTTACAAAATTATTGTGAATATCGGTACAATAATGCTTTACATTAAAGTACCATCTTGAGGGTTTATAATGAGTTGACGTGGTAAACCAGCTGTGAGTGATTTAATGATGGTACTTTCATGTGATACATTATACAGATGTTGAAACTTTCTGTTAAACTCTGTACAGGAAATATCAGAGTTGTGGAAGAAAGTAGGCAAAATGAAGGTTTGAAAGGATCCATCTTTTTGGGGTAGACAGCCATATAGACCTCAACAGCTAGAACATTTGTTGTGACTGATAATGTCGCTTCAGTGTTGGCTCTGGGATTTGATTTTGTCCATTAGACCAGCTTTCTCATCCTTGCGTACGGCGTAGATTAAACCGCTTGAACGTGTAGAGATTGTGCTTTAGTAAATACAGTGGAACCCGGTTATGTCGACGGCCTCGGGGGTTGCAAAAAAGCATCGAGATAATCGATGATCGAGAAAACCAACAGCCAATAAGGCGATTTATTTGATGAAGCAATCGGTATGCTATAAAAATGTACATAAACTGTATATGTTTGCTAACAACAAAAGGCATATGAGCAGCAGAGATTTACCAGTATACAATAAAAAAACACCTTCGATTCTCGATACAAACCTTTAATTATATTCTCCAACATTGCAAACACAATTTCGCTCACAGCGTAAACAGTCACAACACACATAAACACATTCTCTCAAAACTCGCTCTGACACAGTTCTGAAAGTATTGTACATGCAGTTACTATGGTTTCTTTCCAAAGTCTAAAATGCTTTGTTGCTTTTTGCCTTTAACGGTCTGCTTGAAAACAAATGCTTCTAAGCTTCTATCAGTAACGACGTCTTTGTCGATGTCAATGTAATCTGGGAATTCCTGGACACTGAAGGCAAACTCCTGCGCCTCCTCTTCCAAGACGGCATCTGTAAAGCTTGATTTTTCCACGTTTTCTTCTGCGGCTGCACGGCACTGCGCCGCAAGAGTGAGTGAAGCATTATTGGAGTGAGCGACTATACAGACCGTGATGCCGGTGCAACACGAACTCAGCACATGCGCAGTGAACTCGATTCTATCATTAGTCACGGGTTTCGAGATAACTGATGTTAGGTGGCGACTTTGTCCCTCTTTTGTGCTCGAGATATTAGGGTTCGGTGACATAAAATAATTGACATAACCGATAAGAAAAATAAGGAGTTTGGCGGTTCCACTTAAAAAACGTTGACATAACAGGGTTGGCGAGATAACCGAGGTCGAGATAAGTGGACTCCACTGTATTTTGCTCCACATTTCATTTGCCACATAAAAAGCACTTACTGTTGGAAATCTGAACCGTTTTCCAGCTCTAGTATTTGGTGACTTGTCGTGAAATAGGGTTGAACGCTTTCACTGACTTGGGAACGGTGTTCAAGACATGGCCTAACATATTTTTGTCTGATGGTACTGGTATCAAACTGGTGCTTCATGTCTAATGCAGTAAATCCACAGATCATCTGTGAAAACACCTACAGTACAAACGAGTGTTAGCTGTACATTCAAAACCAGAAAACTAGAAAGCAACGGTAAATGTCTTTCTTGTCTCATTTCTCCCTTGAAACCACATTTTAGTGCCATTATATTTATTCGTGGTTTGCAAGAAATGCTGCTATACATGTTGCATTGATCACGTGATCCATCGTCGCTCAAAGATACTCTTTCTCACTTGCCTCTCTGCCCAAAGTTTTTCGCCATTCTGTGAATGAAGTAGTTCGACAATCCGGGAGCGTCAATTGCGAGACAGTTGCCATATTTTTTCAAACGCCAAAGATTTTCTTTCATTGAGTTCTGTATTCCATTCGACGACAGCTGTTTGTGTCTGAAGAACCACTGCATCCAGTAACAGTGTTGAGGACTTTTCTGATGTTTTTGGCTGTGTGCTAGTCTGCCTTTCGTGTGTTTCGTATGCCGTACTTCAAACAAAGAAAAAAAACGGGGTGGATGCGGGGGAGGGGGGGGGGGTGATTTACAAAACAAATGAAGCCAATCTCTCTCAGACTCTAAATGTTTCTCAGTGTTGGACTCTATATTCTCTGTAGATGTGTTTTCATGCCATGGTGTTTTAGTGTTTCCGAAGACCGGGTTTGTTTTTGAATATCTCGCTCGTATGTCATCTCGCCTGATTAACTAATTCAATTATATTTGTACGATGTGTATTTTTCTCTGCGGTACTGTATTTCCCTGAATAGATATCCTTGTCATATTTTTAATCATCGATTATGAAAAAATTATTTTTATATATGCTTTGAGGAGGACATATTCTGAGCTCATTGCGCTCTGTCACTTGTCTCCATGTCTTTGTTTTCTGTTGTGTGATCTGTTTGTTCAGAACAGGGTGATTTTTTTTGTTTTATTAAACATGAGTGAATGAGTGAGTGTTCCCTTAAAAACCCTGACTATAAGAAGTATGTGAGAATGCGTCACACAAGGTGAAGGTCTTCAGAGGACCAGTATGATTGATGCTCCATTTTAAGCCCCAACATGGTGGATATTTACATTTTAAAACCAAAAATTGCTTTGTGTAGACTGGTTACTCATGAGATAATTCCAGGAAAGATTTGATGTCCTAGGTGGCTATTTTGTCATTGTCAGTCGATAAGCAAAAGTATCCAATCAGCCGTGTTGAACTGTAATGCTGTAAATGTCAGTAATAAGTGTTCAAACTCCAGCAGAATTTATTGATCACACCTTCCGTTTGTTTCACAGAGGTTTCAGAGTCACTCTGAACGTGAACGTGGTTGTTTGCCCTTTGTAATATTTCACGAATAAGGAGAAAAAAGGTTCCTGTTTCTTTCTTGCCGTTAATTTGATCTATTCATTTTGTAATGTCTCATGTTGACCTTAAGTGAATTGTTTTATTTGTCTCAGACAGAACATTCTTACCTGAAATATTACACTTTTAACATGCAGAAGAGCCTCATTCATTTTCTGTCCTGAATATAACGGTTATCAGTGGGTTGCAGTATTTTCTCATTGTAGCCAATTTCTTGTACAGTTTTATGCAAATTTCACATGGATGTTTATGACTATCTGCTGCCACAAAACGATTTAGAATTTCTGTAGATAGTAATTACTGTGTGGAAAATAAAACTATTTAAAAATCTTTGCTGTGTTTTCTGGCTCATGGTTCTAGTTCTTAATTGTTCTTCATTTTATACATGTGATTTCTTATATTCGCTATGAAGACTTTTAAGAAGATCATTCTGATTTTGCACTGTTTGACCACGAACCACTACAGTGATATCAGGCGCATTAAATGATATTAAGGATGATAAAGACCATTGGAAAAACATATCAGGCAAAAGATTTTGGCTTAGAGATGTTTGATTTTTCATGACCACGTTTCTTTATTCCACAGAGCATTTTCAAAAAGAGAGCCTTGTCTTCTGAAATGAACTGGAACTTAATTTCTACCTGAAAATTGGCAATTAAACTTAACAAATTTTACCAGTAAGCATTATTGCCTTGGAAAAATGGTTTCCATCACAATTTTTCTCTACATAAAATTCTTCTCTGGAACAATTGTCTCATTACCTCTAGGAATAAATCCTTTTTTGTGTGATTTCAAACAAACAAACAAACAAACACAGAAACAATGAAAATGGAAACATTTTTGTTCTATGAAAACTTTGCGTTTTTACAATTGCATTTAAAAAATATTCTGCAAGTTGTAAAAGCTATTTCAAATGGATTGAAACATTTCATGAAAAGAGATAGTTGATGGTATCAAACTCTCAGGGAATTTTTTGGGAATACAGATTGCTGATGAAGGCATGGATAAATCTATATACATTTTGAACAAAATACTTCACAACATTGACCCAGGTAATGTGTCCTTATTGAAATTCATGGACACCGACAACAAACACACTTTTTGCACTATACACGAGGAAGACTTGGCTCATTTGTTTTATAACTGTGTTTTGTCTCTATGTTCTTTTTTATTTGCCACAAGAGATGTTAATAATTAGTTATCTCTAAAATATGTTATATGCTCTTTTACATACACAGAAGCAAAATATTTGAGAATGTTAAAACTCAAACCTAACCCTAACCCTAACCTGAACTTCTATATTGTGCATTGTAAATAGTACAGCCGTAAACAAATATTTGCTAAACGCATACATAATTGTAAATCAATGATTGAAAAAGCCCTTAATGTTAATAACAAAAACAATGATGCATTGTTAAATGTAAATGTACTTTATAATGTAAATGACTGTTACATTCTACTGATATATTTAATGTATCAGGAAACTTATTTGTCCCACTTTTGCTTTTTGATCATGGAGGTACATGATATAGTATGATATGGAATCTCAAAGCAGTGGGAAGATATGAAAAGGATGTTGCTCTACTATAAAAAGCCACAAGGAGGGGTAGTAAGACAAGGAAAATGTTGCACTGAGGCAGTGCTCTGAATGAGAAAATGATGAAGGCATGAATAAAAGCTGCAGGTTTAATTTGAAACAAAACAAAGAAGAAAAAGTTGCATGCATTTTAAATGAACACACACAATAAATAATATAAATACAAATTCATATATATATATATATATATATATATATATATATATAAATAAAATAATCAAAAATGAATCTGAATAAATAAAAATTAATAACAAAATTACAAAAATGTAAACCTAAACTGAACACACACACACACATATATATAATCTAAAATCAGTTTCTATTAAGTTACATTTACTTTTAGAAGTAGGTTATTATTCATTTGATTCAAGCAATTTTTATTATTTTGTTTATTGATATTAATAAATTTGTATTTACTTTAATTGCTTAATAGCTAACTTTTTTATTGTAATCCCATTTTTATTTTTTTATTTATTGTAATCTGTTTACTTGTGCTTTACTGTTTTTTTAATTTATTATTTATTTATGTTTTCTCTAGACTTTTCCAGTCAAAACTCTTGCGACCAAATGGTTGATACCCCTGATCCCAACACCCTCCAGTCTGATCCGCAGGATTTGACGCCAGGGGGCGCCACGAGACTGAACCACAGCACGTGCAGCGGCGCTTCTGCTTTAAATCCCATTACAGCCGCGACGAGACACGCGCTTCTGCGCAACACGCACAACAGACAGCAGCGAGCGCGCACCTTTACCTTACTCGGCTTTGCCAAAAATAAAAGTCACAAAGTTTTGGATGAAAACGATACGGAAAAACATTCTACCTCCTAGATTCAAGAAACGCCATGTCAGGGTTTCTTTTACCTCAAACTCTGACAAACTGACAGTTTTGACAGCGCGTGCTCAGATACAAACCGTGTCTGCTCACTAACCGTCGCCTCGGAGAGGAAAACCGATATTTTGTTCCGCCAACCCGATTACGCTGCTCAGCAAATAGTGGCAAGAAGTCTGAAACCACATGTGCTCGTCTCCAAACCGGAGAGACGCGGTTTCATTCGTCTTCAGAGAGGAAAAGAGTTGGCTTTAAGCCGTACTGACAGACACAAGGGAAGGACGGTCTCGTGAGGGCGCCGGAGAAGACCGTTGGAAATTCACGCGGTGCGTAATATTCACGTTTATTCTTGGCACTGCTATGGGAACAGTTGAAATAAACGAGAGGAAATGTCTGTGTGGATGCTTATCAGTATAGCCACTTTTGACGCGAACCATTCCCGGTGGATGGCTCTTTAAATGCAGCGAAGGGGGGCGGTAGTTGTGGGGTATACAGCTATGCCAAGTTGAAGGGTCTCGACTTTTGTCAGTATTGATAAACGCTGAGGTGCCTGGCACCGTCTGTACTGTCAACTGTCATTTATGGGCTCCTGGATATTTTCAAGCATCTCCTGCTACCAGAAAGTGGAGAGAAACACTGAATGAAGATGACGCTTTGACGGGGATATTTCCATAAACCGCTGGCGCACGCGCTGTCAGTCACCTGCTCACAAAGGTAAACGCACCTTTACGCTTAAACGCCATTCAACATGATGGCCAACGGGCCGAATATCGTCTACGAATGGTTGAAAACCCTTCAGCTGTGTCAGTATGTCGAGGCTTTCGTGGATAACGGATACGACGACTTGGAAGTTTGCAAACAAATCGGAGACCCGGACCTGGATGCCATCGGGGTTTTCATTCCGCACCACCGCCAGCGGATACACGATGCGGTGCAAAGGTTAAAAGATGACGATAAGGACACGGCTACCGGGCTTTATTTCACCCTGGAGCCGATGCCCCCGGTTTCACCTATTTACACGAGTCGCATGGCAGAGCAATATGAGTCCAGGCTGCGGGGCTCCAGGTCATGGACTGAGCAGAGCAGCGAGAGAGCGGCGCGCAGCGTGGGGTACATGGGGGCGTCCAGGAATCTGACCCTGGGGAACCGCAAGGAGCTGGAAATCTACCCCAAACTGAAGCTGAAGATAATGATCAGGGATAAACTCATTAGGGACGGTATAAACCTTGCCAGGCAGCCATACTCTAATAAGGTGAGAAGTTGTTTACTTTTTGTCCTGAAACACGTGGCGTGTCTTAGAATCAAAATTTTAGCTTTTAAATCGCCTAATTCTATGGGAATAGAACCTCGTTGAGTTTAGGATCCATGGGATTAGACTAATAATATATAGTAGTTTGTCTTGGCTTGGATGCAGGGTTATTGAGGTTTCATGACTGGATCATTGCCTTAATCTGATTTTCAAAATATGAATGGTTTACTGACCTAATTTAGACTCGTCCTGCGTTTCTGATGGCTTTCTGTGATCAGTAGGTCAGCTACCATCGATTGACCTGTGCAGCAAATGTCCTCTCACTGCATATATCCACAACATCAAACAATCCATACATGACACATCTGATAGTTTTATTTTTTTGAGAGCACTGAAACTGGAAGTTCAAGAAAGGTTCAAGCCTCATAGAGGTTTGGTAGGTGTGTGAATGTTGCAACCCTCTATCAGATTCGGTATTCTCCAAACTTTTATTATAGGGATTTAATGAGGGGGATTTGCTTGAGGTAGTAATGGGATTTATATGTACAACAACTTAATGCTCTTAGATGATCCCTGGCCTTCAAAGATGGGTGTTTGGGTACACACCACAGAGTTTCCCTTTTAGAAAAAAGCCTCTATCTTCTAAGTGTTTTATAGGTTTCAGCAGCTGGCAAGTAAAATGGCAATGCATTTTCCTGAAAGAAATGTACATTATTAGAGGCTGTAATTGTTCCAAGTGAGATTCTTCTTCTCTTGATCCATTTATTTGAATGGATTGTTGGAAAGGTGCATTGTTTTAGGGTTCTACAGATGGTTTAAAGTTACTGTTTACTTTGGTACAACAACTTTTTGATTAATTATGATTAAAGTAATGATGAATATTGATGACAAATCAGATATTACAGTGGAATACGGTTATCTCGACGGCCTCGGGGGTTGCAAAAAAGCGTCGAGATAACCGATTATCGAGAACCAACAGCCAATATGGCAATTTATTTGATGAAGCGATCGGCATGCTATAAAAATGTACATACACTGTATATGTTTGCTAACAACAAAAGGCATATGAGCACCAACTAACAGCATAGATTTACCAGTATACAATAAAAAAACACCTTCGATTCTCGATACAAACCTTTAATTATATTCTCCAACATTGCAAACACAATTTCGCTCACAGCGTAAACAGTCACAACATATTCGTGAGGTCATCGCAAACTCAGATGCGCAGTGAACTCGGTACAATCATTAGTCACGATATAACCATGTGAAGTGGCGAATTTGTCCCTCTTTTGTGCTCGAGATTTTACTGTTCGGTGACATAAAAGAATCGACATTACCGAAAAGAAAATGCTAAGACACAAAGGGAGTTTGGCGGTTCCACTTCAAAAACTTTAACATAAACGGATTGGTGAGTTAACCGTGAGTCGAGATAAGTGAACTCCACTCTATTAAGTCATAGAATTCATGGACATTAGTCAAGACAAGAGTGATACCTATGAGATCATATGGGCTTTTGAAAAGTAAGCACAGATTAAATATTATACTGACTTAAAGTGATCGGTCATTTACTCACCGTCATGTATTTCCATGTATGTAAGTTCCCTGTATGTGTCTGTTTACTTAGAAACTATATAAGCTCACAGCATACGGTCCCTCAGGCACTCACTGAACATATGCTTGGACAGAATGAACCGCACAGTTGTGTGTGTGTTTAATTCATCGTTGATTTATGAGAAAACAGTATTTTACTAGGGAAGCAATTGTAATGTTTTCGGTTCCCATGTGATTCTGAGATAGTGCTGACATTTTATGTCAAAGCTTCATCGCTGTGGTAGATCTGTATGCTGAGGTTTCACTAGGCTAAATAAACTTAAATGGTGATGATGTATTTGTGCTTCTCTCGGATTGGTTTTTGCCATGGGGTGGAAGTCATTAAAGTATTACGCTGATGGCTTTTCAAGTTAATATCAACCTCATGAGTGTCTGGCTACTGTGTTTAGTCATTGTGAACTGGATTATGGGAAAAGTGTCTGAAATGCATGCTGCAGCGCAAATGATTTACTTGCCCTCAAGGATAATTTTTCTGTGGTTTGCTGAAAGAAGTTGTCTGCTGCACACATTCAATGAAAATCTACATTAGCTTTCATTGGATTGTTTATCCGTCCATCTACAAATAAATTACAGTAGTTTAACGGCTTATAGTGGTTTTTTTTGTTTTTAGCCTATGAAAACTCTCTAGTAGCAGCTCTTAATGGATCCTTCGACAAGCTCTGGAATGTCATCCCCTCACACGCCAGACCATAATCCTTTTCATGACGCCACAAATGACCTTAGGGGAGCAATAAATAGCTATAATGCTTTCCTTCACTACAGAACAGGTTTATTTATTTAATGGTCTTATCGGTTTTACAGACATATAGATCCCTTTATACACACAGACACAAACACACAATGTTTGTGGCTTATGAATATCAGTAGTTTGTTAAAGTAGGTAGTGTTCTGTGAGGCTCATGCTGACAACATATATACGCTATATGTCCTGTTTTAAATGATCTCTCTGCATGGAGATAATACAGGGGTTCAATCTTTTTCTCTCTTCTTTCCCAGTAAGAGAGTGCTGCAGAGGTAAAAACCACTATAACACTGACTCTTAGTCTCAGTGTCTTTGTAAAAAAATGATTTCCCAACCATATCTAAATAAAATAAAAAAGCACTGTGAGAAGCCTGTCA
The DNA here is from genome assembly GCA_037043235.1 of Rhodeus uyekii. NCBI lineage: Eukaryota > Metazoa > Chordata > Actinopteri > Cypriniformes > Acheilognathidae > Rhodeus > Rhodeus uyekii. The sequence continues at coordinate 269,492 of JAWRVZ010000012.1, read as the reverse complement.
TTTAAAGACCTTTTGTTTTCTGCAGAAGCATCATGCTTATTCAGATGGATCCAACTGGATTTTAGATGCAGTCACATTTTTATATATATTATTATTAGTTATATCTTCATCAGTTGATTTATACACTTCATGCATGTTTAATTTGTTTTTAAGAACAGAATACCCAATTCTCTTTTTCCATACAAAGACAATTATTACATGATTGATTCAAAGCTGATCATTGGCTGTCAATTACTATGCAAATTTCAGAATTGCATTTACTGTGCACTTTTTTTAAATCCTGCACTGACGAGGGTCTGGTGAACCACGCATAGCATTATAAATAATGACCCAACTAGTTAAAGTCAGCATTTTCTAAATGCATATTATTTTATTGTGAATATTTAACTTTTTTTTTTTTGGACCTGGTAAGTTTTTAATCAAAATGTCAGGCTCCTCTCTGGTATGTTGTTCAATTAAGACTTTGAGATGTTTACATTTTTATTTTTGTCCTATCTTTACTGTCACCAATGTCCTTAAAAAAAGGTGCATGCACCATATAGATATTGGCCAGTAAATGCTCATTTTTAATGTTATCGTTATCAATTAGGTCGATATATTAAAGCCAATTAATAATGTATTATTTCCATCGGCTGAGACACTTCAGATGTGCACTGTTTGCCATAATGGGTTTGAATTGCTTTTAAATGATTGGAATCACTTTGAAAAGGAAAATAGAGTTGAGTGCAGCGTGTGCAGCACAAATCTGTCATATAAGCTACTTAAATTGTAATGAGAGCATGACTGTAAAAGAATGTTGAATGAATCATGTTTCAGCACGTTGTTGTGGAAAGAGCGCATCCACGGAGTTACACCATGACTAGTACAGTCAAGTCCACGCGTGCATTCATTGCCGTTTGTGCCTTTGTCAGTTGTAGTATTATGTTTATTTTGTGTGTATTTATATCTGATTGATCTTATATTGGATGCGTTTGGTTGAGTCAATTAACGATACAAGATGCAGTAAAGCGCTTCATTCGAACGGTGATCATGTTTAGCTTTGCGCAGTTCAAACAGCAATGCACAATGTTGTTTCAGCGTGTCAGCAAGAGATATTCTGACTATGTAACTTAAAGTTCTTCTGTCTGTTATTTTTTGCAAACATAAGTTATACTTAAGTAATACTATGTTTATTTTGTATAAAAATCTGATTTATTGCTATATGTTTTATATATATATATATATATATATATATATATATATATATATATATATATAACAAATATATAACAAAGAAAACAAATTCTTGTACAGGATTTTGAGTTACGTTAATTGCCCTTCTATGAAAGCACTTCAGTTTATGTGTGTTAATAACTAGCACTTGTATTGTTCTTGTATTATTTTCAGCAATATTATATTATTGTATTATTTTCAAATTAAAATAATTTCCTTATTGTCTTGCGTAAGCCGTTTTCATTTTGTTTATCCATGGCTCAGACATTTTGTCTCTTTATATGTTGCCTGAGTAATGTAGTCCAATCGCTTGTTTGCTATATTTAGGTATTTTATTTTTTATTATTTTGTTAGGCCGTAGATTATTTTGGCTTATGCTTTACAATAAGGTTTCATTTGTTAATGCAACGACTAACATGAACTAACATAGAGCAATAACCTTTGTTGATGTAAAATACTTGTTTATTTCACAGTGCATTAATCTTAACAAATACAACTTTGGATCTTAAAAATGACTTTGAAAATGTTGAGATTACATTACGATTAATAAAGTGGTGTAGAAAAAAATAAACTGCAGAAGTATTGTTCATTGTTGGTTCATGTTAACTCGTGCTAACGAAATGAAAGCTTATTGTAAAGTGTTACCATTTGTTTTATTATAAAGAAAGTTGGCCATAGGAGTGTGAAATTAAATTGAAAAGTTAAGGAATCTTACACTGGTTCAAACTAGTCTACTGTATTGTACATGTTTGATTAATTTGGACTTGGATTTATTGGCCAATATATAATATCAGTTATCGGGTTTCAAATATAAATGGTTATCGGTATCGACCAAAGTTTTAATATCAAAGCATCATAACTTGTGATTCACAGAAAGAGAAGAGCTTCAGACATGCAGTTGTAGGGATAGTTTTCTTGGATAGTTACTTGATTTTGATTCCATAAGTGTCAGCAATTGCCATGTTAAGTTAATGGCACTTATAACTTCACAAACTTCAGATTAAAGTTCTCCTCTATTTGCGCACAGACCTCCCACAATGCTTCTTTTCATTAGACGGCTCTGTCAGTTTTTATTTGTGTTAATCTCCAGTCAGTGTGCTCAGCCATGGACAGAACATAATTGATTGATTACTAATATGGATTTTGCATTAATAGAAATACTGGAAAATGGATATTTGGAGGTTTGCAGTTGCTTGTGTTTGTTCTGCCTGTAATCAGGTGAAATGAAAAATGGTGCTTTGATGTCTTGATAGCAATGTGTTGTAGAATAATAGCTAAATAATTTAGAATTGTACGTCAGAACATTTATAAACTTATTGCTTTACATTAGATGAATTTGGTGCCATTTCTCCAGATGAAAGGCGCTAAAAGCAAGCAAGCAGTTTTGAGCATAAATAAGCTGACATCCTCACAATAGGCATGTAATTAATCAACATATGAGCTGTTCTATGAGGAATTATAGCTTATGTATGACTGTAGTTTATGGATCGTCTCAACCTGATGTGGCTGCTAAGTGTATGTGCAGGAGGGTCGTGTTCTTTTTTTGCATTATTTTGCTTAACAGCTCAATTGTTTATTTGTTTTTAGTCAAATTGACCTCTAATACTCGTTGTTGTATGAGTGCAGTTTACAATGAGTCTGCAGAATGTGAATGTGGCGGAATGGCATCTGTCAATACACTAAAATAACCCACTAATACTGTATATCCCATAGGGCATAGCTGCATGTACTGTTTACAACAGCTGCATGTAATATGACTGTAGAACTGCACCATATGGCACAAACATATTTATCTCATGTGCTAACAACGAATCTCCAGGCATCATATAACATGTCAAAGAATGGCCCAACTGGGAGATTTCATTGTTTGTGCACAATCTGTTTTGTCACACACATGACTGCAGCACGCATAGACACACAAAAGAAGAAAAAAAATGCATCAAATTAAATACAATGAAGAAGAAGTGTTTTAAAATAAATGCATTATATAATCCTTTTGCTCCTTTAGTGCCTTTGCTGTTTGTTAAAACCATTAGGTTCAATTCATCGCTGTACCGTTTAATGTGATGTTTACAAAGTGAGAGTGGAGTGAGATGAAAGATAAAGAGTCCTGTTTTCTTTCTCCTTTATTGCCGAACATTCTTCCCACCTGTTTTGGAATTTTTCTAGACTTCCCTCTATGTTGCCATGGTTACATTTACATAAACACATTGCACCAAAGAGAGGGAAATGGGGGTTGATGCCATCTAATTACCTGTGATTTATGACTCTCTTTGACAGGGTCTGCACAGGAAATATTTATTCAGCATTAATCCCTATTATAGCATTTGGTCAGGTTTGTATTTATATGTGCTTATGACTTGTGCTTCACTTTCACAGCAAATTGAATTCTAAACACAGATGCACTTTTCTTTGGTTTTTGACAAGTGCGACGATGACGACTGATTTTTCAGATGGGTTTTGTTCAGTGTACAGAAAACGAGGGAGGACAGATGAAATGGTATGGGGATGTTGGTTGCTATGGCAACATTTAGTGGTAGTTTTTGTGCTAGGATTGTGAAGGGGTGGTTGTTTGTGGATTTTCACAGTCCAGAAATTTTTACTTTCATTAGATTAGTAGCTTTGAGAATTTTGCATTAAAAGGACTTTACACATTATTATTTTTGTTGTTGTTGTTATAGTAATAGCCAGGTTTTGTTTTACCATGGGTTGAATATTGAGCATGGCCTGTGGTGCTGTTTGCTGGTGTCTGTCTATTTGTGTAAATACTTTTGGTCCTCACTGTAATTCCTACTGACTGGTATAGGACACAGACACGCACACATATTTTTCTTCCACACTTCTTCCACACATGTGGAGTTCAGTTAAAAATGGCATTGTTTGTCTCAGCACTAAAAGTACACGAGTAAGCTTATTCTGGTCAACTAAAGGAAGAGCCACTGACATGTACTAACTGACCAAAAACTGTTTTTTTTTTGTATACTGTGTAAGGGTGGGTTTATGCGATGGAAGGTAATGCCACAATATTAGACTGAAAAACAATGGAGTGGCTGTCTCAAGAAAACAATGTGTGTAGACTTCATCAGAATTGTCAAAATTTGGCAGACACTTTTGTACAAAGCGACTTGCATTGCATTCAAGGTACAGATTGATGTTCTAATCAGTAGATTACTGCTTTCTCTGGGAATTGAACCCATGACCTTGTTGCAAGCGCCACACTCTACTGTTTGAGCTACAGGAAAACACTATTATTATTTCATAGAAATTGCAGAGCAAAATATACAGTTCTGTTCATAGATCTAATTTACTCTATTAAATCCAGTTTTGTTCTTCACCCCCCTCTTTGATTCAGCTTGGTAGCTTGTTTACAAAGCTGTGATTCCTGGCAGACTGGTGATAATATTTGCGATCTGCTAAGTTCAGTGATGAGTTGATGGAACATGATTGGTTGAAATCCACATGTAAAGGCCAGTACTCTGAGGCACCAAAAAATATTTCATGTAAATGTCAGGCAGTGAATCAACAGTCCGTTCGTCTGATGATCTGTTTATACAATATAGTCCTTGCTGATAAGAAATAAGCTTTCAGGCTCTGAACAGCTTTATATCCTCTAACCTTTCTTGTCAAGCTTTCCAAACTTCGCAGTAACAATTGTTTGTTTTGTGTCTCTGTTACTTGCCATGTTTCTACAGATGGGGCCATTGGAATTGTAGAAAAAAAAATTTTTTGTCAGTAATGAAATAAAATTCATTTATTTGAAGCATCATTTACCTTTTGCTTGATAATTTAATCTCATTATGCTCTGCTTCTTTGCTTCTATTCTTCTCAGGCGTCTGGTCTTTCAGCCTTGCATCCACAAGACATGACCTTGTTCTTCATGGCGGAGAAAATTTACATTTCTATATGCATGGAGCAACTAAACAAAATCTGTGATTGTAATTAGGGAATGGTACAGAGCTGTATAACAGGGGCTGACAGAGGTTTGGAAAGTACGGGTGTTTGTAATGTAAATCAACAAATATCAATCATTTTAGGGCAAATACATGGCGATAGTAAAGTGGAACATTCAAGGGTTGATTTGCATATCCAAATACTTGCACATATCCAAACAAAGATCATTTACATGCCTAGGTACCAAATTATCCTATCTTTGAAAAAAGGGACACAGTATTGTCAACAAAGCATTTTATTAAATGTATAATTCACCAGAAGGGAAGATTGTCATTTATTTGCTGACCTTAAACAAAATCTAAAATGTTGTCTTATTTCCACCCGCAATCATAAAGGTGATTTAACCACATTTACATTCATGCATTTGGCAGACGCTTTTATCCAAAGCTACTTGCATTGCATTCAAGGAACACATTGAATCAGTTCTTGCTTTGCTGGGATTGAACGAATGACCTTGGCGTTGTAAACACCAATGCTCTACTGATTGAGCTACAGGAAAGCTGTAAGTGACATATGAAAGCCAATTATGGTAACCCATACTCTCAATTTGTCCTCTGCATTTAACCTATCTAAGTAGAGTAGTGAACACACACATTGCAAACTTTAACACACCCGGAGCAGTGGGAAGCCATTTTTGCTGTGGCGCCTGGGGAGTGATTGGGGTTAGGTGGCCTTGCTCAAGGGCACCTCAGTCATTTCCTCCCGGAAGAGAATCAAACCAGCAACATTTGGTTTTCCAGTCGGACTCTCTAACCATTAGGCTCAATTGCTGAACAGGGAAGAATGGAATGCGTTTAAGCTTTCCAAGTCCCATTTTTGGATCAGCCACTCCTTAAGAAAAAATAATCTCCATTTTAATGCTCTTAGAAAGGCCAGGAATATACCATGGAAATCATTAATAATTAGCTTTATATCTGTCTTATGTAGTCTGTTGTCATTAGTGGTGCAGTGGATCACTAAACTCAAGGCTCGGATCATGTTACGTTTTTTAAGTCACAGATTGGGGGGGTAAATATAACTTGGTTTTTTATTTAATACTTAATGCAAAGTTTAAACTTAATTTGATACCACAGCAAAAATCTAACGTTTAATAATTAAACATTATTAAAGGCAAGTGAACCGTCAGTAATTAAGAATAATGGATAAATGCGATATAATAAAGTAACAAATAAACTAAGGTCTAGCAGTATTCTGGTAAAAAAATGTAATCATTAAATGTAAAATAACGCTTAAGTGTCAATTCGGTGTTCACATGCTGTCTTTGTGCGTGTGTTTTGGGTGTGTGTGGTTGTATGCTCTGATAACAGTGTGCGATCGAGTTTCTCTTGTGCTTCAGTGATTTACAAAAATTGCTTGAATGTGTAAACTGTCAGGAAAAAACACATGCAAATGATAAGCTTTCATTCTATGATGGTTAAACTCTCATATTCACATGCTGAACTGTGGGCCCTGGTCTATAGAGATCAAAGGTCAACTGTGATCCGTAGCACAAGATACTGCACTTCAGCTGAAGTTTTTTTGCTGAATTATTTATTTTTGCTGAATCATTTGTAACATCAGACATGCAGCAAATAACAAAATTTATACTGAAGTAAAATATTTTGACATCTTTGTCTCTGGCCTTGTTCACAATGACTTCTTATCCAATAACTATGTACAGTGTTCTTTAAAGAGCCAGAGGTTATGATGGAATTGAAGCAAAGCCATTTGAGGTTTCAATTTAAAATTGCCTTAAGCGTGTGTTTGATTCCTTAGACATGATGGAAATAAAATGAAAGGTCAGAGGTTAACATTAGCAACACATTCAGTTAGATCCAGCTCTTATAGTGCTATTGCTTTTTATCACAGTTGTGATTTGAATCTGTGATGGCAATGTTTCATCATTCAGTAATGTAGTGTTACAGTAGTTTCAGTTACAGTAGTTTTGATGTTTTGGTGGGAAATTGTTGTTTAAGAGCTTAAAGAGGACATTTTGACTCCGTTTTGGACACCACAATAATGCCATAGCAGAACAAAATGTTTTCATAACATGATGTGGGTGTTACAGTAATAATGATAAACTCCTTTCACCGGATGACTGCTTCTTATAATAAACATGACCAGGGTAGACATTTGTATGGTTATATTGTGAAGAATGTTTAAAGAGGATTATTGTAATTGAAGTGAGTCAATTTAGTGGATAAAAAGTTTCTTGATTACATTAGGACTGGATTGATTGACATTGTAAATTGCATTATAAATCAGTTTGATTGTTTGGAAGCTTTTTACTCTTATCTAGTGACAGCATGTTATTATATGCATTTATAATTCCTACAGTATTTTGTGTATACGACATTTCTTTATATGTTTGTGGCCTAATGTGAAGGGGGAAAAAAAGGTAAACTAGATGTTCAAATTAAATGTTTCCTTGTTTATGAAAATGTGAATAATGTTCAGACTTGGGAGTTGTTTTTGTAATTTATCTGTAAGTGTAAAAAAATAAATAAAATAATATATATATATATGTATATATGTATGTATGTAATTCCACATTAATTCACAGCAGACCTTTTTGACATTTACATACCAGTCATTTGATTACATATATTTTGCATATTTATAGTGTTAAAAAAGTCATTTAAAGGGGCAAGTTCCCTCATATTCTTGACAATCATGTTTCTAATGCTATCGGTCTGTGAAGCAGCCATGTGCAAATGATGAAATTTTTTTTATGAAAGAAATGTAGCTATATATAACAAATAATAATTCTTAATAGTAATAATAATAATAATAATAATAATTTAACAAATAATAATAATTCAATAACATATTTTAACATCTGTGAATAATGACAATATTAATTGTATTTTAGAAAGGGCAGTGTATTTGTCCTTTTTATTATGAAAAATAGGAACGCAGGAAGCATTTTTAACTTTATTTTTATCAAATGATACTATTTATCATAAAATGTAAGATGTATACAGTGTAAGCCTAATTACGAAATGCTTATTGTGTAATCTGTTATTAATTACCGCAGTTGGGAGTATGATTTACTAAATGGACTTGCCAATACTAAAGGAAAATGCGCTTGTACTTCTCTGCAAACAGTTCCCATTCAGTAGTTTAAATCTAGGGGTTTATTTTGAAACTCTACTTGTACTTAAACAACTTCTAAACACTGACAGATGCATTGAAAGCATCGTTGCCAGACTAAAATTGAAGTTAAAAATTGAAGTCTAATTTATTGTAGCCGTAGAGGGCAGTTACATCTGCACTATTAGTAATTAACATTAACCTTATTAACTAGCATATTAGGGATTACTAGCTAAGAGCTTCAGCTCAAGGGAGACGTCAGGGAGTTCTTGACTGAAACACAGCAGGTGAGAACACAACAATGACTCCCACAACTCACTGTAATACTTACACAGCTGGCTTGTCATTTTGAGATTTTACAGAGTGAACAAAACACCAATTTGTTTAAAGTATTCCCATACTTTTGATGATCGTGGTCTGGCTTTATGTGATTCATGCCCGGGAGCAGAAGCCAGCATTATTCAAAATGAATGTAAATAATGCTACACGTCGACACATTTCACGCACATTTTATGTATTTTTTTTTTTAAAGTCGACATCATGGACTTTTGCTTTTATTTGTGAGGGAATAATAATAATTTTATATTATTAAATAAAAAAATGTTTGCAGTCTTACACACATGAGGTGTAGTTAGTCTAAGCTGTTCATGAATTTGAACTGTGACAGCTATTATGTGAGTGGCTTGATTCAGATGCAGATAACTTTATAAAAAAACTTTGGTATTTGTTTAGTCATCCATTAAAATGCAGGAAATTTGGCGTCTGTGATTTTGATATTATTACATCTGGTTCAATGCCTTTTCTGCTTTGTATAAATTGAGGTATAACACCCAGTCAATTACACAAATGAGAGATAATTGAAACATGTCAGCAGCTTAAGGTCAAAGCAGTTACAAGAAGATTTAGATCATTAGTATTAGAGACAGTATATCCAACTTCCCTCTCCTTATTCTTTCTAACTGATTTGTCTTTAGTTTTGTGTTTTTTTTTTAGGGTCCTTGTCACTGTCTGTAGCATGAGGCAGTACCTGCAACTCATTCAGGTTGCACAGGTAGTCCTGCTCTTCCAGGATGGCACACCCATACTTTCCGTCGCAAGCAGGTTTGGTGCGTCTCCCAGCACAGTTTCAAGAGCATGGAGGAGGTACCGGGGGAACTGGCCATTTCACAAGGACATCTGTACAGCGAGGTAGAAGGGCAACAACCCAGCAACAGGACTGGTATCTCCTCCTATATACAAGGAAGAACACTGCACCAGGCTACTGGTGTGCATATTTCTGACCAAACTGTCAGAAACACTTCATGAGGGTGGCATGAGGACCCAAAGTCCTCTAGTGGGACTCGTGCTCACCGCTCAGCACCACGCAGCTCGATTGGCATTTGCTGGAGAACACCAGTAATGATCTGGGGAGGAATATCTTGTCATGAGTGTATACAGGCATGTAGGCGTCATATTGACTTCATGAAAATTAGATCAGCCTGTAACTTCAGTTTGTACATTGATTTTTGGTATGAGTGTGTTGTTGATTTTGGTTTCCATTGACCATAGCGATGTGCGAGACTAATCGATTAAACCATCGATTAAATTAGATTGAAAGCCTACAAAAAACTTCAATTTTCTTCTCCGTCATGTCAAACTAGTAATAATTAAGCTTGCTTAAAGGCTTGTTAAACTACCGGTTATGAATGTTACATCAGCTTAAAGGAGAAGCATTACTTATTTACACTAGAATAGTTTCTATATCAACATCTTAATGATAAGAAAATGCGGTTAAATATTTATTTGTCGGTTCACATCAGGCTTTTCTTGCGATTTTTGCTGCCCGTCATGTGAACATGCTTTCGATGCATATGAAACGTGTTCATATCCGGACACTCAAGCGGTTGCCATGGTAACGATTTAATTTGATGATTTATGTGGACTAACTCTTTGAGGAAATCTGTTTATAGTAGACTATTAGGTTAGAACTTATTGTTCCTGCGCTGTCCATTGACGGTTGAATTGAATACATATATCTTTAATAGCAATGTTGTTTAAGACAACGGTCAAATTTAATACAATGATAATAATGTATGGCAAGCACATGGCATGTATCTGACCTATTTTTAGCGGCACTCAGTGTGGGGTTTGACTGTTAACAGATTAAGGGTTCTTTCAGATGGATCGCAAATGCGGGGTCGGGGTTAGACTAGTCGGTTGCAAAATGTTGTTGTGCACATCCCTAATCTTAAAGAAATTTTCAAATTGAATATTTCATTCACTGAGATCTAATAAGTGATTTTATGTGTGCCCTTAATTAACTAATGAATTAATTAATAACCCTTAATATGTGTGCCCATTTTTTTCATGTAAAACATTTTTTAAATGTAATTCAACAGTTTTGGAACTTTCTGTCTGTTCCTGTAGACAGGAACTGTATGTACGTAGAAAATAGCTGCTTGTGGGGCATAAGTAAGTGAACAGAATTTTTTTTTTTTATGGACCTGAAGAAACACAAGTAGATTCTGTTAGGCTGTCTTGTTAGCATAGATTTGCTACGGTTCTGTCTTGCTGTGACTCTGTCAAGAAGGGTAATTGAGTTGAGCACAGAGGGGGTCAGAGGTTTGGGCTGCATTTGGTGTGTAATTAGATAAGCATAGTTCACCCACGCACATAATATACACACTGCGCTTGGACCCAGGCTTGTTTTATTTATTTACTAATCACAACTGACACTCAGCGCAACAGCGCATCTGTTCACATCTTCCTACTTCTCCCTCTTTCTTTCTTTCTCTCTCTCTTTCCCATATCAACTCCTGTCTGTTCCACTGACACGCATTCAGAGCTGATATGTCGTCACAGATGTCTTTGACTGATATACTTCCATTCTCTGGTATTGTTTGCTTTATCAAAAAAAAAAAAATTCCCTGCTTTTTTTAATTGCACTTAAGCAACTGTATCATATTTTACAGCGGGACAGTTTTGTAATCCTTTATAATGAATGAAGTATGCTCGTAAACAGCTATATGCACAAATGTAAATATTACATATGTAGATTTGGCATGCAAATGACTAGCTTATTTAGATATAGACTTTTTGTGCTTGAGGGGCTTTTGAAAAGCACAGTGGCATGCACAAATTAATGAACACGCAGCCAAACACCAAGGGCCGTTAGGCTATTTTCCTAATAAAATAAAGAATGTGAAGCCTTCAGACAAAAGGATCACAGGGAATGTGTTTCTGCATGACTACTAATGTGATTTTGGTGTGATTAATGTGTTAGATGGTACTTTCTCAATACTTTGAAGATGATATTCTGCTTATTGTCGATATGAAGACAGATGTGCTGCGTATAAAGTGGGTAATCAAAAATAATATTTAGACTTAGAATAAATGCTGTGTGTGTTGTCATAGAATGATCACTGATCGCCTCCCCTTCATAACAGTCGTCAGTGACATCTTGCGTGAAATGGAAAGTAATCCTGGCTCACCCTGTTGCATGGAGAGTGTGATCAGCTGAGCTGGAAAGACATGTGTATTGCACCTGGACCTGGCTCTGACTTAGTATAAATGTCCTTTGCAGTTCTCCAACCTTTGCTCTCTGTTTCTGATTTAATTTCTGGTGCTTGATTTGTTGGTGTCTGCACACACCTTGTAACAGTGGGTGTATCAAGGTGGGTGGCAAACACTTCACAGTTACATAATGCTGTTTAAGCTGTTGTTTTGAACACTCAGTGGACATTTGCACTGTGCACATTGTGTAGAGGTAAAGACTATTAAACCACACTGTGTGAGTGGGTGTCTCCAGGGTACTAATGCACGTCTATTTACTCAAAATGTTGTTGTCCTTGTTAACAAAATAATGCATTTAAAAATGTACATTGGGGTTTTTGAGATGTGTTTTTGTTTGTAGGAAAATAGATTGCAACAATTGTAATGGGTTTCATCATATACCAACAGAAGATAAATTCACAATAAAAAGGGCCTTACAAAATTGTCCAGATATCAGTGTGGTGTGTATTTGTGTGGCTGTACACATTGCTGACGGATGGTTTGATGACTGACTTCAAACAGAATACTGAAATTTGGGGCTTTTTATTAACTAGAAACAAACTGGGAACTGCTTGTGTAAGGCCTCTCCAGACAATCATTCACTGTCAATCCATCAAATGTATTAGTGCAAAATAAGTCTTTATGTAGAATGAAATGCATAGACAAAGGCTACACTCCTCCTGAAACTGAATGAGATTGATCTGCTTAGAAATACTAGTTTGTGGGAGAGGAATATTGACAGTATAATAAAATAATTACTGTAAAAGTTTAACGGCTTTAAAATGTCAATGGAACAACTGAGACAAAAAAAAATTTTACTCTCTCTTTTTTTTTTTTTTATACAGTAAGTGCATTTTCAATGTACCGGTACTTGCAGTGTATTTACCCATGAAAGTAATATGAGGTAACAACATGGGTTAAGGTTAGGTTTAGGGATCGGTTTGGGGTTAGTACCTAGTTATTTCCAGTTACTTTCATTACTACCATAAGTACATAGAATGTACTAGGCTAATTTTCAATGACATGCTGCTTTTCAAGTTTTTTTTTTTTTTTTTTAGAATTTCTTAAATTTTACCATTATATGGTACAGCTGTGTGAAACTGACCATATATCTTTGCATGTATATGTGGACTAGTATACACTCAAACACACACACACACACACACACACACACACACACACACATACATACATACATACATACACATATATATATATATATATATATATATATATATATATATATATATATATATATATATATATATATATATATATATATATATATAAAATCCATCCGTCTTGTCTATTTTTTATTTATTTATATATTGCATATAATGTCAGTAGTCATACTGCTGTGGGTGTTACAATCTAGGACTCCATCACTCGCTCATGCACACAAACAAATACTGAAACTGGCAGTGACACACACACAGTCATGCATCGTCCTTATTTGTTCTAGTGTAAACACTCTGCAAGGCACAGGCTTTGGAGTAATGCAGAATGCTTTACGCTAGACGAGCATCATGTCTGGTTGCTCTCTGGGGAGATGTGTGTAAGATCCTCTGGGTTGTTCTAGGCTTGCATGTCTTCTGTATTCAGAAGTAAATATTTAAGGTTTGCTTTAATTGTAGTCTGCCATTTATAGACATAGAGTTGCACAAGTACTGTCATGGTTAAACACTGTTAATAATTGTTCTAACCATTCCGGATCTATAGCAGTTCACTATCTGGACCTGACTAAAGCCTCTTTGGTGCAAGACGAGAATGCTGAGAGAGTTAGAAATGATAAATGAAAAGGCAAGGAAACAGAAAGACCAGATTTAGACACATTTGATCCATTTTCCAATGCTCTCCTCATCACTCTCCCCATTATATGATAAGGGATATTTGACCCATTGACCCACACTCTCTAAAACCCAGACTAAATGAAAGGCTTTCTGGCTTGGGTTGTGATTTCAGACAGCTCATCTCTATTTAAGGATTAGAGTTTGTATTTGTAATGTGTCTAGTCTGAGAGTGCTGCGGCATTACTGAGGTAAATAGACTTATACTATAAAATTAATTGCTTTGTGTAGCACAAATATGTTTTTGATGTATTTTAATAATACAAGAAATACAACTTAAGAAATGTTTAACATGTTTTATTTTTTATTAGTACATTTTTCACAGTTTTTGTCTTGTCCTTTGTCCTTTTTAGTTAACATTTTATCATGTTATTTTCAATTCAGTTCTTGATTCTGACTGAAATGGCATGTAGTTAAAGATGATTTTCTTCTAAAATTATTTTTAGTGCATTGTCAACAGGCTGTTTTAATTACGATAGACTAACTTAAATGAACTCATTCTAATTGTTGACTTGTCTTTGTTATTGTAATAGTATAAATTGCAGACATTTTTGTCGGTAGCTTCTTAGGTGAGATTAAAACTGTGAAAATCAATAACTGAATCTGGATGTATTCTTTGGGTTAATGTTTCTTTGGCACACGTCCATATCTTTTTGTAATCCACTAATGGACATATTTGCATTTAGCATTTCAGGTTACTCAGAGTGCCATGGTCAATAGCTAAGCGCACTGAGCTTGGTGGTCAAAGGTGATTGGTATTGGACCATGACTGGTTGCTCAGTGATGCGTGTGCGTTTCCTGTCTGTTGTTGTGCTTATTTGGTAGAAAGTGTGTGTGCATTCAGAATCCACTGGTCAGCACTCTGAGTAGTAAAAAGCCATTAATCTCTCTGGTTAATGACCCTGAGCTGCTGAACAGCTGTGATGGCACCCTTTATAGTTGAACGCAGACTAATCAAAACTTAACCAGAGTGAAGTTTACCCAATGATTTCTGAAATTATGATAAAAGTCTGCCTATATTTTCTCTGTATTGTTTTGCTTGACCAGACTTGAAATGTATACAATCATGCACTTGAATATAAAGCACACACAAGCACTTTTTCCCTTTCAATTGAATGTTTTTTTTTTTTTTTAGCCCTTGTGGAAGCAAAGGACACATTTTACTCCATTAATCACAGAGACGACACAACAAGAGACACAAAAGGGTCAAAATATTCAAAATATGCCTACCAGCCCCCTCTGTCTCTTGTTCTTTATCACCCTCTCTCCTCGGTTTCTGACCTTGTCTTGTTTGAAGTGCAGGGTTTGTAGATGTCTTTTTGGTTGAGCTGTGTTTAATCAAAACAGGCTGACTGTAAGCTCTGAAACACGCAAGGAGACAAAACTTGGGATCCATGTTTATTAAAACCTTTTATTCAATACTGTTTTCTTTTATTTACCCTCAGTGGATCTCAGGGGCAATATCATCACCACATCATTCTGCGGCTGCCAACCTGGAACGGATAGCTTATGACCTCATGAGAATAGGGATGTGTGTCTGATAAGACTGGATTACCTATCCCAAAAGTGTAGTGGTGTCTTGGAGAGACACTATGAGGTCATGCAGGTTAAGTGATTCACAGACAGGAATGCTGATAGTGACTCGGTGCTGATATTGTAAACACTCTCCCCATTGGCTCAGTTCATGGAAGGCTTATCGGCAGAAGCAGAACTTGTCTTTTTGGTTATTTGGGTTACTAAGTGAGAAAGTCTGGGTTAGATAAAAGCTCCAGAAATCAATTAAACACTTGATTATTTATTATTCAAGAATTCTAGAATGCTTTAAAACCAAGATTTAGAATCTCAAAAACAACTTGACTTGGACTCGTGAACGCGTGACTCAAGACTAGACTTGGACTTGAAGACAGAGAAAGTCATTTTGGTATAGTGTTCCTGATCTCTTTACTACCCTACATGACAACATGAAATGCAACATTTTACTATTTGTTCTTATTTGTTACTGTTCGCAAGAACTATGCAATTGGGATAGCTCAAAATACACAGCATGTTTTTTTTCTTGGGGAAAAAAACTTCTTTACTTTATCTGCCGTTTGTCCTCCTCCTCCTCTGCCGCCACTTTCGGAGATAGCCTCACTCGAAAGGTAAGCTTCGACATTTTACGTTATTTCATTGTTTATAGGTCAATTTAGCTTTATTATGAAATTGAATGGGGTGTTTTTGGAGGGCTTGGAACGGATTAACCATTTTACATGTAAAATGTGTTCCAAGATACGAAAAACTCATTATACGAAGGCCGCCTCGGAGCGGATTAATTTCGTATCTCGAGGTACCACTGTATATGTATATATTTATTTATTTTATTATTATTATTTAATCAAAATTGGCAATAAAGACATTTAATATATGTTTCCACAAAAATGTTAAGCAACAGTTTCTTGTAATAAGCAAATCAGCATATTGGAATGATTTCTGAAAGATCATGTGACACTGAAGACTGGAGTAATGACTAGAGGTCGACCCATAGTGAATTTTACATATAATGATGATAACAAGGTTGGACCGTGCTAGGGTGATTAACCAATTAATTTTGGCTTCAAATATCTTGAGTACTATGAGTAGGGCTGGAACGACACATCAACGTAATTGATTACGTTGATTATGTAAATTAGCCGAATTAAATGCATTGATTTGTTGTGCTGTTTATAGTCCCCATGAAGGCAGTTCCCGGGCATGCTGAAAACCAGCCATAATTGCAAAAATATCTGGCCCAATCTAAAGTGTGTGAATTGAACAGAGACAAAATAAACTGATGCTCTGTAACGCTGAAATGGCATAGGCCACAGCAGCAGCTATACAGGAGCATCTGAAAAGAAAGAAAACATCCCGGGACTCAAAACGACTGGAAGGCAGTTTAAGTTTTTGGACTATAACAGCGAAATTTTACACTGCACTACAATATGGTTGTCTGTCCCATATTTTGTTTAATATGGCTGTGTTTATTCAGCATTCAGTTTTTACGAGCCGACATGGTGGATGTGTGACTATGAAGCGCACGGCTCAAAGCTACTGTCTGCAACCGGTTAACGGTGTTGTTGGTTATTTAAAATGTCTAACTGGGTGAACTCACGCATCGAATGCACTCATTTCTTTAACAACATGCTATTAATTGCTGTAAAACCGCCATGTTTGACAATGTTAATGACGTTTGACTATGGTTACTGCTATAGTTGGTTAGAATGTGATTGTAACTTCAGCTGTTTGAGCACACAGCTGAATTAATATATTCAAGCATGTATTGTTCAGTCAGGAGATTAATGATGAAAATCCCCAAAAGTGAATGAATGCAGCCATAGTAAACACCTTTCCTAATTCCCCATAAACCTTCTTTTTTGTGATAAATAACATTGGTAACACTTCACAACTACTGCAGTTAACATGAACTAAGAATAAACAATACTTTTACAGCATTTATTAATCAAATATTTTGTTAACATTTGGTTCATGCACTAAGTAACATGAACAAACAATGAACAGCTGTATTTTTATTAACTAACATTAACAAGGATTAACAAATAATAGATGAATGTATTGCTCATTGTTAGTTCATGTTAGTTAATACATTAATGTTAAGTAATGAGACCTTGTGTTACCATAACATTATTAGGTAAAAGTTCATACATAGATTAGTTATGGTTATTAATCCGTAAATTAACTAAAGGATTAATCGACAATTCAGAAAATAAACAATAGATTAGGCCGAAAAAACAACCATCAGATTAATTGAATAATCTGAAAAATAAAAAATGGTTTCAATAAATACAATCATTACTTTCATCCCTAATCATGAGTTCTGTTTCTCAAGTTTGTGTAGAGTCATGACATGAGTGTATCGTTACACTCTTATTGTTCATGCAACCAAACTTGTGTGGTTTCATTTTTAATATTTTAATTTTAATATTTATTTTTTATCTATTTACATGTTTCATGTCTGTTTACACCATAAACTCAACAATTGAGCATTAGATTACGTTTGATATCGTTATTGATAAAGATGTACTGTGGATAAATGCCGATACTGCTTCATTTATAACAGGCATAACATTAAACATTTTGGTCGAACTTGCTAAAAAAATTCACATTGTTTAAACCATTTGAGGTACTTCTAATGCTAGCGTCCATTCAGCATAGGCTGAAAATATACTACTGTTCTTCACAAATGCAGCTTCTAGTCAAAAAATTACTTACTGTTTCTGTTTTAAATCTGTATCTGAAGTGTACAGTCTCATGTGTCAAAACAAACTCCACGAGGCGTTAATGTTTTTGCCTCTAGTATAATCCATAACTCGGTCCATAACTCAACCTCTAGTAATGACTTCTGACAATTCAGCTTTAGCATCACAGGAATATATTTTGATCAAATAAATGCAGCCCGTTTTATTATTCAAAATCACAAAATATTATCAGTGTAAATTCTCATGCTTATCTGTTTATTTGACCATGATCTCACTGCGTGGGTGACCACCTGAATATTGCTCTGTTGCAGGACACTAAATGTGATTTTGCGGGATACTTGTGGAGAGAGAAACTACTACTATACTATTATTATACTATGTAAATATTAATTTACATTAGTTGGAAAGGCCTCTTCTGCCTCACCTTACTCACAGCACTCATTTGTCAATTGTGCAGATTGTCAAACAAGGATAATTTTTCCATGGCGTTCATAGATTAATCTGTTGTGCTGTATGTCTTGTTCAGTCTCGTTGTGCTGGTTGGATTCTGGTTTCTCATTATTAAGCTTGAACCTCAATGACCTCCCTGCCGTGTGACACATTACCCACAATGCTCTGATGTGACCTCCCTCTGATGGAGGTTGGCATTTGAAGAGCACTTTTCCTCTCTCATCAGACATGTTCTCTCACTGTCACGTTCCGGAAAGATCCATCACATAACCTCCCATGACCCCCCTCTTCTGTTTCTCACACTCGTCCAGCAGACAGGGTGATATGCCTCAAATACGTGTGTGTGTGCAAGTGTATGTGACTTTGGCTGAAGTGATATTTATTCAATTGGAATTGTCATCACCACATCTTATTTAAAAAAGGGGCTTTCATTCTAACAGTATATAACAGCAACCTCAGTTATCTCTTTTATTTTATTTCATATTTTCGTTAAAAAAAAAATTTTATTGCACATTTATAGTGCTGTACTTATAACATGTTATATTACTTCGGCAGTAAATTACAAAAAACTAGAAAAGCTGAAAAAACTAAAAGCTGCTGCGTGAGAATTTGTAATAGAACAACTGAAGGAGTGATCAGTCACTCCTTTTCCCTCTTTTGGGAAGTCATTGAAGCATAATTTTGTTTATTTTTTTTTAGCTGTCAGAGCAAATGCATGTACAAAAATTAGATTTGTGGTCTTCTGCCATTCTCTGCTATAAGAGCTTTACCTAACTACGATAACTTGTGCTTCTGAGAACCCTGAAAATGTGAAATGGGTGCATTGAAATCCTATTCAGATTGTACACACATTCATACAGATGCCATTTTGAGCCATTTCTTCCCCTATGATTTCTGTAATGTTATGGAGACTTGACTTGAATTAATAAGCAATCATCTAGCAACCCTGGCAACATTTTTCAACACCTTAGCCGTGTTATAAATCCTACCATATTTTTTTCCCCGTATGCTGTCCTTTATATTTCATGATTCATCGTGTGTGTGTGTATATATATTTATAAGAAATGTTATTGCACTAATGGATCTCTGGGGCAATGTAAAAAAATACTTTACCTTTCTTTTGGGAGGTCTTTTGGAGGCACTTGTGACAGATGCCACTGATCACAGTCAACGACATGTAGATCATTTTAAATGGGTCAGTTGTTCCCAAATGCATAAACATAGACAATGGATTTGTATGAAGACGCCACTCGGTGTCTGAATCTAAGTGGCGCCCTGTAGACGGGCGCTGAGATTCCCAGAGCAATTAACCTAATTAAGCCAACAATTCTGATTGTTAATAATGGCTGAGTGGAGAAGAAACTACCTGTCTAAGCAGCTATCAAAATGAATGTGTAGTCTCTGTGTTTGTTGGGTGTGCATGTGAGGGTACAAATGTCTGAGATCATACTGAATTCAATGTTTGAAATTCCTGCATTTTGAATTTAAAAAACTTTTTTTATTTTTCTTAATTGGATTTGAAGAGGATGTAAAATAAAAGTATTTTTTGGTCAGTGGTCCCTGCGGTGTGTGTGTGTGTGTGTGTGTGTGTTCTTTCACTCTTTGTCTCTTCTCTTTGACTGATAAGATTTGAAGAGATCAGCAGAAAGCAGACATTAGTCTTCTTTAAAGCAGGCAAAGTAAAGAAGGAATCCAGACCTTTTGATTGCTTCCTCCACATGTCTTGGTGCATTTGTTTGAGTGTCTATCCCTGTCTCACCTGGAGACAGTTGTTTATTTGTTTAAGAGATCCTATTATTGTTTTTTACTTTTTCAACTTTAGTTAGTCTGTAATGGTGCTGTTATGTGCATAAAAAAGATCTGCAAGGCTAAAACGCTCATAGTCCACTCCAAAGGTAGATATTTTGTATAACAGACTACACTTTTCCAGAACTGCAACTGAAAATAAACTAATAATAGTTAGTAGTAGTAGTATTTTGTATACCTTTTCCATAATGCAAAAAAACCCAGTAGTTATTGTTTATATAATTCTATATTCCTGCATGGATAATACAGGAAGGTGATGTTTAATACAGCACAAACGCTGCTTTCAGTTTGTTTAAAATAGTCGTCTGCCAGTCTTCCGCAGGAGTCAAGCGCTGATTATTGTCTTGTGAGGAGGCCCCAAGACACCTCCCAAACAAATGATTGTATTCAAGTACTGGAAATTTACAGATAAAGAAACAATAAAAGTGTGGCATCAGGATGCAATATAGTAATTAGAATTGGAGAGGTATATAAACGTTTTGTCTTCAGCCTTGCTTTCCCAAGGCTGCGTGAAGTGACATGTCTGTAGTAACTCTTTCTCACTAGTAACATGATTGATCTGGAGTTGATGGCTTCTACTGAGTGAGCACTTGAAGCATGAGAATGTCTGTCAAGACTGCAGTAGTTAGCCCAGACACAGACTCAAATGTTTGCAATTTCAGCAGCAGATGACTGTTATCATAGTCTCTTATTGTGGACGGGTTTATTAATGGGATCAAAAACTATATTCATATTTTTAAACAGAACTGTCACCCCCCTTTTTGCAAATAGACATGAAAATACACTATCCAAACTCAAATAGTTGTAATTCAAGAATTGGAGTATAGACTTAAGTTTTGTCTTGTTTTAAAGAAGACACTGAAGAGAAAGCTCTTCAAAAAATGAAAGTTTGGAAAGGTTATGGATGTTTAAATTTACTGTAAATCAAATGTACTGTACAAATACATTTTTACTTTTAAAATGACCATAAAATCAAACCCATTTGTCTAACCAAGTTGTGTTCCAAATTTGAAATTGATGTCACAAAAATTAAAGTTCCTATGATGTTTTGTTTAACAAAAATTTTAATACCTAAATTATGATGACTACTAAAGTATGTAATGTGAATTTTTTAAAGTTGTATGAGCTGTGGTTCATTGTTTTTGATGTAATAAGAGACAAAATGCCTGTAGTACACTGAGTTTCAAACAAATGTTCTAACTATATGTAAAAAAAATTGTGTTTGAAATTTTTTATTTATATCAGTTCGCATGAATGCTGAACTGAAGGCATAATGCCCTTCTTTTCTGAGCAAAATGACAGAGGATGACAAAGCCCCTGCTCTGGTTAGGTTGGGACAACATTTCTCTGGGCTCTTAAGGGGTCACAGAGGGAAAGGTCTATGTTGCTGACTGCACACTGGAGAATAAAGAGAGAGCACTGTATCTTTATAGAAGAACAAGCAGGCAATTTTTGAAGGGAAGATGCTTTTTGCCGTCGGTTCTAGGCTGATATATTTGGTGTGGTTTGTGTATTTGGTGTCTGTGCTCTTTCTTTTTCTTTTTGTTTTTGTGGTTTGTGTGTGTACTTGTAGTTGCTATGAATGACTATAATTATTTTTCTCTTTTTGTGAAAAGAGAGGTGGTGCTTCATGTTGTGAGTTGTTCAGACATCTTGTTTTAATTTCAAAGTTTGCCTCTAGAGAGATTTACTGTAGCCACTGGCTCCTGAATGCAAAACCCACAACCACAGTTTCACCAAACTAGCACACTGAGCCAATCCAAAGTCTGCACTGTACCTGTTAGTGTCAGTGTTTACATGCATGCCACTATTCGTGCTCTTAATTAAATGCTAAGATATTCACATAATGGATAGCAGGAGAGTATTCTGTTGAAACCAATAGGCTATAAAATAGTTTTATTTTAATTTGAAATATTAAATTTAATTAAAGCACTTGCAGGTAGGCACTCGATTTTTTTTTTTGCTGGAATCAGTGACTGCAGTAAGCTATAGAAAGTAAAAAAAAGTCAGTCGATAAACGTTTTATTTTGCATTTACAGTAAAAGCAAGAAATATTCTTGGTTTGCGAGTGACTTTTGTGTGAGTGGGTGAAATTGTTCATATGATGTTCTTCATATGATGTTCATATGATGTTCTTGTTCATCTGAGTTCAAACAATCAAAGTGATATGGTCCTTATATATTTTAAGGACCTTACGGTCCATCCTTATATAGTTTTAATTTTATTGAAAGTCATTCAGTTTCTCTTTTTCTTCGCATTAGCTGGGATTGTGAATATATACACCTTCATGATGTGATGTTATCAACACATTAGATGCTTTGTAATCACTGCTCATTTAGTGTATTCATGGTATATATTTAAATCCATATTCATTTTATTCATTGTTCAGATGGATTTAAAGGTTTATTGTATGGATAATTGTCTCTCTCCCCCCCCCTTCCCCTACACACACATTCAGTTTAGCAGGGTTCTGTCCTTGCAAAACAGTTGTAATGTTTGTATGTGTAATGCTGTGTGTTTTTGTGTGTTGGTTCAGTAGGTAAGATTGGTTCGAGGGAATGGAGCCACCAGAGAATTATCAGCTTCTGCTTCTGCCAATATTTACCCTTTATCTCACTAAAGAGACAATTTGGTGCCAAGCAAGGCTATTGAATGTGTACATGTAACACGCACAATCCACATGGGGTGGAACACCAGTTTAGAGCAAATATTAGGTGGCACCCCACCCAAAATTCCTCTCTTTCTATTTCTTCTGCTTCTATTTAAAGGGATGCAGCTTTTATACTCACTCAGTCACACAGTCAGTGTTAAAAACAGAGGAAGTTATTGGAAATGTCCTTGGCTATTCAGTTATCAATCTTCCTCTCATTCTCACACTTTAATTTATTTAAGTTGTACTGAAATTGATCATTTTTATTCTAATCAAAACCCTCACTTTTCTACAGACTCTGGCATTTATGTTCTTTGCATATGCTTAGTAAATGTACCTCTTGTTAAGTATTATGGTTAAACCATAAACAATGACACTGCATTACTTCAGAAACCCTGTCTCTTATTAACATTTTCTTCCTATGACTCACTGGATACTGGCCATTCGTCTTATTCTCAGAAGTAAATATCGTAATGGCTAATAATTGCCACCCTCACATGCCGTTAATGCACTATATGTGTGCTAGCTTTCCTTTCTTGAATTAAATTCCAAGTCAGAGTGTTTGTGTTTGTGTACATGCAGTGGTGTGAAAAAGTGTTTGCAAATATGGAAGAAAAAAAAGAGGAAATCAGGAAGGGGGCAAACACTTTTTCACACTACTATTACCTCACTATGTTCAGAATGTAACCATCTGTGGATTACACATTTCCTTTAACATCACAAAAACGCACACACAAACACATTTAACACAGACCCATACTTTGATCGTTGTGCTACTCGTTGTCATACCCTTATTTTCAGTTTTTATATGCAGTTACCATGGTAACAAAAAGCTTTTTGGGTACTTGTGTTTTTAATTTTGTATTGAGGTATAATTAAGGTCTTTACACCATTGTGATCAGATGTTTTACAGGTTCATAAACTTGTGAGCAGATCTTTGATATTGTATTTTTTTCTTAAAGGGTGGCAGATTCTTGTGTGGCAGGTGTTTCTCTCTGTGGTGTTCTGTCTATCTCCTAGGTGTAAATTATTCCAGAGGCGTCTCTTCTGGATGTCTCTCACCACTTTGAGAGCACCAGCGTGCACACATCACACATATAAATGAGCAAATGTCCTGGGGTTAAACCCATTACACCTCCTTCCAGAAAAGCACAACCTTACAGAGTTCACCATTATGGAGGACTCAGACCTGCCTGCTGTTTTATGACTTTGTATGTAGCAACAGGCATAGGGGTAATCTCTCCTGATAGCTTAGAAGGACAATCACGCATCCCTTTGTAGAGAAAATAATAGTTTTGTTTGTATGCCGAGTCACATAATAGGGGATTTTTCAGAACAGAACAGAAGACTCATTCTACACATGAAATGATCGCATTCAAGAAGTGTGTGGTATAAAAACAGATTAAGACGGACAAGGAGAGCCATCGTTTAGGCTAAGGACATAGTGGAGGATGTTTATGGAGCTCTGAAGATCCTAGATGTGTGCATGCATCTACTTGAGGAGTGGTCACATTCGATCTGGTTCACTTCTGTTCATATGTGGGAGATGGGGTACCCTAGCATGTGGAAAATGTTTGTTGTGCTGTGTACACAACTTTCATATCTTTGTATTACAAATAAGAGAGACCAATTAAATATTAGAAAATAGGTGAAAAATGTATCCAAATATTTAGCTGTGGTAAAAAATAGGGGGGGGGGGGGTATTTAGAAGAATCTAGTGTGACTTCAGTAAAGGATAACTTATATTAACGATTATGGGTGTGAAGGGCATACTAGCTAACAATACTAGTTAATGTTTTGTATAATATGCTAAAAATACCTGGGTTATGTTGTGATTTGCTGAACTGTTCTTAACATTTCTGTCCATCTCTGCATTTGCCCTGCTCTTGCTGGATCATTTCTGTCAATTCAAGGTAAACTTAAAATAAAATAAAAATACTTGTATTTGCCTGAATTTTAGTGTAATGTATTAGTGTGTAAAATGTGTAGTTTTGTTATAGGTTTTTATATTGTGTTTGTAGATTTTCAGTTTAAAGCAGATTTGGTCAGATCTTTATCTTGCCGTATTGTTGTTATTTGTTTGTTTTATTGCACTAAACTTAAAGGGCTTTTTTTCCCCCCATTCCATTGTGCCACCTTTTCATTATTTTCGTGTGAATGTGCGCTTGGTGTACACGTTTGGCCGTTAAACTTGCATCTGTTTCTGCTGTGTTTATTTATATTCGTAAGCTTTGCCAAGCACACTCTTGAAGTGTTGTCATGTCCACTCATATGCATCTTTAGGCTCGTTATTCCATTCCATATTAAGAGGTCAAGTGACAACTTGGTTCAGCTGAGAAAAGTCAGCTGTTAATAGGGTCAAAATGCTTGTGTAGTAGGGTTGGCCAAGCTTCAATCAGGGGTGACACTGACCACATAGCTACGCCCCTGGATATTGTAGTTAGTGATGAAGCCAAGCATGACTATCATGACCATGTCACTCAAAACTTGGGTTAGGAGATTGTTTGAACACAGATCACTGAAGAACATCATAGCATCATAGAGTTCAAGTTTCTCTTGAAAGTGACCCAGATGGCCCACTCAGACTATACTGTATACCATTTTCACATCCAAATTTGTAACCTTGTTACTTGCTACTGATGTTAAATTTATACTAAATGTGGGCCAGTTTGGGAAAATCATTGATCCTGACTTCTGTTTTTGTCTCTGAATCAAATGAAATGCCCCATGATATTACCTAGCGCCAATTATCAACGTGTCATGTGTCAGACGGTGTCTGTAAAGGTCAAACACTTTTGACCTTTTACTCCGCCTCCCATGAGTCATTTCGATACAGATCACAATAACATCATAATTGACCGATATTATTGTTGCATTTCAGCTCTCAGTAGTTTATTTGCATGGCTTGTTTACTAGAAAAGGGACTTTTCTTTTTTCGTAATGAGTAAAACAACTGCACACTTGGGGAATTCACTAAGAATAAATTGCATGCACTGGTAATATTGTTTATTTGCATGTGCTGCCTTTGTTGTATTGCCAAAACAATTATGCTTACTGGAAGTAATTTTTTATTTATTTTTAGCTGTAACCTTGCAGATTTCTTGCTGAACATAATTTGCTCCTGAATTTGTCTTGAGCGTGCTAAAGCATGTCTGATATATGTGGTTATAATGCTCTTTTCTGTTGCTTGATTGTGGGTGGTTAGTGGAAAAAATGCTAGATTTCGTGCTGAAAATACTGTGCAGTAAATTCGCCCTTCGTTCTTTCTTTCCCTCTTTTTGTTTTTCTCTCTCTCGCATACACACACAAGATCACACTTTGTTCTTTGCTTAATTTTCTCTTTTTGTTTGTTTTTGCTTTGCTTGTTTGGGCCGTGCAGGGAGAGTCGGGTCCATTATGCAAATGAACTGGGAAATAAAAGCAATTTTGATTGTGTGTGATGGAGACATCAAGAGTGTGGAACTGTGGTGAGAGACCAGCCCTGGGCTTCCTAATTAATGTGTGCACAGCCTTTCTTCTTTACTTTTTCTCTCTCCCTCTCTTTTGTCTCTGCGAACACACACACACACACACACACACACACACACACACACACACACACACACACACACACACACACACATGTATACACATACAGGAAGTCTTAAGAAGTGTAGTCTAATATGTTGTGACACAGAGTTGGGGGTCATCATTTCTGTTATTATTCTGGTCTAGTGTTCTTGTCACGGTGGAGCTTTGAACACCATAGACCGCGTTTCCAGCTTCACACGCAGATATTAAGTGTCTGTTTTTCTTTATTTTTAGTTTTTTGTCCGTTTTGATATGTTGTGTCCTCTAACAACTAAACGAGGCCTGATGGTGCATGTATTTATCCTTGGTGGTCTGACATATAGTATACAAAAAAATTTAGGGTTCGTACAATAATAAACTTTAATGCATTAAGTTAATGCAATTAATACTTTCAATTGATCAAAAGTGACCGCAAAGACAATTTCGAATTCAAAGAAATGCCTTTGAATTTTTTATTCATCAAAGAATGGGAAAAAAAGTGTCACTGTTTACACAAAAATATTAGGCAGCACAACTGTTTTCCGCATTGATTATAAGAAATGTTTCTTAAGCTGCGCAACATCATAAAATTATTTCTGAGGAATCATGTGACACTAAAGACTGGAGAAAATTAATCTTTGCCATCACAGGAATAAATTACATTTAAAAAAATATATTAGAATAGAAAATAGTTTTTTTAATTTGTAGTCATTTTTTTTTACAATTCTTTTTATTGTTTCTACTGTATTTTTGATTAAGAACTTATTAATAGTAATTTAGTTAATTTACTTAAGTAGTAATAAGATGCTACTTTCAGAAACATTACAAATCTTACTGAACCCCAATTTTTGTAACTATTGTATATGTTGCTTGATTTTAGCTTGAACTATCGAATAAGGCTAGTGTAACCCTTATTTCTTGATGCCGTGTCGACGAGGACTCCGTGGGTTTCCGTGGGTACCGCAAATAAAACACGGGTCACAGTGGTGATGATTTTTTGTAACTTTAATTTGAAGCATCGGCATAAAAGCATGAACAGCCTCCTAACTCTGTAAAGTCTCAATAAACTTAATAAAATTCTCACTAATATAATACATTTGCATAAGACAAATGAAAATGTATGAAAACATTTTTAAAATATATTATGACTAAAGTAAAGTATTATCACCAACATATTTTTTCTTTTCCCCCAAATAAAATAAGCATTTAACAAATAATGAAACAAATGAAAATAAATGAACTTTAAGCAAATTTAAGGTTACACTAGTATGATTGTTGATTCTTATAGTTTGAGTTATGTACGTACAGAACCATGATATGTTGTCCCAAGTATGCTTTTCATATAGCGGCATCCAGCATGTTCTTTTTGCGTTCCTTATGCATGTTTCTTTGGTGCGCAGCAGTGTAGGTGTGTGCCATATGTTGACTTTGTCTGTTTGGCTTCCTGAGACAACTCACATGCTTCATTCACATGCCTCAATCTAACCGATAAAATGGTAAATACGCCGAGGGGAATAAGGCAATTGTTTTGCCTTATGTAATATTTAATCTTTGTCTCTCATTTGTCCTCTGGTGAACCAAGCTTATGCTCAAGAGTTTATCTCTCCCACACAAACACACAGAACATTTAGTTTCTAGCACCTGCTTAATATTCGTTTGTTCATTAGATAACGAGAGCACATCTGTAGCTTAAATACCAACCTCATTTACAGATCCGAAGATAAATGCCAAACCCTTTTACTCTGATCATGTTATGTGTCATTTGGTGTATGTGCATATTTTGTGCATGGGTTTCTGTCTTTGTGTACATTTGTGGTATTAGTTACTCATTAATTTGGTCCTTTTTGTGCGTTTACTTTGTAGTCTGCTTCCTGTATTTATTTCCAAACTCGAGTACTTTCGATTTAAATCTTGATAACTTACTGCGATTAGATACTATCTGGTAATGACATAAACATGGCCAACCATCTTAACCTCACTGTAATTTGTCATTTCAGTTGCACTGATGAATGTGCAGCACACACATTTAATGCTAGATGAATGCAGTGTTCCACTGATTTATGTGTGGTATTTAGGGACAAAGCCTCCAATATTCATCTTCATTAAGATGGGAGGAGATTTATTTAGTACTAAGCATAAACACATAGAAGCCCGCCTGCAGGTTAACGTGATGGGTTGAAAAGTAGTTTGTGATGTAAGAAAGCCCAGCTATTTCAAACCGTGTTTTTGAGACTGTCTCTGTTTCACTGGACTTTTAAGGAGAAAATACTTACATTTACATTTATGCATTTGGCAGACGCTTTTATCTAAAGTGACATTCTAATCAGTTCTTGCTTTCAACACCAATGTTGTTAACGCCAATGCTCTACTGGTTGAGGTATAGGAAAGCTATATAAAGCTTAAAGCATATTAAACAACGCCAAACAGACATATAAACAACATAAAAAATGTAATTTTAAGGACATGTGATCTACAGTAGTGCAGCGCCTATACTGAACCATGTTCATAAATTTATCAGAGAGATGATATGAAACACATTGCAGGCAGATTCAGCTTTTAATCAAGAAGGAAGTTTGCAGACCTGCTGGGATTAAATGAGCCTTTCATCTGACAGAAGGCTCCGCTGCTGTAGGTCTCACTTCAGGACTCTCTGTGCACCTTTTGATTACGTCATTACGCTTTCCCAGCAGTGGAATCATTCTGGTGAAAGACAAAAGTTCAAATTTGTAATTATCTGGCATTGTGTAGTCTTGCTAGATGATTAAAGCATTTGTTTTAAATAGCTTCCTCTTTTGATCATATGTACTTTAGCAAAATTGAAATAAGTCAGGGTGTTATTTTATTCTATCAAGGCAAAATTTGTGGGCTTGCATTCTTTATTTGATCTTAGAAGCTAGTAACCAGAGTTTTTCAATGGCCACATGTACAATGATCAACATTATTATAGTAGTAGGGTATTCCACTTTCATTATCCATTCACAGTGAGTTTCTATTATAAATCATATCACACTGATTTACTGCTGGCTCCACAATGTCAAAACTATAAAGTTTTATGCGTTTTTTTATGGTTAAGTTTCTTCACTGTGCCAAATGTTACTTGGGTCTTGACTAGACATGAATATGCAATGACTTCCGATACATGTTGGGCACTTAGTTTTTGGGATGGTTGATAGATGTACGTTGTTGAGGGAAGCTGAGGCTTTGCTAAAATGCTGGTATGTAATGGACTTTGGTTGTAAAGTTCAAGTACTCTCATCTCCTGCTGAGAGCAAACAAGAAGGGGAGAGATTAATAATGCAGGGAAAAATAACAAAACAAAATAACAGTGTGATTGTGGATGAAAAGTTTGTTCTGGTGGAAAAAGAGTATCTGGGAATGTTGGATTGATTGGAATTTGTATGTATTAAATGCATGTGTTCTGCATGTCGTTTACTTTGGGGGAAACTGGGCAATTAGGGTATCAAGAGTGTGTTTGTGAGTTTTTATCATGAAATAAACATTGAAAGCAGAAAGCAAACGTTAAACTAAAACAGTGTAACTAAATGGTGAAATATAAATACTCAACCACAGAATAGTGTGATTTTTGCCAATCAGGATTGAGTATCCCATAGAGCTGTGTAATATTGCAAATTAATTTTTTTCTTTTAGTGGTGACATGACATTTTATTAAATGTTTTTTTTTTTTTTAAAGAACAAAATAATTTATTCGTTTTCGAATGAATTCTTATTGAATACTCTTTGATGGTTTGTTTTAGCAGCAGTCATCCTGTCTCTGACTGTAGAGGATTATGTTAGTGTAATTTACAGTCTCAAATTAGGATTACAGTCCATCCTCTGACCATCTTCTTTTGGGTAATTGATAATCCTTTTAATCTGGCTGCTCGCTCTGCAGTCATTATACCATAAGTAAAGCCATTGACAAATTTCAGCTGTTACTAACATCCGTTGTCATAACGTTATAACAGAATATGTTGACACTATATTTGGAAGTTTTATGTAATCAGCATAATGTTTTAATGTTACATAACTTGATCTCCCTTGAAGAACACAATCCCCTTCATTTGTTTAAGTGGGGTAACCTAGAACTATTAATCGATGTGTTATGTTTAGGTTTAATACAGTACAAACATTTGTAATGTATAAATATGAAACCATTCAGGACTGGTATTTTCGTTATGTATTATTATAGTTTGTTTTGTTTAATTCTTTTATTTTAACTTTTTTCATTTTGGTATAAACTTTGTTTATATTTGTTTTCCTGTGACCACTGTAAAGCTGCTTTGAAACAATCTGTATTGTAAAAAGCGCTATATAAGTAAAGGTGACTTGACTTTTTTAAATGAGCTGGTTCAGGTATTATTGATTAAATATGAATGTAAATGGTCAGTAGGTCTTGGTGAGTTACTGTCTTTATGAGAGAGCCATTCATTCAAACTTCTCATTCAAACTGGGAATTCATTAACAATGAACCTGTTCTGCTGTGACATTGTTTGGAAATCTTTTTATTAAAAAAAAAGCAAAAAGAGAAAATATTCACAATATTGTTTAAAACTTACTCAAAATTAACTTGGTTATATACAAAAACTCAATAAACATTTATAAGCACTCTAATATTGGTGTGTTATTGCTTAACTGTATAAGTTTATAGTCTCAATGCTACACAAAATGTGGTAAAATGTATAAAACCAACACCACTGTCAATGCCATAAACATGGAAGACAAAAGCTACAAATCTGACACAATATGCAGACCGTTTACAATAACGAGCAATATCCAATGATCTAAACAATTATGATGGCAAATCTTACTTGGACTTTAAATTGTGAGCAAATATTAGTGGGGGAGGCGTCATATGTGATATTCTCTTGTGTAAAAGACAGGAATTGAAGAGGCAACAAGCAAGCATTTGTTATTCTTCTTCTTATTATTATTATCATTGTATGAGTCATAAAAACTCGTAACAGTAATATATCAAGGACACATGATCCTGTCGTTTTGAGACCGGAGCGTAGGCCACAGGGGCTGCCGGTGATGGGTGCATTAAAGGTGACGACTAGTCGTGAGGTTGGTGAATATTACCATGATGACAGGTCAGACAGGCACAACCGTAACAGGTCGTCTGTCGTTAGGATGGCGAATTTAACGATGACAGGTCATATTGAAGGCACACATACAATATAAGGGCATCCTGCCATGGAAAGATTTCACCCCAGCTAATTTTCCACTTTATGAGCATCAGTACCCATGAGTCGCACTGGAGTGACGTCAACTCACCACTTCCATTGATTGGCTAGAGGAGGGTCTGTCAATATAGAATTTATTTTAATGCGTTTAAAGTTTTGATTCATGCTTGTTATTTTCTTTAAATGCACTTTTAATTTTTTGATTCGCGCTTATGTTTTGATCTATGACCACTTTGTTTCTATTCTGTTCCTTTTGCAATAATTTTTTTCAGTTTTTACTTGTGTTTTTAAATATTTGATTCAAGCTTCTTATTTTTTTAAATCCTTGACCAAAATTAATTTGACAGGAATTTGATCCCATAAAATAGCGCTGACTTTGGATCAAACTAAATGTTGTCGTATTTTAATGTGTTTGTTTTCTGTGTTTGTATGTGTAATCTTGTTAGCTAAGGTCAGATAGCCAAGTAGCCTGTATCAAACAGCTTTGATGCTGTTTCTGAAGAAATAAGCTTATGTCTGAGGTTTTGATCAGTCAATATGCATATAATGCTGGTTAGTTTTTTCTAATTAAAAGCTATACGAGCCTATAGCAGCTTTAAAGTCATCTGAGCAAAATTGTGCTTCAAGAATTACTGTTTATCTGGCAAACCATTATATAGTATATTGACCTTATATTAGCATCTGGTCAGTGAAACAAGCGTAGAGCTAAATGGCTAATGGGCAGCTGTATTTCCGTCTATCAGACTAAGGCTGCTCTTCATCCCACAGGCCTTAGCGACAGAGCTGATTAAACTTTCTGTCTGCTGTTATCACATCAGACCTAATCACCAGAGCTCAGGAGCTCAGATTGGCCTGTGGAGCTTTAGAAGAATTGCAGAGCCAGACCTGATTAAACGATCTCACTGGAATCCATCCATCCGAGCGAATTTACTTTAGACTGTATGGCTCTTGACAGCCTAACATACCTTTTTTTCAGTTTTTATCAAACTCTAAACACCCAAGGTTTATCTGCAAGCAGCTTTTGCACTCATTTCTTTTAAAGGTTTAACCCTATTTTTCATTTGATTATAAATATTTATACATTTGATATGTCCCTATACCTCATACACAAATTTCATCTTAATTTGGAGCATGTAGTTTATAGCTATGACATATCAAACATTAACACCAAGCTATTTTTAAGCTTATGAAAGAAAAATATACTACTTTTCACCAAAGTAGCATTTAATGTGTTGAAAACACAGCCAGTAACATGAGTAATGATGCACAGTTAACATATGAAAAATGTATTGCAATAAATGTATTTTAATGTTTTATCAGTTTAACGTTTCAAACCTTTAACAAAGATCTATAGCCATTCCATGCTTTACAACAGCAGTTTACTCTCTCTGTGAGATAATGGTGATCAAAAGTTCACAAGTAGTCCTTGTCATGTGTAATGCAACTAAGCCTAGAGTGTATTTAAAGTGGGCTTCTTTGCGACACAAAGGTTCACGCATTAAGATGTCAGCTCAGTACCAGTTTCTTCTCCAGCATCTCCAAGCAGCCCTGCGCACAAGGAATATCCCTGTAATCAATCATACTAGAGAGAGAGAGAGAGAGAGAGAGACTGTTTAGAGTGACAAACAAATAAGATTGACTCAAACTATACAGTGGGGATTTCAACATGCTGTTCTTTTTTCTTTTTTTACGCTTTTGATTGTAAATTAATGGCTGGCTGGTTAGCCGATCCTCCCTCACCATTTTTACTTCAGACAACTCTGCCTCCCTCTGTGCTGATCACACACACACACACACCAACTTGTGGAAATTAACAGTTCCACCCCTCAATGCGAATTAGACGTTCAGCCAACATTGCTTGCCTGCGGTCTCCGGTGTGAGCATATATATGTGTAACTCCCTGAGTTCCAGCAGGCGTTAGGAGGTGTTTAGCATCTTGCCGCAGAACTGTTTAACAGTGTCAGAATGAATGAGGATTCCCAGAGCTCTACAAACGCTAATGGCTGCTAACTGTGTGTCCTTAAATCACATTCTGCAGAGCTACATATAACAGCAGCTCACACTGTAACATGATAGTAACAATTCTGGCTGGAATATACACAATTTAAATCTCTCAGCATGCCAAAGTCACACAACATGGTCACCGCTTACTGGCACCATTGCTCTCTGTTTTTGGATCAGTTTGTAATAATCTTAAAATTAAGCGTTTGGGCTATAATTAATTAATATTTATGTATGTATATATGTATTTATTTAAATTCTACTACTACTAATAGGGTTATTATATACACTCGCGATATAACCGCTTTTAAGTGTTTTAACGAGAATTTTAGAAGGAGTGCATTTACAAAATTGTGAGACATTTATGTCTGTCTGTATGCAGATGATATTATTATAATGATCAATAAGCAAAATTATGTAGACTTATTATTACAGACATTAAAGGATTTTACTGCAATTTATTTATTACAAAAAAGAACTGGAATAACAGCGAATAAACGTTTTGACAGGAGAGTGGAAGAGTAGAGTACCAAATCTTCCTGATGGGTTATATTACACAAGAGATGGTTTTAAATGTTTAGAGGTGTATTTACACAGTAGCTCAACAAAATTGGATGGGAAAAGCTTTAGAGCTGACTTGAAGATTTTCAATAGCTTGTGCCAAATTTATCATACAGAGGATGCACTAAGTCTTTTTTGGGACGAGTTACGGTGAATACCACACAACATTCTGAATCTGAAAAGAGGAGGTCATGGACATGGTCAGAGCAGGACTGCGGCCTCTCGGCTACAATTCATACCATGCTTTCTCATCAGCTCAGAGAAATCAGTGGGGTGGTTGATGATTGATTCACATTGACACACCATTTTTGAATTTGATAAAGATGTCGTGGAGGGCACTCTATAAGCCACCATTAACAAAAATAAGTGTATGTTATACTCTTTTTGTTTTTAATATGTATGTACTGCTCAAGACTTAAGCCTTTATTTGACTTGTTGAAGGGTATTTTTATTTGTTTTAATGAAAAATGTACTTGACAATATGAATGTCAATGGATCAACTTTATTGTAGGCAAGGCAAAAATGGCAATATATGCTAGCAGAAAAGAAAAAATGAGCAAAAAGGTGATTATAATGATGTTTGCAGCTATGATTAAATCGAGAACTCAAAATGATTTTTAATTTCATAAAGCTACGAATTGTCTAAAGTCTTAGAGGGGCATTGTGTTCTGTTACTGAAAATGAAATTTACTTTTCACATTGGGATTTAAAGTTGAATTGTAATGTTTTTATCATTTAAAATTCTGTAATAAAGAGTTTTTGAAAAATCTTTCTCTGTCTTTATTCTGAGAGAGCCCTGTGGTGAGTAATATGTTTCTGACGGACCTCTTTGTGCTAATAAAATGATAGGCCATTAGTCTCTGCCACTAAGCTTCAGTCTGCTGAAAGTCTATCTCGATCCCAACAACCAGAATCTCAGCTGGAAACTTTAAACAAGCTGTGTTGTGCTGCTTCAATTTGAGCAAAATAATTGTTACTGGGAGTTCTGGGAACATATGGTTTGGTCTTCCTTGCCACAGTGACAAAGAATAGCACAGTCTTTGTTGTAATGAAAGATTTTTCAGATTAGAAGACTAATTTGTGTGGAAACTATTCATGACACACCTCTAGAGTGATGCTTGTGGGAATTTTAGAGACTTAAGTATTGTTCGCCTACATGTCTGGAAACTGGAAATAAGGCTTTATTTTAAATTTGTGGAAATTCTTTTTTTTTTTTTTAAGGTTTGACTTATGCTCATTATAGCCATTGTGACTTTACATATTTCTAAACCTACGGTGAGAAAATGGTCTATTTACCAAAGTACTTCAATGAGGAGTACCGGTAACAGATGACCTCATTTACCGTTCTTCAAAAGTTCTGAAATGTGTTTGTAAAGGTGAATTTGACTTGTATTGTGGTTATATAAACAGCTTTTCAGTGCATATTTCTGAGAGGATTATATTCTAGAATCTAACCCAGATATTTTATCAAACCACAGATGAGAGAACCTGTTTGTAAGTCATAAATGTTCCCATGTTACAAAAAGAACAACTGACGAATATATCGGTTGTATATTTATACTGTTATATAGTGGTACAAAAATGACCCACTTCACATTTAAAGTTTTCTTTACTGATATATTATATTTTGAATAGTTTTGGTCTAATGTACATTTTATATCACCATTTATAACACAAACCGTGACCACTCGTGTGAGTCAAGCAGAGAGCAGGGAGATGAAATGGTGCATTTCACTGTAATTATATAGGAATAAGGACAGTAAACCATTCACACACGCATTACTGCACTTCCAAGAATGATGCCATTTGGATGAAGGGGTTTCTATTAGCTGATAATTATGGCTAATGTAGGTTCATAACTTCAGATGTTATGCATACTTTATTTACCAAGTCGGGTTTAAATAATTGTATGTTTGGTAAATCAGGAATTTGTGCAGGCAAGCAAAAATTCTCAACCACAGCTGGATATAAACAGCAAACCCACCCCTCCTTTTCTTCAGTTCTACATTTACATCTTTTTCTCTCTTAAACCTTTCCTATTGTTTAAGTCTAGATGCAGACAGTGCTGTTGTCACAGTACAATGCAACATCACAAAACAATAGCTCTTTGTCATTAAGCCTCGGTTTGTATGTGCGTCATGTGAAGCATGGGTAGGTAAG
Source organism: Rhodeus uyekii (assembly GCA_037043235.1). NCBI lineage: Eukaryota > Metazoa > Chordata > Actinopteri > Cypriniformes > Acheilognathidae > Rhodeus > Rhodeus uyekii. The sequence goes on along the minus strand of JAWRVZ010000012.1, from coordinate 233,287 downwards.
GCGGCAGCAGGAGTCGAGCCTGTCCCAAAGGGAATAAATGGAGATAATATGCAGTACAATTCAGACAGGGAACTCTCATTGCCTCATTCGCACTGTCACCATGCAGCCATCGTCAATGTCCATGTTGATACAGAAGTAGATTGCAGAAGAAATTGCAAATTAATTCTGTAGTCTTGTGGTTTTTACCACCCAAAGTCAACTTTTGATTGGTTTTCTCTTTTTCCTCTACAGGTAGAGGGGTGCAATTAGTCCCAGCCAGGTGTTTCTCATAGTGTGTAAATCACAATGGCCCAAAAGCCCTGAGTGCAATAAGCAAGGGTCTCGCTTTTAAAGCTGTCTGTCATTGTGACAGCAGCTAATATAATACTTCAAGAACTCAGCAAAACCTTGCACTAAATTAGCTTTACCGCCCTTGCAACCACTCATGTTTTAAATTGTTTATGCCCTTCAAGTGATTAATAATGATCAGTGGTCTATGATGAGCAAGGCCCTGCTGTCTTGCTGAGTAATAACAGGGCAGCTACAACATAAACCCATGAGTATACCATCAATGAATCAAACTGACCACACTTGGGTAAGCCTAAAGAAGCTTTATATTTATACTGAGCCTTTAGAAATAGTTGTTCTCATTTTCTTCCACCTCAAGATGAAAGTAAATATGATTCAGCGTGTTGCCTCTGTAATTTCTTGTGAGGAGGAAGTCTTGTGTCATTTCCAACTTTTGTCTCCAGTCTCACTGTTATGCTCTGATATGTTCTACCACTGCTGTATAACTGATTCTCAAGCAGTGGGGTTCAAAATTACATAAATATCTACGTTATTATTAATATATTAAAATAATCAAACTCTAAAATGCTAAAACACAAATATCAAGAAGTAAACAGAAATCTGTTGTTTTACATTTATATTATTGTAATGTATATAAAAAATCGAAATATATTTTTCCTTGCTCAATACCTTTTTTTTAGTTGAAGAACAGTTATTGAAACTTCTGGAAAAATATTTGATAATAGTCTTTCCTGGAGCTCAAACAGTAAAGCATGGCCAAGGTCATGGGTTCGATTCTCAGGGAAAGCAGGAATTGTGGGTGGATAAGTGTCTGCCAAATGCATAAATGTTAATGTAAATATATATAAACACTCTCAGTTTCTGTAGATACAATTTTTTTGCAGCAATAAAAATATGCAGCTTTGTCGAAATAGTAGTATAGAATATAGAAATATAGACTTTGTCTGTATTGGGATGCCTTCAAATATTGTTGGACAGTGAGGGGCCTTCAAGTATAAAAGGTTGAGGTTGTACTACAAGATGAACGTGTGGTGGTATTTCATATTTAAAATCTTCTGTTCTTTGGATGTTGAGTTTTTTGTTTGCGTGTGTGTGCTCTGTCACTGCTTGTAGGTTTGTTTACTTGCGGTATCACCAACAGGATGATTGCCATCTGCCTCTGAGAGAACTTTCAAGAGTGCCAGGACAAGACATAAGAAGCAGGTGCCTCTTTGTCATGCTGTCTCTTCATATGTTAGACTACCTTTTCCTGAACATAATCTAGGGCAGTAGATCTCAACCTTTCTAACTTGATCTTGATTTTTGGTCTGTTTTTAATCATTTGTGTTTTAGAATTGTGATTTAGACTTGTTTTAATATATTAATGTGTTTTATTTAAATATTAAATAATATTTAAATAAATATTTTTTTATTCCTGTGGCCACCTTGGAAACCACTTGGGTATTTGGCCACTGTTTAAGCCGTAAGCTCAGCCTGACAATACGAAGAGTCAAATTTCCCCCCCCCAGATGCTCAATCAATCTATCACATTTTCAATTTTTTATTACTTTTATAAAATTCTGAAATATTCATTTTTCATTTGTCAATCTTTCAATCACCCAGTGTGGGTTAATGATTCCCTGGCTTGAGTCTATTTAAATGTCAAGTTTATAGATCATTGTTATGCAGCTCACAATCAGAGTATGCTTGAGTTTGAAGGCATCCGTGTACAGGAAGAGGAGCAGGTTTATTAAAAAAATCTGCTGTTTTGTCATAGTAATTGTTTGCTGTCTGTCTGCCTGTCTGCCTTTTTTTCTCTTTCTCTGTCTTTTTTGAAATTGAAATAGTTGATTAGGGAGATGCCATCAGGTGTTCGGTGAATTGGTTATGCAGGTTTGTGCATTTCTGTGTTGAATAGCAATGCACATCCTATTAGAGGTGAGTGAAAGTTTGAGAATGCGAGATGTTGAATCTTAGCAAGGCAAATTAAGATTGCTCTGTGTACAGTTGGAAATATGGAAATATCTGTGCTATTTAATGTCTGCATTTGATGCATCCTTCAGCTTTAAAAATACAATTTTGACACTATGTTAAAGTAGGTTAGACAGATTTGTGGTTATGCGAAAAGGGTGACAGTTCATTTTGGGATTATATCACAGGCTGGTGTTTGATTAAATGAGGGCTTTGAGAGGAAAGGAGGTTGTGTTAACAAAGATATTATGAATTGCAGGAAAACACCAGCTCTGCTTCTAGCATGAGCGATTCACCCTACAAGAGTTTGAGAGAAACTGAACAAGTGTGTCTGCATCACATTAACCGATTCACCCCTCTGATCAGATGCTTTGGGGAGAATAGACAGCCTGTGTGAATGCATGTGAGCGAGTGAATGTATGACACGTGGAAGCCATGCTGCGATAAGAGAGGCTGTGTGTACACAGAACATAACACACAAATACTGTGTGCATGTCTAAACCGAGCATAATGAGCTTGTGTTTAATGTCGGTCATGAAGTCTTCTCTCTTATTCCCAGTACAGATGATTAGCTGTCTAAACTGTCCAACAGTGAGACATCAGCCGCCTGCAAAACAGAGAAACCAGTTAAATCTCAAAGACTTCAGTGGCTCATTCTCACTCCTGTCTGAATGACTACTAGATCTCTAGATCCTCTTTAAAAGCTCCATCACAGTATGTACATCTGTAGTTAGTCTGTTGTGCTGGAAAACTATTGATCCCAGCAGGTTGATATGCTAATGTGTCTGCATAAATTGGCTAGGGTTAAGAATAGTGCTCCATAGTGAACATCTGTGATGGAAATTCAACTGTGGACTTTTGAAGAAATAATCTGTCTGGGGGTATTAGATGTGACCGTGGCAGACTGGGGGCTCATTAGTGAGTGAGCCTCTATAAAAACCACATGATTTCCCAGAAACCGTTTTCCACCTAACAGTTTCTGCTAATATATCAAAGGTGTTTTGTCCAAGGAGGCAAGGGAGACGGTGCCTCCTCAAAACTCATCACACGCCACTGAGGTACAGAAGATAGTGAAACGCATATTATCTATCATCATATGCACAAAGGTGTAATTGTTTTGTGTATGCATGCTTTTTTAAAATCTCATTAAATGTCTTGGCTGCAGCATTAATGTGCTGGAGTACACTGTGCCTCGTGGAGACAGTCAACACATCTGTTGTCTCTGTTAATCTCCAAATAGTGCCAAGGACACTTCATGTCTAGACATTTTTATTGCCTTTGAGCTTTTCTCTTCATCTATTTTTCTCCATCTGCATTTGTTCTATCAATGTTGTAAAATGTTTTTTTTATTTCGTTAGTAATGTTGTTAAATATTACATTTTAAAATATATTTGTTTTATTTGAATATATTCTTAAATTTGATTTAATCCTGTGATTACAAAGCTGAATTTTCAACAGCATTAATTCAGTAACTGGAGATGAAATAAATTACCGTATTTTCCGCACTATAAGGCGCACCCAAAAGACGTGATTTTGTTCAAAAATCGGACGTGCGCCTTATAGTTCGGTGCGCCTTATATATGGACTGAGTTCCAAAATCTATAAAATTGTTTTTGGGTGATTTTGATAAGCGCTCAGCTTGATTGACTGTCGGACCATTTCACACTGACACAGTGATAAACCAATCACAGAACATTATGTAATACCATATGCTTACCTCCTGAAATCTGACTCCCTGTCACTCTGCGCTTCCTGGAGCATATTCCCTTATCAATCCATGTTTTCACACAGCAAACACCCAGAACGCGCAAGCGGGGGTGTTTTTTGTTTTTTATATTCCTCACACATTCAGCATAAAATGGCAATAACTCTAAAAGGACTCACTCAAAAAAAAAAATCGTAACAATGTGTACTTATGGATACATATGTCTTAATGTTTCACAAGCTTCTTTTTCCGCTAGATATAATGAGCAAGGAGCCGTAAACCCCGTCTGAATGTGAGTTTCACCTGAAAAGCTTGTCTCTTTGCCGAGATGTGATTAAGGGACCGTGGGAAAAGTGCAATTTTCTTATGGAGAAAGCTATTGGTAAAAGAAAGGTAAATTTGGACATGCAATTCACTTTTTGAAAAGACAGGTTTAAACGTTGTCCACTGTGTCCCTTTAATGAATGCCACTGGTCTCATGTCTACACACACTTAAATTATAGCAGAAATCGAAAAGAACTTGCACTTTTCCCACGGTCCCTTACGCACAGCTCATCAAAGAGCAAGCTTTCCCGCGAAACTCACATTCAGACGGGCTTTACGGCTCAGTGCTCGTTATATACAGCCAAAAAATGAAATGGAAGCTTGTGAAACATTAAGATATATTTCCTTTTTGTGATAAGGTTGTTAAGATTTTTTTTGTGCAAGTCATTTTGGAGTTATTGCCATTTATTGTTGAATGTGTGACATATCGAAAACAAAACTAACTTTACCCCGCTGAACGAGCACAGGTTTTGAGTACTTAAATTAATACAAAGAAAACAAAATAATGTGTATAAAGGATGTGAGATGGATTGAAACTGTAAACTTCCTGAGCTTTGTCAGGATGAGAGATAAAGACACCAGCAAAACTGTTGTTTTTCTTGGATAGCAGGAACTAAGCATAACTGAACTTAGCTTTCGTTTTTTTTTTAATACTTTTCTATTTTATATCATTATTTTAATTTTTTTCGATTTGTATTCTTTATTTTTTTATCTCTTTTCATGCTTTTTTCGTTTAGTAAAAACTGTAATTTTCTTCAATAGCAGGAACTAAGCATAACTGAACTTAGCTTTCGTTTTTTTTTTCTTCTATTTTATATTGTTGTTTTGATTTTTTTCGATTTGTATTTGTTACTTTTGATCACTTTCCTTACCTTTTTTCGCCTGATTACCCTAACTTTCACTTTCACTTTGTTATACAGTAGAATAAAGTTCAGTAAAACTCACTGTTTTGCTTCCATTACCTTTTTGTAGACCATATGTTTTACCGTGCGCCTTATAATGCGGTGCGCCTTGTGTGCGGACTAAATTCAAAAATAGAGCTACAGTTGAGACCACACCTTATAATCCGGTGCGCCTTATGGTGCGGAAAATACGGTATATGAAATTATATGAAATATTTATATTAAATAAATATTAATAATCTATTAATTCCCATTAACTGCAGTCAGAAATATAGCCCAGTGAAAAGAGAAAATAAGAATTCAGAAGGCGGAAAAAAATCATAGGGTGGGTCTGAACTGAGAGTTTAGATTTTGCATTGATAATACATCTGTCCACAGACAAAGGGTGCAGAAATAAACTTGATTCAGCTTTGGCTTTTGTCAGTGTATGTGGTTAACTTCTGATCTTGGAAAGAAATGGATGTCATCTCTTCAGAACAGAAGTGTTCAGTTTGGCAGCAGGGCTGTCTTGAATGGTAATATAATATGTAATCTGTTGCGGTATTCAACATGTTTGTGTACATTTTCATGTTACTTGTTTGCTTAAGAGCTCTGAGAAGTGTCTAGCTATTTTTTGTCTCACTGCATGAGTAAAATCAAGTGAAATCAATTTGACTGTTGGTCTTGACAGATGCGATTTTGTACCTGACTGTGAAGGAGTGAGCTCTAAACATACAGTGTGTGCTCTTTTTAGCTTTGTATATAAATAATTTTTATATTATTAATATGCCATTCTTTCAAGTATGAATCTGTCTAAATGTATTTCTCCTGTAGCTCAAACAGTAGAGCATGGCGCTTGCAACGCCAAGATCATGGGATCGATTCCCAGGGAATACAAGAACTCATTAGAATGTCAATGTATTCCTTGAATGTAAGTCGCTTTGAATAAAGGTGTCTGCCACATGAATGAATATAAATATAAAATATACAGTAATCCCTCGCCACTTCGCGGTTCAAATTTTGCGGCCTCGGTGCATCGCGGATTTTTCAAAAATATTCATCGAAAAATACAAATTCAAAAATACCACTATATCGGACAAGACACATGATTGGTTCCCAGCGCGAGATCGACCAATGAGAGAGTTCATCTATCGCGGGGGGTTCCTGTCCCCATTAACTGCAATAAACGAGGGATCACTATATATATATATATATATATATATATATATATATATATATATATATATATATATATATATATATATATATATATATATATATATGTATATATGTATTTCCTGAAAACGTTCTATTTGCCCTCAGTAAACAATCATCTCTCTACTGTATCCTTCTTGATGCCTAATCTGATTTACACTTCCTGTCCTCCTTCTCTTTGTGTGTGTTGCTGATGTGTCAGTATGCTGAATCATATCAAATTATCTCTTTCATTAATTTCAGTGAACCGGTAAATTGCTGACTTACAGCCTGAGGCAGTTTCTAACTTTGGAAGATATTTGAGTAATCCATAATTAGCTTTTTTTATCTTTGAGACAAGAGATTTCATCTGCTTTTGTAGTTGGCTGTTAAGATTTGAGAAGAGGATTGTTCCATTCTTTGTGTCATGAGAAGGTAAAAAAATAAATGGATAAATAAATCCCCTCCAAAGAGTTGTCGCCCATCCTGATTTATTTATTGTGGAGAAGATCTCAATTTAGCAGCAACACTCGGACAGCTGCACCACTATAAAGATTTACCAATTTGGTAATTATGCAACTGATCTTAGAGCAGTAATTACTGTCTTAGTTGAGTTAATGAGGCCTAGATCTGTTCAGATGGAGTTCAGGAGCATTAAGAGGGAAGTCATCGACTGACCTGTGATCTGTGAGGCTGCTGAAGTGATGGTGTTATAATGGCAGGCTAATTTTGTGCTCTATGGGTTGATAATCTGAGGTTAATGATGCACATCTCGGAACTAATTCACTCAAGTATGAATCATGTTTTAAGATTTAGTGTGATTAAAAACAGTAGGAGAGCTTGGTATATGCTGTACCTCAGTTGTGTTTGTGTTTTTAATGGTGAGAATCTTGACGCATAAAGTAATCGCCTTTAGCTCAGAATACACTCTTTAAAATGAAGGTTCAATGCGAGGACCAATTTTGTTTCCCCAAAGAACCTTTTACTACTTAAATATAAATGTTCTTTATTGGCGTCTATGGGTCCACTCAGAACCTTTATCATCTATGTTGTTCACACTAAGAAAAATAAATGGTTGTTTTAAGAACTGTTCACTGATGAAAAATGAAAAAAGAGTTTCTATGCTAAATAGAGAGTTTCTATGCTAGAAGCTATGCCTGAACATATGATATCTATGCTTTATAACCATAAAATGTTATTATTGGAGGATGCTTGCAATTTGTAAAGCAGAAATGTGTTTTCCGGTTTTGCTGCTAGCTTTGATCTAGTATACACACAGCTAGTGAAGAGAATTTCTTTGTGTACAATGACCTTTTGTGTCACTTTGTGTTTCTCCACATTGCTGTGTGTTTTGACCATCAAGGTTTACCTCATCAGCCCTCAGTTCAGGGTCAGTTTTCTGACAAGAATAATATGGCCACCTATTGCTCAGGTCAGCAATATAAAGATTATATATGTTGATTGTATTTGTGTCAGCAAACTGTATTTGACTGCAGACTAATCACTCTCTCTCACTCTCTCTCATGTAGATGGATCTGAGAGGTTTAGTCAGATTTTGCCTGGTTGCTGTTGATGGTTTACTTGCCTGTAGATCAAGGTTTAGCAGGCTTTCTCTCTCATCTTCTTGGCAGCCAAGATAACATTTGACCTTAAAATGATGCTTATGACTTTGGCTTGACCTGCTGTTTAACGTGCAGCCATTATGGACAGGTTGGGATTTCTGACCTTTTGAAAAGAGTGCGAATTAGAAACAGAGCAGAAAAAAGAGAAGGCAAAATGCCAAGAACTCCCTTAGGCGCTCTGTTTTAAAGCCTTGATTTCTTTTTTCTTTATATAGTTGGTCAAAGGTCAACTTGAGTAGTTGTTGTGAATGGAAGGGTATGTGTTTCTGTTTCATTTTTGAAAAATAATGTAAAACGGAGTAGGGATGCTCATGCATTCAGACTCATAATGCATCATTTCCAGTTGTATGTGTCTCTCACACACACACACACACACACACACACACTGGTGTCTATAATCTAGAAAACGTGCATCGATGGAGAAGCTTCTGATCTCAGCTTGGCCTTTCATCAGTAACTCATTTGCTATTCATGCTTTTATTTTCTCTTTTTGTCTCTCTGTTTCCTCGCTCTACTAAATCTTTGAACCTTCCTATTTGTTTGTGTGACTGACATGTCTGAAGATGTACAAAAGAGGACCCTGTAGACACATTTAATCCCTGCATTTCCGTTTAGTGACGTGGATAAAAACATCTACCTTGCTGTCCTTGATTTCCACATGAATGTGTCTCATTTAGACGTAGACAGCCATGACTTATAATGCTAAATTTGTGTTGAATAAAATACATTAGTACGATTAATAAATCCCAAAATGTTAATTCAGCGGCATTGGTAGCAAATGGAGCAAATGGTGCAAGTTGGTAACATTTTAAAGGTTATCAAATGTAAAATAGAATAATTCAATGTTCACAATCTCCAAAGTTGTTTAAACGCACAGTTTGATTGACCAAGACGACTAAACATTTGATATTATTCACAAAACCAGACTTTATAAAATTGTCATAGATTTTTAGGTTGTTTTGTCAGTAGAATTCTCTCAGTAGTTGTCTTTCTATCCTCCACCATAGTGATGGATGCTCTAGTGATTAGCACAAGATGTTTGAGCTCCTGGATACAGTATGGAGCACCTAGCAGTTAAATGTCCTGAGGCTGTCCCACACATGTAGACACACACACTCACACAAACGCAAGATGGATGTATTGGGAGTAAGCGGGAAAGCCAGTGAAGATGAGTTTCCAACGGCCTAAGGCGCAAGTCTGTAGTGTGACATGCAGCCCACATAGCAAACGGCTGAAAAAGAGAGATGGGAATAATGCTTATTTGTTGATGTCTTCAGCTTCAAGAGATCTTTTTTCATTTGGGCCTGAGGGTGAAAATGTGTATATCCTTGCCAAAATGCCAGTTATCGGGACTGAAAACAATTTATAACCTCTGTGTTTCCGTTACAGACTTTTTTTCTCCGAAAACCTTGGACTCCTATCATAGATCTTGACATCTCACTTTTTTTCTTTAGGTTTCCATTTTTATCTCTTTTTGGTGGGAGACTAGTTTTGTGCAAAAAAAAAAAAAAAAAATTTGTGTGTGTTTGTGTATATACTATGCTTGCATACTTGCTTGTATGTTTTTACATACTTGCTTGTATGTTTCAAGTTTCATTTAGAGTTGTGATTTTCTTCCTTTACATACCAAGACAGAGACCACCCACCTAGACTCTTTCAAGCCAGGGATCTTCTATAATAGCATTTATTAAGACCTTTTCCTGTATTTCCTCTATGTCAGAGACGGTAGCATTGACAATATGGTGAACAAGATGAATTTCTGCACGTTTCTCCGTCTAACAAGACTTGATGCAAATGCATAGTTGGCTGGTAAAAATAATGGCCATGAATAAATGTTCTTCAGTCAGTCCTAACAGGGAGTTATGTTGATGACTTGCTCGAACATGTTTTCAGGTTGTCAAGTCCCTGTTCAGATTTTAGGTACAACTCAATGCATTCATTGCCACAAATGTTGGAACTGGTTGTTAAAAGCCTGAGAATAATAAATGTTATGCGTGTGTTCCCCTCTCTCTCTCTCTCTCTCTCTCTCTCTCTCTCTCTCTCTCTTTACCAAAATTACATATTCCTAACTAGCTTTGCTTTATTTTACATATTAAAAATTGTTTTTGCTGTTGCATCCGATGACCTTTTTAATCCTGTTACAAGAGAGTTAGATTTGAATCACTTGTACAAAGTTGGTCACACTAATTCTTCCAGTTTGTCTTTACTGTATTAGTAACTGCAAGATAACAGTTAATAGACTGTTCTGATTAGGAGAATACCCTGCAAAATCAGAAGCTAGCCTGATGCATTCAGTTTAACTGTTCTCCCTGCAGAAATTAACCAAAAATAAAGCCTCTATCGCTGCTAAATGGTAACCTTTAACTTTCTTTTCTTTTCTTTGACCCATGGCTGGTATGGTCATAATAATAAGTTACTGTTAAATTATGGATTGAGTGGGATAGGTTATGTTTGGTCTCATGGATGTGATTGTTTATAATAAGCTTTACTTAGAATGTGTATGAGATTATTACTTTCTGAATCTGGAAATGTGTGAAGCCACATTAATCCTGCACTGTTAATGGCCCAGTAAAGATGTTAGCATTTAGATGACAAAATTAATGTTGTAAGTAATAAATTAATTAAATTAATCATTAATTTGCGTTGCAATAAAATACAATAATAATTAACAAATGAACCTCAATATTTCCCTCATCAGCACAGATAAAACAACTGACTGCGCTTATCACTCCTAACTCCCATTGTACATACTGACCGCATCTCCTCCCAAGACCACATCCAAATGTACTTGGCTCATTATCTTCTAGAAAAACTACAGTCACTACAACAGTTAGTACAGTTATCTCAGGCACATCTATGTTTGTTTCAACTCTGATGCATCTCCTAGCAACGAGGCGCGAGTTATTTGTGATCCTCAGATGTTTTATGAATGATACCCAGTTTTTCCTCTGTAATCTTTTGCAAAGTCAGCAAGTGTATGATGCCTACTGTTTTAAAATCTGTGCAGATTTCAAAAGTCTTGTATTGTATTCCAGCCTTTAGATGACTAACAACTAGAATGAACCAAGGTCAAGGTCATGGGTTCGATCCCAGAGAAAGCAAGAACTGTTTCAATGTGTTCCTTGAATGTAATGTAAGTCGCTTTGGATAAAAGTGTCTAAATGTAAATGTATGATAAAAATAAACTGTATGATGTCACTGTCCTTTTAGTTAGCACAAACGTTTCAGTTCTGCTCATTTTTTGTAGCAGAATATGTTTTAGAAGAACTGGCTTTTGTTACAGACAGACTGCACTCTGAATAACAAGCATCATTAAACATTAAAAGGAGAAGAAAGACATTGACGAAGAGCGAGGAAAAGAGCTGTCAGGTTGGTAACAATTTAAATATCTCAAATGAAGAGTTGAAGATGAAGAGTTACTTTCCTGCAAATCATGCATCATTTCAGTTATGGCTTAAAATCGATATAGCAGTTTATACATTAATGTTGTTGATAAGAAATAAAAGTTTGTAAATGGTTTTATTATTTTAATATTTTATTTAAATGTAATTCATTCCTGAGATGGCAGCGCTGAATTTTCATTTGCCATTACTTTTCAGCGTCACATGATTCTTCATAATATACTGAATTATCAAAGCTTAAAACAGTTGTGAGATGGGGCTGTTTTAATAACTTTTTTAATCTAAGTAATTACCGTATTTTCCCGCATATAATCCGCAGACGCAGATAATCCGCACCCTCATATATCCCGCGGGTTTTGGGGGTTTGTGTAAAAAATCGTTGGTATAATCCGCACCCTCAGATATCCCGCACCCATGATGATTTTTTTTTTTTTTTTGTGCAAGTTCACGATTCGAATTTCGAATGTTGCTCGCATGATGTCAATTATCCATAACTGTTCAGGCTCGGTACACAGTGCTTGTGCGCGAAATTCAAACAATAAGAAAACAAACACAAGTCAAAATCAGAAGAAAAATAAATGCTTCTCCCCCTGGAAGCATGTTGATCGGATGAGAATAGCACGCTATCATGGCAGCACAGCCAATGACGTCGTCTTGCATGATTGACAGGTCAGAAGGCCTATCAGCGCCAGCTATCCGAGAGATAGACAGCCAATCACGTCTTCTATGATTGACAGGTCAGACAGCCTATCAGCGCCAGCTGTAAGACTGACAGTACAGAGGCAGACAACCCGTGCAAGACAGAAAAACAGAAAGAAAATACCGCAAAAATTTTATATTGAAATATTATTACGTGTAAAAAATTGGTGATATAATCCGCACCCTTATATATCCCGCACCCCCCCTGCGGGGTTTGTAAAATCTGGTATAATCCGCGGGATATATGCGGGAAAATACGGTACACTATGTGCCGATTAATTGCAAATTTATCGCTCATCAAAATTTGACTGAGAAATTACCCCCAAAAGATCATTTAAAGTCATTATTGTGTTAAATGAGAAGAATATCAAACAATTACAATTACAAAAAGTAGCTTTAGAAATAAATATTTTAATTCAACATAGAATTTATTACACATAAACCTTTAGGCTACAATGGCCATAATTTTCCCAGAAGCTGCATTAGAATTGGTGTTTAGATAAATTAGATTCGTTCAGACAGCTGAATCATTCAGGAGTCAAGTAAATGGCTCTCTTTATAAATGGCTATTGAATCATTGATTAACCCAATTGATTCACTCCAAAACTTGGATTCATTTAGAAATGAAACACCGCTGTGTGTTGCTCAGAGATGCACAACAGTTCTGCTTCGGTTTTATAGGGGGGGAAATATAACTTAGTATGTTTTATTAGAGTTAGTTAATTTAATTAATATGCAGTAATTTGTGCTGCATATTTACTCGTATTTTTCAAAGATATACATTTTTTGTTGCAAAATAAAAAGACCATTACCCATTACCCTTTACTTGTGAAAGAATTTGAAATGAAACAAAGAGAAAAGAGACAAAGGCGTATTCAAAACTGTGACAGAAGAATGGAGAGGTTGAAAAGGGCTGAAATATGAGGGTCATAGATCTTCACGTAGCTCAAGTGTTATCTCCTGAATAGCATCAGGTCCTCCTCATTAGTGCATGTCTGCTGCTAAATTATTTATACCTGAATGAGAGATCTAGAGCCCCAGACTGTTTTTCAGCTCTTTCTGCTAGCTGTAACCCCTTGCTGCTTTAGATGTGCTTCACATTTACACGGACTAATCAGTGTCTCCTCTTTACAGTCCTGCGTCTTCATAGGCATTCATCCACAGGACAGCACAGACAAGCAGTAAATTCTAATGCTCCTTTTCCCTGTTCTTTATGATTGTTTAGTGCAAGATTATATAATGTAATTGCATAGTCTTGTAAGATCCCAGTGAGATCTTGGGTAAATGCCAATGCAGACTGTGTGACTACCATCTGTGTAAGACTGTACAGTATGCATCTTAGCTAAGTTTTTGGTCACACTGGACCAAATCGACTGGACATTTTAAGTCGTCACTTCACATCTGTTCTGACACAAAAATGAAATGATGCCATGCAAGCCCAAGCAAGGACTTGTCCTAACATGCTTTGCTTGGTTTGGTTCTTCATACTGCTGTAACAATGTAGGACTGTGACCTAAAATTTCAACATTACATTTTGTGTGTCTAGGAGTCTTCAATTGCCATCATCTGTGTACCATTGCTAAATTGAAAAGTTAAGCAATTATTCGAAACTTTACATTTATTGCACTTGCACACAAACTATAATTTTCCTTGTAAATCGTTCATTTTTTTAAATTAATTAAATATTACATTGCTCTTATTGCAGTAGCAGTCTGTTTGCAGGGAACTTACTGGGTTAGGTTTTGGCAGTTGTGTTTTTTCTTTTTTTTGTGTAAATTTATAGACCTCTGTACAAATGCAAAATGGAAGAACCAGGAAGATGTTTTCATTATTCTTCTGAATGCCCTTTTTTCAATTCTAAAAACAGCGTTTTATTTTCCAGAGAGAATGGATTTCCAAAATAGTCCCTTTCTCTTTTCCTTTTGAGGGCTGGGCTTCTGAAATAGACAGAGAAGAAAGTGCTCCCCATTATCTTCTCCCCTCCTGATTGCTGTCCTGTCTCTGGTTATAGCGTAGCTGATAAGCGAGTCCGTCTCTCTTCCGGTCTGCTTCTGTTCTGTCTGGATTAGCTGTGGAATTAGTCCCTTCCTGCTATTGTGCTGAAATAAAAGTGTGTTTTCCGCTGACATGCAGTCAGTGAAAGCAAAGGATGTTGAGAGTTTAATAGATTTGAGTATGTCTGCAAATACTATACTTTTGTTGTGGAATCTCATTGCTGAACTGTATAATAGGATTCATAAACAAGAATGAAATGGAACTATTATGGCCTTGCCTTTCCTCTTTACCTGTGCATATGTGTGTGTTTGCATGGTTGGCCTGTTGTCAAGTAATTTCTCTGCCTCTTGTTTTTTAGGTAAATGTGTGTGAGTGTGTGATATGTGCCAGGTCTTCACAGCAGGGTGGTAAGTCTGACGGCAGCAGTTTGCAGTGTTGCACTCCTGTTCCAGCCCACTGAACTTGCCGCCTGTATTTTTAGCCACAGTGGTTTAAAAGCTTGCTAAGTTAATAAACTAGCATAATTAAATCATCTTTTTCTTACAGAAACATTAACTAATTAGCACAATTGGATTATCACTATGTTCTTATGGCAGCTTGGGGCGCCATCTCAGCACTTCTACAATATGAGTTGAGTACAATGTTGGCATCGTTCTTATTTTTGTTTTAGTATGTATTTCTTAGTCAAATTCTTAATCTCAGACATATATATATATATATATATATATATATATATATATATATATATAAAAACATTTTTATAGAGAAATTAGAGAGTGTCGGACAATAACAAAAGTAACCAAAAATGTTGATTTTAATGTTAAATCAATGTGCTGAGAATAAGAAAGACAAATCACAATGAGGTTTCTTAATTATTCCTTCTAGAAAGCAATGAATGGAAAACAAATGACTCCTCTAGAGCAGGAACTTCTGAGGGGGCCGCAAGATGACTTAATTATTAATTGTTAATACAATTATATAAAAAAAAATCAAGAAATCATGTTTCTTAGAGTTTCAAAAGACATAAATTAGTTTTTTTCTAAGTAGTTTAGGATAAACAACACTAAAGGAAGTAAAATTGACAAGACAAAAATTGAATATACTGTTACACAAGCTTATTTTACTGCCATTTGTGCTTTTCTCAGATGTTGGGGAAAGTGTAGTGAGTTTGATATGTGATTATGGTGTATTGCTGTGGTCCTTGGAAGGCTCTAGTTGTTAACTGTGTGGTGTTGATTTCAGAATCACTTTGTAATACCATTTACATCATTTGATTGTTTTAAAGCAGCCCATATTTTTTTCTCTACCTTTCTCACACAACATGTTCTCACAAATTACACTTTGATGGGACACAACGGGAGACTCTGAACCAAGTAAAGTGAATTGGTGTCATTTTTCTAAAGCAGCTCAGACAGCACATTAAGGTTACAATTATTGAATGTATTGCATTTAACGGGTTGAGAATGGCATTTAACACATCTATTTACAAGTGAGATCTTGGCATAGGTTACAGGAGTTTTACTCTTTTGTCTCATCATATCACTTACTGCATGGATTTATAAGCTTTGTGGTAAATGAATGGTGTGCAAGCCCACAGTGCTGCCTTTTTAGGAGAAAGCCTTAAGAAAAACTCAAATCACCTGACATCTGCTTATTCATGCAATCTGTAGAAAATGACCTAAGGGCAGATCAGTGCAGTCAACCGGGGATCTTAATAGTGGAAACTGAGAGTTTTTATACAAAACTACTATGGTTCATAGTTCTTGGGAGTGGATTCTTAGAATATGTGTCAGGAGGTCAACGTGCCTTTTTAAGCATCTGCAAAATGTTAATTTCAGCTGCCACTAAGGGTTGAAATCCAAGTAGTATTTTTCATCTCTCCAAACAGGCCTGCTCCAGATTGCTTAACTCAACCAAGTCTTTACAGATTTGATAAAACTAACAATCATAAAGCTAAGAAAATAGCATAAATACCTTTGCAGTATAAAAAGCTAGACTGTGTGTGGAACATCAACTAATTGAACATTGAACTCTTCTGTGATCCACAAACATCAAGCGCTCCACTCTTTCCACGAGAATCCACAAGTTCCATGTTATAATTTATGAATCAGTGCTGTCTGCATTTTTCATGATTTATCAGAGTATTACTCAGGAGGGAGTCATTTCCGATTCACCAAATGTGAGAAATGACTCATTGATGATTCATTATGGAGTTTAGGTGGGACGACATTCATATTTTATTCTGTGCAGAAAATATCAAGGGGAATGGAGTCTATTTGGATTCACGGGAACAGCAGGGCATTCGGAGATTGATTATTTGTCTTGGTGAACACTGACAAGAATGTCTTGAAGGAATGAGTGAGTGAGTGAGTGTGGGTCTGTCTTCCACTTTGTTTCTTAGCTGATGAAAATTGTAATCACATCAAATTCATTATTTCAATTTTCAAAGTTATTCCTACCGAGTTTTCTTTCTGACATGTTTTATAACTTGGCTGTACATAAATGTGCAGCTATCTAATTTTTCAGTAATTTTGTTATTCATGAAAACAAAGTACACAGCACAGTAATTCATAGATCATTTTGATTTGAAAATTTTTGAAAGTAATGACTTATGGTTCAGTAAGTATACTCCCACTGACCAATTCAAACTGATTCAAAGCAATAACTCTGATTTGTGAACCAACCAATTCATTAAAAAATGTCTCGGGGGTCATTTGTACCAAACTAATTCTTAAGTAATAATCATGCAGTACTGATCACATTGCATGTTTGTTGGCTGAGAGGGACAGGAAATAGTAGTTGTATCGTCATATGAATCTCTGGTCTTTAAAAGAGTGTCTAAAACACTGAGACTTTGTCACTTGGTAGGCCAGATAAGTGGTTGAGCTTCCCTTCTGTTGGTTTTTGCGGTAAAGTATATTGTGGATACAAGTATATATTTTTGGAGTTTGATCCCTTTTGTGTTGGTAGTATTTTTTTTTTTACTTTATTACTGCACTTGTTGTTTCACTGTACCGAATTTTGTGTTTTGTTAAACATCTGTGGCAGTTCCACATTCAGAAGGTGGGCTGCCAAACACACTTTTCTGCAATTGTCCATGTGTGATATGAATATGGTCAGTACTGACAAGCTAATGGCTAAATGAATTCATTTATCCATTGTTCATTTTTCATGATATCACAGTGAAGAAACCCTGCAGATGACTTGCGGAAATAATTAAGTGGGGAGGGGAGGGTGTAAATGATCTCTTTTGTTTTGAAATATTGAGAGATAAAACCCCAGACATTTAAGAACGAGAGATAACCTTCCCATCTGACACCCACACAAACGTGTTTGATTGTCACATGGATCTAATTAACCTTTCGTTGGAGCTCTAAAGTGGAATTATGAGTCTTTTTTATCTCTGCGTTGACTCAGACATGTTTTTCTCTTATTTCTCTATTTGCACTGAAGAAAGTGATTCAATACGTCTTCCTTGGATAATGTGAAATTATTAACCTTCATTCCTGCTTAGCGTATTGTAATGATTATCAAGAATGAGAAGCTAAACAAAGAAAAAGAATTAGACAATCTAGCATAAATAAAAGTTTATGCTAGATAGTTTATGCTTAAGTTCCACATTCTTTTGTGTCAGAATTGCTAGATGTAGTTTGTATTGTAATGAGCCAAAGGATGGTTTGGTCTTAGAGACCAAATTGTGTTTAAGAAGGTCGAATTAATCATAGTAGTAAAATATGGATATTTTCTGGGATATATTTAGTTGATTTCTGAATGCATCTAGATGCATATTTCTTTGTAAATTTCTTCATACGTCTTTTTTAAAGTTTTCTAAGGTCTCAATTAAGCAGTTATTTGTAGTGATGTGTTCTTTAACAATGCTATTCATTGGCAAATGTCTAATGATTCATTTAACCACAAGATCTGCATCTCTCCTGCTAATGGTCGGCCTAAAAATAGCATTCATTTCATTTTCTCAGGACATGACCACTCTTTGTGTGAGTTGAGTTTTCAGCCCATGATTTTTCATGCCTAATCAGGTTAGCGAAGCGCAGAGCTGAATATCTCATCTGTCGTCATGGTTACTTAATCATGGGCCAATCAGCCCAATCAGTACAGAGAAACACGGAACACTAAAGTCATGAGGTTGATACTGTCAACAACTCAACCACTCGTTCTGTGACCAATAAACAAAATAGAGTTTGTGGCGTAACTGTCAAAACACATTATAAAACATACAATAATAAATTTTGCAATAAAAGCGAATTCCATCCTGAAGGGCTCAAAATCAACGGGTAAATATTTGTATTTTTAATATAATATTTGTGTGTGTGTGTGTATATGTATGTGTGTATATATATATATATATATATATATAACAGTTTTTCATGATAAATTAGAAATATTTGTATTGAATGTTTCATACATGATTAACAAAAACAGATACACATTTTCAGAAATGTGCATACATAACCAAGGTACATATTTCAGATTCATATGAATAATAAGAATAATTAATATAGTTATTCATAACAATAATGTATTATTTAAATATACATTTTTTGTCATACTGTGTTTGCTCAGGCCCCCTGATTGAGAACAAATCTTTCACAGTTATACATTTATTCCCTCTAGTTATATGTTATCTTTAGTTTTGGAGTTATAAAATGTATTTTAGTTTAGTTTATTTTAGGTGTATTTTGCAAGTTGTTATTTTTATTTAATTTGAATGGTGAAATTTTAAACATCTGGTCGGGGAAAAAACAGCATAACAATGTTCAGGGCTGACATCTGTCGATCTGTAATCATGCAGTCTAAGAGATTGTTGCAACTTACTGTTTACTCGTCTTTTATAACAGTGATAGTGATATCCCACACTGCGATTGGATTGACACAGAATGCTTGGAAAGCAGAGAGTCACTAGAAGTTCAGAAAGTTATCTCCTTGCTTGCTACTCAGTGAAATTTTAAATCTTAAATTAAGCAGGATTAGAAGAACATGCCTTCCTGCATACTGCAATGAGAAAACACATTGACGTCAGTGTCTTACATTCCTCATTCATCCTGTAACATGGCAAAAGCCCCTTAACCCTGAGTAGTGAGCACAGAGAGTGTTTGGACAGACTTTGAAAGAGTGCCAAGCAACATCATAATGGCAAGAGTTTTTTTTCCCCCTTCTCGGATGTTATTTTATATGTGCCATACTTGTTTGCATGCCCTTTAAAGGGGTCAGTCTGGCAATAGCAATGTTTGAGTAGGTGAGTATTTGTTTGTATGTTGTAGATAAACTTATGGGGAATTTGTGCCCTGTTCGGTGTCACACATGCCCCATGTGACACCCTGTTTTTCACCTATTGCAAAGCCCTTGTAGAAGCTTGCTGATCACAGCTTTGAGAGAGCTTAACCCAAGGACAAAATCAATGGCCATTCAAGAGAACATTAAAGAGTGATTTAGGTTTTACAGAGTGCTTTTGTGTCTGACCGGGCTCTCCTTTAATGCTCTAAACACTTAGTAGTCTGGAGACCTCTATTTTTCCTGTAGCCTGTACTAGTGTGAGGGTGCACATTTCATTCACACTTATCACACGCCGTCCCTCGGTTTTGATGCCTTGGTTCTGGTTTGCATTTTAGTGTTTAACAAGTAGTTGGGATATCTCTCTTTCCCTCACTTCTACTTGTTTGTTCTTTCTTTCTTTAGGTTTTACTGTATTGCAGAAGGTTTTGATGTGTGTGTGTGTGCCTCTTTGTGCTTCTAAAGATATTCCATTGTCATTATCTGCCTGTTTCCACCTGGAGGTGTGAAGTGCGGATGTAGCCTTAGGTGGGTGGAACTAACTTTAGACTGTTTTTGGATCAGTAACTTGTCAGGTAAAAGCTACAAAGGGCTTAATTTTACTACAATACGGTTCAGATGTAGTTTTCTTATTTTTTAAGTCATCCCTGCTTGCCATTTCTTTATATTCCTTCTTTACCTCTGAGGTTACATAATTATCATAAATATCATTACATAAAGACTTCTTTGGAAGCACTGTCCTAATACATGTAGCAAAGGAGCTGTAGCTTGACAGATCAGTTTGAGCAGATTAATAGTGCATGCAGTCAGTTTGTATAATGACAATGACCCCTAGAGTGCACATTGCAGTCTGTTAGGGCCGGTGCTTTTTAACACTGTTTGTGTATGGAAATAGCACAGGGAGTTACAACATGTTTGAAAGTGGAATAATGACAAGATAAAAATAGAGAAATGCTGTTAGATTACAGAGAGAAAGCAAGACAACCATCATTTTCCCAAGTAAAACATCTTTTGTTGTCCTATTTTGAAAAAAATATCTTGTCAGTGCTAAATATCAGGTTTGTGCAAATCATAACTGGCTGCCTTTAAATCCATCCATCGGTATTGCACGTGGGGAAATTTTGTTCAGAATGCATAAATACCCATGTAAATGAAAATGTGAATTGGATTGCAACGCTTAGGGTTCGTATAAACAGAATTAGGGTTTGTATAAACAGGGTCTGAAATTGGATTGGATTCATTCGGATTGCTGAAAATTAGTGCACGTAAACATGCCTTGTTAAATTAACTCTGTATCCTCACATTTAAATTTTAGTTGAAATTCTTTATTTTGTTTGCTACCTCAATTGAAATTCAGGACATAGAAAAGGTATTTTCAGTTCAGTTCTGAATGACACAACCCTGTGATTTGTAGTCAATCATAGAATGCATGTGTCCATCTCTTTCTCTGAAAGAATTGGTCCAAGTTTGAATCTGTTTTGCTCAGTTTCATCTAGTAGGAAGGTTTCTTGAGGAGTTGAAGGTGGAATAAACCTCTTGCACAATGGATGTGCTCTTGTCTTCAGTTTCATAAAGTATTGCTTCTCACTTCTAAACCAGCTTTTATTTAGTCACTCACTGCTGACTGAGACCTATTCTCATGGGTTACAGACTGGTTATCACATGCTAAACCGGGGTGTATGTGTGTGCAACCTCTTCTAATCACTTACCAGCTTATTCAAATTAAATAAATGGATACAATTGGTGTAGTGTTCATGTACTGTTTGTATATATGGTTACTTTTTGGTCCTATGGTCAGAAAATAATCTCTCCTAATGCACTTTTTAACCATTTAATTTAACCACCTTAATGGCAGTACAATGGCAATACTTATTTTTTAACATTTCCATCACATCTTAAATTGTACATTGTGTATAACAGTGTTTTGTGATGGGAATGTTGCAGAAATTCAAACCTGTTTAACAGAGCAGAGTGAAAATAAAACTTTAGTTTTATGTAGCATTTGGACTGGAAACAGAAGTCCACAACTTCCAACTTTCATCCACATACAAAATAAAATGTTTTATTATTCCTAATTCACAGTATTTAAAGTCATTGTTTTGTACTCGGCAATAAGCCAGCTCGTTTTGTAAGCAACTCCTATAAATCCTGGCCAGGAGATTTTCTCCTTAACCTATTATTTTGTTGCGTAATTCTTTTTTTCCACTTTAATAGTGAACACTTTGAAAACCCCTTTGAGTCCAGATAATGTGTCCATTATATTGTGAAAGCCACTGTATAAATCTTAAATCATTTTTCTAGAGCCATTTTAGGAAGAACATTGATAATAATTCAGAAACCATTAAAAAATCACCCTAAACATCATTCATGTGTGGTCTCAGTTCTTTCTGAAAGCTAGATATCAGTGCTGAATGACTTTAATTAGATTGCGTTGAATCTTTAGATTGCGTCTAGGTTTGTTTTTGCGGACTCTTGTGATCTTTTCAAGTTACATTTACAACTTACATTCAGGGCCCTTCCACACGGAGACGCGGATCACTGTATCCGCGTACATTTCTTATCGGATTGGCGATCCGTCCACACGGATCCGGCGTTTTGGGAGACTGAATCCGCTCTCTTTTGATACCGGGTCCTTGCGGTATCGTGTGGACGGCCAATCCGTATATTTTGTGAACCGATGATGTCATCACATCACGTGTCGGCTGCGTCACACGTAACAGCAACAGTGTTGCCAGATTGGACTGAAGATTTCCAGCCCAACTACAGCTTAAAACCATCCCATTTAAAAAAAATACCATCCCGAAGTGCGTAGTCTTGTAAGTAATAAAAAATGTTGAGTGATTTTATGCATCAAAAACCATCCCAAATTTGATCAACCAGCCCAATGCATTTTTTCCCGGTCGGACGTGACCAAAAGGTAACTAGCAATCTGGCAACACTGAACGGCAACAACAATGCGCATGCTCAAAGTCGTCTTCTCTGTGTATAGTGTATATCTGTGGCAGAATTACAGCGCCTTATACTGGTCTGGCATATAAACTACACCGTTCTCAGTCGGTTTAGTGGTCTCTTGTGGACGCTGATATTTCTTGCGCCGACGCCGTGTTTATGATCGGATAGGGAATGCACCGGCTTCGTGTGGACGTGGCCTTAAGTTAGAGCTGCAGGAAGAGGGGAGACAAGCTCTGATTACAGAAGCGCTAACTGTCACGTGTCTTTGTCAGCGCTACCCCCCCACCCCCCCTTTTTTAATAATCGCTATAAATCATAAATTCCCTCTGATCTCAAAAAATATCTGTGCTTACAGTTCCAAACCAGTGGGCTCACAACTGACTTTTTTGACACATGGGTTTGAGAGTGTCTTTTTATCATAGAGAAACATCAAGAAAAAAGAAAAGAAATGGCTGTAAACAAAACGACTATGTTTGAATATTTATGAATGCATGTTCTCACCCTCGACCATGTAACAGGTTCCTTCCTCCTGTGTTAGGGTGCTGAATTATGGACTGAAATATTCCGACAGATGGTTGTGTCAGTCTGATGTGTGTCCACTCACAGAATACCACCTGGACCCAGGTTTTCTTACTGAGACTGTGCTGCTCATGCACATTAGCAAAAGTCCCCCGGCCGAGCCGCTAAATACACACAGATCAGCCCCCCGGTTTAGCATGATGAACTCTTTACATTCATCTGTACTTAATATCTCATTGAAAATTTGTGGAACATGCGTTCCTCATGAACAACGTCACTATTTATTTTCTAGAGAGTAATTTCACATAATTTTACCCACTGTATGTTTGATTTAATATATTTTTGCCATGTGGTGCGGGTTGAATTTTCCAGTGGTCATGTGGAAATGCTTCGGTCAGCACAGGCAGTGATTGTCTGTGATCTGTGGTGAGCTCTTGGACCGTGGATCGGTAGGGACGAAAGTCATTTCAGTTTCCGTTAACTGGTTTCAGCTAAATGTAATATGTTGTTGAGATGGTACCCCCTACCTTATAATGATAAACTTCAGCACTGAAGTTGTGCTGAATCGGAGCACAGACCGCATGTAGACACTCGTTGGTAAATTTGGGAGCGATCCGACGCAAATTATAGGTTTGCTTTTTTTCCGCCCTTAAATTGATATACAGAGATTTTCTTCGCTGACATGTTTCTGGTCGCTACTTTCTTCTGAAATGCCAGACATTTTACAGCTGCTGGCAGCATGGATGATGTTCTGGAATCATTCCCTGAATTACTGTATCACCCATCTTATTTTCTGCAGAATCCAATTACAGAGAAAACTAGGGCCACTTTAAACACATTATCTGTGTTTGCTGCCTTTTATATACTTATTTCCTTAAAACTGTCAACCAACATTTGATTACATTTTTCGTTTCTTTTTTAGGTTCTAAAATTCAAGTGAATAAAATGAAATTGAAGGGATTTAAGCACAAGTTCTTGCAAAATGAAGGACTTCCAAAAATCACTTTTTTTAAATTGCTCAGATTTTTTATACTTAAGTTGCACTAATATTGCAAATTGCAAGTCATTTAATGCACGTTTTGTACCATTATTTCTGATCGTCTCAAGGGATAAAAACTTAAGTGTGGCGAGGAACATTTTAAAATTCCCAAACATATCTCTTCCCAAGTATGACTTGATATTAAATGCATAGTTACTATGGATACACTCTGGAAGAGGTTTGAAAGCTTAAAAACTAGAATTGCTGGAAAGATGTTTGTCATAAAGCTGATATTTAGACCTAAAACTTGAGACAGTTCCTATTTTTGTCAACAAAGACATTTCTTCACTTCTGTTCTACATTTGTTTTCTCCTCAGGAGCTTAATGTTTGTCAGCAGCTCAGCACAAACTGTGCTAGGAAGGCTTTGCAAATATTACTCCTGTGGAAGTATGAAGTACTCCTTTTCAATTTTATGTGAGCAAAAGAACAAAAATACTTTATGTATTAAGTATTAATAAAAAATCGTCTCCTCGCTGAGATTTCGTTTTTCGCATCTCGATCATTTTGTCGTTACTCGGGCGAAAACCCCCCCCGAAATCTTTTATCGTATGTTGAATTTTTCTTACGTTGAGCGTTTCGTAAGTCGGGGTTCTACTGTATATGCCTGATGTAAGCTGATACGCTGCTTCATCACATTCATGTTACTTCACCTTTACATCCCTGCTTTAAAGCAAGCTTTAGGTTGGTTAATATTCACTGTCAATCACTCCCTTTATCTGAAAAAGAGCTGGGGGTGAGTGAAAGAGAATTTTATTTGCCTGTCCGGACAAGTAGCCTGATTAAAACGTCAATAACTAGGTAATCGCCAAGACAAGAATGATTCTGATTTTATTTCATTTATTGTAAGTGTCAACTAATAGTGGATAATAATATAATGTTTAATGTGCTGGCGGTATCCAGCTGGCGCTGTTGAGGGTCGCACAGCCTTAGAGCAGAAATCAAAACAAATGAGCGCAGCACACACATTAAGTCAACATACTCTTCAAAAGAAGTCGAACAGTCGGTCAAACAAACAAATCAGTTGAGACAATGATTCAATGGCCCGTTCATAAACAACTGCCTCATTCTTGAATGAATCATCTAGAATTATGAATCATCTACTCATCTACATGGTCACCTGCCATCACCTACTGACGGTTTAGTTTCATATTTTAAAGTATCACTCTTTGTATATGCAAAATATATATGCGGTTGTAAATGATTTAATTAGATTGCTAAGTGCCCTATAGTGTCTTATAACTTATTTTATTGATACAATGAAATATGAAGCATACATTCAATAAGATTAAGAAAACAAAATAGCCACAACTAAAATGTTTATATAGATGCAAACATACTAGTTTTACATCATTTGAGACTGCAGCATCAATTTGCATTATTTTAATGTTTAGTTTTTAAATAAAACCTACCCAGATCAGACAGTAATACACAGACATGGACATATCCATATTCAAGCATTTTATACAATTATCTCACAAAATTTCTAAATTCTAAATTAGTAACTACCCTTTGACGGCATGCACTTTTGAACTGTGAGTACCTCTGTTCTTGGCTCATTTTGAGTGAATTCAGTGAATTATTAGCTGAAGACTCGCTTTGACTGGATTTGTTGTTGACTCGAGAGCAAATGCAGTCGAATCGACCCAATTCATGGATGAATTGTTCAGTGAGATTTGCAAACCGATTTAATTGGTTAATTGAAAAGAATCAGCGCGTTCACAAAAGCAGACTTCAAAGGGGTTGATGATTTCTCCATTTCGAAATAACGAGGAACATTTTTATGAAATATAGTTAGTAAAAAGTATGACATTATGCTTTAGAATGTAGTGAAGTAAATGTTTCCTAAATTAAAATGCTCTGATAAAGTACAGATATTTGAGAAAATGTACTTAATTGCATTAAATAACTAAAAATACTTTGTTATTGTCCACCATTGCAATAAGGCTAGTAGATATTAGTTGGATCTGTGACCAGCTACATTTTTGTTCTTTTCTGGGCAAGTAGTCTAAACTTTTTCAAAATGTAATTATTATTCCTAAATGGATGGATGTAGTACATGTGTTATGTACTAGTCCCCTTTTTATTTTTATAATAGTTGTTATGCATCTGAGTTGACGTAAGACATGTTTTAGAAAAACAACGTCAATCTTGACATTTACATGCAGACTGTGATAGTGATCAAAGCTCTTCGACACGCCTGCCGGCATGCTTTTAGTGTCTGTATTACCCCATACAAGTTTTGTCCAATAACTTTTTTTTGCTGTAGTCTTTTTTTGTGGTTATCAAAGGAATTGCCTCACTGCTAAAGGCGCTTTCCTGATTTTATGATTCACAGATTTGACTTTAGTTTAAAAGTACCTTGAGGGTTTTGATGATAGATCTTATATTACCAGTAAGAACAATAATCCTGGAGGTATTTAAGCTGCTGTGTATATTACACTTGTGATAATTAGAGTTATTTTATATATTGAGTATCACAACCTTTTTGTAAAGGTTCAGTGTGGTCTTGTTGGAGGAAAGTAATGCAATTGTAACTTTTTAAATTGTATTACTTTGTGCTACAATTAGAATTACAATAACAAAAAGGTTATGCTGTTATTCTAATAAAATGTAGCTTTATAGTAAAGCGATCTGGAGCAACGGCTACGGCTAACAGTGTCATATGACCGTTTTTTTCAAATATAGACAGATTCGAAATTAAACCTATGCTAGTGGTGTCAAACGTGGTATGCTGCATGCACACATTAATGGGGCTCAATCGAGTCTGACAAATGTCATAAGCATGACTTATTGATCTGTGTGCTTGTGTGTTTGCATGTGTAATTGTGTCTTCATAGCGAATTTGTTCTACTGGAAACATCTTGGTGAGCAGTAATTGTCTGCTCTATTGTAATTGAGGTGTATTGACTGGTACGAAATGGATTGGCCTCACTGATTACAGTTTGATGACAGCAAAATTATGTGACCTCTGTTAGTACCAGCACTGATTATCTAACTAAACTATACGGCCTATTATATACAAACAAATATACAGTTGTTTTAATGCAAGTAGTCATGCAGTTTCCATCCTTTTCATGTCCTTTAAGCAATTTTTGTGCTTGCATATGTGTTTGGGTGGATTTTTGAAATTTAAAGCCAGTGCATTTTCCCAGCTTGCACTTGTGTCAGTGTGTTTTCAAAGACAGGCAAACTCATACAAAAAATATGTATTGAATGTTGTCTCATGCCGCAACAATGCAATTGCCAATAGCAATAAGACAAGATTGTTGGTTTGGTCAACCTATTAAATGAGGAATGCTTTTTGTTGTCACGCCAACTTTGAATAGACATAAAGGAATCAACACAGAATCATTACAATCATAATTTCCCTCCTTTGATGTTGGAATGAGTTATCACCAAACCTGTCTGACTCAAACATTCTGCAGCTAATTGCATGTTTTCCCATCATCCAAATCAAAATCATTACTATTATTTCATTACTATTTTTTGAATAATACTATTTCATATATAATTTCCTTAATCAAAATAGCATGATTTGCCAGTTTACAGTGTTGTCTATACATGATTTACTAGAAAAGTTTTATTAGAGTTCAAATAGAATCTGTTCTTAGCTATAAGTATGTACATGGGAGTTTTGTTAGTAATACAAACTGACAGAGTCAGTTCCTCTAATTTTAAGGTTGCATTTTTGTTTGTTCATTGCACTTTTGGTCTGTTGTGCCTATGTATGCTTACGTGATCACTGGAGGCTTATATATTTTACAGATGTATAGTGTTGTGTGCATTAAAAGTGGAGTAATTTATAGTCAATTGAAGTCGAAAGCTTTAGTCATTATGATTGTAATCACCATTTGTATCTACACTGGCGCCGAGTGAGCGTATGTAAGTGAAGGTTTTTTATTAATTCTCAGTGGGAGATGATTGTCTGGTTTGCCCATGGATTTTAGGATTGACAGCGGGGCAAGTGGTAACAGTGTCAAAAAATTGAGAAACAGAAAGACAGTGCCATCTATCATAGAGTTCATGCTATAGTTTTTGGTGAGCTTTAATGCTTGATATGTGCATTTAATTAATATATGTATTTAAAATGCAGTTAGTTACAGTATTCATAGTAGCTCACATATTGCAGGTATTTCACACATCTCGCATATTGCTACAGATTTTCCAGGCAAACCCCCACAGCAGCAAGTCTCTGGTATTTTGAGCGTGTTTCTTCTGCACCAGTGGACACGTAGAAAGTAAATGACTTTCCTGTCAGCAGTCAGTTTTAATCCTGAATGATGAGTGTTGGACTTCATTGAAATCGGAGTCTGATTAAGGTTCCTGAACTGAAATGCAGTTAGAGATGCTTTTATTTTAGTCATTATGTTTCCCTCCTGTGGATCTGTTCACTCTTTACATCTTTACAACTGCCTGCCAAATGTTTAGATCTCTACAGTCTACAGCAGGAACTGGTAGACAACTTGTATGTATCATTTTAAAGGCATGAATGAGTGAATCTGATAATGTGTAACTCTTCAGTGAAAACCAATCAAGGAAAACATGAGCAGCTCGTAGTGGTCATTATATAAAGCACAAAGGTAAAAACCCACGAGAAATTGCATAACATCCTTAAGTAAAAATATACTGAAATTATTTTGGTAAAAGTGTTTTTCAACATTAAGATTTTTCGTCTGGCACTAATTTGTAGACTCTCATTAAGTTACGCAGTTGCGGTGTCCAGGGAGAAAACTAGTGCGCAAGAGGTACAACAGACACATACTGTGCAGTAATTAGCAAACAGTTTTTAGAGAAATGAAAACCGGTCGTACACTCGTGCAAATGCTCCCAAATATATTTTGAGATCGTACAGATTACAGAAGCTTGAAGACACAGAGGGCTTTTATTTAACGTTTTAAAATTGTGTCTGTCTTTATATATATTACATTTAATTATATAAAAAAAATACATTACATATTAAAAATATACAGGTTGTTTGTTTGAAAAGTTTCTCATTTGATATTAATGATGGTCATCGTGTTAATTTATTAAAGTATTATTTAATACAATATTTTAGTATTATTTGTATTATTATTAAGCAATATTAAGAACAAAGTTTTTTTATAAAAAAGATCAAATTAGATAAATAATTGTTGCTGTTATTACTAAACAACCACAATAATATTTCATTGTTATTTAATACATTTTAATAAAATTGCTTTGTTGTTGTTAATTTTATTACAACAAATAAAACTTTACCTTATTCTGAAACAGCAGTGTGAAGCAGTGTGAGATGTTTGTCAAAGCTCAAACTGTGGGTCACACTGACCTTGGATGTCTTTCTCTGCTGGGAGACACACACACAGAGAGAGAGATCCCAATCTTTAACTCCACATGTATCAGCATGTCCCTGCATGTGCGCGCACACACACACACACACACACACACAGTCACTCACAGCTGTTCCTCCACAACACTGGCCATATGTTTGATGTGGCAGTTCCACAGGGAGGAATTTAAGACACATCATCCATGTGTCATCTCACATGTCTTAATGAGTCTCAGTACCCTCTAATGGAGGGCCATTTTAAACACTCATTTGGTGTAATTGGAGGGCTGGGGATGCTAATGTAACATTGAATCTTAATTGATAAAGGGCCTCAAAACTGTAGTGTAATACATCTGTGACATCTGACAATGTCCATGATTTTTTTTGTGTGTCTGTATTATTTAAGATATATTTTTATGTCTGTCTTTCCCAG
Organism: Rhodeus uyekii; assembly: GCA_037043235.1. Lineage (NCBI taxonomy): Eukaryota > Metazoa > Chordata > Actinopteri > Cypriniformes > Acheilognathidae > Rhodeus > Rhodeus uyekii. Next base: position 203,687 of record JAWRVZ010000012.1, on the reverse strand, counting down.
CTGCTGTTTGTTCAAGGTTAATTCTACCTTTCTTGATCTTCTCTTTCTTGTCAAATCTCCTGTAAATGTATCCTCTTCCTCTCTGGCAGCAGCTGCAGAAGCCACCTACTTAATCCTTCTAGATAGACTGGCTTTAAAGTTGAGACAGTCTTAAACGGTGAGACTCAATTGTTGTTCTTTGGAGGCTCTTTTTCAGAGCTGGAAGGCAACCAATAGTTTCTGTCTACTGAAGCACAGGTAGAGTGAGGATCAGACTTAAGAGGAAAAGCGCAATTTACAGAGACAAGGAAGTATGAAATTTTGTGACATCTCCCAACACTTCACGGAAATTGATGTTTTTATCTGGTGGGAGAGATTGCCGGTCTTGACTAGAAGCTTAATGATAGTTTTGGGAGGATTTTTCATGCACCACATCATAACAGCCAAATGCAGGATGCCAAAACTGAAATAAGAACCTCACTGTCATTTGGAAATGGAGAAAGAAACAAGATTAGGTTGAAAAGATAGAAGTCAGTTCCATAGCTGACAAATAAAACAATCAACAATATGAATAACATGAGTTTAGATGGATAAAAAAGACATTGGTTGTTGCTGGCAGATACACTTTTTTTAGACCGTTTGTATCTAGTCTTTTATGCTCAGCAAGGCTGCATTTCTTTGATCAAAAATGCAGTTAAAACAGTTCTGTTGTGTAATACAGTGGAATATGGTTATCTCGACGGCCTCGGGGGTTGCAAAAAAGCGTCGAGATAACCAACAGCCAATAAGGCGATTTATTTGATGAAGCGATCGGCTTGATATAAAAATGTACATAAACTGTATATGTTTGCTAACAACAAAAGGCATATGAGCACCAACTAACAGCAGAGATTTACCGGTATACAATAAAAAACACCTTCCATTCTCCATACAAACCTTTAATTACATTCTCCAACATTGCAAACACAATTTCGCTCACAGCGTTAACACAGTCACAACACACGTGTAAACACATTCTCTCATAACATATTCGTGAGGTCATCACGCTGTACTAGATTGCATACTTTCTTGCATTCTGCTTGTCTAATGTGCTTTCTCAACAAATTCGGCTTCGTCCCGTCTTTTAATAACTGGGTTCTTCAATCCGCAGCGGCGCTGAGCAGAGCTTAGATTGGAGATTCACGTGCGATCCAGGTGCAACGCGAACTCAGCGCATGCGCAGTGAACTAGGTACGATCTTTGTCACGAGATAACCATGTGAAGTGCCGAATTTGTCCCTCTTTTGTGCTCGAGATATTAGGATTCTGCGACATTAAAGAATCGACGTAACCAATGAGAAAATGCTTAGACAAATAGGGAGTTTGGCGGTTCCACTTCAAAAACGTCGACATAATAGGATTGGCGAGTTAACCGTGAGTCGAGATAAGTGAACTCCACTGTAATACAATTGAAAATAACTGTTTTCTAATTGTGCAACCCCTAAATGTTTAGCTTCTCCGCATGTAGATGCATTAATTAGGAGAAAAGATCTGTCATTGTTAGCATGGCTTAAAATCATTATTTGCTACTGTTTCCGAATCATTACCCAGTTAGCTGTAGTATAAACGACAGAATCAGCAGGCGACCAGTGATATCTTAATAAATGAAGATTAATGGCAACATACATTTCTTTACTACATTTTTATTTGTGGAAGATGATGTTTTAAGTGGAATTTGAATCAATTGTCTCTAATAGTACATTCAAGTTTAAATCACATGAATACAATTAATAAAATTAACTTATTTGAGCTGATGGAGATGCTGATCTCAATGGGCCAAGGAATCATCTTATGGAATGTTATATTGATCAAATAACCTGCTGTCAGATTTCCTGAAGTGCCGTCTCCTTACAGTTTACACGTCTTCATGTCCATGAGTGAGCTGTCAGACTAAAGGAGATGGATTGGTGAAGTCATGACAGCAAAGGATGTTGTGTGCATACTTTAGACTTGAACAACCACTGCAAAAGCAGACGATCCTGCTGAGGGTTGATAAGAGAATATGTGCTCTTTTGTACTGGACAACATTTAAATCTCTGAAGAGATGGACTGCAGACAGACATTTAAAATCATTCATGATGTCAAGAACAAATGTCTTTGTTCGTATTTTAAAGAACAATGGTACTAAAAATATTGTAGCTGCATATATATTTTTCCTGAATGTGTGTGCGTTTGTGTTCGTTCTTGAACAATGCCACAGTGCTCCACAGGGACATGTGTTGGGTTTATCACAGTGGAGAATCAGATCGATATGCCACACTGAACAGAGCGAACAGGCTGTCTCCTGGCTCTTATTATAGACAAACACCGTTGTAGTCTTTGTGTGTGTGTGTGTGTGCGTGTGCGCGACAACAAAGATGGACAAATACAGTAACAAATGTATTGCTCATGGTCATTTTATGTGAGTTAGTAAATAATTCAAAGCATTAGTAATTATCATTTGTTAGTAATTAACAAATGAAATCTTATTGTAAAGTGTTACCATAAATACCACAATACTAATACTAATACTTTTATATTAATATAGTGCTCAAGTTTGTTGTTTTGTTATTTGTCCTATTTTACCTTAACAGGTGCAGTTGTAATACTCCTGTAAGAGTGATGAATAATGATTAATGAATCACACGCGATGTTCATTCACCGTTCTTTATAACATGAATGAAGCCTATCGTGAGAAATCCCTCTATAACGGTACGCAGTGACACGCACGTCACACGCACGACCAATCACAAGCATCCGCATGAAATTATTAACTCGAAATTAATTATAACTTATCACAGAACACAACATATTTATAACTAGTATTTATATTAAACAATGACAAAACATAATTACATAAAAATAAATCAAACTTAATTATTCACACATATCACACAGTCACTGTGAACAGTCATTTTATTATATATTTTTTGAATATTTTCCCTTCTACCATTGTGCTCCACATAAAAAAAAAACAGCCTATGGGTTTGGAATGATATGAGGATGAATAAATAGTGACAGAACCTTTTTTGGTTTTGTTTTGTTTGTTTTGAATAAAGTATGTACTGGTTTAAATGTATGTCTTTCCTCAGCTGTTTATTCCTTAAATGTATGGGTGTGTGTGTGTTTGTGTCTTTGGCGTAGATGATCGTTTGGGCAGAGTCTCGGACTGACCTCTTGCTAACAGAGCTGCAGTTTGTCTGTTTTGTGTATGTGACACACTGGGATTCATTATTCAGTCCAAAATATAGCTCTGCTTTTATAGTGACAACTTCACATGCCTTCAAGCTGGGAAACATGTTTATGACTCTGCAGCGATTCATGTGCAAAATGACAGTAGGGTTGACTGTGCACAAACAGATTTTTCAGATTTGAAAAACACATCAGGTTTTTTGCTTCATTTATTATTTGTTTAGAGTCCTTTATGTTCTGCTGTGTTCTTTTAGACTGATTTAATATTCACTCTTGGATTTTCTGTTCATTTTTTACTTTATGTGTATTTTACATTAGTGTATATTTGTGTTCACTGTCCCATTGTTGTGATTTGAGCAGTCCCGTCAGTCCAGTGTTAACTGTCATTAGCTTTGTTCTATTTATTGTATATTGAAATGATTCATACTCTGTTCAGGAAGGGTTTGAGTTTTATTGCCATCATTTTAGCTTTTATTAAAATACTTATTACTATAATAACTGTACTTATTCATCACCATGGAAACATGGGCACTGTGTGTATATGTGTCTTTCTCTAATTCTCTTCTCTTTGTATCAAATGAAGAGGTTAGAGTTCAAATTCCAGAGTTGTGTCACTTTGCCTGTGTTATGTGTGTGTTTCTTCTGTTGAAAACAACAGTGTTCACCTTCATTTTGGAGGGTTTTTTCTATTTCAGATTAAGCCATTTTTATCTCTGTCTTTTAATTAAATTGAAAATGGTGTTGGTAGAGAAGAAAAAGAGAGAGTGAGTGAGGGAATCTTTATTAATTAGAATTTCTGGGCCACTGAGTAGCTCAAGGGCTCGTTATGAAATATTTTGTAAAAAGAGCAAGTCCATCAATTTTTCATCAATTAGCCTAACACAGGAACACATAGATATGCACATTAATGTTGACTCTTGCGTGCGTGAATGAGCTGAAGGATTTCAGTCCTTGTTGCTTTGTTGCCCAAAGGGCCACCGTATTCTCCTGTGCGTCCATTACTGTTCTATGAAACATCATCAATCATCTTTCTATTCTGCTGTGTGTGTGTGTGTGTGGCTGTGCCTGTTAGGTTCCCGTTCCGTGTGTTTTTCCAGTCAGTATAGCTGGATTATCTTCTATCTGTAATTAAAGTCAGCCATGGAGAACGCCACACCGCAACTGAGCGGAGGCATACATATTTTATCACTCTTTCTCACATGCACACACACATTTCAACAATCAGGAATGGGATGGAATTTCTTTCTTATCTTCTCTAAGGAATTTTGAGATGCCTGTCACTTTTGAAATGCTTTTTGGAGGCTGACAGATGTGTGTGGACTGTTGGGGGAGAGGTGTATTTTGGAATAGGTAATAGGGTCATGACCTTATAGGACTTTAGTTTTGGAATGCCTTTTTTATTGTTTTGCTCTCAGTACCCCATGAAATTGCTTGACGAGTATAGGTTTTTATGTGTTGATATGTATTTTATACTGTGAAGTTGGATTAGGGATATTGAAGGGATCAAGTTATTCTTTTTTCTTTCTCCTCTAGCCAAAAGTGCATCAACATCAGATACTTAAAATTCTTCTTAGTTTGTCATTTATTCGGTCTTAAGTCATTTCAGTCCTGTGTGACTGACTATCTTTCTTTCTTCTGCTGAACGTAACAGTTTACTTTTAAAAATGTTAGGGACATTGCCTTTCGTTGTATGGAAAATAAAATTCTCTAAATACTTTTGATTCTGTAGAACATTTTTGGACTAACAGACACAAAAATCCATTTTTTTCCATTTTGATTTCATAGGGTCTTTTTTACCATAGAAACATTGCTATACAAAAAAGTACCAAAGCCCTAAAGGGACATGGGGATGGAAAAAATTGTTGGAATACTGTCACAAAAACTAATACTGTCACTGGGACTGTACTCTTTAAAAAGGGTCAAATATGTACAATTTAGGAACTAATATGTATACTTTTGGTACCAATATGTACCTTTTGGGGTAATATGCACTCTTTTGGGTCAAAGGTGTTTTTGTACTCAAATATAAACTTTGCTTTCATCTGCTACCTTGTCTTGGGTTGATCTCTGACATGGCCTTATCACTAGAGAAGCAGAAATACATTCATAAAGACAAAAAAAGCCTTTATTTATACATTGAATTTACTACTTTGTGTAGCTGCCAAGGATGCTTATTTGAATATTTATGCTGTACATCTAAAACAGCCATTACAAAAAATAGAATTTTAAGCACAAATTTCATCTGTGTTTAAAACAACAAGAACAGAGCAAAAAACTAAGGGAAGTTAGTCAAGTTTAAACTCTGTCAAAAAATGCTCTGCTGTCATACTAACTATGCAAATAAAACTGAGGCAGAGAGATTACACACTTCAGCTTTCCACAAGTATACACTTTTCATCTGAATGCTTAATTTCCACTTTAATAACTACCCATTGTTTATAAAATCGAGTTTGGAAATATCGCTGATGTTAGGATGAACAATACTTCAAGAATAATCATAGTCGTAGTCTCTGGCATTTGTGTGTCTATATAATCTTAGCAAAAATATTTGTCCACATTCCTTTTACCAGCAATTTCTTCTCAGTCCGTCTATTCTTAGTCATACTGATTCAGGATAATATTACAGGAAAATACTTAATTTGTCTTGGAATATTATATGAATGATGCTGTTTAACATTTGTTCTTGCTCTTCTAACAGTAAAATATATCCTCAAATAGCATATAGAAGTTAAGATTGTACACTATGCATGCAGAAATACTCTGTAACAGATACTCTGAGAGGTCATAGATTGTCGCATCTGAATATGCTGGGCCATAATTCTTAGTCCTTGTGCTACCAAAGCCCTTTAGGGAGAAATAAATACCTATGATGCTTTTTCTTACCAAATGGACCATAGTTTTAAAGAGAGGCCCGTTCTGAGTGAAACACATACTTATAAATTCTTCCCATACTTGCAGACAAAGCAAGTGATAGGTGACCTCAGTGCTATCATAAAAAAACCATTATACAGAAATGAGAAAGAATGTCTTCAGTCACCATAAGCCCACAGTCATTATGTGTTTTTTGAATACTTATAAGACAAAGACCCCTTTTCTATTGAGAGCAGTGAAACATTGTGCCCTTGGATTCAATGAATATTACTTTCTGCTATCAAAATATATTGTGCCGCCTCAAGAAATTTGTATCTGTTTAATTGAAACCTCAGTAAATGAAATGTACTTAATTTTTATCAGCTCAATTTTTCCTTTTTCCACAAATGAATTTTAAGAGGGTACTCTCACCCTGAAACCCTGAGCACATTTGACCCGAATGACCACTCCGTATCACAAGGAAACCTTGTCTATTGTGGGTAAGCCCTAAGTGTAATTAAATCTTTATGTTTTGTTGAAATGAAAAATGAAAGCCATTCCAGGTGTAGTATATTGGTAGGGCTGGTAGCTCCAATTGTGTAAAATGACTCTTCATCATCATCATCATCCCTTTACCTCTTGAAGAGCTTTGTTATTTAAATATCTGTTTAGATATGGAAGTTAAAGATAGTTTTGTTTAGTCATTTAAAATCACTTTTGTTCTGGTGTATTGGTTTGTGTGTGTGTAAGAGATTTAACACATAATCTGACAGGTATTTTTTTTAAAGAAATTTTGTTTCAGCAAAAATTCGATTGCCTTTCATATTGATCCTGAATGTGTAAATCTTTTATGATAATTTAAGACTACTTTCCCTTTTAAATAACCAACCCTCATTATTTCTCTAATTTCCCTTTACTTACCATTCTCCCTTTTCTTTACACTTTTATACAAATACAAAGATCAAACAGTGAGTTGCTGAAGGATATTCTATTGAAAATGTAATCTCTATAGATGCTGTGGCATGTCAAATTCTACCATTGCTTAACATGGTTTTGTTACCCCACTCCTTTCTATTGTGTTGAAGTGTGGTGCCCCATCGGGATATCCCAGTATAGTATCCACTGTGATTGTGTGTCCCATGATTTAGGTCAGTGTGTGCCGTTGGCTCAGCGGTCCCTCTCCATATTTACAGTCTCCTGGCTGTGATGTGCTTGTTACTGGACATCCTCAGGGTCCAGTTGCATGCTGACCTTCAAAACCCAAGAGACCCTCGGCTGGAGCTGCTTTCAGTACAGTCTTATTCAGACTTACTTCATGACATAACAGATACCTCTGTGGGGAATGGTGTAATTCCATATGATCCATTAAGTTTTATCTGAACAGATGTGAATTTTGTATTTAAACATGAAAGAGAGACAGCTCCTCACCTTCTCTGTCAATTCTTCTTACTTTGTATAACCGTTGGCTGGTTTCCAAGCATCTTGTTTGTTGTGTGACTGGGATTTCACTCTGAGCTGTATTTCCACAGTTGTAGCCAGTGGAAAGAAAATTAAATCCGAGACTGCAAGTAACTTGTTACTGAATGTTTGTTTGAGATCTGTCAATGCAGCACTCATGAGATACAACTGACTTTGTGCCAAAGTTCTCATTTTAATAGGCATGGATATGACTCAAACCTTGCATTGGGGATTAATTAGGGGTATTAATTGGTGCTCTTTAATATCTGGATTGAGCAATCAATGGCAGCATTTAGAGACATAAAATGTGGATTTTAACCCTAAATTACTGCTAAAAATATACTATATGCAGAATGAATGCGGATATGATTGCAAGTCATTGTTTTGAGTCTTTATTTTCTGATGCAAACACTGGCGCTATTCCAGCAATATTAGGTTGTTGCTAAGACTGATATGTGGAGGAGGGTGAACTGAATCCTGTTTTCCTACAGCGTCAGAAACCTGTTAAAAGAGAGGAAATCATGCAGGTCACAGCGTGAGAGCTGAGGACTGCTTGCATGGCTGGACATCGGGTCAAGGTTTAGTAAATAAAGCGATCCCTACTCAGAGTAACTAAATATTTCTGAATTTGTCCTGCACACATAAGTTATGCTTCGCCTGAGAATAAGGCTTTGTTGTTCTTTCTGGGTTTTATTTTCTCATAATTTATAATACGGTTTGGTTTTTTGGCAATGAAAACGAGCAACAGCTTAATAAAGCATGATTTTGTCATTCACACGTGTCTCGTAAGGTAGTTTAGAGGTCAGAGTTCCTCTCCACAGCTCTGTCAATGAGTGAGCTGGGTTTAGATAGCAGCAAAGGAGCCACACTTTTAGGTTTATTTAGGGACTACAGCAGGGAAAAACGTGTAATATATCATGACTGCGGTAATGTCACTCTGCCATTTTGTGTGCAATACCGTAGCATAGAAGGATCATGGGTAACAGAGCTAAAGTCTGTGCAGTTGTACAAGTACATGACTTACCTTGTTAGAGAAAAATTGTCTGAGCCACTGGCTAAGACTTAGTGTGAATATTCTGCTTTATCTCCCCATCTGTGAAGCATTAAGAGAGAATTAGAATAACTTAACCTGCTATTCATTTTTTCTCTTCGGGTGGTTGTGTTGCCTGCAGAGGTGGTCTGTATTTGGTGTATAAATGGGTTTGCATGGTTAAATCATCAGTCTGATGGAGTTCATTTAGTTCTATGAAGTGCACACATGCGCAGCTGCGCACACACACGTACACAAGCATATATATTCAGAGCCAGTGGTCTTAAATTGAAATCGGCTGACAGAGCAGAGCTCAAACCCTCTGGCTAGCACACAAATCAATAAACACAAATGCAAAAATGTGTAAACAGAGGTCTGTTCATCTTTTTATATCACATGTCAAATATTTCCCTGTATTTAATTCTTGATTGACAGTGACAATCTTCTTACTAAATTAATGAAAATGAAAAGGAAATCTGCTTCACTCTCAGCACATCATTGTGAGAAGTATAAAATAAGCCATGAATGGTCTTCATTTAAAGAGCACTGTTAAAAGAGTGGCTTACAGCAATGTGGTTAGTGTTAAATATTCAGTAGGTCAAGGTTTGGCTTCTAGCGGTGTCATCAGCCATAGACATGGTGTAATTTCCCCATGGCTCCATAGTGATTCCTGTGGCTCAGGTGACTGGCTTTGAAATCAGGCTACATTTAATACATTAAATGGATACAATTCTAAATTAAATAGATACAAATTTCTTGAGGCGGCACAATATATATTGATAGCAGAAAGTCATACACGGTGAATCCAAGGGCACAATGTTTCACTGTTATTAAGGCTACATTTATCTGATCAGAAATGTTGTGAAATAGTATTTTGTGGAAAATTCATCATCCTTTTTTTCCAGGATTCATTTGATGAAAAGAGAAATTTCATTTATTTGAAATGTAACTGTCTACTCTTTTGATCAATTGAATACATCGTTGCTGGATAAAAGAGTAAATTTGAATAAATAAATAGTAATAAAAAAGATTTACTGACCTGATTTTGGGTGGTAGTGAAGGTCCAGGGTGTCTCGAGATGAATGGGAATATTAATTGAAAGCTTGCTTATTCCTAGATATTACATAAACTTCCTTGGTGAGCCCAACCAAGACTTTGTAATCGGTGTACATTTGTTTAGGCTTTACCTATTCATTTCCCATACTTCATTTAATTGATCTAAATGTAGCAAAAAGCTTTTTCATTATAAAACATTATGACAGTAATGTGTTAAAAGCTTTTGATTTCCAGTAGTGTCGTCCTTATGCACACTGCTGGCATGCAGCATTTCAGATGGAGAGAGAGAAAGAACCGTGGAAGGAAAAAAGGGGCGGATGGTGAAGTTATTGTTCACTCTCAGGGAGCAGTGGGGGAAGTGAAACACATTGCATGGGGTCTTTTCCAAATTTCTCTCTCCTGTGGTTGACTGTGTTTTGGCTGTTGAGATTCAGGCTGTGTGCCAGGCAGAGTCTTAACCTGCTGCCTGCCGCTTTTCATCGCCTCCACTGACTTCAGGCAGACTTCCTTTGCTAACCTCTATTCCTATTTTAAACCGAGAAAACGCGTCAGTGACGGCTTGTTTAAGACCCACTGAGGAAATAATTGAATCACATTTTGTTGATTTGAATGACTTGCTTAACAAGTGGTCTACTGTTATTAGAACAGATTTCTTGTGATTTTTTTTTTAAGTACGGTACTTTTATTTCTTAAACATTTTCCTATATTGCTAGTGTCTACAGATTTCGATTATTTGTAGTCTTAGCAATAAGTGTTATTTCTAAGTGCAGACATCTCTAGCTCCCTCACCTAGACATTTCTGGTTATTGTTTATTCAACACTGTGCTTATCCTGAGTGAATTACAATACGCCTACCACAGGTCCAACATATGGTCTGCTCATGGATTGGGTCATTGAGTATTATTAAGTAAATATATATAATACACATTTATATAATACAATATAATGCAAATATATAATACACATCGCCATTTGATATCTGAAACTACCATACCTTGGGATCTCACCTCAGTTAAACACCTTTTTTGAATTTTAATAGTGTTGAAGGAAAGGACTTGACAGCAACAGGCTCAGCGATGCAATATCGACAAGTTTTTGTTACTTTCAAGCCTTTAACCGTTTGTGAAATATATCTGTGAAATGGATTTACCCAAAGTGTTATGCAGTAATTGCAAGGAATTCAAATTTAAGAAAGTAAAATTAAAATAAAATGAAATTCAAAGGCATTCTTCATCATTTATTATATATTATGTAGTAATCGCAAGGAATTCAAATTTAAGAAAGTAAAATTAAAATAAGATGAAATTCAAAGGCATTCTACATCATTTATTATATATTATTTTCAATATGTTCAGTATGAATTAACATTAAATACATTGCCAGTCAATGTCTGAAATGCCACCTAGAGAAATTAGTATTTAATCTATTTGTTCATATTTCATTAATTTTAATACTTCATTTCACACTTCAGAATGCTCTAATTTGCTCAATACAATATGTTTATTTGTTTATATTGATATGTGTTAAATGTCTTTGAATTAAAATACAGCACATTCCACTTCTTGTCAATCTGCTTTGGCATCGGCAGGGATATGTTAAGCTGTTCAACAACCTTTGGCATTATAATGCTGTCCTAATGTCAGGAGTTATGTATGGTCAGGCTAAACTATGCAAATGAGGTTTGATGTGGTATGCTAATTTGATGCGCTTTGACACTGATTGGTTACGTACTGATTGCATGTGTCTGGCTCTGACAGGATTGAAGAGCTTTTGATGTGTCTTTACTGTGTGACGCACAGGCAATTGGCAGCTCATTAGTTGCTGGAGGGCAGGTAAATGCACACACATATGCAATTTTTCATCAGAAATGCTGCTTCATATTGAACAGGCGTAACATTTGCTCTTCTCTAGGGAGTTGAGTGTAGAAAGATCAGTGGTAATAAATTCCGCTCCAAAATTGTGTCTACAGCTGCATACGTTAAATGCATTTACACAATCAGTACTGTGGCCTGAACAACCTTTCCCATTTACAATATCTCAAATAAGCTCCTATAATGAGCATTCAAAATGAGATGGAGCGTATTCTGCAGAAGATAGGCAGGATATTACGTTATTATTTTGACTTTGAATCCTTGTTGTAACATGGCATGCACAAATTTATCAGCTTCGCAGGGGCGACTCTCCTGAAGCTAGCAGCATACAAATGTGCTTTAACTCAAGGATTATGGTGTGCCCATAACTAGGATTTCACAGAGGCATAAAATCAGGTTATCCTGTGCAAGACCTCATTCAAGATTTGCTTCATTGTAATGTAGGTTATATTTATTAGATGCATTGTCGCTCTTTCTCTTTTTAATTTAGGTTACCGTGTTGAAACCCTGATTTGATTTCCAATCCAAATGAACCTTAGGCTGAAATACAGAGAGAAACTGTTACCGTAGATCCATACTAATTCATTAACAGAGAGGACGTTTCAGAAAGGTGAAGAGTGCAGTTAACAAAGAGGCTTACATGGGATACGACTACATCTCAGTCAGACAAATTCCACTTAAGTCATTAATTCAATTTTCCATATCTTCTTTCATTAAAACACCACACATTCATCAATTCTGGGGGTTATTCTGCAGGACATTGCAGATTGTAGGAGACTGTATTGAGCTCTTTGTTAGTGAATAGTCTCTCTCAGCAGAAAGCCTGGTGAGCCATGCTGCTGATGCGAGCAGGAGTATGTTGCTCTCTGTGTAGTGTCTGGGTTGTGTATAGCCCTTGTGTGTTGTGTCTATGAGGATGTGTGAGCCATGTTTTTGTTGACGGGGAAAGGCTAGTCAGCAGCAGTTGATTGTGAGCTGCTTTCAAAGGCTCTTTTGTAGGCAGGAAGTGTTTGGACATTTTCATCCCCTGATGCAGAACAATCTCGTTCTCTCGGGTGAAATGTTGATCCAGTTGCATTGCTGCTTACTGTTGCAGTACTTGCTATAAAGTACAGAAACCTTAAATGAATGGTTCACCCCAAATTAAAATGAGTTTTTTCCTCATGTTGTTCCGATCCTTTATGACCTTTTTCTGTAGAAAACATGTTGTTTACATGCATTTAACTCATACTTGGTCTGTCACATATCATTTCTTGCTCTGCCTTTGTTTTATGATGATGCACTTATGAACTGTTGCATTAAATCTGACTGTTTTAGCTGAGATGAGTATAGGACGGATGTTGTCATCACTGATACAATGACTTTTATGTGAGTTATGAAACTGATAGTTCTGTTCCTGAATGTCAAGTGGTCAATACAGAGTTCCAGCCGATTGCATCCTCTTTACCATACAAGATCAGTTATGACTTAAATTCACTGATTTGTAGGGGTCAGGTTTGGTGGTTACTGGGTCGTCATGCCATGTGTGTGATCAGCCATGCGTCCGTGTGTGCTTAAGGCATGTTTGCTCATGTGTTTGTGTATACTGAATTCTCTTGTCAGCACTGTGAGACAGTCATTACTCTCTTTGTGTAATGGACTGTTTTTCACTCATCTAGAGTCGCAGTCTCTTTTAAAGAAAAGTGAAGAATCTATTAGCGCAAGGCACTTTAAAAAAAGAGTATTGCTGTTTTTCTTACAGATTTACTTTATATTATGGAGATTTTTCAACAAAAAGTATATTTAGAGACATTTTCTCGTTCACTTTTCACAAGAGGGAAAAATGAAACCCTTGGGCCAAATTGAAATCCTTTTTAGTAAGCTGTCTTTGGCACAGTCTTGTCATATAAAATGACTTTTAGTGTACACTAACAGCAGGAATGTCCCTAGAGAAGCCTGGGGTCAATGGAAAGGGAGATTTGCGCCTGATAAGAAAGTGCTCTTTCTCACGACTGGAAAGTGATGTCATAAAGGGAGATGCTGTCAGGTCATCCAGGTTATCTGATTTACTGACAGGAATTAATGATGCTGGTGATTTTGTGCCAGGAGATCTCTCCGTTGAGGCGCTGATAAAACAGCACAATTGTGTTTAATGGATGTAGAGGGTTTTGAGAGACCCTTTTTATTTGTTTTTTTATTGAGTCTTCCCCTATCTCTGTTTTAATTAGCGGTTTATTGTTGAGCGATGTTTACACAGCTTCCCTATAATTGTTGAAGTGAGAGTATGTACCACACCGCAAAAGTCAAGTCACTTAATGGAAACATTCTGTATATACAAGTACGAAGAACCCTGACCACAGTCTTTTTACATTTTGACAGCTATAGATTAAAATCTCATTATCATTTTTCGGTCCTTCCCCACGACTTCCCTACTGTGTGCTACATTACCCACAATGCTCCGATGTGACTTCTCTCTAATGGAGGCCAGAAACAACTTTCTTGCTTTCTCTCAAGCCATCAATCACTCTATTTTGTGCTCTTTTCTCAGCAGGGATGCGCAGTGAGAGACCTTTGTGGCTATTGCAGCACTTTTCTGTGCGTGTTTTTCCTTGGTTTTTTTTTTACTGCATTTTTTTAAAACTGTCATATTCACTAAAATCCTATAATTCAGTTGAACCACATGCTAAATGCACAGATCTGTACCTTGAGAACTGAGTCATTTTCATTTTTCACATTGTAAACGCACTCATAGTCTTATTTGAAATGGTGCAATGTTGCACTGTTACTGCTTGCAAAAAGCAGGCTGTAAAGAGTTTTATTTTTAAATAGAGGTTTCCATTTTTCTATTCATGGCAGTAGTTAATGGTTTGTAGCATTGGCTGATTTGCATAATTCCTTTAGTGAATCAGGCAGCAAAACAACGTTGACAGCATGGGCAAATAATTTAGATGTAGGAAGATGCATAAAATGACACTTAACTTAAACATTTCACTTTCCTTCCTGTCTCATGCGAAAGATCTTGGGAACTGGTATCCTCTGCCTAGTTTTATTATCAGTTTATTATCGGCGTCAGTTTCCTTTCATGCCAGAACCACCTTAACTGTTACAAGGAGCTCATTTCAGTTGTCTTTGAACAGGGTTGCTACATCAGCCACCAGCAATTCTCTTTACAATTTCTCCATTCAGGCATCTAATAGGCTGCAGTAATCACTCTCATGTTCATTTAGCTTTGATCATTTTAAAGGGTAATGTCGTTCTCCAGATGCATGAGTGTGGAAAATGAGTCTCATAAAGATGCCAGCCATGTGTGAATCTCTCTGGAGTGCTACCGACAGATGCCGAATTAGCCATAGCAAATGTATATATATTGCAGTTTGGTGTAGGTTTTTGTTGTCTTAAAGCTGAATGAGTCTGGTTTTATGTGCGACTCCAGTGTTCTTTGGCCTGCTGGCTGCTGAGCATGCTTGAGTTAACAAAAGTTAACATTTAAAAAGCAAAGGGAGTATGCTAAAAAGATTGTTCAGAGACCATAGTTCTTCCCCTCTCCCTTTCTATCTCAAAAAGGGAAGTGAGAGAGAGAGAGAGAGAGAGAGAGAGAGAGAGAGAGAGAGGGAGAGAGTCAGTCAGTCAATCAAAGTTTTAATTACTGTACTCTGCTGCTGTTTGTTATTGAGAGTGTTGTACAAAGGTGGGTCTGTGGCCCCTGATACACTGAAAAACAACCCATAGGTATTAATGAACAGTACTACAGTACTACCATGTTACTGTTTTAGAGACAAAACAATACGATGTCATACAATCTTTAGACAGAGAAAAATAACAATGCAATAATATGCAGTAAATAAATTGCGATGTTTGTCTAAAGTACATTGGAACCCGATAATGTCGACGGCCTCGGGGATTGCAAAAAAGCGTCAAGATAACTGAGGATCGAAATAACCAAAAGGCAATATGGCGATTTGATTGATGAAGCGATCGGCATGCTATAATAATGTACATACGCTGTATATGTTTGCTAACAACAAAAGGCATATGTGCACCAACTAACAGCAGAGATTTACCAGTATACAATAAAAAATACAAACCTTTAATTATATTCTCCGACATTGCAAACACAATTTCGCTCACAGTGTAAACAGTCACAACACACATAAACACATTCGCTCAAAACACAGTCATTTCGCTCGGACACAGTTCTGAAAGTATTGTACACGCGGTTACTATAGTTTCTTTACAAAGTCTAAAATGCTTTGTTGCTTTTACTTTTATCAGTAACGACGTCAATGTCAATGTAATCTGGGAATTCCTGGACAGTGAAGGCGAACTCCTGCGCCTCCTCTTCCAAGATAGCATCTGTAAAGCTTGATTTTTGCGCGAGTTCTTCTGCGGCTGCTGAGCTGCATTGGAGTGAGCGACCATACGGACTGATGCACTTGCAACGCGAACTCAGCGCATGCGCAGTGAACTCTGTACTATCATTAGTCACGGGGATCGAGATAACCCATGTTAAGTGACTTTGTCCCTCTTTTGTGCTCGAGATACTAGGGTTCGGCGGCATAAAACAATCGACATAACGATAAGAAAATAGGGAGTTTGGCGGTTCCACTTAAAAAACGTTGACATAACAGGGTTGGCGAGATAATCGAGGTCGAGATAAGTGGGTTCCACTTTATATTAACTTGGTAACAACAAACAGACAATCATGCACATGTTGTAATTGAGTGATATGATTCCACAGTTACCGGTTCCTGCCTTAATTGATTTGATTAGATAAGAAGTGGGTGTTTCAGTCATTTTTATGTGGAATAAAACAACACCGGTGCCTAATTAGTAATCTGAATTAGTATATTAATGAATTAGAGATTAAACTTCACTCAGACGACCAGGGCTCTAATTAATGCTGCTCATTTGCATAATAATAAGCACACATGATATTAGAGATGTGTGAAGGTAAGCGTAAATGCAAGCTAACAGAAGATTTGAATTAAAAAAGTGTGTAACTGCTCTTTATTTGTCAGAGAGGTAGATGGCCATCTTTCCAGACCCAGTGAGAGATCAGTATTTGGGGGTTGAGTGCTGTCTTTGATGCTGTAATGCATTAACCATTAAACTGAAGGGTTCCTTACAAGTGGCATGCTCTGAATTTAAGCTTTCATTTACTCTTGGAAGACACTTGGTCAGTTTCTCTCGTTCTTACTCTTTTGACATGCATCCACTTATATGTGTACACACATTTTGAATGTGTCTTTATTTCTGTTATCTAAGTTGTATTATTAAAAGGTTTTGCTATTTGATTTGTTTTTTTAAGAGGGCTTGATTAACTAAAATATTTACAGTCATGTTTAAAGTGATGCATACGTTGAGGAGGATTAGTTGGTATTGTTAGAAGAGATTTTTTTTCTTCTTCTAAAGAAAAAATTTACAAAATTTACATTTATTCATTTAGCATACACTTTTATCCAAAGCAAAGCACAGAAAGCGATTCATCCTTCAAAAGTACATAAGAGTACTCATAATACAAAGTTTTGAATATTGCTTGAAGTAGTATAAGCCTACAGAATGAAGGGACTAAAGGAAAGTGAAAGCGAAAGCAAGGATGGATTTTTTTTTGTTGATGTCATTTTTAATGTTAGATGCTCACGGAAGAGATTAGTTTTCAGCTGTCTTTTGAATATTGATGGGGATTTTGCATTCTGGTTGAAGGCTGGGAGATTGTTCCACCAGCAAGGAACGGTGAACGAAAATGTTCATGAGAGTGATTTTGTACCTCTCTGTGATCGTACTCCAAGTTGTTGCTCATTAATCGATTGTAGGTTTCTGAAAGGTATATAGATTTGTAAAGTAGAAGTAGGAGGGTTCTGAGCTTGTGTTAGCTCTGTAAGCAAGAGCCAATGCTTTGAATTTGATGTGATCTGCAAGTGGGATCCGGTGCAAAGAGAGGTGTTACGTGGGCCCTTTTGGGCTTGTTGAAAACTAGATGATCTGCAGCTTTCTGGATCAGTTGTAGGGCTTTGACTGAACTTGAAGGAAGTCTGGCCAGAAGAGCATTGCAATAATCAAGTCTGGATATGACCATGACCTGGACGAGAAGTTGTGTTGCTTGCTCAGTTAGGAACAGCCCGATCCTCTTAATGTTGTGAAGTGCAAACCTGCATGATCGAGCTGTCTTTGCCATGTGCTCTTTGAAGGTCAATTGGTCCTCAAAGAGTCCTCCAAGATTTCTAAAAATGT
The DNA here is from genome assembly GCA_037043235.1 of Rhodeus uyekii. Lineage (NCBI taxonomy): Eukaryota > Metazoa > Chordata > Actinopteri > Cypriniformes > Acheilognathidae > Rhodeus > Rhodeus uyekii. Next base: position 186,024 of record JAWRVZ010000012.1, on the reverse strand, counting down.
TACTGAAAGTGGATTGGACAGAACAGCAGTTGGGGTGTGTGCCCACTCCTGCTCATTTGGAAAGTGACGGCTTAGAGACAGAGGAATTTGGCTATGATCAGGCAAGTGCTTTTTCGATTTGGTTTTGTACTGCAGTGCCGCTCTGAAACTTGTTAGATACAGATGTTTGCTGATCTCTCATCATGGTGCACCAAATGTTACAGTGAGAAAGCAAACACCTTCCTAATGTGATTTTAGCACTTCTGTTGCTGTATTTAGGCTCTAGTTCTAAAAGCTTCAGAATTGGGTCTGTCGAATGTGTTTTGTATTATGCAATATCACAGTAATGTAGGACTCCACCTGTCCTTCCTTTCCTCCTGACTGAGAATTGTATTAGTGTTATATAATAGCTGTAGTGAAGATAATCTTGTGATTATCAATAAAGAGTTACAAGCCCAAATCGGAATAATTGATTATTTATTTTATGTTTTCTGATGCATTGAGTAAGTTGTTGACTGGATTATTTTTATTCCATAAATCATTTGGACTTGTTTTGTGAACAGAAATAACTTCGAAAAAATCACATTCAAAGGAATTTGTTAACCACTTGAGTGTTGCCACTTCTCTCATGAACATGCCAAGGAGAGCAAGTGCCTAAATGGCGTAAACCCTTGAGTGGGCTATAATTTGAGGACAAGATTGTCAAGACCGCCGTTCGATACACTGCAAGACTTGAAACATATTCTGCATTTTCCTCCTTTAAAACCATATTATAATCAATACTGCCAGCTCACAGTTGCCCTTTAAAGGAAGTCAACCGTTTTTGTGTGTGAAGTGGCCTTCAAATCCCAGACCATTAGAGCGACAACTTCACCAGTAAGAATCTGAGTGTGCAAGTTTGTGAGAGGCTGGTCATTCAGATTTTGAGATGAGCTTCTCTGTGCAAAATCAAATGTTTGTGTAAAAAGCATCTCTGTACAGGCAAAAATAGAAAGCTATTGTTGAAACATTACTTTTTAAATGTACAGAAAAGATTTGCTAGCGCTCTTCACACTGAACTAATGTTCATTGCAGCAAATGCACATGGAAGATTATGATATTGTTTAGAGAGTAACTTTTTGACGTGATGTGATTTCTGACAGTGTTTCATTGTAAGAACATCTGTTCTAATATCTCTCTCTCTTTTCTTTTTTTTTGTCTCATTCTGTCACTCTCCTCTCTTGCACATGGACGTGTGGACCTGACATGATGATTGACAGGTAAGGGAAGCTGAATCTTTTGTGTCCGTTTGTGTTGTGCTGTCTCTTGTCTTAGCTGATAATAGTCATCGTTCCTTCAAAACATAATTCACAATGCGCATTAAAATATATTAAAACAATTTTTGAGAGCTTTGTTTTTAATTCTATTTTATTTTAATTTTATCCACAAACACATTGACTGTTGTAAAGCTGAAATTTGTATTTAATATTAATAAATCTATTGAAATCTAAGCTTTGACTTTGGTAATCTAGTTTATTTCTGATATTTTTGTTTTGGCTTGTAGAAGTCCTTAATGTCTGGTAACTTAAACATTTAGCAGCCCAATTGGCTGTTGCATGAGTTAATTTCAAACTCACGCAACGCAATACGTTGTAGTATTTAATTGACAAATGCTAATAGCTACTTAGGATGTCAGGTTCTACAGCTTACCTTTTTCTGTCATCTCTGTCTCTCTTTGTTGTCTTTCTTCTAATGAATCAACCTGTTTTTTTAAAAACCCTGGTATCCTTACTGCACCTGAGACATTCAGCCATATGCCATGGATTCATTGATATGCACACCGGCTTCTCCCCAGAGTACACACATACAGACACACAAACAAACAAAGCCACCATAATTAAGGCAGCATTTGAACAAGCATTCCTGTCGTGATCGAGCACTTCAGTGATTGATCATGATAATACCACACACACACACACACACACACACACACACACACACACACACACACACACACACACACACACACACACACATTAATTGGGTTATATATAGAGCTGAATATCAAACCTATTTCCCATAATCAGTGCTGTGTATATGTGAGTGTTTGTACATCTGTGGCTAAATACCAGACTCATTAGACCCGTTATTGAACGCCACTTGCTGTGTTTTTTCCTCCTTCCTGATTGGATTTTCAGTGCTCAGAGGCTGTTGCTCATGACGATGAGGAGGTTGAATAAATTAAGCTCGCATGAAAACACACACATACACTATATGCAGACACAGCTTCTCCATACAGATATTTGAATATTTTAGAAGCATTTAGCCAGTTACCATGATGGCTATTAGTGTATAGCCATGGCCAAAGGTTTTAAGAATGACACGCATACATTTTCACAAAGTCTGCTGCTTCAGTGTTTTTAGATCTTTTCATCTACGGATGTATACTTACAAACATTTCATAATTGTCAAAGGCTTTTATTGACAGTTACATTAAGTTTATGCGAAGAGTCGGTATTTGCAGTGTTGACCCTTCTTTTTCAAGACCTCTGCAATTCACACTGCCATGCTGTCAATCAAGTTCTGAGCCACATGCTGACTACTGGCTGCACGTTCTTGCTTTATCAATGCTTGGAGCTTCTCAGAATTTGTGGATTTTAGCTTGTCCACCTGCCTCTTGAGGACGGACCACAAGTTCTCAATGGGATAAAGGTCTGTGGATTGTCCTCCAAAATTTCAATGTTTTGTTCCTTGAGCCACTAAGTTATCACTTTTGCCGTATGGCAAGATGCTCCATCATGCTGGAAAATCTATTGTTTGTAACCAAACCGTTCTTGGGTGGTTGGAAGTTGTTGTTCTCAGAAGATGTTTTTGTACCATTCTTTAATCATGGCTTTGTTCGTAGTCCACTCCCTTGGCTGAGAAGCAACCCCAAACATGAATGGTCTCAGATGTTTTCCTTTTGGCATGACACAGGACTGCTGATGGTAGCGATCACCTTTTCTTCTCCGGGCAAGCTTTTTTCCGGAAGCACCAAACAATCTGAAAGAGGATTCATCAGAGTAAATGACTTTACCCCAGTCCTCAGCAGTCGAGTCCCTGTACCTTTTGCAGAATATCAGTCTGTCCCTGATGTTTTTCCTGGAGAAAAGTTTCGTCTTTGCTGCCCATCTTGACACCATCAGCTCTGCACTGGTGTTGCACCGATCCTGCAACACGGTCGTGGTGTTTGCTGGTCTCTCTTGGGTGCCCTGAAGCCTTCTTCACAACAATTGAAACTCTCTACTTGAAGTTCTTGATGATCCAATAAATAGTTGATTTAGGTGCAATCTTCTTACCTATGAATTTATGCAATTTTTTTATTTAACTTGCAGGTAACCATGATAAACAGAGGAAGAACGTTATCTGTTATTGTAATGACAGAATGATCTTCCACATAAAACTCTCTCACTCTCACTCTCGGTGCATATTTTAGCCAATTTCACTCCTAGTATAGCAATATATTTTGGAAAAAGCCAATACGGCATGAAATGTATACACATACTAATGTAAGTGTGGTAAGCAAAATCGTACATCTGCGCCATTCCTTCACACAGAGATGCACATAAAGTGCAGGATTCATATTTATGCTGTCTTTTTGCTTTAGTAAGAGAGAGACGGCTAAACACACATCTTGTTTGTTTTCTTTATTTTGCTAAAAGCACAACATTTTGTTTTTGTTGTCAGTGTACACAAATAAAAGTAGACGGCTTAACAGTTTCGAATTATGTTTAACACGTATTTGTATGCACAAAATGTATTTTGAGTATTTTTCACACTAAGACAAAAAATGTTTTTTTGCCACATTGGTGTAACAGTCAATCCCAGGGGATTAATATTTGTTATTCTCAAAACCTTTGGCCATGGTTGTATTGAGATGAGAGTCCATGTTTGTTTAAATCTTGTATTTTAGGCCCTATTCTGGTTAAATGTTAGATCTAATTAATGTCTAGGATTTAAGACCGAAGACCCACAGGATTTATCTTCATTAGGCTAAGAAGATTTGTATTTACCAGAGACACGGCTATGAGAATTTTCCAGACGTTTTATTCTCCCGGTGGGTTCAGCAGCTGTTTTCTCTGCCTCATGTTGCCTTTGTTAACAGTTTTTTTTTTTTTTTTTTATGTAAGCAAAAAAGATGATCACAGCATTTAATTGTGAAGGTTTATAACTTACGATCTACAAGGAATGTTGTTGGTGTTTTTGTATGCGTGCAGCCATATGTGTTTACAGTGTGTGTGTGTGTTTGTTCCTTAGACTAATCAGATTTTGTTCTGTTTGGTAATTGGGTTACTGTTCATCTCTGGTTTTATATCCGTTAGCCTGCAGTGTACATCTTCATGTAATCTATTGACTTTGAGCAGTAGTTATGTTATGTTTTATATGCATTTCTTTTGGACCGTGAATTACTAAATGTATATATTTTATACAATAATAACTGTGACAACTGTGATATAAAGTGTATGCCGAAAGGAAAAAGGAAATCATCAAAATAACATGCATTAAGCTGTATGAAACCATACGGTACAGTAAGACTTCTCTGTGGAAATCTTTTTTGTCCTCTAAACCTTGCAATTGTTCCTCAGAATTTCAGCTGGTTTGCAATCAGTTTCACTCAGTCCGCATCAATCAGAGTCATTTCACTTGAGTAGAACATCAAAAATCCTTTAGCACTGTCTTTTGAAAGCCTTCACTGTATTCAATTCTGCTACAGCCAACATGTTGGCAATAGAAGTAGTGACTATACAGATGTGCATTCTCTTGATCGTTTTGGTTTAGTCAATCTGATCAGCGCCAGATTGATACAGGAAATAAAAACTCATTCGTGCTGAATTATTTCTCAAGCCAGTCTAACATGTACAGATTTCAAGACTAGAAGGGAAGTCATGACAACCATAGCGTGATGATTACCAGTGATAATTCAAGGTATATGAATGGCTGAAATGAGCCAATGACTCAACCACCACCAATGTGCAGCATCCACCTGGATGATGCGATGGCAGCCATAGTGCACCAGAACACTCACCAGCTTATTGGAGACAATCAGTATGCAGGGATGATTAGGAGGCCATGATGGACAGAAGCCAATGGGCAAATTTGGTCAGGATGCTAGGGTTAAACCTCTACTCTTTATGAAGGACATCCTGGGATTTTTTAATGGCTACAGAGAGTTGATGTTAATGTCTGTCAGAAGGACGGCGCTTGTTACAGTATAGTGAACCTGTCACTATACTGGGGCATTAGGACCCACACGGATCACAGGGTGAGCACCACCTGCTGGCCTCCTAACACCTATTCAAGTAGCAGCCTGGTTTTCCCAGAAGGTCTCCCGTCTATTTACTGACCAGGCTCAACCCTGCTTAGCTTCAGTGGGCAATCTTGGTTTTATTTGAGGTGTTTTGTTTGTCTTCTCAATTTCATTTAAAATGATCAATGTGACATTATTTTTAAAAATATGAATCCTCACAAATAATATACAATAAGGCGGATTTAAAGTTTAAAACATGGTTTAGCATTCTATATTGAAGTATCCTTAAATGCCCAGTAGCATTATGGAATCATTAGTACAGCTTATGATCTCACCCAGACCAGAAGGAAGCATCTTTTAATCAGGAAGTAAGAAGCCCTGCTTGGTTTAAATGAGTCTTTCATCTGACAGAAGCCTCAGCTGCTGTTCCAATCCATTTTACTATGTCCATGTTTCATTGGTTTTCATCACTAAACAGGCACAAGTTTCAAACCATATTTGTGTGTGGCTGAGTAAAAACAGCACCTGTAAATAATTTGAATGCACATTTTATTGCTGTTGTAGTGTTTGTTAGTGAAATAACCATGTCGTTATTAGATTTATCTCATTTAACTGTTGTGACCTTGCTAGAATATTCCGCTTTTTAGGTTATTAATGCTCTTTTAGGTGGGATAATGCTGTGGCAACAGCGTGAGCAGGAGAGGCAGAGAACAGGTGTTTTATTTCGCCGGCAAGACTGTGACCTTGGGCTCAGGTGGAGATGTGGAGTTTGGCTCATGGTCACTAAGTGGTGGAAGGGGAGAGAGAGAGAGGTGATGAAAGCAAAGACAGAAGAAGAGACTGAAGTGTGTGAGTGATAAAAAGAGATGGGCAGAGATGATCTGGGTGAACTGGTGAAAGGGCAGAAGAGGGGAATTGGGAAGGATTTGGTAGTTATTAGTGAATGGAAACATTTTGAGATCAAATACATAACTGTCTTCATATTAGTTTACATCCATATTAGACTTAATAAAGTGGTAGATAAGTCTTTGACATTTGGGTCAGACCACTTACACAGTCTGACCTTGGTTTTGATGCTGTTATCTGGATTACAAAGAGCAGAAAATAGTGCATGATTATCAAAACATTAATTTCATTCAGTGCTGAAACAAATCAGACATGCAAATAAAATGTGCTTTCTCCATGTTCTTAATATTTCATTGTGCTGTAAACATTTTTAGAGCATCATTAGCTTAAGACTGGAATGCACTCCACAACTTTTGCTGGGATTTGCTGAATGGACACAAAATAGTCATTTTGAGTCGAGAATAGTTGCCGTAAAAGTCAGAGTCAGTCTGCAGATTTTTGGGTGTATGAGATATAACCGAAAATAATGTATTGTATAATGGACAAAGACTCTGAATTTTATTTGTATTTATTTTTTACCAAATAAAGCTTCATACTACAATTACAGATCATTTTGGAGATTATCAAGCTTTATTCCAACTTTCAGCAACATGATAATGTTCAATGCTGTCCATGTAGACCATTTCTAATTGGTTATTTAAGGTCAGAAACCATTAGAATGATGCCTTTAAAAGACAGGTTCCTTTATGCATTCTTTCGTTTGTCTTAAGACTCCCATTATTATATGTGCTTTTTTGCAATGGTCTGCCATGTTGTTTTCTCCTTTATAGTCAGTTTTGTAAATCAGCAATCATAGAAACAACCCTAAGTGTTTAAGAGGGTCTGTTCAGTGACTGTTAATTTGCATACATTGTCATCTTTCTGTCTGAGTTTAGTGTGTGGTGTTCGTCAAGGTCTGAAGGTTAAGTGGTCCCTGTCACACAGTGCAACAAAGAGCTTTTTCCACGGAAACAACCTTGAATATTCTTCTTCTTTTTTTTCTACCAATACACAAGTCTGCATATTGTTAAAAAGAGTAAGAAAGGAAGATTGCCTTTAAGAACATAGTTTGAGCTTTGTCCAATTGTTCCTTCTCAACCCAACTCTTTCAAACTAAACAATATTTCCTCTTGTTCCATTCCATTTCAGAAAAAGACAATTTGCTGGGGACTTTGACCTTCTAATAAAAATACAATGTGCTCTCTGTATTTGAGCATATGAATATGCAAAGATCTATTTAAAATGTAAAAAAAAAAAAAAAAAATCAAATGCAAACAGCCATTACTCTAGTTAATAATGTTCTGAATTGGTGCTCAATAAAATTCATTATCATCATTTAGTTTTATTCTTATATATATGAGTACCTGTATGTGCTTAATGTATGGTACATGTGGAAGATTTGCACTAAAAGGAGAGATCTTTTATCATCACATCTGGTCTAATCAGCAGAGCTCAGAATTTAGCATAGCCTCTGATAATACAGATAAAAAGAAATGAGTGATCAGACATAATTAGCGATTGAAGATTGGACTGCTGTCCAACACTTTCTGTCTGTTTTGTATTGACCCGGCACTTTGATGCAGGTTTGTCAGAACATCATCTAGTGAAGATTTTCAGTCTTAATGTAACTCCTTTGTAAGTGTGAGTGGGATTTAGGGATGTATTATTGATAAAATAAACCTGCATTGTGTGTAATAAAGCTAAGCCTAGTTTGTATTTAAAGTGAGCTTTGCAATGATCGAGACACAGAGGTGCACACATTGAGATGTCTGATCAATACCCGTTTCCTCTCCAGCATCTTCAAACAGCCTTGCGCACGAGGAATATCCCTGTAATCAATCACACTTGAGAGAAAGAAAAGAGTGAGTGAGAGAAAGCACTGTTTACAGATGCACAAAGGACAGAGCCGGACTGAAATCTGACAGACTGGGATTTGACCGTGCACTTCTCTCCTCCTGCTGTCATAATATTGATTTAGAAATAATTACTGACTGCTTAGCCATTCCTCTCTCGTGTGTTCCTGTTCAAGACAACCTGCCCTCCTGCACCCTGTGTGCCAACATCACACACATACACACCCATACTCATACCACCCAATCTACACTCACCTTACCAGTGTCCCTCATCTCCTTGTCAATTATACATTCAGATAATGTCCGCTTGAACATTCACTGGCACACGTTCAGCCTGCCTGAAGTCTGCGCTCGGAGTGTGTGTCATCAGCAGAACTATTTAACATCACCACCGTTGATGAATTACAATTTCTCATACCTTGTTAGTCTTTGTATTCTGTTTTCCTGACATTATGCAAATTTTGTTTTGCTTTGTTTGGTTTTTTTTATCATGAGGAATTCACAAGGAATCGTAAGAAATTTAATGTTTCAAGTTCCATAACTGTTCCATGAATTATTCTGCTGGTATTTTCAGTAGGGCGAAAAAGATTGTTTTCTGTTAAGTAGAAACACTGTCAGATTATTTTAGTATAGTGTGAATTCTGCATTGGTGAAAGAATGGAATGCAGAGTCCAATTCTTTTTTTCCCTCCTCCTTCTCTTTTCTTTTTTCTTTTTTTGGAGCCAATTCTGAGTAGTTCTGAATCTTGGTTCTCAACACCTATTCTATTCTATTGCTATGCTGTGCAATTCTACACTCACCTAAAGGATTATTAAGAACACCATACTAATACTGTGTTTGACCCCCTTTCACCTTCAGAACTGCCTTAATTCTACGTGGCATTGATTCAATAAGGTGCTGAAAGCATTCTTTAGAAATGTTGGCCCATATTGATAGGATAGCATCTTGCAGTTGATGTAGATTTGTGGGATGCACATCCAGGACCCGAAGCTCCCGTTCCACCACATCCCAAAGATGCTTTATTGGGTTGAGATCTGGTGACTGTGGGGGCCATTTTAGTGCAGTGAACTCATTGTCATGTTCAAGAAACCAATTTGAAATGATTCGAGCTTTGTGTCATGGTTCATTATCCTGCCGAAGTAGCAATCAGAGGATGGGTACATGGTAGTCATGAAGGGATGGACTGTGATTGGTCAGAAACAATGCTCAGGTAGGCTGTGTCATTTAAGTGATGCCCAATTGGCACTAAGGGGCCTAAAGTGTGCCAAAAAACATCACCCACACCATTACACCACCACCACCAGCCTGCACAGTGGTAACAACGCATGATGGATTCAAGTTCTCATTCGGTTTACGCCAAATTCGGACTCTTCAGAAATCGAGACTCATCAGACCAGGCAACATTTTTCCAGTCTTCAACTGTCCAGTTTGGTGAGCTCGTGCAAATTGTAGCTTCTTTTTTCCTATTTGTAATGAAGATGAGTGGTACCCGGTGGGGTCTTTTGCTGTTGTAGCCCATCCGCCTCAAATCCCAGTAACTGAGCAGATTGTGAAATACTCAGACCGGCCCGTCTGGCACCAACAACCAAAATAGCTTAAATCACCTTTCTTTCCCATTCTGACATTCAGTTTGTAGTTCAGGAGATTGTCTTGACCAGGACCAACCCCTAAATGCATTGAAGCAACTGCCATGTGATTGGTTGATTAGATAATTGCATTAATGAGAAACTGAACCGGTGTTTCTAATAATCCTTTAGGTGAGTGTATTCTTTTCTATGCTATGCTGTTTTGTTCTATTCTATTCTATTGGATTTAGTTCAATTTTTGAATTAAATTATTTTCTGTATTGGGGTAATTAAATGAATAGGTGAAAAAAAGATTCCTTCTGGTGTTGAAAGGTTAGGGTTCAGGGAGAGCAGAAGATAAAAATAATGATAACATGATATTTATTTAAAAGTAAGCATAAAAGTGTATAAAAATGTAAATGACTGCTCTTTAATACACTTTGCAGCATGAGAGTCATTGAATCTGCTGTACTGAGGGGCAGCTCTGGGTTCTTTGCTTTAATTGTTGTAGATTTGCACTATTTCAGAATAGTCCATTAAACATAGAGTATTGAGAAGAGACTCCACTCCCTTAACAAGCTGGTTTGAAACCTCTCCAGAGATACAGGATCATGATTATTAATATGATCTCTGCGCTAATGTTCTGAACTATAAAATCTGTCATTTGAAGTAGCCCTGCTGCAGCAGCACTCAGCTGTGACTGTGAAGAGGCTAGGTCACTTCAGATGGCTTGGCAGGAACTGAGAATCTAAGGACAAAATCGCTGGAATCTATATCGTAAACTTTTATTCTGGCTGTTTCTGCAAAACGATGCCAAATAACAAAAATAAATAAATCCTTTGTTTGATTGAATCAATCAGCCAGCTGATTTATTTTGTTGTCAAGATTGTAAAATAATCCAAATTTTCCTGTGTTCGCCAGTGGCATTTATTGGACATGATGTATGTCTTGGCAAGAATCTGTTGCGCTATATGGCTCCATAGTGCTGTGCTGATCTGAGGGAGTGTGGTGAACCAATTACACTGTTTATGTCATTTTTATGGCCTCCACGGAGCTGGGCTTCAGCGTATCAGTTTCCAATGAGCTCCATGCAGCTCGCTCCGCAGACAAAAGCACACTGTGAGGGGTTAAAATCTGTTTCCAGCCGATTAGATTCATTTAGCACCTGAAGACAGTCATTTTTTCCCTCCTCTTTTCAGCCTGCTTGCTTGTCAGACACACAGAGTGAGCAGGAAGTGGAAGGGTGTCACAGGAAATTGGAAAGGTCATTTCTCCTCGCCCTCTCTGATGAAAATGTACCCTAATTTCCTGTCTTTTTCGGAGCATTCCAAACTACCCTGATGGACATGGATAGATCCTATAATCTTTGTAAAGTCTGTCATTTACAAAGCCATTCGCTATTAGCAAGGACTAAATCATTATGCACTTTAGAGTATCACTGAGTTAATCACATTTTAGCAATTCAACACGTCTATTAAAGTGTTTTTTGCCATGGTCAACCTCTCTGACTGATATGAGATTTCTTGTGATGTTATTCTCTACCTCTGTCTGTCACTTTCTATTCTGTCTCCTTATTGACACAGCATTAAGAAACCCCTGTGGTGAGTAAAAGGCTTCTGACAGACCTCTTTGCGCTAATAAAACGATAGGCTGTGTTGTGGCCATTAGTCTCTAAATAAAAGCTGTCGCAAAGAGCTTGAAACACACCTAGTGTGAAGATTTTTGCACAAACAGTGCTTTTTTTGTGTGTTTCTTGTCTGGTACATAGCTATAAGGGAAAGATGTTTCTTTAAATAACTGTTTAAACACAAAACTCTTTTCTCAGTGGACACAGCTGCACTCATTTTTCACGAACTGCTCCACTGTAATTTTCTTATGCTTGGTGCTGTTCAAGACCATTAAACCTAATGAACATAATCAAGGGTCAGAGTGCCCCCCAGGAATGGGTAGAGGTTTAAGACTTCACCTAATGAACCCATTTGAAACTATTTTACACCTAATATAGGCATTCACATCGTTTAGTGACGTTTTTGTTCATGGCATCAAAAATCATCATCTTCAGTTACAATTATCAAATTTGAGCAATTGCAAGGTACAAGTATAGATACCTTTTTGTCCACAAGTGTTTTTTAGCGTTTTCTGTCTGGTTCACAGTCCTCTCTATTAGTGGTTATGAATGCACTTTGGTCATGTTGAGTTTTCAGACAGGATTATATTTCAGACTTTAATCCAAAATGTTGCTGTTCATAGATCCCATGAGGTGACCAAATGGAAAGGACAGAAAACATAATCCCCAGTAAAGTGAAAGTGGTCAAACAATTACATTGCATAATTTAAAGCACATATTTTTACTCTTAGACTAGATGTCACTGGATGTATTTATTGACCAATTTACTGACCACACACTCTGTCAAATAAAGAGTAGATGGGTGAAATGGAGTGTTTCATTGTAATCACAGATTAGTTTAAAACTGAATGACAACTTTTTACCACTTCTCCAAGAATAAAACCCTTTTTGATGAAGGAAAATCTGTCAGTTTTGGATGATGTAGGATCATAACTCTAAATGCTACATGCTTTATTTACCAAGTTGAGTTAAAATAATTGCATGTTTTTAAGTCCAAAAATGTGGGCAGCAAGCAAAAATACACAACCCCAACGATCCCATCTTCACAAACCAAACAATTCTTTATCTTTGTGTCTCTAAATTTCTCCCGATTATGCGTCTGGCTGTAGAAAGCTCTGCTGCACCATTAAAAGACAATAGTACTTTTGTCATTTACAGACAATATCTGTCTGGTTTCTATAAAGCTTGACAGAGCCAGGCAGCAGGGCTGGGGTTGTGATCAGTCCCAAATGGAAAATAGGGAGGGCTCATTTAAAATGATTATGGGTTTTTTAAGAGTGTGTGTGACTTTTATTTTAAGCTTGTAACTCTAGGACTGATTCAGACTGGTGAGATGTGTTTCCAGTCATAATTCATGTCTCACTTGATTGTTGCTTATTTGGCTGAATGATTTTAATAGAATAACCAACTCTGAGACCAAGACAAGACCAAGACTTTATATATTAACTGGGGTTAAGACCAAGGCAGGGCAAGGCCGAATCAAGACCAAGACTAGAACAGCACTCCTCAAATTCAGTGTCTACTGTCTGAGAGCTAAAATTCATCTTTGTTTTGAAGAGGTTGCACAGAAGTTGCATCTGAATTGGTAGAATTACAACTGTGTAAATATTTACATCATAATGGTTTAAAAATTATGGAAAAATAAAATGATAGGTCTACAGTAATCCCTCGCCACTTCGCGGTTCAAGTTTCGCGGCCTCAGTGCATTGCGGTTTTTTAAAAAATTATTCGAAAAATAAAATTCACAAATACCGCCATATTGCGGAAAGCAGCGTTGTTTTATCGTGATGCGATGAGAGAAACAGTTTCCCAGGATGTCAGACAAAGAGAGAAACTCGCTAATGAAACTTTGTGCACACCTACCGGCACTCAGACAAGGCACGTGATTGGTTTCCCGGCGCAAGATTGACGAATGAGAGCACGAGTGGATGTATCCCATGAGCTGATTGGCTAATCCTACTTCGCTGATTTTCACTTATCACAATAAACGAGGGATTACTGTACTTTTAAATATGAAACTGAAATCAAAACACTTAACGAGTGAGTCACGGAATAATTTTTCCCACCAATTTGTTCAAAGCAGCTGATTCATTACTGTTTCAGGCCGAAACAGTAAAAACTTGTCCAAAATTTGTCACTTAATATTAACTTTTTGTTTATTGAATATTTCGTATAAAATAAATCACATTTTCAATCATGCTTATATTCGTGAAAACATCTCTCTTGCTCATGTGATATTGCTTAATTATCCTATTTGTATTAATTAACAAGATCTCATACAGTACTTTTTGCAATCTGTCTTGAATTTTGTATTGCATTTTTTAGAAAATCCTGCATTAATTTTGAATATGGCACAACAGTAACAAAAGAAATCACATTAGAAATAAGTTACTGATAGCAGTAAGTTTTACATCGAATAACATAACTTTATGTTAACAAATAAATCAGACAAAGCACCGGTGATTTAGTGATGTCCTTGCAGTTGCGGTCTTGACCGGTCTTGAGTTACAAGACCAAGACCTTCAATGGTCTTAAGACCGGTCTTGAGTACTACATCACTATGTGTATGTATGTACACTTCCAGTCAAAAGTATTCAGCAAGGATGCAAAAGTTACAGTAAAGACATTTACATTGTTTTAAGTTACATTTACAAACCTATTTTAAGTAAATGCTGCGCTTTTGATTCAGTTCCATAAAAAATATTATGCAGCACAGCTGTTTTCAACATTGATATAAGAAATTTTTCTTGAGCATCAAATCGTCACCAAAGATCATGTGACCCTGAAGACTGGAGTAAATAATTAAACAAGTAAATGCAGCCTTGGTGATCATAAAACAAAAAGCATTTTTAAAAAGTAGACCTTAAATGTTTTCCATTGCTTTGTTTAGCTGAGCACTGCCCCTTTATGTCATGGCTATTTACTGTTCATTGATTTGAATTTTGCAGTTAATCTTGCTGGTTCATTGGAAACACTCACCGTAATAGGCACTCTGGTAGGCCCTTTTAGTCTAGATGCCTTCACCACTTCAGTGAGTCCAATCTCATTGTGTAAATCAGATCGTCTCTGAACCACATCTATGACCCTGAGTCCAGTACACTTGGTACTAACTTTATAAAACTATACATCACAATGACATGGGCTAATAGAGCAGTACCTTAGCCTTCACTAGCTCTGAAAGCAAAATTGCTTTAAAACATGCAAATCAATATTATTAAGCCACATCATACCATTATCATGAAAAACGTTTCATATAATAGTTATATAATATAGTACATTGTTCTAAGCCTTATTGATAAGTATAAAGGTCTACTGCAAAAGCTAATATTTATACACCCACAAATGTGTATTGTAATGATAATGGACTAGCTGTTGTCAACTGTTAAGGAGTACGAGACAGGGTAAAGCGTCTATGAAGTCTCTGAGACATTTGCTTCATTTGTTTCAACACAAACTGACTGTGTTTGCCATAGTCCAATTAATATCGCCAAGGTCAAATGACTACGCTTTGCTTATAAGAAAAAATGCCCCGAAGTCAGAGCTTATGCCAGCCAAATTTAAAAAGGACGTCAGACCAGAAATCAGTGCACACCCACTTATAAGTCTGTAATATAACATGCATCCCCCTGCATTTATGTTTTTTAACAGGAACTAGTAAACCATATCACCTTTTATTTATTTATTTGATAATTCTTTGCACTGTTTCACTTGACTTTATACTGAGCCCTTGGACATGTTCTGAAGTGTGTTGCCTTGGGTCATTGTGGCCGCTCTCACATTGGGATGTCTGCAAATATTTGTGTCAATGTGCATCTGTGTATAATGTGTCAAAGCACTGGGCTGTAGCTGTCAGTGGGAAGTGGTTTTACGACATGATCATGTTTCTATGTCTTGTGCTACCTCTGGAAACAGGCCTGGATGTTAGTGTTTTTTGTAATTCTTGTCAAACTAAATGACATCTGCTGAAGAAACTTGGTTCTATTGTTTTGTCCCCCACAGGTTTCTTTTCACATAGTTATCTAGTCTTGTATGTGTTTGCATCATCAATGTGAATACCCCTAGCAAGTGTAGCTATAGAAAAAAACTCAAGATGCCAGCTTCACTGTTTTGTTCCCATTTTTGTCCTTTTGCTTTTACTTCCAAATGTAAAATCACACAAAATTGCACTTGCATTGGATGCATTGCAAGAGATGTAAAAAATGTGAACTTCCTATATAAGGGACTGCATGCAGAGACAAACAGCAATGAGAATTACATTATAACACAATAAGTAAATTATTAGTAGTTCACTTGCACAATCTGTGCCGGATTGGTTCTATACCCATAATCCGTGAACCATAATCCAGTTCCCTCTTTATAAAATACATTTTACATAAGGTCTTTACTGTGTCTGTCAGGATTTACATTTACATTTATGCATTTGGCAGATACTTTTATCCAAAGCGACTTACATTGCATTCAAGGAACACATTGAATCAGTTCTTGAATTTAATCATTCTTTTTATTTATATTCTTTGACAAATCTACTGGTTACACAAAAAAATAATGAAAACTTGTGATATTTCTTTAAAATAATGTTTTACTAAATTGTTATTATTATTTAAGTGTCACGAAAGAAAGTTGGTGTTACAGGTGAGGCTCCCTCTCCGCTTCCTCCGGATCACCAGAGGGAGCCATCACCAGAATATTGATTCTCATTCAGACTACAATTCCCACTGACACTCATACCTGAGACTGATTACATACACACCTGCATCTCATCACATACACTATATTAACACACCACACACACCACCAGTGCGAAGTTTTGATTTGCTATGGTGATCATCTCTGAGCGTTTATTCCTGGATTGCTATTCTGTTTCTGACCTTGGACTGTTTATCACTACTTTAACCCTTTTGCTGCCTGCCCTGACCTTGCCTGTTTATCTGGATTTGTGTATGTTTGCCGCCTGCCTCGACCCAAGCCTGTCTTTGTTCACGATTCTGTTTTGCCACTTATCTGTACTCTGGTTACCCATTGAAATAAAGCTGCAGATGGATCCTCAATCGGCTGATTCCTTGTTACAGATGGCAGTATCTAAATGCAGCAGCTACTTTTATTAAACTTCTTAACCTCAGATCTAAACAAAACACTAAAGTCTGTGGAACAGAAGAACCAACAGATGAGGACAAACTGAATGGAAAGAAACACTATTTTAGAGTAATTAACAAGACACACCTGAACTGAAACTCAAATCAATTAGTAACTAGAAAACAGCAAAACACTATACAAACAAACTCAAAACGGGACAGTGAGAAGAAGCCAAAAATAAATTGTGTGCAATTTCTTTCTTAATTCCTTCAAGTTAGGCAGAATTTTTATTTTGGCAGGTTGTAATGAAGACCTACATTTACATTTTACATTTACTCATTTAGCAGACGCTTTTATCCAAAGCGACTTACAATTTGAGGAATATAGAAGCAATTTGTCCAAAGGATACAAAAACACATAAGAGCGCTTACAATACAAAGTTTCAAACATTCTGAATACAAGTAGCACAAGCATGGGGAATAGAGAAAAGGGATTATTATTATTTTTTTTTTGTGAGTGCATGTGTGTGTCATGTTAGGTGCTCATGGAAGAGATGCGTTTTTAGTAGTTTTTTAAACCTCGACAGGGAATCTGCATTCCGGATGAGGGCAGGGAGTGTGTTCCACCAGCCAGGGGTGGTGAATGAAAATGTTCTTGTGATCGTTCTTTTTCCTCTCTGTGATGGAACCACGAGTCGCCGCTCGTTGATCGATCGAAGGTTTCTGGTAGGTGTGTAGAGTTGTACCAATGAGTGGAAGTATGAAGGTGCTGAGTTTGTTTTATCTTCGTTTTTAGCGACCAACAGGCAGCATCCTTGATGATGAACCAGGCGGCCGATCTGTTCTTACTTCTGATAGATCAAAACATGAAGATGCCATTGTAGAATATAAAGTCAGCGTGAGTTGTGTTGCACTCTGATATGTGAATAACATTCACACTTCATTTGACTGTTCACTGCTCCTGAAAATGAAATGAAATTGATTTAAATGACCGTGCACATTGATTTGTTTTTCATTTCATTTTGTTTTGCTCTACATAATCTTCTTTAGACAAACTATAATTCTGTGTTTTTCATACTGACTTAGTTAAACACAGATGCTTCTTTTCATGCCAATTTCTGTTTGCTCTTTATATTATTCATATTTCATATTCTTTGTTTTGAAAATGAAATGCTTGTTGAGAGGGTTTATATGCATTTGGGTACTGCTGGAGTAAACCGTAATGCTCATCTTTTTGCTTGTGAGAATTTGAAACAATCAGCAACACAAAGCTCTTGTGACTGCAACTTCATATCCAAAGTTAAATATAGTAGCGTTTTCACTACTTGTGTCAAAATTGGTGGCATCTTCTAAAAGAAATAGTGCACCCAAAAATAAACATTGTCATGTTGTTCAAAATCATAATAAAGGAATTCAGAGCTTTATGATGGGAAGGATTTTCACTGACAATGGCTTTTTGTTTAATGCAGAATTAAGTATATAGTTTCTGAATAATATGAAGTTTAGTATAATAGGAGAGTTTTCATTTTTTAAAGTTATCTTTTAAATTATTTGGGATGCTGCAGTGGTGGATAAAGAGATTTCTTGTCACATTTATTCTCTTTATCCTTAAGCAGGTTATAGTAGGTTATAGTTAGCTTGAAGAGTTTGAGAGTGTGTGTGCTATATTTGTAAAGGGTGATGGAGAGTTCATAGTGGAATTATATCTCTGGCCGGGGGTGTTTGATTAAATAAGGGCTTTTGGGAGGAAAAGAGCTTCTGTTAACAAAAGAAATTATGAAATGCAGGAAAAACGCAGCTTTGCTTTACTTCTAGCATGAGCGATTCACCCTTCAACACTCATTCAAAGAGTTTGAGAGAAACACGAGTGTGTCTGCATCACATTAACCGATTCACCCCACTGATCAGATGCTTTGGGGAGAAAAGATAGCCTGTGTGAATGTGTGTACGACATGTGGAAGCCAAACTGTGATAAGTATGGCTGTAAGTAGAACAGCAAATGATTTGGCTGCCAATGAAGCCAATTTGTGTGTTTTTGTGAGAGAGAGACAGACAGACACATAAAAGCACCCCTTTTACTGCTTCCCATATCTCACTTTTTGGTGAAGCAAAACCTCACTATTGATTTTGTGTGACTGCGAACAGCATGTAATATTAGTCATGAACTGACACATTTTAAAAGGTAAAAGACAGAACACTCTTAAAAAAATAAGTCGTAAGTCCTGCTCTCCAGTTATAAGAGCATTATTGTAAGTATAATAATTATTTTCCATCCATTTGTTTTTATTAGTTATTCTATTTTAAATGTATATCTGTACAGATAGTCTGGCTAGTCTTGAGCTAGAAAACTCTTGGATCCAGGAGGCTGATATGCTAATGTGATGGCATAAATTAGCTAGAATGAAAAACTGTGTATCATGACAAGCTGTTGTAGAAATTCATCAGTGCACTTTTGTAGAACAATAATATTCAGGGATCTTTCCATGTGATTTCCTAGAATGATGGAATGATGGGAGGTTCATCAGGTGTCATGACTGCTGACACAAGTCATATCCAAATGTTTCAACAAGCGTGTTTTTCCACTGCCCTTGAGCTCTTTCTCTTTCTTCCCAATCCGTCATTGTCACGCTCAGGGTGAACATCATCAACCCCAGGTGACCTTCAGCCCTGTCTCCAGAGTCTGGTGTTGTTTCCCTTGAAAAGAGTGTGAATTGGAAAATGAGTGTTTAGTGGTAGTTACTGGGGAATTTTGATACACATCACCCACTAATAATGATTTATTTATCACTAGTGCCAACACAGCCCAGAGCTTTTCATAGCTTCTGTAGAATAATTGGCCCATATAATAATTTTGCCATGTTGTTGTCTTTACCAAACAAGGCTCATTGGAAAAACATTAGGCGGCTGCTTGCATGTTTTGCAATAATTTCAAAGTAAAATATCCACTGAATGGCACAAAAACACACAGTCAGTTTTCACCAACACAACTTAATGTAAATCTGACGATGTTTTATTACTTTGGCTGGCGTACATATTGTGGCAGTTCTGAAGTAAATGGTCTATCGCGTTTGAAAAACCTAACCAAACGTGCTGACAAAAACAAGCGCAAGATAAAATGCATTTTCTGAAGCAACCATGCCGTTATAGCTTGCTTCTACATTTTTTTTAGCTCTTTTATCGTGACGTGTGTTTTACAGCAGTGGTCCCCAACCTTTTTTGTGCCGCAGATCGGTAAACGCGTGTTAATAATGCCACGGACCGGTGGCCGCTCGAGATTGTTGTCGCTCGAGGGTGCGCGAGATGGATGATGAGTCCGCGCGAGATTGAACACACCTCCTCAGCGCCAAAGCAGCAGCGTCAAAGCCGCTTGCAGCCGCTCACGGACCGGTCCGCGAATTTGATCCGCGGCCCGGTACCATTTCATCCGCGGATACCGGGCCGCGGACCGGGGGTTGGGGACCACTGTTTTACAGAACTCATACCTGAGCAAGCTTACTACTCATCAGAAAAGCCAAACATATAGTTTTATGTAAATGTTCTATGGTAAAAGTGGTCATAACAAAGTATTGTGTAGGAAAACTTTATTGATTGATCATCTGCCCCTGTAATCATAATTGCTGGAAACCGCAGTGAATTGTATAGATACAGTTTTGGAGGTTTCTCAAAAATGAAGGTGGAATCTGTGTTGGTCTTCATATTTACAATTTGATATGTTTTTTGAATTTTACTTGCTAAATATCATTTGTATAGTTATAACAAGAACAGCCTTTCCTTTGAAGATGTTGGTTTGGCCAGCTCTGAGAATTTAGAGTTCAGAATTGCCACTTGTCATGCAGAAATTGCTGTGAAACTGTTTGGCTCAGGTAAGAGTAAATTAATGGAGTCAATTATAAAGTTCAGAAGCATTCAAGTGTGACCGGCAGCACACCATCATTTTCACTCCCACTCTCTGTTAAGTTATTTATTTCTGAATGTTTAAGAATGAACTGAAAGAGCATACAGTTTGTTAGTTGTGAACCGTTTGCACTACTAGATTTGTTTTCTAAAGGGTTCTCACTCAGGTATGTCTGCTTTTAGCTTTAAATGCTAGTAAACATCATTGACAGTATGGACTTTTTTTGTGCATTTTGAGAAAATGTGTGTTTGTGTGTATTGTGACTTTGTGATGGGAGTTGAGACCCGGCCAATACACCGGGAAGCACAAGCTCTGTCTTTGACCAGCATTGTTATTTACAGGTCAACGGAGAAGCCAAGCCAAGTGTAACATTCAGGCTTCACTGCCAGATTGGTGTCTCTAAGGAAGTTTGTCCTGGATAAAATATCACTTAGTGGGATGTTGATGATTCACTACAACAGTTTTTTTTCTCGTGGGGTGGGGGGGTTTAAATGTGCTGGTTTGTGAGTGTCCATAAGACTTGTTTATTATTGCCAAGCTTAAGCGTCAAGACGTTAATGTGGACAAGCATTAAGTCTTGGCTATTGAGTATGTGTACAAGAAAGAAAGTTTTGCCTATGGTATGTGTTGTACAGTAATTCCTCGCCACTTCGCGGTTCAAGTTTTGCGGCCTCAATGCATCGCAGACTTTTAAAAAATATTAATCGAAAAATAAAAATTCAAAAATACTGGCATATCGGCAGCCGTATTGCAGAAAGCAGCGTTGTCTCATCATGATGCGAGAGAAACGATTTCCCAGGATGCCAGACAAAATGAGAAACTCTCTCAGAGGCTTTGTACACACACACACGGGCACTCAGACAAGACACGTGATTGGTTCCCGGCACAAGATTGAGAGCACGAGTGGAGTGTGAGCCTCTTCGCCTCTCTCAAAAGCAAATGTTGACGCTCCAGCACCGATATCTGACGATGAGGCGCTTCTCAAACTGATTTAAAGGCCTCATTATACCAGTGCAGTAACATCATCATCACATTCATGGAACCGCACAGGTCTGTCATCGTCGTCATTACTGGAGTCAAGTCTCAAGATACTACTGTCATTAATGAGTGTAGAACACCATAATATGTATCGTATGAAAGAGAGAGAGAGAGAGAGTAAATGTATAATATTAAGGTTTTATAATTAAATAGATTTAATTAAGATATATTTAAAGTATAAATATACATATTTAAAACATTCTGGTACCGACACACACATATACGGAAATTCCTAGGGAGGCTGATCCTACTTCACGGATTTTCACCTATAAACGAGGGATCACTGAAATATTTGAAAGGTCATGGAAATTCTTTTTTCAAAAGTGTGGAAATATTTTTCAGTTACATTTATAAGCTCAATGCAAGCCCAAGATTTTTCACTGAATAACTGGCAGATAAATTAAAATAAATAAATTGTTTAGCATCAGAAATGTTTTTTTTTTTTTTTAATAAAATCAGAAATTGTAAAGAATGTCACAAGAAACTCATCAAACTAAGTTCAGATAGGCTATTGGTTTATATTTAATAGATGACATTTAACCCATCTGAACAATAAAGCAGCATTTGCATCACTTATGAGTGATCAATGTGAATGCCTAAAGTGGACAAATTACAAGACATCCTTTCTTCATAATTTTCCATGTTGTCCACTAAACAAACATGTTGTTTTTGTGAACTAATATGCAACAAGCTGTCTAAATATTTCGCCCTAAGACTGTGAATGGCGACCAAGTGCAGCCCGGCCTGTGTGGCTTTGTTTATCTCAGCTGGGCTCGTCCCCTGCCGTGAATGTTTTGACAGCCAAGGCTTGGCCTGTCACCCGCATGAGTACAGCCAGTGTTTTTAAATGAGAGAGGGAGTACGGGAAGAGTGTGAGAAGTCTTGTGCACACGAGTGCACATGGTTGCATGTTCACGCTACCTGTTTAACACTCGCCCTCTCTTTGTGTGTGAGCTGCATCTCAAATTGAGGAATTCACATTAATAGTTGTAGGTGTAGGTCATTTTTTTATCATAAAAAGTGTTGATTAATTCCATTATTTAGTAGCATACATTATAACTATAGAATACTTAGATACAGTAATCCCTCGCCACTTCGCGGTTCAAGTTTCGCGGCCTCAGTGCATTGCGGATTTTTAAAAAATATTTATCAAAAAATAAAATACCGCCATATCGCCAGCCTCATTGCGGAAAGCAGCGTTGTTTTATCGTAATGCGCGAGAGAAGCGGTTTCCCAGGATGCCAGACAAAGAGAGAAACTCGCCAATGAAGCTTTGTACACACCCATGTGATTGGTTCCTGGCGTGAGATCGACGAATGAGAGCACGAGTGGATGTATCCCTTGAGCAGATTGGCTGATCCTACTTCGTGGATTTTCACCTATCGCAGTGGTTCCAGAACACATTAACCGCGATAAACGAGGGATTACTGTACATTTATATTGAGCTTTTCATGGTACTCGAAGCACTTTACATATGCAATGGCGGAATCTCCTCAACCACCATCAATGTGCACCACACACCAGCTTATTGGTGGCGAGGAGACAGAGCTATGAAGCTAATCAGTATACGGGGCTGATTTGGAGCACATGATGGGCCAAGGCCAATGGGCAAATTTTGCCAGGATGCCTACTCTTTATGAAGGACATCCTGTTATTATTAATGTCCACAGAGAGTCAGAACTTTTGTTTTACATCTCATCCGAAGGACAGCGCTTGCTACAGAAGAGTGTCCCCATCATACTGGGGCATTAGGACCCACACAGATCACAGGGTGAGCACCACCTGCTGGTCTCCTAACACCTATTCCAGCAGCAACCTGGTTTTCCCATGAGGTCTCCCATTTATTTTCTGACCAGGCTCAACCCTGCTTAGCTTCATTGGGCAACCAGTCTTGGGCTACAGAGTTATATGGCTGATGAATTCACTATATATACTGTATATAACTATAATTATATTTGTGTGTGTGTGTTATTTGCCTAACAAATATCGAAGAACTACATAGAAAAATGAAACCAACAGAAGTCAGTTAGGCTGTGCCACATGCACAGATACTCTTGTACACATGCTTGCATGCACTAGGCAGATGTCCTAAGAGTGACCAGGACCACAGTGAACAAGAGTCTTTTGACAGCTCAAGTCAGCACAACATAAACCCCTCTCGGCAATAACACTAAAGGTTAGAGAGAGAGTAGTGATATGTCCGCTGGGGGCTTTGGATCTTAAGTGTGAAATATTGTTTGCTCTCCCTGCAGCACTGCTCATTTCTACAGTACTTAGAAGTGGATAATAGCCTTGCCAGGGCTCTGTATTAGCAGAGTAGAAAGTCATTTCCCACTTCTTTTGAAAGGTACATTGGAGTGACCCCCACTATTTGTCAAGTGTAATATATCACATCTTATCCTACACATCTCCTCTCATTCTCTGTCTCTACATGGGGAAGGTGCAGTAAAATACAGTAGGACAATGTAAGATGCTGGTTCTCCTTTGGTTGCAGGTCCATTTTGACGCTAAATGCAACTCACCATTTGGGCAGAGCAATTTTGGAAAATTTAATTGCATGTTTTTTTTATTTATTTTTTACAATATTGTGATTCAATTTATTTTTTTAAACAAAGACAAGCAATAAATCAGTATATAGTAGGGGTAGGAGTCTTTAGACACCTCACAATC
Source organism: Rhodeus uyekii (assembly GCA_037043235.1). Classification (NCBI taxonomy): domain Eukaryota; kingdom Metazoa; phylum Chordata; class Actinopteri; order Cypriniformes; family Acheilognathidae; genus Rhodeus; species Rhodeus uyekii. The sequence continues at coordinate 162,174 of JAWRVZ010000012.1, read as the reverse complement.
CAATTCTGATTATGGGAGTCACGATCAGATTCTAAAACCGATTTTTCTTGATCTTGTAATTATAAGTCCTTTTTAAAATAATTACACATTAAAAAATTATATTAAATCAATTGCATGTTAAGAATTGTACATATCTAAATGAATATAGTTTCAAAACATCAAAGCTAGTAAATAATGAAGGAAAAAAACATTACAAGGAATAAACAAATACAGTAATTCCTCGCCACTTTGCGGTTCAAGTTTCGCAATTTTTCAAAAATATTCATCGAAAAATAAAAACTCAAAAATACCGCCATATCGGCAGTCCTATTGCTGAAAGCAGCGTTGTTTTATTGTGATGCGAGAGAAACTGTTTTCCAGGATGCCAGACAAAGAGAGAAACTCTCTCAAAGGCTTTGTACACACCCACAGGCACTCTATGTAACTTTGTTTACATTAATTTCGCGTCGTAAATCCATTCTGAGCTGCAAGTGCATTTAATCACTTACACGTCATTGTACTTTGCTTCAACCTTTACGAAAATTCTGAAAGATTATTACACTGGAGGTTCAAGTGGTGTGTGAGGAATTGGAAGCAAGTAGAATACGGGTGTTTTTATAGAACACGCAACGTCATCGCACATCTGGGGTTAAAAACTAAAGCCCAGAATCCTTGGGGAAGGAATATTTTCTCCCACCCCTATAGTATGACCAACACAATATTAGATTGGTTAAATTTAGACTGTTCTTTCTTGTAGGCCAGGTTTCCTCTGCAGCTGCTTTACTCTCGCATGTCACGTGACCAGAGTTTATTCGCAGTTTTTAAAAAAAATCTCGTTTTTATCATATCGTGATATTATCGCAAAAGCAATTATTCATTCAGCCCTATTCTCCATAGAATCATGCATAGTAATGATCATAAAATACATAGACGTGTGCATTTTGAAAGGAGGATGAATTACTTTCATATCGTTTGTTGTGCCATCACAACAAATCAGATGGCACTTTTTAATACTGTTAATACCATTACTCTTTTTAGCCTCTTGATGGAAATAACATCCCAGCATTTATTTACATTAAGAAGTTTGTACATTTTTGGTCAAGATCTTGTATTGACAAGTCAACTGCAGCACATCCCAAAAGGTTTCAATGGTCTGGCCTTTAAGGTGCCAATCCATTTGTGAAAATCATTCGTCATTCTCCCTCCCAACCATTCTTTCACAGTTTAAGCCTGATGAATCCTGACACTGTCATCCATGGTCATGATGTGTCATTCTACATGATTGTTTAAGAAAGGAAAAGCTACACACATCAGTTAAGGTTAGAAGAATGCTAGTGATTATGCTAGAAACATAATCATTGCAAGAATCACCCAATCTTTAAATATTTAAATATACTTAGAGCCGGGAGTGTATATATCTATTTTTATATCTATATCTGTCTATATCTATTTCATGTCCTCCCTTGGATCCTGAGCTAAAAGACACATGATGTTATTAAACAAGTTAAGTGCACCTACATCATAGATGGTTTATATGTGTGTACATCTGTGTGCTCAGAGGGCTAATGAAATTACAGGAGAACACAGCAAGATCTGTAATTACATTTTCCCGAAGAGCTGATTTTCAGTATCCCTGCCGTCCTCTTCCAGTTTATCTAACAGACAGAATCGGATGCAATTATCCCGAACTCTGGGCAGATAAAACACGAAAAGGACAGGCTGCTTTGCGGTTGTTAAAGTAACGGTTACTGTCACTCTCACTTATGCATGTAAGAATGATGAAAACTTGGTATTCAAGAGTTATGCGTTTTGCCAGTTTTTGTATAAAATTGCATAAGACAGTCGAATAGAGGAAATGGAGCGAGATATATGGATATGAGAAATGAAGGGAAATGTGTGTGTAAGCTATAAATATGGATTGTGATTGCCACTGTGGGTCATCCATGCAGTGCATGCTTGAAAACAGTCTCAGTCTATATTGTTACTCAGGTTGATGGGTTCAGTAACGTCCCCTGGAGATTTTCACTCAACCCAAACGGCACTAGCAATCTCTGTTTCGGTTATAGTACAAGTTGCAGTTGGTTTGTGGTCTGAATGAGATTAACTTCAGGGTTGTGGTGATTCCTGATAAGCTTATCTAGCTGTTCTGCTGTATGTGTGTGTATTTCTGTCAGACAGGAGCTGGATCTGGGAATGTGACAGTAAAGCTGTGCTAATCCCATACCATTAATGCTTCACTACAGATGCTGGACCAATATGAGATGAGATTAGTCTTTCCTCCTTCCATTCTTTCATGCATGCAGTGATTGATGATATTTTGTTATAAATTGTGCTATTTTGGGATGTTTCCTTAAGGGCCAGTCACACAGCCCTTCGCAAACGTTCCACGTACAAGCACTTTCAGAATCCACATTGTCAGTGGAATGAACGTGATACGTGCGCGGTTCATGCGTGATATGAATGTGGGGCGTCAGTGGACGGATGTGGACGTGCGCGGTTTCGAACCAGTTCCGACGCATAAACACTGACAGCCAACGTGTTTCACGCGCATAGTCACGCATACTCAATGCATAAACTACGCACGCCGACTCATGAATAACGCACACAGACACACAGTTGTGCGTTGGAAAAATTTTGAACCGTTCAAAACTCAAAATCACGCACAAACCGCCTTCGACGCACATCCACTTACAATCACTGACGGTCCAAGTTCGTTCCACCGACGAATTACGCATACGACGCACGCTCTGCGCAGAAACGAAAATCTGCGCGTAATTCATGCGTGATTCATGCGTTTTCGCTGTGTGACTGGCCCTTTAGGTACTATCAACACTATTTCAACCCAGGGGTTGATTTGTCGTAAAACACATGCACATTTAAACCTTTTATGTAATTTGAAGGTCACTTAAAAGTCTTATAATTTTTTTATCATGCTTTCCTCTTTACTACTTTTCAAATGTTGTATATATTTGTTGTTGCACTCTTGTCTCAGTCCTAGAATTTCAGCCTCAAATGATCAAAATACATAATAAAAATATAAATGATTGCATTTTACAAACTATTTAAACTGTCTGAGTTAAGTGTGCGAATTTCAGGTAAAATTCACAACAGAATATTTTTGTTGTGCACCAATTCCAATCAAACCGTAATTCTGTGTCAAAATATGTGAACATGTGATTATTTTATTTTATTTATAGCTTTTCATTTTTTATATATATATATATATATATATTTACATTTCATTTCCACCACTGAATGCTTTCAAATACTTTCAAACACAAGACGCAATTGGAGATTAGAAAAGTCCACAATTTCGAAGTGCTCTAGGTGAAGAAACACCCGTTTAAATTTCTTGATCTTGATCCATGGTTTTCAGTTTTCTCAAAAGCCGTTTACTTTGCTATGTAAGAATATTTCATAAGCAACAACTTCAGATAACGCTACTGTATGCCGTCAATCAACTATTAAAGTCCTTTACAATGCCTTGTCATAATGTACATGACATATCATAGGCTGCCATGCGTATCTATAAGCACTTGCTGTGTCATTATTTTCAGTTGTAAGGGTGAATTTGTCAATGTCAGACAGATATTTGACATGGACGGGACTCTACAGTCTGATTAACGAGTCCCATTAAACTGAGGGGGGGGAGGTGGAAGGCCTTGTGGCGTGATGAATGTGGTCAGTAACCTTCCTTAATGCTGTGGTCAACTTCCTCCTTTAGAAGACATATCAATACATTATCTGCTGCTTTCCAGATTCATTAGGCATGCAGAAGCTGGCAGAAAAATATTACTTTTTATGTCTGTTAAATAGTCTACATTTATTATTATACTTTTTTAGTTACATTCAATCTGACCTATTTTTTTTCCTGCACATTTGCCAATAGTAATATTCTGTAAAAAATAATCCGTCTTTGGAGAGTATAACGGGATTTTAAGAGCCTTCAAAAGCAATTCAGCGCTCAAGAAGAAAGTGTGGAGAGAGAATTACAAAGACTGCCAAGCTTCAAAGAAGAATGGGTTGAAATCAGGAGGGGAAAGAGAGAAAGAGGTGAGCATTAAATAGAAAATGAGATTGAAAACGTGTTCGACTCAGATATTTTAGCAGAAGCTATTTTAGTCTGTATGTTTAAGCATTTTTCCAAGCTGAAGTGTTATGTCCTAAATAGCATCAGGTCTTCATTAGTGCATGTCTGCCGTTTAACTATTGATCTGAATGTGAGATCCAGAGCCCCAGAGTGTTCAACTGTTTCTGCTAGATGTAACCCCATGCTGCTCCATATTAATACGCTAGCACTAAACGGACTGATCCGTGTTTCCTCTTCTCGGTCCCCCTTCATCCACACCTCAGGGGAGCGCAGATCACAATACAGACAAATGTGTTCATCTAACACTAAGAGTCCTCACCATACACAAAAATAAAGTTGCTTTACCAGCTTCTATGCTTATAAGACACACCTATACACATAAAGAATATATTTACAAATTAATATATAAATCATGTACAATTCTTGAAGAGTACAAGTTCAAATGTTTGATAACTGAGGCTACATTTATTTGATGAAGAACTGTAATTTTGTGTTGAAGTATTACAATTTAAAAATGTATCTTATTCCTGTTATGCCAAAGCTGAATTTTCAGCAGCCGTTACACCAGGTTTTAATGTTGCATGGTCCTTCAGAAATCATTCTAATATGCTGATTTGGACAAGAAATGTAAACTGTTGTTCTGCTTAATATTTTGTGTGAAACTGACATTTTTTACTCAAGATTCTTTGATGAATAGAGGGTTCAAAAAACAGCATTTATTTTAAACATTTAACTTTTGTAACATCAATATATGTCCAAAAACATGCACATTAAGTTTGTTACTTCAATTAAATGCACATATTGAAAATCAATTAGTCAGTAGGCTGTCTAAAGGCTTCAAATAAGGATGCAGGAGGCCCCTTTACACTCACCTAAAGGATTATTAGGAACACCTGTTCAATTTCTCATTAATGCAATTATCTAATCAACCAATCACATGGCAGCTAGAGGTCAGAGGAGAATGGGCCGACTGATTCAAGCTGATAGAAGAGCAACTTTGACTGAAATAACCACTCATTACAACCGAGACATACAGCAAAGCATTTGTGAAGCCACAATTGTTTTCTTGGCACACTTTAGGCCCCTTAGTGCCAATTGGGCATTGTTTAAATGCCATGGCCGACCTGAGCATTGTTTCTGACCATATCCATCCCTTTATGACCACCATGTACCCATCCTCTGATGGCTACTTCCAGCAGGATAATGCACCATGTCACAAAGGTCAACTCATTTTAAATTGGTTTCTTGAACATGACAATGAGTTCACTGCACTAAAATGGCCCCACAGTCAACAGATCTCAACCCAATAGAGCATCTTTGGGATGTGGTGGAATGGGAGCTTCGTGCCCTGGATGTGCATCCCACAAATCTCCATCAACAAATCAATAAAGACAATAAATAAGATGGATAAAACCAACACATAATTTGCACAACATTAAATAGCTCGAATGAGCGCACCCCATACTGATCACGCTCTCTTGAAGGCCACGCCCACTCAGCTAAAACAGGAAATATAAAACAGCAAACCTCACGGAAATAATCTAAAATACATAGGAACAGTAAAAACACCATATGTTTTTTTTTAAACAATACCAAAATACAGAAATGGAAGACAAATTTAAGATCTCTCTATCACATTGTTTAACCATAAAACAATATTCAATACTCCCTTTCGCATGTTTCCTAGCATCCCTCATCTGTAATACATCATCATTTGACGTGAATGTGATTTTCCTGAGGAAACTGAATAAGTGCTTAGCATGCCACCTCGACTGCTCTCATCCATTTTGCATGATGTCACCAGGCACAAATCACCAGAGGATTTAGAGGAACGGATGAAAATAATTAAAGAAACCTTCAGGGAAAAAGGAGGGATAAGCAGAGCTTTTCCTACAGTTTTTTTCAATAATCTCTTTTGTTTTGAAGTGACAAGAGATCCCTCCTTCAGGCTTGGTTTCATTCCAGGAATTAAACTAAATTTAATGAACCTTTTCTTCATTTAGTGCTTTAAAGAAGTTTCTATCTATCATTTGCTCCCGTTTAAGTAGTAATAATAATTATATATATATATATATATACTGATGTAAAATAATACTCGAAACTGCAGGAAATTCCCTAGTTCTAGATGCTAATTTAAGGCTATTTGATGTTGCTCAATAGAATTCTAATCCAACCATCATCTTAGTGTGTTAGTGTGTTAATAGAGGGCACACATTGCTTGGGATTCTACAAACTGGATATACTGAAAATTAATCATCACAATTTGCAAAAATGCTAATGTTAAGCAGTACTAAAGGAATGAGCATCCAAGCACTTGGAATCTCTTTGACCTGTTGGCCATTAAATCTTTTTTAGCTAACCTCTCACCAGAAAGTAATTATGAACATGCCCAACATCACTGTCTCATGAGTCCTCCTTTCTTTTTGCAGAAGTAAAGAAATAATTTTAAACAGGCATCATCCTATTTCTGCAATATCAGATTTATAGGTCAGTCTCAGTGCAATATTTCTACAGGCATTACAAGCTAATGAGACTGGAAGGGATAGGGAGGTGGTGAGAGAGGGAGAGAGATTATTGAATAAAGCAGTCAAACTGTAAAGTGTAGTCGTGTTTCACCATAGGACTTTTTCTTTCTGTTAAACCTTCACTTTGATGTTGTTTTGGCTCGACACCCCCTGAGAAACCAATGCTGTCTCCGATCACTTCCTTGTCTCATAGAGTTAATGAATATTTATCTGTGTTCGTTATATGATACTGATTATTCATTTAAGGTGATTAATTATTTATGAACGCCATATCTCTGTGTATGAGGATGCCTCTTGGGTTTGGGTTCAGCTGAGAGAAAGCTCATACATTTTATCAGAGTGGCTGATTTAAGCGGTCTTGCTCATCATTTGGTTTGGAAAAATGAGACCAGACAACCTAATTGATGTTTGTATGAGAGGCTTAGAAATTGTAATGGAGTTTCCCATGTTGCTGTATTAACGTTTAATACCGCTATGTGATACTGGTTTCATAGAATTGAGCTCGCCAAGGAAATTAAAGCTAAAGCATCTCTTCTGGCAGTGTGTATTAGTGAATCTCAGAACCATATCAATGTCGTTTAATCGGAATTGAAACTTAATGCGTAATAAACACGTAATTGTTTGGACCATGTAGACCTATTTCCCCAAGGTCAAAGGCTTCTGCTGAATTTGAATACTTTGGTATGCTCCAAAAAAGTCTGAACTGACTGAGAAATATCTTTGAGAAATACAGGTTTTTGCTTGTTCATCTCATTAAATACCCTCAAATATGTTCTTAAATTGCAAACACATACACACAGCCTTTGAATGACTATTTCAGTATCATATCATGAATCCGAGGATTGTTGAAAACCCATTAAGAGAGTGACATGCAGTTTTCCCATTAAATATGTATTAGCTGGGTTATGCACAGAGAATGATCCTCGGGGAGTTTCTTTCTAATTAAATGCATTTTAATGTAAAAGCATTTCAGAGTGTGCTGATTTAGTCAGAAATATTGTACTGGAGAGAAAATAAGGTCAAAATCACTAGATTAAAATGAACTGAGCCATTTATTATTGTGCTTGGAGACAGCACATTGAAAAATATTGGCATGCACGCAACGCTTCTTTGGTTAATGCTTTAGAATAAGCGGTTTGGTTCTTTCTGCGTTTACAAACTCTTTTGTTTCTTTCTGCATCTATATCACATCTCAATGTCTCATTTCAACTTTTACCACTGTTAAAAGCCATAATGAGTAAAAACATTAAAATGTGATTAAGATGTTTAAGTTTTTATTGTTTTGTATGATTAATAATGAATTATATATTCAGTTGCAGGGCCTACATGCTTTGACTGTTTAATATAATCATGTATATTTAATGCACTATGGAGATTTGAGAAGGTACAGCATTCCATAACAATCATACTACACTACATTTGAAACTGACAGCCACGTAGAAACACATATGTAGTCTTGTCTCAGAATGGAAAATTATGCTTCTGCTGCTACTGCCAAGTCTGCTTGAATGGCGCTTTGTTATTAAAACTTGGGAGTGTGTGTGTTGCTGGGTTGTGAGAAGCAGGTATGGATTGTGCCAGTGTAACACCGCCTTTCAAAGGCATCACTTTTGTTCCAAGATTTTGACAAAGTTCTGAGTTCTGCAAAGCTCTGATAGAGAGCTCACTAAAACTTTCTTCAGATCAAATATACCTACAGTTGTGACACGAGACATGCTCCAATTGAGACATCTTTACCAGGATCTGTTTATTCTGGTACAACAATGAAAAAGACCATAAAATTAGCATCTTAATTCCGGTATTTCAATGTTTATCATTCGTTTTCAGTTTGTGAGTGCTTCCATTTTATTCCTAAATACTGTAAGTATAATTCCTATATTAATGGTCCAGTAGCTAGTTTATCACCGTATTTTCCCACATATAACCCGCGGGTTATACCAGATTTTACAAACCCCACAGGGGGTGCGGGCTATATAAGGGTGCGGGCTATATCGCAAATTTTCCCCGCGTAATAATATTTCAATATATTTGTTACGTCCCTAAGGACGTAAGTTTTTTTTTTTTTTTTTTGCAGTATTTTCTTTCTGTTTTTCTTTCTTGCGAGGGTTGTTGTCTCTGGTGCTTGTACTGTCACAGCTGGCGCTGATTGGCTGTCTGACCTGTCAATCATGCAAGAAAGACGTGATTGGCTGAGCTGCCATGAGGGCGTGCTCTTCTCATCTTATTCGATGATCAACACCTGCATTTCGTGCACAAGCACTGTGTACCGAGCCTGAACAATTATGGATAATTGGTGTCATGCGAGCAACATTCGAAATGTGAACTTAAACAAAAAAGTTCATCAATCTATGTGTGCGGGTTATATAAGGGCGCGGGTTATGCCAGCGATTTTTTACACAGCACCCAAAAACCTGTGGGCTATATGCGGGTGCGTATTATCTGCGTCTGCGGGTTATATGCAGGAAAATACGGTAATGAAGCCACCCAGAACTTCCTCTAAAACAGTTGTCACCAACCTTTTGAAGCTGAAGATCACCCTCCTCTGCCTAAATGAGAGGCAAGATCGACTTTTTTTTTTACTTTGAGCTTGGCATTATAAATCACCAGTCATTGTATGGAAAAGAACAGCTCGCACATTCTGTCCAGCATCTCAATTTTGGAAGAAAGACACTTCGTAGATCGACACGAAGCTGACGATAGATTCTCATTTGGATGAACTACTCCTTTAATTTATGCATCCGTTCTTTCACAGTTGTTGCCTCATGTATCTCTCTCTTTCATCATCCTTCTCCTGGGATTTCACCAGATTTTATTCTTATTGCAGTGATGCAGTAGAGGGTGAGAGAGGTCTCACATTAGAATATGCATGAAGTAGCTCTGCAGAATTATCGCCACGACCAATGAAGTGCACCTTGCTGTCAGAATTCTAACAAGGCTAAAACCTTGGCTTTCACCTCTTTTCCCTACTGTTGCTCTCAGCTCTCAACTTTATTTTGGCACATGAATACTGTCCAATTATGTAGCTGATCGCATATCTGTGTCTCTGCACTGTAAGAACAACATATTCACACGTCACAAGAGATTACCCATAAATTATTTCAAAGCTGGGTTTTTTTTCACCCCTGTTATCTGTTGGGTTTAGATCTGCTCTGCACATAAACATTGAACCTAGGCCATTTTTGAAGGTGACTGTTAATCAGTTCTTTTTAAACACCTGCTGAATGAACAGCTGAGTTGATCACAATATACTGCAGGACTGTGAATATTCTCTCGGCTGCAGACCTTCGCTGGCACAATAGAATCAGCACTCAGAAAAAGCTATTCAAAACTAACAAAAGAGGCTTAATGGAGAATTCAGCTCATAGTCTTATTTTTACCTCCTTGATTAAAAGGAGCAGAGAGCAGAGAGGATTGTGATTTGCTTCAGTATTTGGGTTGAGAAATAAAGGACAATGAAGGACATCTTCACTGATAGTTTGGTGCCTTCTCACAGGGCTGTGAAGATCTCAGTAGCTCTCATGTGAAAAGCCTCATTAAACTAGTATAATAGGAAAACCCTGCCTGGTAATTCCAGCTTATTTAATGACCTAATTCTGGCCTTTGATTTATTTATTTGATTTGATTTGATTTTCCTGTTAATGCCAACTGGACGTCTCTTTAATGGGTTGCCAATATCAACTACATAATCCATAATAAGATTATAAATGTAACCTTATAAACCCAGGAACCAGGGTTTATTTTTTGTTTGTGTATGCGATTTTATATATATATATATATATATATATATATATATATATATAAGGTATACGATTTTTAAAATGATTTTTGTAAGTCTTTTATGCTCATCAATGCTGCATTTATTTGATCAAAAATATAAAAAAACGAGAAATATTGTGGATTGTTATTACAATTTGATAAAATCTATTTGAATATATTTTGGAATCTCAACAGCCATCCCTCCAGATTTCAGTGTCACTGTTTCACAGTGATCATTTTAATATGATTATTTGCTGCTCAAGGAATATTACTTATTATGATCAATGGTGGAATTTGAAATGGAAATTTTTTGTGACATTATAAAAGTAACTTTTGTTCAATTAATTATATAATAAGGCATTTTACATAGGACGTGTAGTTAAACTGAGAAAAAAAACAATTATTGAAGCACACTTAGTTTTTTGAAGCTACATTTAGTACCTGCTTGAATTTGATTATGGATGGTTAGTGAATTAGACAGTGGTTATTGCACTGAAATGTGTGTGTTGAATTTATACCTCCAGTACACTGTATAAAAAAACACAACTCTCCCTTACAGGCCTGCTTGCATCTCAACAAACCTCCACAGCTTTCAATCTGTCAAACATAGTGATGTGCAAAGGTTTAATGTGTATATGCATTGTGTGTGTTCACTACAGGTCTGACGCATTTCTCATGTAGCTGTGTGCTGATTTTCTGTGCCACAGGCAACCTTTGTTCCAAATGTATTGATCCTGCAAAAGGCCAATGATGGGTTCAACCGAGAGATGAATGCAGATGAGACAATAGAAAAGAAAATATGAACATGGTTGTGCATCAGAATGCTTTAACTCTCAAAATCAAAGCGATGTTGGATGTTTTGAATATCCCAAATTAAACCACTGAGTTCCTTATGCTTTAAGCTGTGCATTATTCATAAAGAAACTATATGCTATATGTTTATGAATAATGCATCGTGTGTTTGTAGGATCATGGCAGTTCAGGAGTGAGGTCCGTTGTTCGGTCTCAATAAATGTGGTTGTTATTATAGACTCAGCTTATTCATTTCTGTCTGCTGGTTGATGGGTAGCTCCTACTATTTTGGGTCAAGTGCCCTTTTGGGCCTTTCTGTTCAGTTGTGTTCACTAAAATAACCTGGGATGAGGGTTTCAAATTTGATATAAACCCCTTGAAGCCGAATCTGTCAATCTTGTCCCATTACTCAGTGAAAGCTCTTCTGGATTAAACTATTTCAAATGTCATGCAAGCCTTAGAAGTTAAATGTATTTATGGTTTATCCTTGTTATAGTTCTAATAGTTGTCAGTACACTTTGATTACATTGTAATGTTGATTCCAATTTTCTCTTTTCAGGTAAGTGTGAAGCTTACGTCCTCCCTGTGTTTACCTGTTTGGTGAGTAGGTTTGTGTTCCACTTATTTCCCCCTTCATTGTTCATGTTCTGGCCTAGATTATTGTGTCATTCAGATGTGTAGAATACCGCCTGTACCCAGGGTTCCTTACTGAACCTGTGCTGCTCGGGTCCTATATAGACCCCCAAGGTCATCAATTTGAACTCTTTGATATAATTGTCACTACTATTAGGGATGCACAAAATATTCACAAGTTCTATATCAGTTCTTAAACAATATTCAAGCTCTTTGTTCTCTGTATATATCAGTATTGGATATTAAGCTGTGCATTAATATTTCCTCTTTTTATTAAAACATGAATGATTTAAAACAGTATTTAGTAATGCTGTTAAATGTAATCTTCAGCAAATTTGAAAAAATAAAATAAAATCATACTGTACATTATTATATTGTGATATCTAAAGTTACTTGTAGCATTTAAAGCTAATTATTGTATTTTTTTGTATTTTACTCTTTGCTAAAATCAGTGTATCCCTAACCGCTGCGTTCTCAAACAATACGTGAGTAGTCGTCCCCAAATGGTGACATTTTGGTTTATTTCTCATTGTTAATCAAACTGCACTTTATCAATTCAGCCCTTGCTATGCAGTGTGATTCAGTGCAGAATTTTCCACTGGCTATAAGGGTTTGGCCACTGCAGGCTGTGATTATCTCTGATCTGTGGTCAGTTCTTGGTCTGGAAAGCAGCCACTCTCAGACGTGCAGCGACAAGTATCGCTCTAACTCTGGTTAACCAGTTACTAAACCCTCGACCTTGTCAAAGTGCACTCGTTTTTCTTAGAACAGCGCGATAGACGTCAGTGCTGAAGTGGAATTTAAACACTGTGCAGACCACATACAGACACTGGTTAGTACATTTAGGGGAGGATAAATTGCAAATTGCAGGTTTGCTTTTTTTCCTTCCTCAAATTCATATGTTGAGATTTTCTTTGACTTGTTTCTGGTTGTTACATTTCTCTGAAATATCTGGCGTCTTATAGCCAGTTGGCAGCAAAAGAATGATCTAGAAGAGTTCTACATAGACTTTTTGAAACCACTTGCCCTGTCTTGTCTCTGCATCCCATGGGATGTGCTAAGTTTCAATAAGCTCAACAATAAGGATGTGTTACATTGTCAATGCAAGGTGTCCTTAGCTACTATGTACTTACATAAAATAAAAACATATTACAATGTAAAAACATTCATATACACAATAATCTCATTGTATCAAATGATTCATTTAAATGTAAGTACAGTAATACCTTGAGATACGAGCATAATCTGTTCCAGGACCGAGCTCGTAACTTGAATTGCTCATATCTCAAATAATTTTTAAAAATTTAAAATATGGATATGGAAAATATGCTAAAATCCAAAGATCTGCAATTTTGTGTTTGTTTTGTGATGTTCAGTTTTGTGAAGTCAGAGATACGCCTCCTGGCAAAAAGCAATTCATACTGTGTATATTTTGTTAAGATTGATATTCATAGCTGTAGACACTTTACACATTAAGATAAATGATGTGGTTCTGTAAGGTTTATGTGTAATTGCTGGAAAGACATGATCACACCAAGTTATTAATAGAATTGAATTGTTCTGCCCGGTGCCCACATCTTTATCAGATGTATTATCTATTTAATGTTGCTTCAAGATAAGGATCTTGTAGGCTTACAGAAATAGTGTAATAATTATTGCATTTATCCTATGACAGCTCCTGGGGTTTCATTTCTCTAATTGTTTGATTTAAGATAGGGGCTTCTTGACATTTAGTAATGAGCACGTTTTCTATTGTTCATTTTTGATTGTTAATATCTAATGACTAAATTGCATGTTTATATCAAATATGGAGCGATTTCTTCAGCACCAGTGATCATGCCTATCAAGGATAGTGAATAGAAGATAGGATCATTTTCATAACTGCATAGTTTATAGCCATTTTGTGTTGTTAGCAAGCTGTGGTGGGTTGTTTCCCCACCTGGAGACGGCTCTGAGCGCCATGCAACAGTGCAGTAGTTTACAACCGCTCCCTATATTCATAATCTTTACACATATGATAAAGCTACAGCTACAGACTGGCTGGGTCCCTTATTTCAGATTCTGTTTGATTAACCAGTCTGTTTGGGCTTGTTTGTGTGTTGCACATAGCTTATTTCTGGGCTTGCTTGTCATGTGGCATTTTTGCAAGTACTGAGCCATTCCTGCAGCACCAGGCCTTCAGTGTAAGTCCACAACAGTGATGAAGTCTGATCAAAGATATCCCTCAATATGCTGAAAATGCACTTTTCAGAGCAAGAAGAAAACAACACTGACTGGTTTGGTGATTTTGGGCAGAATTAAAAATTCTGTATTAAAATTTTCATTTGCATTCGTCACATCTCTATACTGTACTGAAGTCGGGAAATGTTGGATTATATATCAAGATGCAAGTATCGTACAAGAGCATCTTTGAAAATTTGGTTCTTTATAAATAGCAAAACAAAAAAGCTCACAATATACTGACATTTCAATGAGGAATCAGAAAATCAAAGTGCCTTTCCTCATACTCGTCGTCTTTTCTCTGTTTAGATAGTGTGTATCTGTATCTGTCTGGCTCCTTTCATCTTTTGTTCAAGAGGAAGTCCTCCCAGAGTTTTTTACCAGCAATCTTTTGGCTTTGTGTCAACACAGAAAACACTGACAAATCTAGTAGAAAGGACTCTCACTGTGTCTATACTTTAGTGGGGTGTTCATTATTATCACACAAACTGCTATTTTTAGGCAAAGTAATATGTAATGTTTATTGAACACAGTAAGGTAGTCCAAGGCTTCCAAGGCAAGGATATTAAGACTGAGGACTTAAAACCTGACTTAAAACCTGTACAGTTTGAAAATGGAAAATATTAAATGTAAATAGTGTAGTGTTTATGTGAAGAGGCTGACACAAGTCTTCATATGCATCTGTCATAAGCAGCGGTATGACCTGCTGTAGCATTAATTTCCATGGTAATGATAAATCTATGCACAGCAGGAGAGGTGTGTGTGTGTGATGTATGTAATTCATACATTTTCAAAGACATTGAATGACAAGATTGTATAAACCTGCATCTCTGTGAGTTTGTGTCTGGTTACTTGTGCATTTTTGCATCTCCAGTCAAAGCATTAAGCTTTTGCAAGACTTGTTCCTGTTTAGTTTTTTTTCTTTTCTTCATTTGATGTTATAGCGTCTCATTAGTACAATAGGATAAATTACTAGGTACTAAGTACTAATTACTAAGTACTAAATAACTAAGTACTAATTGTACTACAATAGGTACAATTACTAGGATAAACATCAACATTATTGTTAAAAATTTCTAGGTTGTAGTAACAGATTTTACTTTGAAGTCTACTATGATTTATTTGAAAGAGAAATTCTTTGTGTACTTGCTGAATAGAAGTATTTATTGAAAATAAATCTTAACTTTACCTTTAAACAGTAGAGTGAACTGCAAAAATCATTTTATTTTTGTCTTATTTTATAGTAAAAACATTATGGTATCTATACAGCAAAATAAATGTAACTGAAAAGCAAGTTTAGAAAACATGTTGCAAGTTTATTTTTCTTATCCTGTTTTTTTTAAGTGTAAGGTTCACACTTAAAAATGCAAATGTGGTAAGAATAAAATAGAATAATAATTCTAAATAATGAAAAAAAAAATAATTCTAAATAATGAAAAAATAATATTACAGTAATACCTCAGTTTACAAGTATAATTCATTCCAAGAGCGAGCTCGTAACTCAAAATTCTCGTACACCAAAACAATTTTCCCATAAGAATGCAATAAAAATCACTTGATTCGTCCCACATGACCGTAAATGCCCATTTTAAATATTTTATATTTGTGTTTTACCCTATTAATTACAGTTAAAAATTATAACCATTAAGATCTCGTATAAATACTAATTAATAATTGACAATTAAACTCTAAAAATACTTGACAGTTTACTGTAACGCACACTTCAGCTTTGAGTAGTGTTGCTGATGGCGTGATGGAGACGAGAGGAGGGTTTTACTGCTTAGAAGGAGAATTTCGTACCTTCTTTCTTACTCATCTTGAGGTCATTGTCTATAAGCTGTACTGTATGTATATATTTCACTACGTGAACAATAGCGATCACAATTAATGTTAACAACACGAGGTAAAACCGCTGTAAATCACTTATAAAAGCATGCACTGTGGTGAATGATGCAACCAAACCGAGCGACTCTGAGAGAATTAACGAGTTAAGGGGTGATAGGTTTTGTGAGAGGCTGTCGTTAGGATATTTCCAGTAAAAATGCGCGAAGATTCTGGGCGTTAGGACTTTTCCACACAAAAAAAAAAATGTGCGTGGGCGAGGGAAAACTTTTCTCGCACTCCGATACAATGCTCGTACACCGATTTGACTTTCCATGCTCGTACACCGATTTGCTCGTATACAAAGTCACTTGTAAACCGAGGTATTACTGTATTTCATGAAGATTTTCGGATAGAACAGATGTCTAACTGTAAATTGTGTAGTTTGTATATTTCCTTTACTTTAAGCTATTTGTCTTCAACATGAAGAAATAGTAGGTTCTCCAGAGATTATGGACCCCAAGTGTCTAATTTGCCAGTCATGGTCCATTTCATGGAAGCTTGAGCAATGTCCCCTGATTTAATATGAGGAGTTGGCTCTGATGTCTCGATGTAAGCTCAGTCATGCATGTGCTATAATGAACATGAAGATTTGATAGGATCAGAAACAAAGATTGTGAGATGACATTGATATTTTAGATTGACCTTTTCATGTCATCCTATACTTCCGGATGTCTATATGAGTTTCAAATGTCAGCAGAGCTACACAAATCTTCTGTGACCAGACTGTCATAAGGCAATGGGATTCAAGAAGACATCCTCCTTAGATGACACTTCAGAGGGGTCACGATTTGATGAAATATCACGTTGCGGGGACTGAATGAGACATAAATGTCAGAAAAAGTTGTGTGTACTTGTATCACTTTAAAGCAAAAAAGACAAACATGGCGTGATTATGGAGACAAACAGCTCAGAATTGAAAATTACACATTGAAAATTACACATCAACATTTTCTCTGCCATGAAATCCATAAGTATATGTAAACCCTTATTTTCATGTTTTCCAGCATGATTTGAGAATGATTCAAAGAGCATGATATTCGATGGAAGCAAAAACAATTGATCGCCTGTACAACGAGTACAAATCGCAAATCTGATTTTATCAGACATTTTTAATATGGCTTAGACATATTATATGATTCAAGCAAATAGTGTTTATAAAACCCATTTAAAATACATTTGTTCTTTCTACCACGTAGAATTTCATAATCATCTTATGCCCTATTTGAGACAGTGTGTTGGAACTCAAGTTATGGATCACACTGAGCTTGGATCACTTTTTTTGCTGGGAAACAATTACACACAAACACACACTCATACACATATACATTTCATTGTGCAACCTGGTTCTTCACTCCACAGGTACAACACTCCTCACATTCAGGCACACACACTGGCCATATGTTTGATATGACAGTTACACTTGAGGTTAAAGGTGAAGCGATGCACCATATGCGTGTCAAGTCTCCAACATACATCTGCTGTCTAAACATGTGCTCACACACCAGTGTGTGCTATGAAACCTGCATTGAACGCTTATATATATTCAATAAATCATCATTTATTTAGTATTGAGAATATATGTATGTGTGTATATATGCGCTGTTATGCATTATGTAGTTATGTCAACATTCAAACATGCTTGTAGGAGACCACAAAGAGATGTACACTGTGCAGAAATGAAGCAGAGTGGGTGGTTTAGCATGCTGCACACACAGTTTTTGTCTGACAGTGTAGTTTTGCAAGCTTCACAGACTGTGGAAGTCTAAGATATAGGACAAGCAAAGTGTGCGCTATAGGACCACGACTTTATCCAGCCTGACTGAAAAATTAATGAATAATGCATGTGTGTCCACTAGAGCAAAACCATCTTTCTCTCTCTCTCTCTCACTCTCACTCAATCTTCTCTTTTTTCCCTTGGTATTTATGTACTAAAGAGAATTTCCCTCACTATTATATTATAAACCGTATGTAGTGTATATACAGTGCTATTTTCGTACATATATAGTTTGTTTTCTGTAATTTGAAGCTCTATCTTTTGTTCTTGAGGAGTGTTTTCTTTCAGCTACAGAACCCATCCACTTAATCCTGTTAGATAGACTGGGCTTAAAGCTGAGGATGCCTTGAGCATCTTGTGCTGGAAGACACTTTTTCACCACTGGTTGGGGACCAGTAGCTGTTTGTCATCCAAAGCAGACACTCACAATTTACGGAGGCAAGATAGTATGAAATTGTTATTCCAAAACGTTTCCCAAAATGTACAAGGAAACTGGCAGTTTCATCAAGAGACGCGGAGGGAGTGAGGCAGCCTTATGTCAGAGAGTGTGTGATCTATACACAGTTTCCAGGTTTAAACATATGAAACCATTTATTTCACACTTATCAACAAGCAACCAAAACTGTAATATTGTTGTGTTTATATAAATATTTTAAACAACATTAACTTGAGCGCATCCGCAATACCTGTGGTGCAACTGTGTATCCGTGACAATACGGAGAATATACAGAATATCGACAATGAATGACCTATATATATATATGGAATGGTAGTAATGTCATAGCAGCAGAATATGATCTGTAAACAACATTAGATGTAAACATAGTTGCATACATTGTATTGAACACACACCCATTTACTTAACCATTTGTAATACTCATAACGATTGTAATTTTGTTTTGTGCTTTTATAAATTTCTATACTTGTATTTGTATTTACAGAACCACACGTCTATACACCTTTAATAAACACCAAATTTGGATTATTCCCTAAGTGAGACATCATTGTTCTGACCGGACAAACTGTAGCCTTCACCCAACCCGAACCAGTAATTAGAGTTCAGACTCATAAGATTTTTCAATTGCACAAATGGTTTGAGAGAGAAAGAGAGCCAGATATATATATATGTACAGTATAGCGAGAGAGAGAGATGGAGAGACTGGGTTGACCTGCCTGAAGCTAAACATTGTTCATGCATTTAAATAGGAATATTATTAAAATGGTGGATGAGCAGCGTATGTATCATTCTGAGCATCAAATGAATCTGGGCCTGTGATGGTAAGAAAGTGTTAAAGATGGCAAACCAAAAAGGTGCAAGTAAAATGTCCCTTCTAAACCTAAAGAATCCATCAGATTGTTTGCTTTAGAACGGTCATTTATTATAAATCACGTTAGACAGCTTGTATGATTGTTTCAGGTCTGGAGAGGTAATCGCACCCTCCTCGGATGATGAATTCATCAATAAGAAAGAAGTGTATAGTGCTAAATATAAGTCCACGTCTTGCCAACAGTGGATGCTGAACAACAAAAATGCGCTCTGGAAAATGACACCATCTGGAGCAATAACTAGAAATCTTATTGAAAGCAGCTCAAAATGACCTTTTCAGGATCATAAAACAACTCAAATGAAATTTTAAGATGCCCAAGAGTAATATCTGAGAGAATCTATCTGTATTATAGCAAGAGTAGTAATATCTTTATCCTCTTGGCAGCATATGCATGCATTGAAGTTAGTGAAAGAAATAATAGAGGTGGTCAGTGATTCAACACCACTGTTTTATAAGGATAATTCACTCTGGCCGTGCTCTTTATCTGTTTTCAACATATTTCAACATATTCTAACATATAGCATGGAGGATGTTTTGGTACAATGAACTCACTCTGTACTTTGGCTTTGAGGTTCTCAAATGAGCTGTGTCTTTTCCTGGTAAATATGAAAGCTCATGCTAGACTAATTATTAAACACCAGTTGTTGTTTTTTGTTTGTTTTTTATTCAGAAAGCTGTATGAAAAAAGCTTGTTTCTCACAGCAAATAAAAATCAAATAGTATTTTAGCACTACTATTCAGTGAACATATCACTGGAGACTGAACATTATTTATCTTTCCCTATTTTTTTCTTGTTTCAAGCATGGATCAAATTTTGTGAGGTTTATGCTTTAAACAAGAAAAGCAATGTTAATGGGCTAATAAAAATTAAATACATTCAAGATATATTCTCTGAAAATATAAAGATTATATTATAATTATTTATAATATATTTAATTTATTTATAATTTTATTTATATATATTATTTATTATCCATACTTACTATATATATATATAATTTAGAAATAATAAATACATATATATTTATTTATTATTTCTAAATTTATATATATATATTTTTTTTTTTTTTTTTTTTTTTTTTTTTTTATTCTTCAGGGAATTTCTCTTGTTTGAATGATGTGCATGTAATATTCTTACTGGGGAAACAAGACAAAAAGCTGATTAAGAACATGAAAATTCTAGTGAATGTTCCTTTAACAGACGTTTAGATGTTTCAGTCATCGATTGTACTCTGATCGCCTGAAGGCCAAACATCTATAAGAACTGACGTGTGCTAGCTAAGGATAATTACTGATGCTAGCTGAAATCTATAAGCACTTTCAAATGCCATTAGCCTGAGATACAGTATAATAAACATAGATAATGAGATGCCCCGCAGGGTAACTAACAATATGAAACTATTCCATAGAAAACGTAGCATTTAGGTCTATGTTCAGAGAGGGCATATTCAAAGGCTCACCTGTTGCGTCATCTGAAGTATAATATACATTTGCAAATCTAAAATATGGAGTGCTTGTTGAATTATACTGTATAGGTAAGTACATTATATAAGTGAAGGATTGAAGAGGTAGTGTTTAGTGAGACGAAGAGGGCAGAAGTAAAGAAAAGGGTTTAAGAATGAATGAAACAGTGCTTGTGATGATGGGAGCAAAGCATTGTGGGTAATTCATATGTCAAACAGTGCCGCAGTGTTGGTCTGAATGGACGCACAAATATACACATGTAACACTGTAGAAAGATTTGAGACTCCATTTTTGACCAGATTTGACCACTGCTTATGATAAAACTAGGTTGCATGACATTGATTTTCTTAATTTATGTCATGAGTATTTTTTATATTTTAAATAGAATAACAACATTCATATTCAGTCATATCTGCTCCAGTTTACTTGTGTTCACATAGCTTCACTTAACATCGTTCATTGGGGCTTTTAGTCTCATTTCTGGAAATATTGATATATTTACTTATACAGGTGCTGTCTGGCTGTGGTTTTCACTGCTGTTATAACAGAGAAGAGTTTTAGTTTTGGGTGTCATTTATGCCCCAATGGGAAGTGTGAGGAAAGGGGAATGCATAAAATGCCCATTTAAAATATGCGTAAAGAAAGCAGGCATAAAAATTGTCAACTGATTCATTCTAGTGGTACATTTGGTGCAGAGCTTCAACCTTCATCTGAAACACTCAGCTTTGTGACACTGTCCGCAATAAGAGCCATTATGACGCGCTTCCATACAGCTAGTTATTACAGGATGCAGTGTTTAAAATAATCACTCAGGCAGACATGAAGCAAGCATAATGTAGTCAGCAGGGAGCCAGTGACTTCTGTCTGCCTCTCTAAATCAAGATTAATGGGCTTGTGAATGCTACATTAATAGGCTGTCACTTGAGGATACATTTTACAAGAGTAGGATGATTATCCCGGTTTTACTTAATTTCCTCATTACAGGTGTTTGTGTTGTACTGAAGAAGGGTTAGAGCAGGGTGCAATTTGAAAATTCCAGATCCAGCACAGTGTCCCCATCCGCATCCGTTTTCTGAGCAATTTTCCAAGACGTTTGCACACCTCATATCTGATCTTCTCAAGTCGATTATTGACAATCACAAGCAGATGACCGTTCCTTCATAATTGCGCTCTAGTATCTACTGAAATCATGAAAAATCTTGAAAATAAAAATATGTAATATGTCAAATATAGAATCGTTTTTTTTTTCAGCATAAACATAGTTTTTCAGAATATATTTTATCAGCATATTGCACTCTGTTGTATGTAGCGTCTGGACGGTGTCTCAAATTGATCGATCAAAAAACAAACATCTGATTGTGACTTTTGATTTAACAGAATGAGACTTGGAAACTCAGAATGCAGCTCTGTCTGCATGGACAGTCGTTTTACAGCCCTGGGGCAATAAAACTCTTTGTCCTCCTCCAGGCCTCCCTTCACCCCCCACATACCTACATACATTCCACAGGATGGCACATCTGAAAACAGCCCCCACACACAAACACACACATACATACCAAGAACAAAAGACTGTGCCATGTGACTTTTAAATTAGTCACTTTCCATTTTTAGATGTGTTGTGTTTTACCTATATGTATGCATGCTTTGATATAACCATTTTAGATGTGTTTGATAATTTAGAAGCTTATAATCAGTAAATACTTGGGTAAAACCAAGTCAATCTTTACCTTGCCTTCATGCTAAGAGTTAGTATAGCCATGAATGGTCTCGAAATCTTTGTCTTTCCATTTGCAGACCGTCTAGGTTTGTTTCACTGTGCTAGGATGCATCAGACTCTTTCTTTTATTCCAAAACCCAAAGGTCTGCATTCTCAAGTAGGCAATAAAACATGCTAATCACCTCCGACTAAGAGACAAAGAAAAGTTTCCCGCTTCTCAGTTCCTTCACTCTGATTGGCTGTCCCAACTCTTAGAGGCGTGCTTTGGTCATGCCTTTATAAGCGCCCGTAGGCCAAGGATCAACTCTCTCTTCAGCCCTCCTTCTTCCAGCCCCTTCTTCCTGTTCCTTTTTCTCCTCTGGCGCGGATTCTTGGATCCTCCTTCAGCGCCATTTTCCACAAAGGACATTACCAGATTAAGAACCAAATTTGAACTTACCGCGGACTCCAACGGACCCGCCCAGCAAGACGCAAACCTCGGACCAGATCGGAATTAGCCCTTAAGAGATTTTAAGTTTATACAAATAAGTTGGTCTGATTCCTTGTTTGTTCTCAGATAGGTTATTGTCTGTAATACTACCTTCCTTTGTCTCTCCCTCTCTCTCTCTCTCTTATTCTATCTTCTTCCCTTTTTCAATTCATCTGTGTATGTTTGTCTATTGTTTGTCGATTATTAAAATATATATATTCACACGTGATTGCCTCTGAATTGCTCAACCATAAGTCACTTTAATGGTGACCGATCCTTGTTACAAATTAATGGAAAGATCTTTCTTTGTGGCCAAAAAGAAACCTTTCCTTTTTATAGAGTTTATAAGGTCAATATTTGCTGGACAAATTATCCGTCCTTTGAACTCCTTTCTAGAGTTAAAGAAAATTCTACAAGCCGAATCAAGCCATAGATATTAATAATCGTTATAATCCGTTATAATTAACTGTTAATATCCAAATTCCCCTTTGTGCAGATTTATGTGTGTTCGATCACAAAACGATTCACGCACACATAGATCCGCACCATTTCCCTTAGGCTTAGAATCGCTACATATAATGGTGGAGAATCAGCGGGCACCGTTTTAAACTTGTGTTTGAGCAAACTCAGTCCAGTCTAAGTGTGTATGTATATGTTTTGTTGTAACGCGCGTCGCGAGAGGTGAGCGCCGCCGAGCAACTCACTCCGCCTAAACCTAATGAGCTCATATTTCTGAACCCGGTCTGTTAACACGTCTATTTGTCTATCATTTAGCCTTTGTTAACAAGTAAATCCGTTAAAAACTGCAGTCACATATTAAAATCGCATCAGCAAAAACGAAGAAATCTCTTTGCAGAGCATTTTAATATTTGTTTACACCTCAGCAAAAACGAAGAAATCTTTTTGTAGAGCGTTGTTATATCCCTGTTGGACGAAGAAATCTCCTCAGTGGATAACGTTTGATCCGAGCGAGTCTCCTCCGATCAACCCTGTATAGGCCTTTATTGTGTCGCTAGTCATTCATCGCGTATGTCCGATGCTTTGTAACTTGGCGAATTTGCTCCGTTTGAGCCTGCGTGAAGTAATTACCCACGTGCGCTCAGGCAGATCAGACAAAGAAAGTCGCGCTGCGACAGTTTTGTGTGATCTGAGCCAGGAGCCGGTATAAGCTCTGATCCAGCTTAACCTTTAAAAACGACAGCGAAGAAACCCTGTTCGTTTATGTTTGTGCTTTAATGGTAGTGAAAGGTTCATGCCAGGCACTTCCTCGATCCGCCGCGATCGAAAGAGGAACCAAAAGTTATATATAGAGAGATTTATTGTATGCGTGAGTATTTTGCAGCTTCAATGAACCATTGAACCCGCCCAAAATTCAAATCACGAGCGTTGGGATTGGCGCTGCTTCTCTGACCAAACAGAGCGCAGGCCCTCCTCCCTACGTCATCGTCGCAGCGAACTCGATAACGCCACCTGGTGGACATTATTCGTAGTGCGGCTTCTCCTCTTTGTTTTCTCTCTCAATTTTCCTGAAGGTTAATCCTAACTTTCCCTTTTGCTGCTTTAGTTCTGCCCAGAACTGTAATTTTCACTGTTACTGTTATTTGACACTCTCTGTCTCTACGACTCTTCACACTTATTTAAATTTATGTTAAACGAGTTTAACTTAAATTCAAATAAAGTTGTATCAGTGTCACCACAGGCATTCAATGATTAACACGCCCCCTGGAGGTCATGCTCAGATCTTTCCTCCCATGACTTTCCTCTGAAGTGTTATTTCTGCTTTAAGTGCCTATTTATTGTAACAGCAAATTTCCAAAATTATACAGGTACCTTGGCACCTGGTTATTTGAAATTCGGTTTAAACTAAGTTTAAATTCAACATTTTCAAATTAACATTGAGTGCCTTTGGGGCTTTCCCCCTCTAAGCATCCAGTCTCCCTAAGGGTTATTACTCGACAGCGCCACCGCTCTGTCGGGTCCGCAATAACACCTAGTGGCGAAGCTTAGAGTTTCTCCTCCCCTCTTACCATTTCCTGTTACTTTGTTTTCGATTTTTAATCCACTTTAATATTTTTGTTTGTTTTATCCTGCCCTGTGTACCTCACTGTCCTGTTGTGTTTCTTTCAGTTCACATACAGACAGAACCTGTGTGAGCAAGCAAGGAAAGCTAAATATTAGATTGGAACCCAGCCGCCAGAGTCATCACACGACCCAATAGGCTGTCGCCGTCAAAATCTTTATTTAGGCTTGGCACTCACCAAGATTCACGGCCAAAGATATTAAGTATCTGGACCGTAGCTAACTAACAGTCTACACTGTTAGCTCTAAATTTGTACTTGAAACGTGCAAAATTTTAGCTCTAAATTCTGCAAGGACTTGCTTTGTTTCTTTTGTGCTGTGTTCTCTCGCCAACAGTACGCCAAGATGTCCTGTTCATCCAGCCCTGCTGCCCACTGGGACAACCTCGAGACCTGGCTGTCTGCTATGACCCATGAGTTCCTGCCCGGAGTCACCGGCGACCTACAGCAGCTGAGCAGAGAACAGCT
Source organism: Rhodeus uyekii (assembly GCA_037043235.1). NCBI lineage: Eukaryota > Metazoa > Chordata > Actinopteri > Cypriniformes > Acheilognathidae > Rhodeus > Rhodeus uyekii. Next base: position 136,997 of record JAWRVZ010000012.1, on the reverse strand, counting down.
GGACGACGATCTGAACAGGCTAACGACCCATGATCCCACACAGAGCTACATTCACAAAGAATGGGCCAAGATCATCGGGAGGCTCGCTCACAATCTGATCGTCCAGACACGGCTCAGCGAGAATAACAACATCCAGCTGGAGCAGGAGACAACAGCGCTCAAACTTCAGGCTGAGGAGGCCCGGAGGAACCAGGCTGACGCCCAGACTCGTCTAGATCAGCTACTCGTCGAGGCTCAGGAACGGCACAGCGGAGCGGATGAGACCGACACAGAGCTACAAGACAAAGTTGAGAGACTCCAAAATGCACTAAGAGAACTTCGTGCTGACACAGAGCACCGAGAGCAGTTGGAGAAAGACCACAGAGAGGACTTAAATGAACGACTCCAACAAGGCGAAGCTCTCCTGATCAGAGCTAGAAATGAACTAAAAGAGAAGGATGCTGAGGTCAGAGCTTGCAAAAAGCACCTGCAACTGGCCAGAACCGAAATCCTTGCTCTAGCAAATGAAAGAGACAATCTTAAAGATGAACTTGACAATTCTCACAGAGAACTCAGACATTCCTACAAGCTGTACAGCAAGCAGCTAGGGGAAATGCACAACACAGTGTTTCCCCTGAACCATAGGTCAAGACCTCCGAGTCAAGAGTTCCTTGTTCCCAAGGGGGGTGCTAGCCCACAGTTCAAAGTGTCATCAGCCAGCTTCCCAGAACCCCGTTCAGCAGCGAAGGGGTGGGAACCTTCCCAAGACATTCCTGCCGCCAGGCACGGCAGCGCACACAAAGAACTTGACAGGCTGGCCAGAAACATCCCCACTTTCACCCCAAGCCCTGCAGGGGGACACGACATTCATGCTTACCTCCAGGATATAGACTTTGTTTTACAAACTATGCACAATGTGACAACATGGGACAGATTGTATTTGCTTCGAATCACATCAAGCCGGGATGTACGCAGCTTCTTGGATCGACAACCAGAAACTGTCAAAACCAACTATCAACAGCTGCGACAGGCTTTGATTCAAGAGTTCTCTGATCCTGAGTCAGACAACGGGTTCTTCGCTGCTATGGACCTTACACAGGGCCAAGCAGAAACCCTGCAAGCATACTACAATCGACTACGACAGACCTACTTCGGAGCACGGAACGAGCCTGGAATGGAGGAGGATCTGAACTTCAAAATTCTGTTCCTCCGAAATCTGCATCACACAGTGAGTCAACATCTAGGAGTTCTGGTCTGTCCCCGCAGCATGCCCATCCAACAGCTGCGGGACCTCGCCCATAAAGCTTACATCAAGCAAAAGACTGTCACTGAAAAGACTGTAAAAAACCCAACAGTCTACCCTGTCTTCTATCACAGCGCTGAACTGTCACTAGAGGGTGCCCAGCAACACCACAACAGTGGGCACCCAAACAGAGTGTCAAGATCGTTTCCAGCCAGCAGAGGGCACCATAACTACAATGGTGCCCGTCCCATGCACCAGCCCAGACACTCTGAAAGATTCTGGGACAAGCCACGTCCACCCCACAACACAAAGGGTGGAGCCACGTGGGATGGTAGCCGATGGCCCAGAAACGACCGACACTCATCGAACGGTGCGTACAGCCCAGAGAGTCACCGGCGAAATGGCTCTCGACAGGGCCCAAACAAGCCCAAGTCCAAGTTTGTTCCAGAACAGAAAGGTGCAACTGTGTCTGAAACAGCTGAGATCCTGAAGATTCTAAGAGAACTTGTCAACAGGACACCTCAAAAGGACGACATGTCAGACCACGCACGACTAGGCGTGAAATGTGAAATAAACACCATCACTATAAGCCCTCAAACTGAACAGCAAGTCCAGATTCCAGCATTCCAACCACAGATCACAGAAACGACCTACCAATCTTCAAGCATCACACAACTGCCGCTGACTGCACAGACAGAACAAGTGTATTCTCTCCAGCACACAACCAGTCAGGTTCACAAGGCACCTGCAAGTGCTGTAGTGGTTGTCAATCTCCCTGACAATTCACCTGAGACAAGCACCACCTGCTTAGCAGTCACCACTCAAGTCCCAACACTAAGACTCTTAGGGAACCTGATTGAAAAGGGGGTGACCCGGAAACTGCATCTAGCAGTCACCTTGGAGAATGAGATGAGTCTTGAGGCCCTTGTTGACACGGGGGCAGACCTCACTTTAATGTCATCCCAACTCTTTGACAAACTCCAAGCTGCAGCTAAGAGACAGAACCGAACTCTAAAATCACAAAAATGTGTGTTGAATGTGCACTCATACAGCCAAAATGAGGTACAGCTCGAACACACTGCTCCCATCCACCTCACAATCGGTCCAATGAGTCTGGTACACCCAGTGTACGTATCACCTGTGGACACATTTCCTCTCATCATCGGCAAAGATCTGCTAGATCGTTTCGAACCCCTGCTGGACTTTAGACACTTGAAAATTTGGGCTCAAGTGCGAGAACCCCTGTCTCTCCAGTCACCTAGGACAACTGAACCAGACTGTCAGGTCATGGAGGTCACGGGAACTCAGCCAGAGGTCGCGGGAACTTTCACAGCCGTGTCAGCTCCCGGGAAAATTTCAAGTTCACTGCTGTGCACCTTCCAACCTATCAAAGACTTTGATTCTTACCTCCCCAAGGTCACAACAAACTTGCAGTTGAATGATGTCACAACAACAGACATCATTCTTGCATTGTGGGCAGACAACTCAGCCATCAGCCTTGCACTGTTCAATGCCCTCATCAAGGACTCACCTGACCTTCCCTTCACCAGCAAGCGCACCTGCTTCCCCGTTGACTCCTGCTTGTCAACAATGAGAACTGCCAAGAACATTTGCGCTTTGAACTTGAACTGGAATGGCAGGTGTTTAACCCATTACTTCCTGGTCCTCCCGGACCTGCCACATGATGTCTACATCGGAGCAGACATTTTGATTCGCCTTAAAGCTCAAGTGGATTTTATTGACAAAGTGGTATGGGCCCCAATGACTTTAAAATCTTCTGTTGCAGTTTGCCCTGAAAACCTCAAGTCAGGCCAGACCATTCCAGAGGTCTGCACTTTAGTTAATGAACAGGACATTGTAGTACCAGCCTACACCAAAGGGGTCGCTGTTTGGCTCAACATGCGACGTGGTCAAACCCTGAACCACACATTGGCTTTCTTCCAACTTTCACCTGAAAGCATGAAACTTGGACTAACCTTGGAAGCCACAACTCTCACGGAAGTGCTTTCCCGTGTGGTCTACATCCTGTTCAACAACTGCACTGCAACAGACATCAGAATCCGCAGAGCTTATCGTCTGGGATGGTTAGTGAGTCATGATTTCCACAACTTTGAACTCACTTTACCAATAACTGGTTCCATCCCACCTTCAATGATCCCAGAAGGGCGCACTGACAACACCCTGTCCACAGCACCCTTCCAGATCATCACTATTGCCCCTGCCACGGCATTAACTACAGAACAGGTATGCAGAACAGAGGATCAACGCCTGACAGTGCTTACAGTCTCTAACCAACCTGCTTGTGAGACTGACAACGACACTGCACCTCTGACAGCTGACAGGGCAGATGACACAAAGGAGACAGAGGAGCCATATCCAGGATTTGAGACTCAAGTCCAGCAAATCCTCAAGGATGCGGACGCTTTAAAGACTGATACAGACTGTCAAGAACGACCAGTACTGTACAAATTCAAAGCGTCAATTGCCAAAGACTCACAAGACTGTGGTCTCACTGACCTTCACACAGTGCGCATCCCAACACACCCAAATGCTCCTCCCACTTCTGTCAAGCAGTACAAGATTCCCATAGCTTCACAAGAACCTGTGCAGGAAATCATCAACTCCATGCTTGAAGAAGGTGTCATCCGCCCATCCAACAGCACCTACTCTGCTCCCATCTGGCCCGTCCTCAAACCAAATGCCAAGACGGGCGCACTCCATGGCAAGCTATGGTCAGTACCAACCCACCCACCCACCCTCAATGCTGCAGCAACAACCCGCAGCAAGCAGACACCTCCAGCAACGGTGTCAACATCACAGCCGCTTACGCTGGCTCAACAAATAGCTGTTAGCGATACAGCTGACCTTGAAGCTTCTAACCACCTCTCAGACCCCACCAGCCACCCTATCTGCACCTCTGACCTAACTTCTGCACCAAGCCTCAGAAGGCTGCACGAACTCAAACACCTGCTGCGCGTGAAAGCAAACATGCTGTGGTATGCCCCGGCTGTCCTCACAGCGCCAAGGCTAGTGGTGACACCGCGCCACAGGGGGGTCACGCCAGCATATGCCCACGACGCACCATGCACCAGACACCATGGCACTAAAGCCACTCGAAACAAGTGACATGCTGCCCTGGCATGCAGCAAGACATGGCAGAGTACGTCAGATGGTACCTGGTTGGCTACCAGCTTCAACAAGTAACTCAATCTCACAGAAACACTCACCTCACAAGCAGAATTTGCAGGTGGTCAACACTCCCACCAGCATGACACTGCCACTTGTGTCAGTTGACTCCTGATCCAGAACTTGAACTGAAGATTGAGAAAGGGGGGTGAGTTTCCAGCATCACTCACCTTGACACTGCCCTCCAAGAGCTCAAGTCCGAACCCGGACACAACAGTTCAGCTGCAGTAGAGACAAGCTCAACCTGGTCCAGAGAGAACTGACAGAGTCTGGTCAACTCAAATTGAACCACACAATGAGGCACCCTGCTGGCTAACACCACATCAGCAGTGCAAAATTCCCTCAGCCTTTGACAAACACCGAAGGGGGGAGGGAAACCAGAGCCCTCCACTCAAAACTTCACCCACAAGTTTCATGAAGGCTTCTGCAGTCACAGAAAGAAAAGGCTTAAACCACACCAACCCTGAAACAACACATGCAGTGACAAAGACCTCAACACGCAAACGCCACGGAAGGACCAACAGCTGTCAACAACAACAACCGACTTCAGACATTTCACACAGGTGTCAAGCGGAAAATGCACTGAGATGGCCGGACGTGCCTGCCTCAGAGTCACCTGAGCTGCTGGCATGAGCAACACGGTTCCCTGAACAGGACCCACCACAGAAGTACTGTGCCACCACAAACTTCTGACTCTCCGCCCAACACAGCTCAAACAAGCTCCATTCGGCACTGCCATCAGAACAGAGCAACATTCCGACCTGCAGACACCCTGGAAGTGCACTAATGTCTACCTGCTGTCCTCCTTCCACCAGCACCAGCGCTAGGTCAGTTTGCTACATGTTTGTCTCACGGTACACAAAAGCCTTGACCACTACCTGCAGCAACCAGAAAACACCTGCCTCACATGAACTGACTTTAAGATGACAGATGACACTGTCAGTGCACCTGTTGATTCAACTGCCACTACACATCGATCATCATTGATCCACCTGCCATTCAACTATCTGATCTACTGTCCGATGATGTCCAAACATGAACTTCATCGGCCATAAAGGGGGATTATGTAGCGTCTGGACGGTGTCTCAAATTGATCGATCAAAAAACAAACATCTGATTGTGACTTTTGATTTAACAGAATGAGACTTGGAAACTCAGAATGCAGCTCTGTCTGCATGGACAGTCGTTTTACAGCCCTGGGGCAATAAAACTCTTTGTCCTCCTCCAGGCCTCCCTTCACCCCCCACATACCTACATACATTCCACAGGATGGCACATCTGAAAACAGCCCCCACACACAAACACACACATACATACCAAGAACAAAAGACTGTGCCATGTGACTTTTAAATTAGTCACTTTCCATTTTTAGATGTGTTGTGTTTTACCTATATGTATGCATGCTTTGTTATAACCATTTTAGATGTGTTTGATAATTTAGAAGCTTATAATCAGTAAATACTTGGGTAAAACCAAGTCAATCTTTACCTTGCCTTCATGCTAAGAGTTAGTATAGCCATGAATGGTCTCGAAATCTTTGTCTTTCCATTTGCAGACCGTCTAGGTTTGTTTCACTGTGCTAGGATGCATCAGACTCTTTCTTTTATTCCAAAACCCAAAGGTCTGCATTCTCAAGTAGGCAATAAAACATGCTAATCACCTCCGACTAAGAGACAAAGAAAAGTTTCCCGCTTCTCAGTTCCTTCACTCTGATTGGCTGTCCCAACTCTTAGAGGCGTGCTTTGGTCATGCCTTTATAAGCGCCCGTAGGCCAAGGATCAACTCTCTCTTCAGCCCTCAGCTCTTCCAGCCCCTTCTCTTCCTGTTCCTTTTTGCAACTCTCTCTGGCGCGGATTCTTGGATCCTCCTTCAGCGCCATTTTCCACAAAGGACATTACCAGATTAAGAACCAAATTTGAACTTACCGCGGACTCCAACGGACCCGCCCAGCAAGACGCAAACCTCGGACCAGATCGGAATTCACACGCACGAATTCCGACCAGCCACAGAAAGAAACATAAGCAAGTAGCCCTTAAGCGATCCTTAAAGAGATTTAAGTTTATACAAATAAGTTGGTCTGATTCCTTGTTTGTTCTCAGATAGGTTATTGTCTGTAATACTACCTTCCTTTGTCTCTCCCTCTCTCTCTCTCTCTTATTCTATCTTCTTCCCTTTTTCAATTCATCTGTGTATGTTTGTCTATTGTTTGTCGATTATTAAAATATATATATTCAACGATTAAACGCACACATAGATCCGCACCATTTCCCTTAGGCTTAGAATCGCTACATATATTAGTTGAAGCCAAGTTACATACACCTTGCAGAATCTGCAAATATCAATAATAAAATATATATAAGAGATCATAAATAATAAGCACTGCAATGAAAATGTTTTCATAACTGATGTTTACATATAGTAGATATAGAAATAATAATTTGCATTAACATTACATAAATACATAAACATTAACGCAAAGCAGTTCAAAAGTTTACATAAACTTAATTGATTCTCAGTACTGTGCTTTTTTAATGAAAAGTCCCATGTTTGTCCTGTTTTGCCCACAGTTCTTCAGGTCCAGCACATTCTTTGGTTTTCCATCAGTGACTGTATGATTTTTGAGATGCGTATTTGATGACAACTGAGGGACTCGTACACAACAATTACAAATGGTGAAAACATTTACTGATGCTCCAAAACGGAAACAATGCATTACAAATCAGGGGGGTGTAAACATTTGCACAGGATGATTGACGATTCTAATTTTGTCTTCTGGAAAATATGTAAATATTGTATGTAGTTTCTGCAGGGCAGAACTAAAAGTAATGAAAAAAAAAGATCTTTAAATTAAATAAGAACTTACACTCAAGTGTATTGCTGTGAGCATCAGTGAATGTTTTCAGCTTTTGATCATCCAGGTAACAACACACACTATTAAGAATTAAGCATATGTAAACTTTTGAACTGAATCTTTTGTGTAAATTCTCATATTTTTATGTCTTGTGGTCTATATGTAACTTGAACTGTACGTATATTTAAAGTTCCTCTCAAATTACTTTTGGTGCAATAAACAGTCCTAAGTAGTTTATTTTTCATATTAAAAAGTATTATTTTAAGTATATAAAAATATTTAATACAATTTCATTAGAAATCAAAGTGAATCATTCTGAAATTGCAAAAGAATTTGCTTTTTTTGCCAAAAAAAACTGAATCAAGTGTGACTAACCAACACTATAAAGTAATGCTGCTCCACCAAGTTTTTGAAACACCCCCGTGTGAACTCTGCCTGATCCAGCACCTCTAGCACATGTTGGAATTCGAAAGAAGTCTCTTGTGCTTGGCAAGAATGCACTTATTTGATCTAAAATACAGTAAAAAAGTAATATTCTGAATTTGTAAAATGTTGTGGTGATTTAAAATAGGGGATTTTAATATATTTTATTTATATCCTTGCTGTTTATATTCATGTCCTCGCTGAATAAAACATTTAGCAAAAACAAAAAAAACACTTACTGACCACAAACATTTGAAAGGTAGTATAATTATTTGTTGTGTGATATCGATAATATTCTATACATCTTTTGAAGCCACATTTGATAGTTTAGCTTGGATTAAACCATTTTAATGCATCATTGAAATGCATTTGACCTTTGTAAGTTGCAATGGTGATGCGAACATAGCGGTTCACTGGATTTCATTATGGCCAAAAACTTAGTTTGTCTCTGTCTCTCTGTGTGTGTGTGTGTGTGTGTGTGTGTGTGTGTGTGTGTGTGTGTGTGTGTGTGTGTGTGTGTGTGTGTGTGTGTGTGTGTGTGTCTGTCCTCAGGGTCTCATTATGAGTGTTAAACAGAAGCTTTGAGTCTATAACAAACACACAGACACCTTTTCTTGTTTTATGATCATGGAAATGTTTTAATGAATGAACAACTATGATAGATTACTCTCATGTATGCTCTATTAAAAAAAACACACACAATACTGTACATACAGAATACATTTACTTACAGTTTTAAGTTTTTGTGGGAAACTGAAGTTCTTTTTGCATTTCTGAATCTGCTGTTTTCCCTGGACTATAGTAAGGCCACAGTTATCATGCGTAATATCCTTGTACATTAGGAATTGCTGACACAAAGCATTGTGGGAGCTGTAGACTACACTTGATTTAAATGAAGTGGTTCTGAATTATAGTCTCATATCGCTGTCAGTCAGCCTAATGGTTTTACCACTGACAGGGCTGTCATGCTCAGCTCCAATGTCACACATCTAATAAAGGCCCTGCTTTCATATCTGGAGCTGAGTTTGGTTTCTGATGGGAGCCAACAAAAAGGTTGAGTCTCTCTGACGTGTGTTGAATTTCTGACATGACATCATGTGTGTGTGTTTGTGGTATTTATTTGAGGGTACAATGAATATAGACCTTTACATTAATTGTAAATCAGTTTTATTCCTAGTAGTAGTTGTTTTCATTGAATAAAAAATACAGCACGTCTGTCAGTGAAAATATTAGGAGAGTGAGTCTCTCTTAATTGGAATTTCTGGGCCACTGAGTTGCTTAAGGCTTTATTATTAAACATTTTCAAAACGAACAAGATTTTCATTAATTAGTAGAGAAACCCCATGACTTTATATGGTGAGAAGACTTTAATAATTATTTCTAATTTTTCACTAAAATAATTTCTTTTTTTCCCCTTAACCGAAGGCTTACCTTTTCACTCTTTTTTTTTTCCACGGCTTTAGTCCTGTCTCGTTTTTATGTCATGTCATCAATCATCATGCTGGCTAGTGGTGTGTGTGTGTGCGCGTGTGCTCCAGAGTCCAGTCTTTCAGGCCAGTTTATCCCTCCATCTGTAATTAAAATCACTCATGGAGAACACCTGAACAATGGCATCCATATTTTATAACACGCACACACAACACCTACAATTACACTCTGAGTCGCTCACACACACACACACTCACACTCATTTTTATCATCAAACTTGAAATTGGGTTTTGACAAAACTGTCACTTTCAAGGATCTAGATAAGATTGACAAGTGTGTGTGTGTTACTGTAGTACTGTAGTTTTGATTTCTTTGAGGTGCAGAAGTGGTAAAAAATCTGGAATCACTTTTCATTCTTTTTCACTTTCTGTCTTTCTGAGAGATTTTGGGCCTATTGCTTTTCTTCCAAGTTATAAAGGTCACTGGGTTTATAGTAAGAAAGTGAGTTTTAAAAAACGCCCTTCCTCCTTTCATTGGTGAGCCAAACAGATAGCCCTTCCACAAAACCAGCACATCATTGCTCAAGCCATTGTTTCTGTGTTGGTTTGGTGTTTCTGTTAAACCACGTGATTTAATATAAATGGTTTATTTATAGTAGTTTAATTCTTGCATGTTAAGAAACTACACTTCTGTTCAGTTCGGGAGGATTTTTAATGTTTTTGAAAGATGTTGTACTCATCAAAACTACAGTAAAAACAATAATATTGTGAAATTGTATTAAAAATAACATTTCTATTTTAACGTTTATAAAATGTAATTTATCCTTTTGATAACAAAACTGATGGGCCAGTCACACAGCCGTTCACGCACGAATCACTCACAAATCACGCACAGATTGGGTTTGTGCGTGCTTGTGCGTCGAGAAATTGACCAAAGTATTCCACGAACACCCAACGCATGAATCACTGACGGAGCGCATACAAACACGCACACACGCTTCGCGAACGTTCCACTTACACGCAGTTTCAGAATCCACATTGTCAGTGGAATTAACGTGATACGTGCGCGGTTCATGCGTGATATGAAGGTGGGGCGCGGGAAACGCGTCGGCCGTCAGTGCTTATGCGTCGGAACTGGTTCGAAACCGCGCATGTCCACTGACGGCCGACGCGTTTCCCGCGCATAGTCACGCATACTCGACGCATAAACTATGCACGCCGACTCATGAATAACGTAAACTGACGCAAAAAATTTTGAACCGTTCAAAACTCAAAATCACGCACAAACCGCCTTCGACGCACATCCACTTACAATCACTGACGGTCCACGTTCGTTCCACCGACGAATTACGCATTCTGTGCGTAATTCGTGCGTGATTCATGCGTTTTCGCTGTGTGACTGGCCCTTGAATTTTCAGCATTATTACTCCAGTCTTCGATGTCACATGATCCTTCAGAAATCATTCTAATATGCTGACTTGGTATAGAAATATTTCTAATTGTAATTGTGCTAATTACATTTTTTCCCGTGCATTTTTTCATGATTCTTTGATCCGAAGAACAGCATTTATTTAAATTCTAAACCTTTTGTAAAAGACTTCACTGTAATTTTTTATCAATTTAATACATAAATATATTTATTTATATATTTATATTTATTTAATAAATAAAACTATTTTTTTTTCAATCTTACTGACCCCAATCTTTGAAACGGTGGTAGTGTATTTTTAAACAAACTTGAGTCACATTCATTCTTTGCTATAACTGATTTAAAGTTCAACTGTCACAAACTCCTCCTTAAAGAGTAAGTCATCCGTACATCTTTGCCGTACTATTTTGACTGGACAATGGTTTAGGATGACCTTATTAATCTTGCATACTATATTGGCCAGTTAATACACTTGGGCTTGAGCCAGAGACTTCAACTGTAACTGATGTCTTCTCTCTCACGCTCCATCCTTCTCTCTCTTCCTCCAGTCTGACTGATACACCATTCACGCTCATCCTCAGGAGAGTCTCTCTCTCTCACGCCTCTCTAAATCATACCTCACTTCATTCCAGTCTTTTATTCTTCCCCTGACTCTCACCCTTTACCTCCCAATTCTTCCTTTATCCATCGTCTCATCCCTCTGGAGATCTCTCCTGTCGGCCTGCTTCTGGTAATCACAGACAGGTAGAGACAGATGGCAATACTTCTTCCTCGGTCTCTCTCTCAGTTTATCTCACTTTGTCTTGCTTCGTCTCTCTAATGCTGTCTGAGATCAGGAAGTCTGAAATATTTTATTCAAACCCACAGAGCTGATCACATGAGTAGCTGACACAGTACATGGTCATTTAGCGTTTTATTTATTCTAGATACTGTTAATTACTGTCAATAAGGTGAGACAATCCCTAACCTGTCCTACCTACCAAACATATTTCATTATACTGAAAACCTCTATACATGTGTTAGTCCAATTCAATGACATTAAACTCGTGATTTTTTCACATTCACACAGCAGTTTTGTGTTCAGTGTGAACAACCAAATTACTCTTCATGGGAAACTTGTCACATCATACCTAGATAGGTCACACTTTATCTGAGGTCATAGAATATTTGTGTGAAATGCCAGCAGTCAGAAATATTGATTGGTAGTCATATGTCACTTTTTATATATTTTTTAATATTTGTTACACCAGTAATCCATAACCTCTGTCCTTATGTTCATCAGGCATAATGTTTATGTATTATTAAGTACACTTTATAATGTATATGACAGTATGGTAAACAACAGCTTTAGGAAGTGTTTGTGTTCTAGTTTGAATTCATAATCAAATTGATGTTATTAACTGTGTGTTAGTCTTTAATGTAAGTGTCCTCATTTTCATAATACTCTGCTGCCACCTTGTGCCACGTTTCTCTCTCGCTCTCTCTCTCTCTCTCTCTCTCTCTCTCTCTCTCTCTCTGCAGCAAGAGTGGAGAGGACTGTGTTGGTTCAGTCAGGGAACTCAAACATGCAAACATTAACATCAGTGTTTACATATCCCTCACATAGACACTTAGGTACACACTGCAGAATATACACAATTACCACACATACAGTTTGTCAGACCTAACCTAGTCACAGTCTTCCGATCACACACACACGCACAAAGCACACACATACACACACACACACACACTCATTTACATATAAATTGCGGTAAGTAGGACAAGAAGCTTGTTTAAATTTGATGAGAGCTTTTGTTCAAATGAGGACTGAAAATGCAGGGGTATTGAATGAATACGCTCTGAGAGTCAGAGTGTGTGTGTGTGTTCTGAGCAATAGTTTGGGGACACTTAAGGATAGCCAGTTTGGCACACAAAAAAAGTAGATTTTTTTTTACCATATTTGTAAAACCATAGAATTAAGAAATCTATTGTATGCCCCCACTGAGAAAGCGAAGTAAATTTTGTACCTGAATATCCTCTTTCATTAGTCGTATGATTCTGTATGTCACTGTATAACCTGTATTCACATGCTTGCATATTTAATTAATGACAGATAGTTAGTTTTCATTGATTTGATTGGACTAGCTTATTGTGACGACTCGAGCTGTACATCATCCAACTGATCAGTCAGTAAAATTAGGTTAGATGCTAATGTCGGTATTGTTTGGATCTGTAGACATAGAGGAGCCAGGATTGACTGGAGATCATCTTAATACCAGACTGGAACAGAGGTTTAAATCTAAACTAGAGCATAGAAATGCTATTATTACCCATAATTCATGGGATGACTCTAAGCATTCCTTGAAAGAGCAAACTTTTCTTTTGGCTGGATTACTCAAAACCACTGTTCTCTTTCCCTACAATTACACAAAATACACTTCTTTTTTCTGGCTGTTTTACTGAAGCTCCTTCAAATCATCCAGGAGAAGCGAATGCACTTCAGTAAAAAGCAAATAATAAATGATTGCATTTTTTTTTACAGATGTATTCATTCTGTCAATTGGATCCTTATTAGACCTAATTTCACCTAATTGTATACATTTTTTGTTGTTGTTGATTATTTCCTAAATGGGTTTACACATGGCATGTGACCAAGATTATATGGGAGACATCTAGACATTTGGGATTATCTCTCATATCATCTGAAATGTTTGAAATACCCATCAATCAGTGTCATGGTGGGTGGCCAGAGGAAGGGGAAAATAAACTAAATGCAATAAATAACAAAATTATGTGTGTATGTATGTATATATCTATCTACCTATCTCTCTCTCTCTCTATATATATATATATATATATATATATATATATATATATATATAAAATAGAGAGAGAGAGAGAGAGAGAGAGAGAGAGAGAAAGAAGCAACCACCAAGCAATAACCTGTGTGTGTGTGTGACATTGAGTTCATTGCTTGGTTGTTGCCAGGGTATAAAAAGAGCACATCCCGAAGAATCTATGATATTCTGGTCCCTATAAATGGCTTGGGTCCCTCCTTCAGTGTAATGTACTCATTAAAGCGTCTACCAAGTGAAGTTGTAAATTAAGCCAAATAGTTTTTTTAAAGATTTCATTTATATTTTCCTTTCCTTTTTTAAATGTTGGGTTATTTACTTTCTTTAAAAAAAAATAAAAAATCAGCACATTCACTCTTTTTTTTATTTTTTATAAATAAATTGTACTTTGACTCACTACAGCAACTGAAGGCTTTCCTGCTTGCAGTTTCATACTTTCCCTTCCTTGTCCCCTTCTCTGTATGTGGGTCATGTATACATGAGAGTTCTTCAGAGAGAAATAAAGATGTGTGTGTGTGTGTGTGTTTGCCTTTGGGCTGTGTTCTAAAGTTTGAGGGAGGATGCTGGCAGTGGTTAACAGTAACAGGAAACGCCAGTCATCCCACTGGAGCCAATCAGCACGGAGCCCAACTGATCCTAGTTACACTCCACTCCAGCCAGAGATGTTTCACTGCAGCACTCTTTCCATTGGGAACACAGCTGTGGTCTGGATGGATGTGTGTGTGTGTGTGTGCATACTTATTGTTACAACTTTAAGACTGACTGCATCTGAGAAGTGTGTTATGTATGTGCTGATATGTTGATAACCTGAGAGGGAGAGGGTTCTGTGTTGGCTTATGTATGGTCACCCTGATTCCAGCTCTCCTCTGCTGCCATGCATTGTTCTAATTCCCCACTGTACTGAGAGAGAGAGAGAGAGAGAGAGAGAGAGAGAGAGCAGGCGTGGAGGAAGCTGTACTGAGGGAGGAGGGAACTTGGAAAAGAGGAGGGAGGTTTAGAGAGTGATAGAACAGAAAAAGAAATAAAGAAAGACAAAGAAAGAAAGAGGGAGACCTGTCTATTCTGAGTGACATTACAGCGCAGATCTCAATTATACCGGTGAGTACTTCTTAAACTCCAGTGGAAATGTTTACTTCTGTTGAATTTTAATATTTGAATATTCTCAAGAGATTAACTTCAAGTAAAGTTGTAGTACTCTGGCAAATATAATAGTAGGCTGCTAACATTCATAGTTTGGGAACAATAGAGAGTCAAAAAAACGTTTGAGAGTTTTGCTCTCGCTTGTCATACAATGTTTTTCAGTTTGTTAGCATTTTGTCTTAGTGGAAGTTATATTTAGTGCAGCAAAATGACATTGTTCAGTGATGTAGTGTTCTGCTCTCTCTCTATCTGTGTGTGTGTGTCATTAGCTCACAGTGTCAAATGTAATCTACAAAGACAAATTCTACGAACAATGTCTGTTGTTGATTATCACAACAAATTTTATATTTCTGTTCTCATCCTCATCCAAAAAATAAAAAAAGTAAAGTTGACAGTTACATGCTAAAAAATGGACGTCTGTGGGGCATATGTACTATAATGAATTTCCATTGTTTTTAAGGAAACTAAGGGACAAAATAATGTTATGGATTGCGCAATGTTGTTTCTGTTGGTCTGTTACGATATTCAGTACATCGCTAGCAAAAATCGAATTCAACATTGATGATAAGAAAATTTCGCATTGCGATCATAAAATAAATGTTAAAATCTATTAAAATGGTTAGAATAAGGGACTTATTTTAAAATTTGAAAAGTACGTACGTATGCGTAAGCGAAAGAATTTTGAGGAATGGATATTTGACAGACAAGAAACTTAATTCATATTTTGCAAGCAGCAAAAATACAACACAACTCCAACAGAAGGATAAGGTGTGTATCTTCAGGTAAAGATACACAGTGTCACTGACCGCACCAGCACCCTTACAAATATGAATTTGACTTGTAGGAACATCTAGCAGAGCACAGGAATGGACACAATGTAGTCGTGGGGCACGCATTCATATTTAGCCACACATGGTAATCCAGCAGTTTAGAACCGAAAAGGAAGTCAGACAATGAGTTATGTTTGTGTTGTGACGACAGCTCTTGCACTGACAATGAAATTTCACTAACAAGCATTCAGACACACACATACAAAGCCCCTTGTGTTTGACTTCCTGTCTGGAAGATGTCCAACTGCATCTGGATAGAATTCATGATCAAAATAGAAAGGAGAGACTTGGGGAGGGAGAGAAGAATCGAATAGCTTTCAGAAGTCAGAAGCACTTCATAAAATACATGGAGTGAGAGAGGCTGACAGTGATTTGCGTGTTGTTTCATCAGTGAAATCATCAACTGCCTTGATGATGGTAGCCAGTGCCTGTTTGCTGACTGTTCCCTGCTATGGTCCATTTGAATATGTTGGGATTCATTGTTCTGCATGCAGAGATATGCGCATGTGTCCCGAGGTAGCAGCACATCTGTTTGCGTTACTGATTACCTGGATCTTTGTCTTCAAAGCTGTAGTAATGGACACCGCTTGATGACAGCTTGTCCTCTGTCATGAATGTTTATTAGTGGGTTTTGCTAAAGCAAGCACCACTGTTATTATTGCCCATATTTTGGATAAACCTCTAATCCGAAGTATTGCAGTTCAGTCCATCCCACAATGTTTGTGACATAAAAGACACCTCAAATCGTGTGGCTATTACTTTTCTAAATCATTGCCTTACAATTTTCTCTACAACAGCTACACACACACACAGAGAGACACAAGAACTTAGAAGAAGGGACCAGGAGCCGTATCTAGAATATTTCCGAGCTGCGCTCTGCACTCTTCTTTGGTAAGAAATGACATAGCAACTGCCCTAGCAACCACATAGCAACCTGCAAACAGCCACTCTTGGCGACTTTTGCATGGGTGCCTGTGTGATTTTCCTACATCGCTTTATACAGTTATATTCATAGCTTTACTTTTTTTTTTTTTTAAATGATACATTGTAGATATTGTGTTTTAACCCAAACATCAGGCTGATGATGTCACTTCCAATAACACAGGAGTGGCAGACAACATATAATCAAGCCTCCTCTGCTGGAGACATGACACACACATACGCAGAGTGGACCATATTTATGGATCATTTTAGGGATGCTATTTTTGGAAAAGGTGTGTTTGGTCCAAGTATTCCTTACGTTGTGGGGACAACACGTTCCTTCAAGGATACTAATACCTTGTGGGGACATTTTTTGATCCCGTAAGGAAAGAAGTTTGTAAATTATACTACTATATCCATTCATCTGTTACTTGTACTAATGGAAAGGTGTAATGGAAATAAGGATATCAAGGTTGCATTACACTTGATTTTTTTGGTTGCATTACACATTACACTTGGTTGCATTTTTTTAATTATATTAAAAAGACAATTACAATGTTACATTTATACAGTAATACCTTGAGATATGAGCATCCCGACATACGAGTATTCCGAGATACGAGTAAGCCTTCAACAAATTTTTGCTTTGAGATACAAGTAAATATTTGAGATACGAGCATGCTTACAGGTGGTCGAGCACTCGGAGTCCACGCCGACTCACTCTTTCACTTCACCAGTTCGTCGACTAAAATAAAAGTGTTCACAAGCAAAAACAGCAGTCGAGAGATGATCGAGCGCGTGTGTTGCTGCAGATGAGATCTCATGCGTGCACTCGTGGGCTCCAGTTATTTCGCGTGTAGATCTGTTATCCGCTCGCAGATGTAATTTACGCGCACAAACATGTTTAGATTGTTTTTCCGCCATAGTCGACTTCCATACGCATCAACCACGAGTCTTTCATATTGTGTTTACGTACTTTACGTAACCTACGTCACCCTTCCTCCTCTACTGCCGCTACTGTCTCGAAAGTAAGAACTCATTAAAACTACATTTTATTTTATATCACAGGAATCCTTATATTCTATAATTGTTTGTGTGTGTGACTCTATAGCAATTTAAAAAAAAATCCATTGTTATTAGCACTAATAGGGGAGTTTCTTAGAGGGAAATTACTATTAATAGATTAATTTTTTTTCTGTTATTTCTTATGGGAAAACATGATTTGAGATACGAGCAACTCGAGTTACGAGCTTCGCTCAAGTTATTACTATATTTAAAAATAATATGCACGGTTTTCAACTGTTCTCATGAACAGCAGATCAGAATAATTTCTGAAGGATCATGTGACTGAAGACTGGAATAATGACGCTGAAAATTCAGGGTTACCATCACAGGACTAAATTGCATTTTAACTCATTTTAAACCAGTGTTTCTCAGTATTATTATTTTTACTGTATTTTTCAGCAAACAAATGCAGCCTTAGTGAACAAACATGTGAAAAACATTTTACAAAATCTTACCGGCACTAAACTGTTGAAAGGGAGTTTATATTTTTATTGCTTAATTATACTTTTATTTAATTTATGAACAAAGACATTATAGTGTGTTCCCACTAAAGCATCTTCGTAAACGTACGTGAATGGAAAGAGAAAGAAATTGAGTATTTCTTGCTCAGTGGGAGAGAGAAGCTTTAGTTCACTGAATAGAGTTTCAAAACTGTGTCATTCTCCAGATGTGTGGTGACCTCATCCAAACTTAACGTCAGGCTTTACCGAGACTCAAATGGCAGTGAACCACATTGGCTTATAAACACACATATCCTAATATGTGCTGCTTCGCTGGGATTCTTTGGTGGCCTTTTAGTGACTTTATCTGCACTATTTTACAGTAAGAGTTTCTTCTAGAATTTGTCATTGGACTGTTAGCCAATCATTTCGCTTCATTCCACATCAGTGATGTACATGGGTGTTTCTGTTCTGGAGCGGTGGCACACCATAAACCCATGGAGTTGTGCATATGAGGGGTGTGTATGTGTGATTTCATTTAGTCGTGCATACGTAAAACATCTATGCGTTGTTTTAGCAAATTGTGTGAAAGTGGTGCAGTATTTCTGAAGTCATACAATCACATCACAAACTGTTTGCATGTGTGCTGTATAGTCATGTCTCTTGTACGTACGTGTGAAGACAATGAAGTGTGACACTCCCATTGTCCTGCTGTCCACACTTTTACACACTGACAGCATTCACAACACACACACACACACACACACTAATGCTCCGATGCTGCCCATATTTGTGAGCATGTGTAGAATGAGAGAGACAGGACTGGCTTTTGTTTTGTTCACTGACAGAAATGCTGTTCAGTAATGAGCTTGTGCCAAAACAACAGTGTCATGTAGTGGCAGTCAAGCACACAGGCCTGTACCAGTACCTCACCCACACACACACACCCCTTCTTAAACAGGCAAACCATGGGGGTGGATAAATATATAATATATTGTGTCAGATTATCACACATTATTTCAACAGATTTCATCATAAAATATACAATGGAGGACACCATGCAGTATCAGTTCAACGGTTACAGTGATTTGTTTTTATAGCATAACTATACTGGATAGAATGATATTGAGACAAAATGTCAGAATAAGTCATATGTATGTGTGCATACAAGGATATAGAGATTGGGGAAAGCTTTAGTGATAGTCAGGCTCATACTGTTAGCAGATGTTTATTCTTTAGTTCTGATTCTGGACTCACACTCTGTGCTTGCATATGTGTTTGTAAGTATATACATCACAGGTGTGTCTGGAATAAATCGGAAAAATTGGCTTTTGAAATGATCCATGCTGAATATGTCTGCCTCAGTGATGCCAGCAGAGAAATCTGAGCCTGCCTGCCACGTTTTTTGACAGTCCTGCTTTCCAGAACTGGACCGTTTAGTTCTGGTCTAGTTTTCAAATTTCATTAGCTCTGTCTATCTATCATGTTCACTAAACTATATTTATTATAAGAAAAACTATGAATGGACAAAAACTGTGTATAGACAGACAGATAGATTAATAGACACACTGACACACCTATCTATCTCTCTATCTGCCTAATGTGAAATGCACTATATTTATTACAAGAAACGAGATAAATAAAAAGATAGGGACACATGGGTAGACAGGTATAAATATACATAGACTGAAAGATAGATAGGTCAATAGATGAATATTTAGATTTTGATGGGGATGTATAAACTGTGGGAGACCACGTATATACAGCTTTCCTGTAGCTCAGTCAGTAGAGCATTGATGCTTACAACGCCATGATCATGGTTCGAACCCAGGGAAAGCAAGAACTGATTCAATGTGTTCCTTGAATGCAATGTAAGTTGATTTGGATAAAACCGTCAACCAAATGCATAGATATACATATAAAGGTAGTTTTAACCGATTTTTTGCATTAAAATCCTCCGAATGCAAACACTAGAAGATTCATCCAGACCACAAGACCACACACCTGTTAATTGTAACATTTTCACAATGAAACAAGATCAATCGTGACTTAAGAAGAAAAGCAAATGGTGGACAGTCGACGTCGTTAGCTGGTAATCCTGGGGAAAGAAACAGCGGAGAAATACTCAATACTTTCTCAATACTCCACTTTTATGGCATGTTTGTGGCTGCCAAGTTGCAGCTATAGAAGCACGCAACATCCAGTTGGTGAAGCTTACTCGCTCTCATTGGCTGTTGCGGGAATCATCTCAGAGGCAGCCCGATCAAGAGTCGTAAATATCACATGTCAATATAACACTGTATTTCTATGAGGAGAAAGAGACAGTTTGATAAAAAAAAATAAGATTCAAGATAACAGGAAAAACTGCAACAAAATAAATTATGACAGCTACAATTCTCTTTAGTCCTGCCAGAGAGACTCAAAAAGCCCTAATGTTGAAAAGTGCTCTTTCTGCTAAAAACTTGAAGACATAACAACCAGTGTTCGTTTATTTGAAGGAGTTTAGTCTTTGTGTAATCTGGCAGAGCGGTGTTTTGATGATACATAGATTTTTCCAGTAGAAAGACAGATAGTTTTTGCTTATCCATACACACACACACATACGCGCGCATACAAGGTGGGACCACATGTAGCTGCAAAGATGTTGACACAGCATCTACATCCCTGTGGACTAATGATTGTTATTTTGCTGCCTGCTGTAACAGCCAGGTCTAATTGTGTGTCTGAAAGCTCCCGCTGAGTTTGATGTGTTTATGAATATCAGTCCCACATTAAAAACCTGGATAATGGGGCTCATAAAGTCAAGCCCATCCTGATCAGTGCCAGCAGAGTTGTACCTATATACTCTTTTCTCTTTCATCCTCCACCCCCAGCGGCGAGTTAAGTGGGCTGCAGTGTGTGAGTGTGTTTGTTGGCGTCTGGCCGCAGTAGTATATTAATAGAGGAAGACTACCTGAGGGGGAATAGGTGTTTTGGGAGCGGAGATTGAAACAACCCATTAAAAGAGTTGTTTTCGTTTTCTTCTTTTCTTGCCCACAACAGCAGGGGTCCAAACACACACACACACGCCACTCACTTTCACCGCCACGGCTACTGTTCACTTTAAACGTCATGAAATCCAGTTCACATTGTATGTGTTATACTGAAGTTATACTACTGAATCAATGATATTAAAAAATAAATGGTTTCCCTAAACATAGCCAGATTTTCATCACTTTTTCTACAAATGGTTTACTTATTTATTTTTAAATGCACACTGTACCTTTAACATAATTGATCCGTAGTTGACATCAGCATTGGCACTGAGTTAATAAGGAAGGTCTTGAGCTGATCTTGGCTGGCTCACTGTTCAGATGATTTATTGTGGAATAGATTGTGATCTCTTGAACTGCCCTGAACCGCACACTTTCAAAGGCAGCCAGAAGCAATCAAAGCCCAGCCCATCTCTGTCTCTCCCCCAGGCATTATCAAACGCTCAGTGGGTGTCTGCCTGAGTAAATAGAGCAGGAGCTTTTTGATGATGCCAGCTAGCGCACAAGCAGGAAAGTGCGTTGGAGACTAATTTTAGGATTTTGTATTCTCTCCATTGAAATGTGTTTCTTTTTGCACCTACACTACCATCAAAAGTTTTTGTTTGCTAGTTTTAATACTTATTTTGGTTTTGAACTTTAATCTAAGAATCTTAAAAACATGCATCAAGGTTTCCACAAAAATATTAAGCAGCATCTTTTCTACATCGATAATAAGAACTGTTGCTTGAGCACAAAAACTGCATGTTAGTATGATTTCTGAAGAATAATGTGACTGAAGACTGCAATTGGAGTAATTTGAAATATATATTCAAAGAAATCAGTTATTTGATATTGTAACATTTCACAATTTTACTGTTCTTACTGCAGTTTCTCTATCAAATAAATGCAGCTATAGTTGGTTGAGGTTTTTTTTTTTTTTGCATATGTTTGGGGGGTTGTTTATGTTTAGTTGTGTTGATCATTTATTTATTTTATTTAATAAAAGGCCATAGATAAAAGTAATAAAATAAATGAAGAAGTTTGTGTCACCACTAGTAAGCAAATGCAGCAAAGCATTCATTTGATATAATGACAGTTAAAACAACTTGATTAAAGACATCAGTGTTAAATTAATAGTTTCATATTCTGTAATAGTAACCTGTTCCCCCTGTTTATCTGCATTTTACACAGGCTTTGAAAGAGCCTCATCCAATCAGAAATTAAAGTCAAAACTGTGTTTTATAAAACAGGCTGGCTTCAGGGCAATGAGTTTCACAAATGCAAATGTGTGTGCGATTGAATTGTGAGCGTCTGACCTCAAATACTTCATTGCAGCAGCCCATACTTGAGTGTTCATGTTCCCTAACCACAAACTTAAGGACCCCTGTTTAATCTGTCTGTGAAACTATTAGAAATAACAACTGTCTTGTTTTATGTGAGTGGAGTCTGTTTTATTGTATTTTTTTTTAATAAATGATGGTTGTGAGCAGTAAAACTCTTGTCCTGTAAACTCAGAGATTTTATGGTCAGCCTGCTAAAGTCATTTTGTGTCTTTGGAGCTGATGATTTTGTTGATGACAAATTACCCAACAATAATGGGTGTGCATGTATGACCCCAGGGGGAGCTGTTTCCTTACAAGTGCAAACTGCTCTTCTTAAGAATCTATCATTACAGTGAAATAAAATAAATGAAGCGAAAAATAAAACCAATAAGACCAGGAATGGCTAGATGTCTATTGTCCAGACAGACAGACAGACAGACAGACAGACAGACAGACAGACAGACAGACAGACAGATAGATAGATAGATAGATAGATAGATAGATAGATAGATAGATAGATAGATAGATAGATAGATAGATAGATAGATAGATAGATAGATAGATCCATCCATCTATTTGTTTGTCTGTCCAGACTTTCTGTCTGTCTGTCCAGACTATCTATCTATCTATCTATCTATCTGTTTATCCGTCTTTATGTCTGTCTGTCCAGACTGTCTGTCTGTCTCTCTGTCTGACTGTATGTCTGTCCAGACTATCTATCTGTCTGTCTCTGTCCAGACTATCTATCTATCTATCTGTCTCTGTCTGGACTATCTATCTGTCTGTCTGTCCAGACTATCTATCTGTCTGTCTGTCCAGACTATCTGTCTGTCTGTCTGTCTGTCTCTGTCTGGACTATCTATCTGTCTGTCTCTGTCTGGACTATCTATCTGTCTGTCTCTGTCTGGACTATCTATCTGTCTGTCTGTCTCTGTCTGGATTATCTGTCTGTCTGTCTCTGTCCAGACTATCTATCTATCTATCTGTCTCTGTCTGGACTATCTATCTGTCTGTCTGTCCAGACTATCTATCTGTCTGTCTGTCCAGACTATCTGTCTGTCTGTCTGTCTGTCTCTGTCTGGACTATCTGTCTGACTGTCCAGACTATCTATCTGTCTGACTGTCCAGACTATCTATCTGTCTGTCTGTCCTGACTATCTATCTGTCTGTCTGTCTGTCTCTGTCCAGACTATCTATCTGTCTGTCTGTCTGTCTGTCTCTGTCCAGACTATCTATCTGTCTGTCTGTCTATGTCTGGACTATATGTCTGTCTCTGTCTGGACTATCTGTCTGTCTGTCTGTCTGTCTGTCTGTCCGGACTATCTGTCTGTCTGTCTGGAACATGTCCCAGTGAGTCTTTGTCAGTGAGTAATCAACCTCACTTTGAAACTCACTGTGCATAACCCATGGCTGAAATATTATTTCTGTTTCCATAGAAATCAACTGTGGTCTATCCCTTGTGGTTGAGGCAAAGAGCAGATCTGTCTAACCCACACTCAAACACACAGGTACCATGGCATGGAGTGTTTATATCCCTGGCATGTTTTTATGACAGTCAATGGCCAGTGGCCACAGCAAGCACTCATCACTCCCCCACTCTCTACTGTAGACACGCTAACAAACCTGAGCCAAGCGCCTCGGGCCAGTGGTCTCCTGCCCCCCCACCCCACCCCCCCGTGTCCTCCTCCCCTCTGCTTGCGTTTGGCAGGTAGTCAACTCAATTTCTCGCCTGCTGATTCTGCATCTCCCCACCTCGCCTCCTTCTTTTCCTCTTCTTCTCTTCATTTTCTCTGTAGAAAAGGAGGATTAAGAGATGATTGTCAAATGCGTAGTTGCTCTAAGTGGTTCTTAGGAGATTGTTATTGCCTGAAATACTCAGGGATGACTCACATTGTCTACATTCTGCCTTTGTATTTTCCACCCATACTAAGAAACAAACTCATATACACTTTCTCAGATATATCCATTTCAGTATGACTTTTTTTTTCTCCAATTTATACAGTTGTTAAATATTGAATTAAGCATAGTTACCCTTTATATATCCACAAAGGCATGTGTTTCTGTTTTCTTATCCTTATATTTCCATTGTTCTTTTGTGTAAGTCATCTGTATTCCTCTGAAACTGTGATTGTATGTTGTGCAGTGTATGTTTATGAATATTAATATGCCTGTGTGACAGATTGGCCGTGTGTAAAGCTGCAATCAGTACATTTTTCTTGAATGTAACGTCACTCTCGGGTGGATTGGTTGCTGTGCGACAGGCCTGTTTGTTGTGGGTGGGAAGCAGAGACGGACAAACACCAGCATCTGGTGGACTGGCCTCTCTTCCAGGATGGTGTGGCGCAACCCTGCATTGCATGTCAAGGACAGGCATTTGTATTCATTGTGCCGTTTAGCCATTTTTGAACTCATTTAAATTCAAAGGCATTATCTAAGTTAAACTCAATCGACAGCATTTGTGGCATAATGTTGAACATCACCACAGAATATAATTGTGACTCGTTACAATGGAACATTTTCTGTTTAAATGTGTTCACTATTTTAGGGGATTAAATATGTAGCTATATGCAGTTAATACATCATATATGCATTTGCTTTAGAATTTATGGTGTTGCGTTGGTTGTAATGGTTTGTAAAATTGGATTTAAGTTTTGTAGTAATGGTTAGTAAGAAATGTTTCCCCACTAAAATCATGTTAATGTATATTGTTAGCATCTTGTGGATATATTATTGAAAGAGTGAGTTTTGCCATGCTTGTGGTTTGGTCCCTTTCACTTCCTTTTTATTTTTTTGAAGAAAAGGGACACAATTTTGAGGACATCAACATTAGGCTACAAGTGCTGTCACGCGAAGCTGAGATATTCTTTTAACACCAGCTCAATGGAAGAAAATGTCTGTTGAACATTGTGAAAACATGTTTATGCTATGCGCTATATGCTACTAAGTCCTATGTGTGGGGAACAGCTGTTTATTCTCGTGATGATCACACACATCTGGGTCTTGCATGAGGATGTGAAAGATTCTGTCAGGCTTATATTAATTGCTATGGGTCTCATACTGGCTAGCTGTGGGAAAAAATCACACAGATGAAGTCAGTGGAAAACCAGCATCAAACATGTTTCTTATCTCCCTCTTACTAGCATAGTCGACGTGGTCATCATTACCCCTACACTACTGGTTGAACTGGATGGGGCTGCAAACTGTACTTTTTTTTTTTTAGTTTGGAGTCATTTTGTTTTATTAGCATGTGCTTTTTGTGCAAAGCCTTTGTTTTTAGGGTTGCATCTTCATTTTTACGTAGTTTTGCTGAGTACATTTACGCTGCAGTTCTTATGTCAACCACCAGGTGGCTCTGTGTGGAAATGAATAACTCACGCTGTGATTACATTGGGCACATTGGTGGCTGTGCAAATTATTTCCTAGACTAAGTTTCCTTTGATAAAACATAATCCTAGGATGACAGATTGTACAGACACATTGCAGTTTTATGGTGTCATTATATGGACAGCATGACTTTGCTTTTCAGAAGGATCAGAAATGGTTGGTTATTCCAGTGTTTTTAACCTTTTTTGACCCAGGGTAAATTTTTTCATTGAAAAATAATCACAAGGCACTTCACCAACCGAAAAAGTTAAAAAATTAAACTCTGTAGCCTATATTAAAAATATACAGTCATTCTTATCAACGTGTCTTGAATGGGAATCAAATAAACACAAAGAAAAAAGTCTTTCATGATTAATTAGTTTTCAAAAAACATTTTTTTACCATTTAGGTGAAATTGAATAAAATTATATACTCAGCCTTTCTGTTATCAAATATATCTGCAGATTTTCCATTGCTGAATGCTACACAAAACACATGTAGCGTTTTTGCTCTCGTTGTGCTTTTCTTCACACCGTACCAGTTAGAAACCGTACCATGATTAAAGTTCACACAGTGCCAAATCCCCAGACAAACGTAGTTGCACATGGACGGCTGGTTGCTGGATGGCTCAAATGCGCAGAATAATGCAACTGAAAGAAAGACTCCGGCTCATGGCTGTTTATTCACTCATAAGCAACACGGCCAAACAGGGATAAATGATCCCTGCATTTTAGTACCCTTCAGTGCCTGGAGCGCGAAAGAGTTTAGAGATGTAATGACAAAAGCAAGTCCTTCAGGAAAACAAGAAGTGTGACCCGTTTACTGGGGACATGCCAAGTTTATGCAAAGACATTTTTCAAACATAACAGACAGTATACACAATGTATTGAAAGGTTTCAAGTCATGTACACACTAATTACACACTAATCAGTTACATAAAGGATTTTATCTTCAACTTTTCTTGTAATCTTTATTTCTGAGGATGATGTGTAGGTCTGACATGTGAAGGCAATTTTCTCTCTTTTTTGTTTTGAGTTTTTGTCAGCATTCAGGATAAACATTCCTATACATCAAAATGCACATCTCGCCTCAAGATCTGAAACAACCACACATCTATCAAACTGGGAATAGCACATTTGTGTGTGATTTATTTATTTAGAGTTTTTTTCAGCAGTGTGTTATGCATTGCAGCTGGAGTGAAGCCGTTCCACTACCAGCATGAACCAGAAAACACACAAACACACTTCTGAGTGTATTCTGTTTGAAGTTAGTACTGGCTGCTGTTGAAAAGCCACTCGTATTATGTCTGATCCTGAGGTAACATGACACCTTCCTGAACTCTGACAATGCTGTGTATCATTGGTTGAAACCCATTGGATGAAATACGATCACTGACATGATTTCTGAAAACTGTAAAATATTGCATATTAAATTTACATTTATGCATTTAGCAGACGCTTTTATCCAAAGCGACTTACTTATTCAAGGAACACATTGAAACAGTTCTTGTTTTCTCTAGGATCGAACCCATGACCTTGGCGTTGTAAGCACTAATGCTCTACTGATTGAGCTACAGGAAAGCTTCATGTTTGATGTAAAGTTATACATAATGCTTACTTTTTTTTTTTACTTTAAGGATTGTGTGCAAACATTATTCAAGTGTTATTTTTTAGATTAAAAAACTCATACATCTACAGTTTAATTAAAGCGACGACTCGTGTCCAGTTGTAGATCATTGAATGTGTGTGGTCACTTCCTCGCTGTTTATTGCTTTTAGTCATGCATTCTAGTGTATCTTATCTCCCATCTATCCCTCATGAAAGTGACCTGGTTAGGTCACATTAGAATAAGGTTAAATACTTTTTCATATCGTATTTGTTTCCTTCTTTTTTGTTCAGGCGTTTGAGGTCAGTACGACTTTTTTTTTTTTTTTTACAAGAAAATGTACACTCGTTTACACACCAAAAATAAAACTTTCTTTCAAATAAATAAACCATAGTGATCCCAAACTTTTGAACAGTAGTGGGTAATCTTTACGCATCCTTATTTAACATGATTTTGAAGAACATTTCAAAACGTCCAGCATTACTGTGCGCTCTCTGGCTGGAGCTGTAAATGTTACCCTGTGCTCTGACTCATTGCACATTTCCATATTTCATAACTTTAGTTAGGGTAGCTTATCATAGCAGAACAGCGAATGTTTTGCTGTCCATAGACTCACAGTCTGCAGGTGGCCAGCGTTTTGGCACTTTCCACATAAACAGATCCAGTGAGACGAGCCAATCTGGCCTGAGTAGTTCCGCCACTGAGCATGTGAGTTACTGGAATACCAATCGCAGCCCTGCAAGAGAGCTACTGTGTGTGTCTAACACAACAGCACCACCATCAGCATCACAGGTGCAGAGAGAGAGAAATGAGTAGAAAAGATAAACAAATGACTCTGACCCCAAATATCAATAACAGAGTGTTTAAGACTAAATAGTAGCTGTTTTTGCAGCATTCAATAATTTTTTCATGATTTAAAAAATAATAATAATAGGGATAAGTCCAATTTTACAGATCAAAGCAGTGTTATCTTCTCTATATGTCTGAAATGACCTTTTGTGATGATCTCATTGCAGACAGTGATGTTTGATGTTGGTTATATTTATAGGTTGTGTGAATCGGGTGCAGCTGTGTTGACTTTCCTTCCTCGAGATCTGTACGCCTCTGTTGCCCCCCTGCAGCCCACTGTTGAATGAAATGTTTCTTGAAGTATTGTGTGAAAGTGTTTTGCATTCCCTGTTGGTTACAGGTGAACGAGGCCCTTTAGTTTAACAACACAGTTTGGTTTGAATCTGGATGGCATCTCAACAATAGATTATACCTTTGCTCTAATCCTGTTAGGAACTCTGTTTACTCTGCAGGGAACTCCCTTACAAACACACAGACCCCTTCCTGGACCTCTTTCCTCCCAAAATGTTTTATAGTCACTTTTTAAGCAAACATTGTGCTTCTCACACGTACAACAGCAGACATCAGGTAAAGCACTACCTGACAATCAGAGCCTTCCTTTTAAAATTTGTGTATGAGTATGTGAGCATTAAAGATTTTGTGAGTGCGCTGAAAGAGAGTTGAGCATGTGTTTTATATGTGTAGGCTATAAACACCAAGTCTGTTTAGCATCTGTTTTGGAGGCCCTGTCTGTGAAAGTCATTCTCCCTTTACCTCAGACCTGCATGAATTTCTTTAAGAACTGTGTGCGTTTGTCTTTTTGTGTGACTTAAGTTAGTATAATGTTGGTGGTGCTTATAAAACAACTGTGTAGAACACTAAAAGTAAGGTTTTTATTTCTATTGAGATTTTATCTGAGTATTACACAGATGTTTATGTGTATTCTGCGTCATCACATGGATGGATGCTCATTCTCTCTGCCCTTGTATGACTAATGCAGGAGTTTTCACATAGAACAAGAGGGACTTGCTCTCTCTTTCCCTCTATCTATCTCTCTTTCAGGCTGTTCTGGCATCTGTCACGAGACTGGACAGCTGTTACTGGTTTTGGTAACGTGTCTCTGGGAAGCGAAGTAAAAAGAAGAGAGGACAGAGAGAGGTGCGGAGAAGAAAAACAGACATGTGTATAGCCACTTTTTTGTGACATGAGAAATATCTACGGCATGTGCTTTCAGCTCTCTCCTGATTCCTGGTTTGGTGCGACTCAGATTACACAGGAGCTCAGAGGTTAGTTAGATTAGTGAATCCTCTGTGGCTTTAAATCATCCCTTCAGGACAACCACAATGTACAGATGCCACATTACAAGATCTTCATGAAAGAACATGATGTCACAGATTACGTTACATGAGGATGAAATTACTGATCGGGTTTTACTTTCTACAGTAGCTTTGAGACGGAAGGGGCTCAATGTTTTGGTTTAGTTTCGTTTAAACTGACACATATTAGGCAAAATGTTAAATTGTTTTGTTACAATAACACTAACTTTTCTGAGTCACTCTTGTAACTCTCCATATGAGTGTGTTTTTAAGGAAATAAAACATTTTTGAATGACTAGTAATATTATACTGACATTGCTGCGAGTTAAGGCTATCTGTTTTGTTTTTTGATGGGGTTGCGGGTTTACAAAATGTTCATGTGTGTGAAACTTTTAGGCGTACTCTGAAGTTTCATGAATAGAGAATGGATAACGTCATGCTTCTAAAATAATTTTCTCATGGGCTTTTGTTTTTGAATGCATTGTGAGCAAAATGTCGCTTTGTTCCTTTGTTTCTGTTTATAACGGGGAAAGTATTACTGGAAAAGCGAAAGGAGAGATGACCTTTTCCAAAGATCTCTATGTGTCGTCTTAAGTCTGTGAAGTAAGTTAGCGAGGGTCAGTTTATCCAGTTTGTGGCAGTGAAGCGGGAGAGCCGTGTGTTGTTTGGGCGGAGTAAACCATTGCGTCGGAGAGGAGGGGGGAGAGGAGGCTGAGAACTCCGGCGAAAAAATCCGCTTCGGGTGTTTTCGTCAGTGTTGTTGCTTAATTGTGCTTTCGAGGGCATTTCGGGAGGTTGTTTGTCTCGCTGGGCTTGATTTTAATGTTACATACGGACTCTAATTATTAAATCTTTGTACATTGCAAACTAAAGCTAACTCCTTTAAGTTTGGGTTGGTTCGCACAGACGAAGTGGCAAGTGAATCACTGAAAAGTATCCGGCTTTACTTGAATTTTGAAGTTTTGCTGTGCCGTGCTGGATTCAAATGGAAAACATATCAGCGACCTTCATGATTATGTATGTCTGTACTTTAACGGAATACTTGGCATCGACTTTTAAACGCGCACCACGGAAAAGCGAAATACTAAATCAGATTTAAAAATACTATTTTATGGTTTTGGGATTAACGGTTATTAAGTTTAAGTTTGAGGCTGTAAATCTATCAGTGTTTGACAATGGAGGAGGATCAAGTGTCTCCTGTCGAGGAGCCGCAGGCGGACAGCGCCGCATCATCGGACAGTTTCTCCCGGCTCTGGTCGGACGTGATGGGGATGCTGGTAAGTTTGGGGTTGGGGGAGGGGTGTCACAGGAAGGCAACTTGAGAAAAGTCCTGCAGTCCAAGGGGCTTAATTTATTGGAGCTCATTGTGTTGCGCATGTAAAGCAGCCGGCGGGAGCTTCTGGACAACTTCAGCTCACTTTCTACTCGCGGTGAACAGAAGTTTTGATTTGGTCTGTTGAAAGGCAGGGAGAAGGTTAGAAATCTCCAGGGAGTCGCATCACATGGTATGTAACTGAAGTGTTTGTTGTTATAACTCGCGGCGCACGTGCGCGCTCATAAACGCGACCGATCCCAAACTATAGGTGCGTTTTCCTTGTTTCAGTTCAACTCTTTGTTAGGGCTAATAACAATTCGGATATACGCTGTTCAGCATATTACAATGCTGCTTTTCATGTAGATAAATATATGGACACAAATTAGAGGTTGGTGTTGTTGTCTTGCGTGTAATTTCGCAAAGCAGGCTAGCATGGCAACTGTGAAAAATATCGGCCGAGCACTCCAACAATATTACCAGAGCATTGTGTATATTATTAATCCGCATTTCATGTGTTTTCTCTGTTTATCTAATATATTTAACTTAACTAGAACATGCCAAGAACTTTTTACATTTGGAGTATTTCTATTGTTTTCCTCTCATGTACACACACACACACACACGCATATATACACCCACAGTGTTTGGAAAAGTAATGTATTACAATATTGTGTTACTCCCTTAAAACATAACTACGAATTGCGTTACTTGGTTACTTTTAGAGACAAGTAAAGCATTACGTTACTTTTCCGTTACTTTCCCATCTGGGCTTGTTTTTTTTGGGGGGGGCAAATGTAAATTCCCTTTCACACCAAAACTGAAATAATGCTGAAGTAAATGCAGATTCACACAAATACAGTAGAGGGCGTAGCTCAAATAAACCTTTTAGCTGCTGCTGTTCTGGATTATAGCAGAAAATGTAACACTTCACCAATAAAATAATGTCTGAAGTCATTTTTGCATTTTTCTTATGATTTAACTGAACGGCAGCAAGTACATTGGTCAATACATTGAGAGTATGTGCATGGACATTTGTTTTATTTAACATTTCTTTTTTTGGAGGTTTGCGTAGTATTCTTGTTTTATTTGTTAATATCACTGATGTTCATTTTGAAGAATATTGAATATTTTTTGTGCTACTGAGATTAATAAATGCTCACGTTTAATCTAGAACTACAGTAAACATCATGTTTACACACAACGACTCCCAATTTTTCTCAACGTTGAGACCGGAGAGCTGTCAGCAGTAACTTGCGTCAGCTGAGTATTTTGTTGAAATCTTAAAATGAATGCTTTATCAGTTACTTGAAAAAGTAATCTGATTACCTAAAAGGTTACTTGTAATGTAATGCTTTACCCCCATCGCTATATATATGTGTATGTATATGCATATATGTATATGTGTGTACACAGATATAGATGCATAGACTTTTGCATGTAATGTGCTCAAGAATTTATTTTTCAGAATAAAGCACATTTTATGTTTATTAATTCAGAGCACTCATGTTTCTATTAAGACCACCTAAAAAATGGACTATGGTCTTGGTTTCTCTCCTCTTTTGGTTTTAATTGGCTCTTTAATTGTGTCTGTTGTGTGGGACTTTGGGTAAACTGGACATTTAAATTCAATTATTCCCTGAGACTTTGTCAAAGCCTTAACATGCCTGTTGTTAAACACCCACATGAAAGAGCAAAAGGTGTGACGCTCTTTTCCAATGATATGGCTTTGCCTTTTGCTGTGGTGTTAATTTGCCGTCTGAAGAAATGAGTGTATTGCTTTTGAGTCTAGATTACTTAATGGGAAAAGATATACTGATGCAATACCACTCCCTGTTGTTTCTGTTAAACCTGAGGAGATAAACCGTAACACTGACACACAATAGTGATCGATTTCCTTTGTTACACACCTCTCTTCCTCCCTCAGACATATTTTATTCTGAGCTGTTACTGTTACTAGATGACTAGTCTTTCCTTAGAATATGTCTCATGTATACTCCTGTTGTTACAAACAGCCCTGCAGTGCTCTTTCTTCATCTGACTTATCGTACAGGATAATATTAAAACCACATTGCCCAAGCAGCAAGTTAAAACAGTTGTGTGGGAAAAGTTTGCACCTGAAGGTGTTCTCAGCTTTGTTTCACCCAACCCCCAACAACAAACTCATCTTTAATTGAATCCTCCACATTTTGGCCTTACAATGGCTCACAATGGCCTTCATCCATAGAGGTGGTTGGTAAAATTTACATTCTGGAACAGGCCGCTGAGTGCCACATTAAAGATTAAACTAGTACAGCTGTGTAGACAATGGTCAGATATACACTTTACATACACCATGATTGGCCAGTGAGAGTCAAGTATTCCTGAGAGCCTTGTAATAAATATGGGAAATGTTTTTCTTTTTCTGTGTTAAAATACTTATTGGTTTCAGTTAAAATGACTGTTAGACAGTCTGGGTTGTTTTATTTTCAACTTTTACAAGCCTTATGAAATGTTGTTTTGATGGGCACTTGGTTTATAGTTGTAAGTTTTTATTATACATCATGTAGAGTTTGAATTTGTTTGGTAGTTTTTGCTTTCTGAAGTATGGAAATCTCTGTATTTGCGGCATTGTTTAAGACTTACTATCTTATTGCTATTGTTGATAAACAGCATGTGTAGAACTGGCGGCTACCGAGAAATGTATTAAGGGTTAGAACCACATTCTGAGGTTTACCATAGTGCATGCCAAGCTCATAGATCTATCCTAATGAGAATAACTCTGTCTGCCTGTCATCGGAGTGCGGTCTGTGTACGCAAATCCTGATTAAATGTGGTTCCACTCATTTAAATTCAGTTCAAAGTCTATTAACAGCTTGCCACCCTAATTTCAGCCACCTCTCAAACTTATGTTGTGAATGTTTTAGAGGAAAAAAAAACTTTAAATGTTCACCTCATCGCATATCTCTAAAATTGGAGTAGCTTTGTTGAGGCTTGAGTTATGGTATTTGCATTAAATGCAATAATTTGTGCAGTCACTGAGCATTCGAGATGTTACTTCTAGGTTTGAACGGTTAGGATATTAATTCCAACTGTAAAGAAAACCAAACAGACTGTGCATGTGGCAGCGATGTTCAGAAATGATACGTTTACTCAAACCTGCAGTACTTGAGCACCTTAACTGAGAAACTCATCTTGATTTTGGATGAGCTATTGCTCCCCTCGTCTTATTCCAGTAATGCCTTCTCCACCCACCGGGTCACTGGCATTTCTCTCTACCTTTCTCACTTTTCATCTCACTTCCTTCATTATGCTTCCGTCAGCCCTCTTTCCTTTGCCTCTGTGGATATCCTGAGGAAGCCGCCCTAATGAGGGTGTGCCAGGACCCCCTGACCAACTTCTGTCTCACATCCTCTCTAACTCATATATGGCCTATGTCAAGTTCTTCCCTCCAGGGCGGCGCCACACATCTCACAACACCTACGTCAAGCAACTTCCCCATCCCCACATTGCTTGGAAGAGTGTGAATCAGCAAGATTGTGGATAAATTGAGAATTATGATTTTTGTGTTTGTGAACTTCAGATTGTGATTCTCCCACGATTCTGAAAAAAACAAAAACACTTGTATCTCAAGGTTTTACTGTATTTAAAGAAGCGTCCCTTAAGAAGCGATTCTACAGGTGTTGATCATCGGATGAGATGAGAAGAGCCCGGCCTCATGGCAGCAACAGCCAATCACGTTGTCTCACATGATTGACAGGTCAGACAGCCTATTAGTGCCACCTGTCAGAGTGATAGTACAAGCGCCGGAGACAACAACCCTCGCAAGAAAGAAAATACAGCAAAAAAAACTTTACGTCCTTATATATAAGGACGTAACAAATATGTTGAAATATTATTACGTGTAAAAAATATGATGTTGCCCCCCCCCCAGGTTTGTAAAATCTGGTATAACTGGTATAACCCCGTGGGTTATATACAGGAAAATACGGTACTGCTTGTGCGAATTCAGGTAGTCGACACATGCACTCTAGAACGTTTCATCTTTGTCCAGTCTGCTATTTTTCTCCAGAAGTTATGAGCGATAAACAATGTCTTTGTATTCTTTTAAACTGAACTTGTTTCTATCTCATAACCCTCTCACACAAGTGCTTGTTAATGTGGACCTTGTTTTAGTCTCCAGTATTTTGTTATTCCTGTTGGTCATCTCTTTAGTTTCGTTTTTTTTTTTTTACTGTGAAACACCAGGCCGGGCCAGTGTTGACATTTTGTAGAACAACATGCGTATCTGTAAGAAATGAAGTATACTTTGGGCTTAACACATTTTGAATCTTTTTGATAAAGACAGGTTACATGATTTCTGACTGTTTGTTTTATTGTGTTCAGTAATTGTCATGACAAGTTTAGGGATTGTAGGCATTAGCATTTATGATGAGAAATTCTAGGAAACAAAAGCAGACTTTTAATGATCTGTTTCTGAAGGAGGATGCATTAAACATGTTTTGTGGTTTGCTGTGTTACTCATTATTCCGCAACCATTAACTATAAAAGCATATTATGCAATTTACATTTGCACAGAACAGCAACTGGATAAACGTCTTCCCCAAAAGCGAAAGAGAACCTCTGTTCAGCCTTAATTTTCTACAGTATATTTTTACTGCATATTAAATTAAATTTGACAACCTGTAGATTTGCTAATTTAACTGATGCATTTATAAAGTGCATTTATATGCATTCAAAGTGATTTTTTTTTAAAGAATCACAACATAGATGAAATTATATAAATTATTTAAAAATAAATGTACAATAACTTATAATAAAAACAGATCATTTAAATGTAGTTAGACATTGTTTATGTACTGACATTGCCCTATTTCAGGTTTTCTCACTACATTTGTAAGCAAACCGCAGTTGATTTAATTAAATCCATAAAAATTGCTTGCCACATGACCATTAACCAACATAGGAGAACTATGAACCATATGAATGTTATTGAAATATTAGTTTAAACACTCAGTGGGTACTTCAAGTATTTTTTACAGTTCAGGTGACAAAGTTTGGGAAACCCTGCCCTATATAGACACTAAAACTTCTGCTGCTGCTGTGTTTTTTTAATCCTTTAGCAGCGCATGTTTCTCTTGAATTCCTGGAATTAGTCACATATTTGTCACAGTGCAGAAGCATTGGATTCAGGGCTGTGTCCGAACTTCTAATATTCCTTCCGAATAAAACGTGTTTCCTTTGATTTGAGCACTGTGACAAAAATGTCTCTTATCAGATCTGCTCACTAATTTCACATTGGATTCTCTGTATGAATGCATTTGAGCCGTTTGGTTTTAGGCCAGTGAAGAATGAAAAAAAACTTTTCCTCTCTTAGTAAGAGTCAGCAAGGAAAATATCCTGAGCTTGCGTGTTTTTGCATGTTGGAGTCGGTTAAGTTTTTTTTTTTTCTTCTTCGTTCTGTAGACGGGTAGACCAAATATCTCTTTAATTTCTGAGGACCTTTGTGTCTCATAAAACTGTTTCATAGCAGGTGGGCTGAGCAAATTAATGTAGGTTCATTGATTAGCACGTGTTCATTGCTGTCAGAGCAAAGTGCATTATCTCATCCTTCTTTTTTGCTTCTCTTTCTCTGTATTTTACTCAATCACTATATTCTTTTCCTTGTTTAGTTTTTTTCTTCTTCTTCAGCAACTTGTATTTGTCTCACGGCACAACGGCCACATCAAAGCTTTGTGGCTTTGCTCAGCTGCTGATTCATCTTGGGAAGTGTGAATTTGTGGTTGTATGCTGTGAGCAGAGAGTTTCTGTTATTTGATGCGTTTTATTGTAAAACGCTCATGGTCTGTTGCTTTTTGTGGGATCTCTTCCAGTCACTGAGACCCGTTTCTCTGCTTTCTGTCCCTGTCCTGGAAATAAAGATTGTTGAGAAAGAATGTTATTACACAACTTGTTGACTTTGGTCCATGTTGTGGGTGGCTCAGGATTTTGGGTAGTGTTGAAGTTAGCAGATTCTGGAGGACTGAACTGTAATTATTTCAGTTTATACTTTTGAGAAATCAGCAGGAATTAAAAAAAATATATATCAGGTACCATAGAACTGAAGTTTCTAGAACTGAAGTCTCCTGTTTATTGCTATAGTCGTGGATATCTCACTTCCTTTAAGCAACTTGAGTGAACCCAAAAGAACAAACGTTTTATTAATGATTAATAAAAATATCAGCCACTAAATAGTTTTATTCCTCATAATCAACAGCTAGTGAGCTACACCTGCTGAGAGCTTAGGTTTGAGGAGCTTTATAACACAGTCTGTAAAGATGCAGCATACCATTCTTAATTTGAAAAATAAGTTTTTGACTGTGTGTTGTTAATCAACTCTAATTCATTACTGGTTGAGGAAGAGGTTTGTATTAGTTTGCGTTTGGAAATTGTTCACCGTAGTGGTCCGGTTACAGTGAAAGACGGCTTTGGGAACTTTAAATATTTGGCGTTTTGGGCTGGACAGCAGAGTTTGGGTGGTGCTGTTTGTGTGCTCAAACAGTGATTCATGTCAGCTAAACAAGACTCATTCCCTCTCTTCTTTTTTTGGAGCTCTCCGCTCATGTGGAGCCATGTTCAAGTGAGAGGCAAACATTTTCAGGTACAGGCAGATGGAGGCATGAGCTTTGAATTAGTGCTTCAGTTAAATGCTCAGCTGGAAGCGGCAGACCCACACTCACTCATTCAGTTTAAGAGTAAAGGACTGCAGCATTACCTCACCGGAGGGCTGGAATTTGTGGAATGATAAGAATATGGAGGGCATGTGCTCTACAGATGGAACTGAACTAATTCAGACCATGGGCTACTGCTGCTCTCAGCGCTTTTAGTTTCTGTTCCAGCATGAATGTAGACTGAAGATGTTCCTTATGGATAAACTCAGCAAAAAAAAAGAAACATCTCGCTTTCAACCTTTTTTCACCCAGCAAAAAAAACACATTCAAGCACAACACAACAATGAGGCTGCCGTTCTTATTAATTTTGTTAATAGAGAACCTATGGTAAGCACGTTTGTGTGTGTGTTTATGTATACGTGTATATATAATATATATATATATTAATTACTCAAAATAATTTAGGTAACACTTACATCACACATTGGATCTCTAAATTATATCTATTTATATCCATGAAACGTATATGTAAAATGTCTGTTTGATTTTGATTATCATTTTTATCGCTGTCACACTCATGTAATATTGCAGTTCGTTTTAAAGCCAAATCAATCTAAACTTCTGAAATATGGTTTTGAGCGCACACATCCAAAGCACGGGCACAGAAAGTTGGCTGTCAGACAGCACGTCCTGTGAGTGTTAATCAGGGTCTATGTAAATAGGCCAGACTCCTTCAGCAGGCGTGGGCCTCCCTGCTTATGATTTATGGGCATAAAACCGTTACAGGGTGGTTGTAGGGCTGCGACAATTTATCGATAAAATTATTAATAATCGATAATGAAAAAATATCAACACCAAATATCATGGATTCTTTATTTTAAGCTTCAAGCTAATGCATAAGCTTAATGTTTAACTTGACTTTGACAGGTGCTGTGATATGGTTCTATACTTATCTGTGAATAAATCTGTTACAGATTCACACAAGTATTTCCTTTTTGCATGAAGGCTTGTCCTGTGAAAAGCGCAGATGGGTACGTGCACATCAAACGGACAGGATGAATTAGAGAGGGAGACAATAAATATAAATTGTTGAAATATCAATTTTTTTTTGTTAAATTTAGGTTTAAAAAAACATGTAAGTTATTGATTATTTTATGAGAGCGGTAACTGTAAAGGCATAATATGTAATTGAATGTAAATGTAAAACATTTCTTAGATTTTACAGATTAACGAAATAACAGTAACGGGTCAGTTTTTGTTTGTCTTTATTATGTTAATTTTTTTATGTCGGGATTTAAACTGCATGTCTTTTTCATAGCATTCGCTTGGTCTGTATGTTTGAAGTACAGTATTGGGTAGGATGTGGAATAGTGTGTTTTGTCAATAAAACAACATTTTTTGTTGCTGCTTCAGTGCATTCCCTTTTTTTCTTGAATTCTTGCTCGCATGTGTTTTTGCTTTATATATAATAAAATTATATAAAGTTATGAGACCATTTTAAGATTGGAATATGTCCTTGGATGAAGGTTTTGGCTCTTCCAACCATCACTCAGAGCTCAGTAGACGCTGACCTGTCATTACAGCAAGCTGCTAAACCCGTCGTCCCAACCAACAAGATTTTCTGTACTTGAGAAAATCTCTCTAATGGCAACAGGGAAAAAAAAGACTGGCCTAGTTTTTATTTAGTCTTTGTATCTCTCTTTATCGGGTATCCTACAGTAAGGAGAATGTGAGTTGTTGATGGTTTAATAATCTCTTTTTGCCTTATTTTGGATTTGTCTTTTTTTATAAGCATTTTTTCAGCGTTTAATTGCGCATCCAACAACGTAAATCTCACATTCACATCATGTTTTGTCTAAAAGCTGGAGGTGCTCTGCAGGCCAGCGGATTGGAATGCAAAAGCTGGAATTTCTCACAGTGCAGTGTTCCGTTGGGAATCTCAGCAGTCTGAGATCATCTGTTTGGAGTTTTGTTGGAATGGATTGGTTTAGAGACATTTTATGAAGAGGAAAAAAAAAACAATGTTGCCTTTTAATCCTATTCATAAGACGTTTATTTATAACTCCCAATTTATTTTCAGCATTTGTCTTATAGTTTTGATTTCAACACAGCCCCAATTGCCTAAGTCCATGTCTGTACATGACAATTTTACCAATCAGTGTGTGTGAGGCCCTGGTTTCCCTATAGCTCTGGCCCATACACACAATGACAGGATGTGTGTGTTTGTCAGCATGATCCTGAGCAGGAAGAAGTCCTTTGTGCTTGACTTTTTAATTCAACTGGTCTTTAAAGGGCATCTAGTACAGCAGCAGGAGAGATGCAGCCTAGCCTAGAACTGAGATGCAACAAACATGGACTTAAATGTAACAAAGTCTTCCATGTAGGACAATAAACTATGCCACCTGCTGCTGCTGGGATATTAATAGTTTTCTGAAGAAGCTAATCTCTGGTTTTGAGTCAAGGGCCTTCCTGTTGTATGTGCTTTTTTGCAGCAGTCTGAGGTCATTCACTGGTACGTTTGTGTCACAAGCTTGAGGAAAAATAGAAGGCACCCACAGTCAGAGCCAGGCAGCACCACAATTGAATATCTGCACTCACAATAAACAGCTACAAATGTCAGTGAAGGTCGTAAGGGCTGGTCGGTAAGAGAGAGTTTTTAAATATTGCACAGAAAATGCTACCAGGGCATCATCCCACCACAAACACAATAAAATTGTTTATTTTTGTTCATAAATCTAAAAACAAAACTTTGTTGTACTTTTATTCTGTTTAATATTACACTATATAATTAGTATATAAAAATAATGACATATAATTATGGCACACTGTGTACCATTACTGAGTGCTTTATGAGATTGGGCTGTTCTTTGCCCGTATCCTTGGCACAAGAAACCCATCTCAAAAACTGACAAGCAATAGCATGGAAATTATAACCCCACAAAATCCCAAATCCCTAAAAAAATCCTGTTGTCTTAGCCCAGAGTATTGTATATGGAGTGAAAAGTATGGAATGCGAGGGCTCGATGTGTGTGTGACCTGTTTGTTTCTTGTCGCAGCAGATGTGTGCAATGTGTTCTGAGTGTTAAGTCCTTTTTGGCTGGCGCCGTCCTTGCGATCCTAATTAAAATCGCGTTCCAGTGACAGGTTTTTAATGAATCTCTCTTATAGCGCCGCTCGCGTTTGTTTGTGTTTCTGAGAGTGTGAGGGGAGGGAGGCTTAATAATGAGACATGGAATTTATTTGCCAAGCATGCAATTTAAAATTCAAGTCATCAAAGCTTGTCTCACTTATATTTCTGTTTGTGCAGGATGGCTCTTTGGGTAATATAGATGACCTGGCACAGGAGTACTCGGAGTACTACAACACATACTTCAGCGACGTCGGCGATCGGATGGAGGAACTACGCAAGCGGCAAGTCTCTCAAGAGCTAGACATGGTATGTTCAGTCTAAAAGGTTTGCTGCACATTTTGGTCTGAACTGTGCGTTCGCGTTTCTACATCTGCGGATGTTTGTTTTGTAGAATGATCAACAATTCCATTAAATCCCCTGTCACTAAATAATTCGTAAGAGTTGTTTACATACTTTCACCATGGATTTCATTCATCTTGCCGTGTTTACTGCGTCACTTGAAGCCAGATGAGTTCATCTGGCAGTCATTTGCACAGTGAAACTGTGAAAGTTTTTGGGTTAGGTGGAATTTGAGAGTATTAGAGTTGTGCTTTCAGTCATTTTTATTTCCTCGTTGAAAAAAGTTTTACCCTTAAAGAAATTAATAATACTTTTGATAAATGTCCATGAGACGAGCCCTAATAAAAGCCGGAGAGGAGCGGTTATGGAGCAGTAACATCATGGGGGGCCGCCATTGGGATCTTATGATCACTGAAACATTTTCTGTAGAAGTTATCTTTATGCTTTCTAAGTGTTTCGATATCTTGTTTTTTTAAATGTATATACAGTGGTGTGAAAAAGAGTTTGCCCCCTTCCTGGTTTCTTATTATTTTGCATGTTTGTCACACTTAAATGTTTGATCGTCAAACTAATTTAAACATTAGTCATAGATAACACAAGTAAACACAAAATGTAGTTTTTTTTATTGTTGTTGTTAAGGGAAAACTAAATCCAATGATGGTCTGAAATATTTAAGTGTCACAAGCATGCCAAAAAATTCAGGAAGGAGGCAAATACTTTTTCACACCTCTGTATTGTATAGACTTGAGTCTGGCCATAAGTAAGGAAATTGAATGCTAAATGTTTTACCACCGAATGGCTTGCAAATTATTGCAGTAAAAGATTTTTAGTCATAAACTAGTGGAATACATTTCAGTCTATGTTCTAGTGACAATGAACCACAAGCACAGCTAATAACAAAATTCAATTATTTCATCGCTTGGCGCTACAGAATGGCCATTGTAAACCTATGAGCTAATAGAAGGAAACGCTTGTCTTAAACCATTACAAAATGAAGACAAATGTGTTCACCCCCTGCCCTCTCTCCATGCGTGTTTGGATTGTCTGTGGTTCTGTCAGTGCTCTGCATTTCTCTTCTGCATCTCAAAGCGTCTTATGTTCTCAGGGATGTAGGGTAGTGGGCCACCCAGGGTTGCTAAGAAACCTTCGGACTCGTTATGACATGCAGCTGGGGTTGGCACAGTCCAGTGGAGGGGGTTTTAAGAAAAAGAAAGAAAACATTCTGAAAGTCATGCTCAGCTGCGGAACGGGCCTCAGACAGTAACCTATCTTTCTCAAGGTTGGGAGAACTTTAGGTACGCTATTGAATTATTTATTGAATTACTTTTGGAAAGAATGATACAGAATTCCACTGTGTCCAGAATCAGCGTACCAAATCAATATTACTTATATGGAATTAGCATTTTTTTCACTGCAAAAACAGCCTGTTCTTATTTAAAAGAATAATTCTTTTAAATTGTGTACCCAGCTGAACGTTATAAGAAACCCAGACTCACAGCATATGCCGAGATGGAGTTTGTTAGCCGAGCTGCTGAGATATGCTCCACACATTGAAACAACACTCTCCACTTGAAACACGTAGTGCATCATTTTATGTGCTCCCAAATGTGCGTTGTTAGAAACCCGAACAAACAGCACATGCAGAGACTGATTTACTCCAAATGAAGCAGCTCCAATATACACGTAACATGCACACAAGTAAATAAAGCTCCACCCTGAAACCTGCAACGCATATACTTGACTTAAATTCAATATTAATATTCTTAAATATTCTTCCGGTATTTTGCTGGTTAATTGGCACTGACATATTGAAATCAAGGATAAGTGTACAGTGGTACCTCAAGATACGAAATTAATCCGTTCCGAGGCGGCCTTCGTATAATGAGTTTTTCGTATCTTGGAACACATTTTAAATGTAAAATGGTTAATCCGTTCCAAGCCCTCCAAAAACACCCCATTAAATTTCATAATAAAGCTAAATTGACCTATAATCAATGAAATAACGTAAAATGTCGAAGCTTACCTTTCGAGTGAGGCTATCTCCGAAAGTGGCGGCAGAGGAGGAGGAGGACAAACGGCAGATAACGTACGTACGTACACTTAACTTTACGAAAACACATAAAAAATGTAAAGTTTCGGATAGAAGATGCATGATGGGAGGGATGCTGTACAATTAGAGAGAAGGATCTCATGGCTTGGCTAGCATCAGGAACCAATGGGAGAGCAGGAGGATGGTGGCGAGTCTACTATAACCAAGTTTCAAAATTGTTATGGGGCGAATCTCGGACTTTCAGAAACTTTTCGTATCTTGAAAACTTTTCGTATGTAGAGCAGTAAAAATTTTCGTCTTTGCTTTCGTAACTTGGATTTTTCGTACGTTGAGCCTTTCGTATCTTGAGGTACTACTGTACTTAAATTAATGCCGTCACAATTCCTCAATCAAATTCATTTTATTCATTTATTTTTTTATTGTAGTGTTAAATGGAAAAAGCCAAGTTAAAGTGTTTCTACCTTTGTGATCCACTGAAAAAATAACATGTTAATTAGTTTTGAACTGTGACAGAATTATAATTTTTCCTTTATCCGTTTTCTCCATCTTGTCTAATCCTGTATTCGGCTCTACACCCTGCCCTGTGTAAATCTTCCTAAAGCTAAAGCTGGTTTATACACAGCTGAGCACAGCACAAAGTCTGACTGTACCGTCCCACCTAAATCAGCACTATGGGATTCGGCTGTGTTTATTTAGTAATCATGATTCATGCCTCTAGTGCTAGTGTACTTTCAGTGTGGGCTTTATGAATCTGATTGCTCCCATTTAAGTTTATCTTTACATTCATCCCATACCTCTGCCCCTTTAATTAGCACAAACTTAAGATAACGCCAACAAAGGCTCAAGATAAAGCTCATGCAGTGGGAATCTGATCTCACTATGAATTGAGTCCAAAAATAGGTTTCCACTTTCAGACTGTGAATGATGTATCAAAGGACGTTGCGTTAAATCCAGAGCAGAGGGAGTTGTCTGTCAAACAAGGCTTTAGTCCGAGGCAAATGGGGCTGGAGGAAGTGTCAAGTGGGCCAAGTAGGTCATTGCTTTATGTATTTAGTGTTGCTGGTCTTGTGCCATTCTCGACAGTATTGTGGGAAGGAAATGGGGACATTGGAGCAGCTGCTGGCTGGTGGGAGATTCACTTAATGGGAGGAGGGATGATATTGATAACGGTGGGAATAGTTTTTTTCTTTATTCCATGTGCAAGAAAAATATGCCTTTTTTCGGGCTCTACACAAGTTCAACTTTTGTTTAGTAATGCAGAATATTTTGGAAACTCATGATCTTCCAAACCTATATCCTGTCTGCTTTTATTGTTTGATAGATCCTTTTCATATACATTACACTGTCTGGGCTAAATCCATTGGGGAAATAGTAGAAGTTGCGAAAAAGAAAGGGTAATCCATTGCGTTTGAGCTGAGTGGATGTTGTCCAGTCAAGCGCCAGCAACAGTTGATTATCCTCTTCCTGATTGGTAGTTTAAAGGCCATATTAATGGCTTGATATTTCAGCTTTGCCTTGAGAGACGTGACGTTTACGTGACTTT
Source organism: Rhodeus uyekii (assembly GCA_037043235.1). NCBI lineage: Eukaryota > Metazoa > Chordata > Actinopteri > Cypriniformes > Acheilognathidae > Rhodeus > Rhodeus uyekii. The sequence goes on along the minus strand of JAWRVZ010000012.1, from coordinate 92,778 downwards.
TGAAATTTTTGACGCTGCCTGTCAGCGTTTCAGTCTTTTCTCTGTTCTTTTTCTTCCTCGTATCCTCTCACTCATTTCCATAAACACTGTCGCCCAAATAACCTCTCTCTCAAAGGCACGTAACCCTGTATTAGAGGCCAAGCTGGCGATGTGCCCTCGCTTTCTCCCCTCGACCCAACAGAGGGGAAAGGTCACCGGTTTTAACCAGAAGCAACACTGAAGGCTATTGTGAGTGAGGCTCGAATGTTGTGGTCCATTCATCCTTAGAGCGAATGAATCTTTGAGCACATGCAAGAATCTACAGTGAAGGACTCATACCATATGAGGCCCATGGTTTCGTCCCTGTGCTATTTGAATCTGTCTGTTACTTTCTCTTCTCTGTTTCTATTCTGTGGTTTAGTCTGAGGCATTCTCAAATGGCCTAGACCTTCCCAAGTTCGATTTGAGATTCAATATCGGTTTCATTTCCTCAGTTATCTCAACAGAGCTGACAAGACCAGTTTAGGCTTCCACATTTGCTTAGCATTCTTCCTCTCTATCTTGCTCTGCTTTTGTAAGAGCTACCCCGATGACAATGAGTTAAGAAAACATCCTCTACTGAATGTGTGTTGAATGGATAAACCCCCAGTTTGCAAAGAACAAACTAATCATGCTGCTATTTCACCAGCTTTCTTTTTAGCCTTCCCTACAGAGATGCTATCCTTTAGTCCATTTGCTAGACAGAAAGTCTCTATTAGCAGTGTGTGTTTTGCGGTCTTCGTTTTAGGGGAGTAATTAATAGAAAACATCAGACTGAATGTTTCTCCTGGTAGTTTTAAACTTTATACAACATTAACTGTAAATACATTTAGTGATTTAATTGTTATTTGTTCATATCGGTTATGGCGTAATGTTAATACATCTGTACCTTAAGAAGTCATGCAAAGTTACGCATTGGATAATATGGTTGCCTGTCAAAAGTTTGAGATCAGTACCTTTTATTCAGCAAGGGCACAAATTGATTAAAGGTGACAGTAAAGACTTGTACATAAATTTATGTTTCAAATAAAAGAAAAATCCCAAACTTTGTATTCACAAAATAATCCTGAAATTTGTCATGGTTTTCAGATAGATATTATGCAGAACTATTTGCAACATTAATATGAAATGTTTATTGAGCATGAAATCCGTATATAAGAATGATTTCCGAACAATCATGTGACACCGAAGACTGAAAATTCAGCTTTGCCATCACAGGAATAAGTTACATTTTAAAATGTATTAGGAAAAGGGAAATAATGGAAAAGATATTTTAAAATATTGCAATTTTTACTTCCAAAACAAACTTTGTTGCATTATGTTCATGTTTTCTCTGTAAAGGTGCTTCGATATAATCTATATTGTAAAAAGCACTGTAATAAAAGGTGACTTGAAATGAATATGCTTACTCATTTGGTTAGCAATCTCATCCAGCTGAGCTGCTGTCATGCTAATAAATATCGTATTTTCCTATATTATACTATAAGGCGCACCAAAAAAGACGTACATTTTCTCAAAAATCGGCTGTGCGCCTTATGTATGGATTGCGTGCATAAATAGACCCATAATTGAGACTGCGTCTTATAATCCAGTGCACCTTATGGTGCAGGAAATACTCTACCAGTCAACTTGGAAGCATTGCTACTGCAGTTTTCTCCAGTACACTGAGCTTGAGCTTGAGAAGGTTTGGGGCAGGTTTACTTCAACAAGCTAATTCCATAATTGCTCTTAAGACTCATTTCAGTCAAGACACTGACAATGATTTTGTGCTCTTCTGTCCCTCTTTCTCAGGCTCAGACTTGCTGTGGTTTACTCAAAGGCATGTTGTGGCAATTTGATTTAATTCCTGTTGGTCTGAAAGTAGGTCGTGTTATGGAAGTGAAGCTTTGTTTAAGGGGGAACTAAGGGTGGGCGATCTTCCCAACATTTCATATCACAATCTTATAGCAAACAATCACAATTCATCTTTCCATTTTTGAGATTGGACTTATCTATTTGCATAGTTTAAAACACAGTATTGAATCCATACGCAGCATGCACGTGGAAAACGTGTGGGGGTCTCTTTCACAGTTTAATGTGCTTTTAATAACTCTTTTCAAAATAAAGCATGTCCCACAGTTGACTACTTTTTATGACTGTCACGTTATATATGATTTTTCTGATTTAAACTTTAAGTTTAGGCTTTTGAGGAGGGATGTGGCTCAATGATCATTTTATTACATTTTCATAGTCATTGGAAGCCAAAACCGAAACTGAAATTTGATTCAGTGTCCAGTCTCTTGAATTGTTTTTCAAATGTGTCACACCCATTAAAGACTCATGAACATGGCCAGCTGGGTCAGCCATCTAGTAGGCAGGTAAAAAACCTAAAAGATCACGGTCGCTATGATTTGCTTCAGGGTATCAAATCTTCAGATCGCCCACTTTTAGGGGGAACCCACATACGTGCACATCAAACAACAGGAGATGTGGAAATGGAGCTCAGTATTGCCTAATTCTACACTAACCGGTTTTAAGTGTTTGCTTAAACATGAGAAACTACTTTTTCCTCTCCCTGACTGGTATTTCCAGGTAGCAACCACATGGTTTGCTGTAATAGTGTCCCCAAAAAGCTTCACACACTGAGTTGTATACGTGTGTTTTGTTTGCGTTACAGCAGCAAGAATGGTTGTTCTGGTTCTACAAGGACACTTTTTCTACCTGCTACTCAACCAAATGTCTCTCTTGATTGGGCAATAGGAGCCAAGGCTTTCCCCATGAGCTGACCACATCCACCCACACAATCTTTTTTCCTGCCAGCCTGACTGTGTGTGTCCTGCCCTGCACACAGAGACTCTGTATGAATGTGTGTAAAACACCTCATTAGCCTCCTTTAGTTTATTTCTCCCAATGCTTCTGTGGCAGCTAGCCTGCCACATCTCTGTATCTATATCGCTTTCTCTTACAAAAAGCTGTTTTAAAACCTAGTGAGTTTTTTTTTTTAACACTTGAGCAGTTCATTCTCTGGTGTTTTCATTGTGAGCATTTACATTTACATTTACTCATTTAGCAGACGCTTTTATCCAAAGCGACTTACAATTTGAGGAATATAGAAGCAATTTGTAGCAGACTGTTTGCAGTAAATGCTGTTGAATGCTCTGTAGTTCTAAGTATGTTGTTTTCTCATCTAATTTTGTTGTTTTACTGTGAAATCTTATAATATTTTCATTTTTAATTCATTCATTCAATAATTCATTTTTATCTAGTATAACAGAATTATAGTAGAAAATTGTATGCTTAACATCTCAACTATGTTTATCGACAGCCGTGACTCGTGACAGTGTGCCGTCTATTAAATCACATTCAACTTCAGCATGCGTAGGGCCAAATCCATTCATGCCCAGATAATCACAGACACACAGTCACTTATCAACCAACAGTTGCTGTGCCTCACAATATACTTTATATAGCCAGTCATTAAGTGATCTTCTTTTAGCTCTACGCTTAGATGTATACCATAAATAGTGGTATAAACACTGACACATATTGAACTAAACCATATCAGGACCTACAGTGTCCGTGCAGTTGTAGATCTGTGTTGTTGTGAAGGCTGCGAGTGTGTGTTTTAGTTCTGCGTCGGTGAATGCACCAACACAGACCATCTCTTTGTGTGTTGTGTTGTGTGGCTATGTGTTTTGGATGACACGGGCAGCAGCAGTGTGTACAGCTGATTCAGTGTGTGCCAATGCGAGCATGTGGCCAGTGGGTATCGGGCAGTTGGTGATGCCACGCTGCTGATGATACAAAACACAGACCTGTGTGCCTGTGTGTTTACTTTGGCCTATGTGGTTTTAGATGGAAATAACTTCAACTTGCCCACTTTGTGTTTGAGTTAGTGAGTCTTTTCTGGATGAATCCACTTTTACTGCATAGCGTCTGATTTACTACTTAGAAACTTCCGGACTTTACCAACATACCACTGAGCGATAAAGCAGAGGAATGGCGTGGCATAGATACAAAACACACATAAACAGCCATCCTATCCTAAAACACTGCTTCTCTCTGAAAAAGATGCTTTGCTTGCAGGAAAAGTGGCTTGAAGATTACTACTGTGATAGCGGAGAGTCTGGACACTAACTTTCCAAAGTGCTGTTCACCATCTACACACAGACTGTAAGCCTTAGGCCATGTGTGATCAGATCCAGGTGGTTGTGTTAGAGGGCCTCTTCCATCCAAACAGTATGTCTCTGCCAGCATCGTGCCATAATGTCATTTAATAACTACAGTCAGCGACCTTTTCTGATGCTCCCATGCTTATTTGTGTTATCCTTATTCCTTATATATTATAATTCGAGCTTAATATTTACTAAATAAAGATCCAGATTGAGCACAACACGGTTTATTTTACAGAAGCCCTGGAGCTGGGAAGATTTTTATTTGAACTGCTGATGCACACACTTTCACACAAACACAGATGTGTAGAGGTCAGGGCATGAGCAGAAGTCTTGGTTTTGAGAAGTGAGCAGTGATGTAGACTCTGTTCTGGAAACAATAGGTTTCCCTTAGTTCTCATCAGCCTACACTGATTGTTTTAGTGTGGCTGATAAGAAAAAAAATCCCCATCCTCTGCTCACAATGCCATTGTGCCAGGGCACTTACCAGACCTGTAGCTTGAAAGAGTGTGGCCGGCAAAAAAAAAAAAAGCAAACAACTTGAGGCGGCAAGATTCCTACACAATGAGGTTGCTTGTGAAGTGCAAGTTTATCTTGATTTACTGGCTTGTTACCCCTCTAAAACTTTCAATTTGAACTTAAGTTGGTGGCATACTTTTTTCTTCTTTATCCAAGATGCTGTGTATTTATCCAATCAAATATTTTGACAGCTTTTTAAATAAAGAAAAATAACTGTACTTTAGACCTGGTTTAGAGAACAAATAGTAAAAAAAGATCTCAACAAAAATGTTTAAATTCTGTACCACATTCAAGTCAGTGTTATAAATATCAGTGTCTTTATGCATGGTTTTATGATCTTCAATTTAATTAACTTTCACAACAGTATAACGTATTGTTTATTTTGGCAGTTATAATAGGGAAAAACACTTAAACTTAGGTCATATGTGATTCAAAGAGATCCTAACAAAAAGGGATTAATATGCATATCAGTGCTTTTGAGTCGTCCTCTTGTTTTTGTATTACATTTGTATCGTAGCAAGATGTTGATTGGCAGGCTTGTTGGTTTCTGTGTACTGTATTTCCAGTAGGTTTGGCTCAATCCACATGTAGGATTTTTTCTTTTTTTTACATTTTGGCTCTCTCGTGTTCAGCTGCACAGGACCGACGGGTTCAGTGCACCTCAGGTGACATGTGCACACTCACAGGGAAAGAGGGTGTGCCTTTCTTAATGACGAGACGTGCTCCTGGCATATAGGCGTGTGGCCCTTTATTAGTGTCAGTGTGTGTTTGTATGTTCTTGTTCCTTACACCCCCTTTTTTGTGTGTGTTTCCCAGGAAAAAGCAGACACCAGCTTCAACTCTTCAGAGCTATGTTCAGACATCCAGGTCAGTCAACCCACAATGCAGTGCATATCTGCTTTCAGACCTTTGCACACCTACAGTCATCACCTATAACTCGGTGTTTCAAAACACTTTCACTACCCCTCAGTGATAAATCAGCCCACTACATGCTCAAATTACACTGATTTGTTTGTCATCAGTAATTAAAGTCATTGTGTGTGTGTGTTTGTAATTGCAGTAATTAACTAGTGTTGTCTTTGTGTACAGGAATCGTTTGGATTCAGCAGTGAGGTGTCCACTCCAGAGGCTGAGAGAAAGTAAGAATTTCAAATAAGTGTAATAATATTTAGTAACTGGTTGTAGAAACATTTTTACAAATGTGAACAAAACTAATGAATTTGACCCATGGTAGTTTTTAATATATAAACCATAAATGACAGCTGACCTCTTAGATAAATGATCACATCAGGTCTGCTCTCCACCCCCCCCTTCTACTCCTAAGACCTGTGTGTGTGTGTGTTTGAATGGGTGTGAACTCCTCCATTTTACTTCTTCACATCTTAGTGCTTCCAGGCTTCCTTCCTTCCGTCCATTGTTCTTAGATGTTTAAGATGAAACTTTCTGATTAAAGAGAGGAAGACAGACAGAAATGCAGACTTAAGTTGCGTTTTTAGCCATATAGTGACTCTCAAATTGTTGCAAGTGTTGTGAAAATGAATGGAGGATTTTAAATGAATGATGTCAGTGCACAAAGCAGGGTTGTGTCTCCATGCATCCTTCCTGTTGATGGATTGTTTCTGTGGGGATGAGCAGTCCACGTGTCTAGGGAAAGATTTAATTCTACCTCCGTCATCCACACAATCTGGAGAGTAGCAGTATGCTTAGATAAATGTAAAACATGTGGAGCTGACACATCTTTTATCAGTTATTCATCTCGGTGGTCCTGCGCACGTGACTGGGGTTGACTGGTACTCCACTTTATGATCCTTGTGACACTTGATTTGATTGAAAAAAGCAACTTGTTCATTCATCATTTATAGTTGCATTAGAACTCTGTGGAAAAATAATTAACATTTTGAGCTGTTTGTTTGAATGGTCTGAAAATGAAACGATCAACCAAAAATGAAAATTGTCAATTTTCTCACCCACATCTTTCCAAACATATATGATTTCTTTCTTCTGTGGAACACAAGATATTTTGAAGTATGTTGGGAACCAAACAAAAGTGGACCCTACTGATTTCCATTGTATAAGAAGAAGAAAAAAGAAAAAAAAAACTTTTTCATGGAAGAAATAGTCAATTTTTGGCATGAGGCTGACTAAATTAACTAGCCCTTTAAAGGCAGGGTATTAAAATTTGTCCTACCCATTTTCTAAATGCATATTATAGGTCTTATTGTAAACAATTCATTTTTGAAAAGAGAAAATATTTTTAATTTGCATTAATGCATTTGGCAGACGTGTTTATCCAGAGCGACTTGCTTTCCCTGGGATCGAACCATGACCTTGACGTTGTAAACACCAATGCTCTACTGGTTGAGCTACAGGAAAGCTTTTTCAGAAGAAAATATTCTCTAAAAAGAAAATATTGTTGCCAGATTACCCCGATTTCCTGTCTGTATGATTAGAAGGAAAAAGCCTTGGCCTCCAGAAAGGCTGTTTATGCTGAACAGCAGAGAACCTGAAGACAGTGAGAAAGATGTGTGTGTGTTAGTTTAGAGTCTTCCTCCTAATACACACTTCCATTCAAAAGTTCAGTAAATGAATACTATTATTCAGCAAAGATGTATTAAATTCATCATCAGTGATAGTAAATACATTTATAATGTTAAAAAAGATTCATATTTCAAATAAATGCTGTTCTTTCGAACTGTCTATTCTTTAAAGAGTCCTGAAAAGAAGTATCACCGTTTCCTCTCAAATATTAGGCAGCACAACTTCTATTCAGCATTGATGTTAATAAGAAATTTTCTTGAGCATCAAATCGGCATATTAGAATGATTTCTGAAGAATCATGTGACAACGAAGAATGATGCTGAAAATTCAGCTTTGCCGGCACTTGAATAAATTACAATTTAAAATTATAATTAGAAAACAAATAAATTTTTTTGGTAATATTGCTGTTTTTATCAATTAAATGCAGCCTTAATGAGCAGAAGTTACCAACTCTAAACATTTGAACATCAGTGTACTTCTGTTTAAATTGTTTGTTCACATTGGCTCGAAGTAGCTTTTAATTTCTTTTTACTGAATTAAATTATTTGCATACCTAATAAGGTGGTAGAAACGTAACACACAGTTACTGTGTGAGTGTTTGTGTGTGTGTGCGCGCATGGCTGTAAGGAAATCCCTCAAGCTTCATTTACCATGACCTCTAGTCAAGGCCATTTCCTAGACACTTCCTTTGTGTTTTTGTGCTTGATTGTATGCGTGTTCTGAACTCCAATGCCAGGTGTAAGGAAGTAAACCAACCAATCGCAGGACACCAGGTGCACCCTGGGATAGAAGCGTTTCTTCTTCATCAGCAGTTTGACAAGAGGAAAAAGGAAGTCAGCCCACTCCTAACTCTAAAAGAGCAGTGAACATGCATCACTGTAGCGATAAATCACTGATGAGAACAACATGATGTTCCTTTTTAATTCAGTAGTGATCACATGATCTCACACTCTATAAGGCCGTTTTCTGATCATTTCCAATCATCCAAACACTTTTTTGCTTGCTACATTCACACCAACAGAATACAGTCCTCAAAGTAGTTATTGACTTTGATTACATTATTCAGTATTCAGCTGGCATCCCAAACATGCCATATATTAAATTGAAAGGCACAGATGAAGCATGTGGAGAGAGTAGAGTGAGATATTCCTGTGTGGAATGTTCTTCCGTCACATTCTCCGCAAGTCAGGGGTTCCTCTGTTTCAGAGATAGTGAACATGACAGTTACTCGCAGTGAAGGAATGCAGCTTGGAGGGCTTGACACACATTGGTAAAGACAAGGCACCCTGTGAAAAAAAAAAGAACCTAAATCACAGACTATAACACTTTTATTGATACTGGTCATATACAGCTATCAGTGGCAGAAGTCCTGAAGGGAGCCTAATTTACTGAGCTACTCTTCAATAGGGCCTTTTAGCATGGGATGCAGTTAGCATACAAGCAGGAGACTCCCTTTGGATTCTGTGCTGAGTCAAAGAGAGGTTAAACAGAAAGTTTGTGTTTCCATGGCAGTATAATGATATAAGTCAGAGAGGTCTCTATCGTGCCCTGTCACTTGGGTAAAAGATCAGTGCTGACGTCTTTATGAAATATGCAGATATTTATTCATTTGAATAGCATGTATTATCTGACCTGACACTACACAGACACTGCTCTCTTGAGTGAGTGTAGATACTGATCGCATGAATGTATTTGGGACACATGGACAACAGATGAAAAGCAGACACGCGTGCACCCGTGATGATTTAAGCACAAGTTACTGGCAAAAACACTGTCTTCCTGTGGAGAAAAACAGACGGGGGCGCATAGGTGCACACAAGTGTGTGTTAGTTTATGCTTATATGGCTTTCACGGTTTACTTTAGTGCAGACTGTGTTGAGATTTGTTTTCTTAACCTACGGATGAGAGAGAATCCAATCAGACGAGAGAACCACAACGCATTCACTTCTCTTTCACTCATGTTTTCATCTACGTTTAAATGCATTTGTTCTCAGTGTTTTTGGTTTGCTCAGTTCAGATGTTTCCTACACTACCCTGCTTTCACGGTACATTTTACAACTGACCATATGACAAACTCAACACGATCCGTGTGGCTAGTGGAAATGTTAAGTGAATACTTTTCAAAGCCAGGATGGTATATCCATTTATTCTAGATGGGAATACCAAACTAAATATGGTTTTGTTGGACTATAGTTTGATCACAATATACTACATTATACATTATTAATAAAAATGTAGTATTGGGATTATTTTATGTATCTTTTTATTTATTCTTTATCGGAAAGCAATTCATATTTCTATTCAGCGAGGACAGTGTATCAAGGGTTTTATTTATTCTACAAAATTGATTGAAAGTGACCGTAAAGATATTTTGCACTCATAATCGGACTACAGTTTTTTTTTTCTTCTTATTGATTACATGCTTAATTCAAAGAGTGGCAGTAAATTCTTCATAATTCGATAATTCTCCTACTTTTAACCTTTCAATTTTACTTCCTAAAAAAGCCTTTAGCTTAGTTATACAGCATGTAGTTAGGCAACTATATTTACAGGAAATTTGAGGTGCCGTCCGTCCTGCACAGCAGAAATGAGTAAAATATACTTACGGTTAGGGTTTGGTTTAGTTGTCATATTGTCACCATAGCTTTTCATCAGTTTACGAACCCCCTACAGTTCCTACAGAGGTGCGATAACGTTTTCTTTGTTTTGTTTTTTTAGCAATATGCTACAAGATAATACAAGATACTATTCAAATCAATGTGATCAATGAACCAAGTCAAAAGTAATCAAAAGGTAATTAGAAAACGTCATCACTGTTGGGTGCAAATACCCAAATGGTCTAGAATCTACATAGACCACACATGTTGTGTCAGTACCAATATGATGTCTGTGGAATTATTCAATGGACTCTATAAAGGAGGTACTGGTCTGTTTGTTAGATTTTCGTTGTTTTGGTATTTTCCAAGGGCACTGTGTGTCAGAGGAGCGGAGTGGAAATGTAAACAGGCAGTGTCTGTCCTGCGGTTGCTCTCGTTCCCCTCTTCCCTCTCTTTCCCGTCTCATTTTTGCTTCATCTCAGAAGCGTCTCATCTGTGCCCTGTGAGCCTCAGGAGCCTGACATGTGGTCTGTGGACAGAACCACACTGCCCTCTGCTGGCTCTGTTCATCACTTATGTTTGCTTTATAGTCCAGCCTCCACACTTGCATACATATCAGTAATGGATAATGGCATATCTGACTGTTCCTGTTTTTCTTTTTGTGTATTTTTCATCAGACTTCCTCTGCACAAATCCAGCTCTGAGGATGGATCAGGTTTGTTTCTCATTATAAAAACGATTTAATTATTATGATGACCTCCATTTTTGTTTTGTAGTATTGTTTTTACGTATTTTAGAATGGGTTCATGTGTGACAGTCCTGATGGCTTTCACCTCTCTTCACATACAGGAAAATGGGACAACAAGAAGAAAAACAAATCCTTCTGGCAGAACTTCCGAAAGTCACAGAAAGGGGTTACAAGGCTAACGTCAAAAGGCAATAAAAACAAATTCACCCGTTTTCTCATGTTTCCTTCCTTAATAATTGGTTAAGATGGTTTAGTTAGAGACACTGTAAATGTGAGGAGAAAGCCCACTTGTAGAAATGCAAATTTCTTTTGAAAGACAGATTCCTTACATGGAGAATATTATGGTCACTGAATGCACTGAGTTGTTATACTTGTTATTAACCTGTGACCTCTGACCCTGCAGGAGAGGACATTGGTTATGTGGCCAGTGAGATCACTATGAGTGATGAGGAACGGATTCAGCTGATGATGATGGTGAAAGAGAAGATGATCACAGTGGAGGAGGCGCTGGCACGGGTAAAGGAACCTCATCAACCCCGAACGATAATGCAAATGAGCTTCCCTCGCTTACATTCATGTGGACTAACCTTACTCACCCAGACTGATTCCGCCCTGCTCTTTCCTTCCTTCCTCCGAAACACACATGCACATAAATACATGCGCATTGACCCTGCATTTTAGGGCTACAGTAGATTCCTTAGTGTAAATCATGTTTTGTTGAGATGGAGGAGGGTCCTTGGTGTCTAATTTCTGAAGGTGGTTTAGCTGGGGTTGGTTCCATCCTTTTTCACTTGTTCAGATGTTTTGGATGAAAGTAGGTCTCTCTTTCTGTCATTTGTCTTTTGAGAACATGATAATGATTAATTATCATCTGATAATGAACCTAATGGGTGATGGTAGAATCTGGCTTTCTTCTCTCCACAAGGCTGACATTGATTCCTTTAACCAACTGGGTTTTCTTTAATCTTCAAATTCTCTCTGACTTGAGTTTTTCTTCCTTTGGGCTGGTAGTTGATTTATCTCTGTTATGAGCAGTCTTGAATGACTGGATCTATAGTTTGAATCAATGTTAAGCCTGTGTGGATAGTTGACATCATACATGCTGTAAGCATGCATGACCATTTGTCTGTCCTGGTTTGTGTTTGATTGAATGCAAATGTCTTGTCTTTTTATTTTATTTTTATTAATGTTCCTTTGCTTGTTCTATGTTTTTATAGTATATTTCTGTTGTGTGTGTCCAAAGGCGTCATGCACCATTGTTCTTTTTCTCTCTTTTTTAGAATAGTCTAGTGGTGCAGTGTTCATGTAGCATGAAAATGGACCAAAGATCATAATGCATTTTCGTTGTATGAAAAAAAGCTGCTTTGACATTGTAACAGTGGGGAAAAATGGAAATTGGTGTGACTTAAACATAATTAAAAGTCAGTAATGTTGTTAAATAACATTATAATGTTAATAATTATTTTCTTTTTTTTTTTTTAAATGTCAAAGCTGAATTTTCAACATCATTACCCCAGTCTTCGATGTCACATGAACCTTTAAAAATCTGACCATCTGGCATTCATAAAAAAATCTCATTATACAGTATAGTCACAGTGTAGCTGCTTAATATTTTTGTGGAAACTGCTATACCTTTTTTATTTTTTTCATTCATTGATGATTCAGAAGAACAGGATTTATTTAAAATATAAATATTTTGTAACTACATTAATGTTACTTTGAAACCATTTAATGTCTTGAGTAAAAAGATCATTTTTCATCTTTTGAATTGTAATTTTTATAAATACAAATGATTAATACATTTTAAAAACAGTTTAATGGACATGACGCTTTTAAATGTGTGTGTGTGTGTATATTGCGTGGGATATTCTCAGATTGTATTTCTGTAACAGATAGGGTGTGTGAGTGGTGAGGGCGAGGCGGCAGCTCTCTTTGACCTCTTGTTCTCCATAGTTAAAGGAATATGAAAGGAACAGACAGTTGAGCAGCAGTACAGACACAGCAGAGTGGACTGATGGATCCAGTCCCACTGTTAACCTCTCCTCCGCCTGCAATGTAAGTACTATACCCAACCACCCAGACTGTAGACCTGTAGAGTGTATGTAGGGGTGGGTGTGTTTAACATAACCTCATTCAGTCACATCAAAGTTTATTTTCCCCCAGCAGTAAGTGTTAGTAATGCCTCTCGCTGTACTGACTATATATTGGTCTGTGTGGGGAGTTAAACCTCTTCAGACGAGTGACATTGTAAACTCAGGCAGTGGCAGTCCCTACGTCAACCCAGTTCATCCCCTGTTCTGCTATAATAATCACAATGAACACACAAACTTTCATATGTTGGAAACTTCAGGGCGCATAAAGCTTAGGATGCTTGGTAGTCATCATACATTAAAGATGCACTTGGAATTGTTTGTGTGATCTGGAAAATATGGTAGTAGTTATGGATTTATAGCGATACATAGTTATGTGAATGTAGTATCACACAAAAAAGTTTTATCTAAATTAACATTAAATCTCAATGTTCAGGCTGGACATGTGATCTTAAGATGAAGTAACAATTTAAGTTAGGACAATTTAGAGCGCAGATTTAATCATAAATTATAAACCGTGAATCAACTGAAGAATAATCTGAAATCTGATCTGAAATGTGTGTTTATAAGGAGCCGCTGATGTTGTAATTGCACAGTAATGAGCATCTGGCACTGACCGCTCACTGCAAGACCCCTACTAATGATGTCATTTCTATGTGGAGCTGGCACACTAAACATCCCCTCTTGATGAGGTCATAATAAACTGAAGGGTAATATGTGGCAGGGTTTTCTTTTTCTCCTGCTTGGAAACCAAAGGGCCGTCCCAGTCTATGCATGAATGTGTTCTTGGTTAAAGCCTTGAAAGGTTTGGTGACAGTGGATTTAGTTTTCACTTGTTGAGAAATAAGCTGCCAGTTCGCTAATATACACATAGTTATCATGGAAACGTTGAGCAGCTTCCAGCCTCTACAAGTAAACACACACCACCTGTTCTTATGGTCATCAGCTAAGCTGTTTTTGCAATGCTTTTTGATGTTAACAAACCACAGCACCGCTTTGCTCAGCGCTTACAGCTACAGAATGACTCATGCGCCCAGCAAATCCTTGTCTGCTCAGTGGAGTCACTGCCGTCCCTGCTGCGGTGCTTTCTGTGCATCTGTGTGTCAAAATATCTCCAGGATATATTTAACCCCAAAATCAAAAAAGCGCTAAATCAATACTTTTTGTTTTTTATTATGGTGACAATATTTTCATGAACGTTAAACTTTCAGATTATAAATACATGTTTGTTTGTCTGTCTGTGTTGTGTGTGTATATTTATTAATACAATTATATATTAAATATATATAATATTAATTGTTTAAAAAGATGGTCTTGCAAAAAAATATATTTTCTCTGTGCAAAAATTTTTATTTTATTTTGGGATATATGATGACATTTATTCTTGAGATTGTCCCATTGTCGTTTTAATTGTGATTGCAAAAAGAGAGGAAGTGAGGTAAGAAATTCTTATTCATAAAAAGACCCTGTATCTCTGAACCCCTGAAACACACACACACACACACATACACATTTCCTCTCGTCTGTCATTCGCACATAAGCATGTACAAATTGAATCTCAGCGTTTGAATGAAAAAAGCATCTCTGTAGGAATCTTGGCCCATAGGCTGATGATCTCCTATTTATAAATGGAAATGGGTCAGCCCTAGTCTGCTAGCGGTTAAACCGATGGGCACAACTCTCTCTGGGGGATCCTGCTGATCTGAGCTCAGTTTAAAATGAGTCAGAACACCAAGAGCTCGCTGTGTGTCTGTAGGGTTCCTCTGTCATGAGATCAGTGTCAGCTGCACGCAGTATAGCGACCCATCACAGCTCTTCCAGAGTAAGCTGATGTGGGATCAGTGTCACCATCCGCTGTCACAGAGGATGTACTGTGTCTCAATATGAATGGGCTGCAACCAAGCCAGCCTTTCTTCTCTCTGGCCCACATTCCTTCTCTCCTCTGAAGACCATTAAGGATGTCCAGGGGTCATATGAGAGACCTCGCAGTATTTCCGGACGCCCCCCCACCTCCCCCCCTCAAAAAAACAAAAAGCTCACGCCTTTTGCCACAGTTACTCCCCTGCCTCCAGAGCTTCCTTCAGAAACTGTTTACAGTTTGTATTCATCTCGGTGTGAAATGGTGTTGCTACCATCTGTGCATGGAAGAATCTACTGCTGGTAGGAACACTGGACATGTTTCTGCACTATTCTCCTTTTCTTGTTCTCTTTCTTTCTTTTGTCTTTTGGTTTAGTAAACTTGCTTGAGTAGCTGAAATTTTGGGTTTGGATCACGCTTTAGTTGAGATCCTGAATGATCTTTTTTTTTAATGTGATCTTTGGTTTACTATGTAAAATTTTTTTTTTCTTGGAATACACTTTAAGCTCTTTGAGCCGTGCTGTTATGCGTCCAAATCCTCTATTTCTCGTCCATCATCAATGCTGGCCATTGTGGCCTTGAATAATCTTTCCTAATTACTCAATGCCAGTGGTGAACCAGTGAGATTTTGTGAGTATGTGAGTGAGCTTTAGGTTTCCAGTAACTGATCTCTTTCAACCTCAACATCTTAGTGGGACACTTAAATGTGTGGTTTGTTAGGATGACCGGATATATTTGCCAATCGTTAATATTGGTCAAAACAGCTTAATCTTTCCTGGTGGTTTAAAAAACGGTCTGTGGTTATCATCGATTATATCCTGTTGGTTGAAAAACAACACCATGTCATCTCATAGTGTGGTGTACGTTTGCAGAGAACAACATGATTTTAGGGACAAAAATTATTAAAGAGGCTCCATCTTTGTAGATGAGGTTTCAGTATCATAAATGATGCCCCCTACTGTATTAATTGTTAACAGATGCTCCTTTTTGTAATGTTATTCTTGTTTTATGTTAGGGTTATATAATGTATGTGTATGAGGGGGAGGGGGGATAAATCATCTTAGTTCCTTTCTGAATTATTCATTTCAAATATGTTCATTCAGCCACAAATGCTCACTCATACTCATCTGTTATGTTCAAAAACAAAACTCTTGTGTGTTTCTTGGACTCAGAACTTCATAACATGTAACTCCATACTGCAATGTTTTTCATCAGTCATGTCCCTAATATCAACAGCCCATCCTTAAACATCATCATCTGTTCATACCAATTGACCATCAAAACCATCATTTTATGTTTTTGTAAATGTCTATATGGAAGATATGTTGTGTAAATGCTGTGTGATATAATGTTGAAGCTGGATTTTCTCTCTATAGTCTGTTGAGCAGTCAGATGATGAGCAGGAAGACTCTGTGAAATTCAAGAGGCTTCATAAGTTGGTCAACTCGACTCGACGTGTTCGCAAGAAACTCATCAAAGTGGATGACGCCAAAAGACTTGGCTCACAAGGTAGCTGGAATAGACTGTTGCTTATCTGGCATTAACTGATATTTGTTATAAGAAATTATGTAATTTATATAATATATAAACTGTTATAATTTAACAATACTGTTAAATATAATTTTTTGCCAGTCTCATAATGAATATAAATTTTTCAAGTGTGCATTTTACTGTTGTGACGCCTAAAATTCAGTTTTAGCATTTAAAACAATTGATATAATTTTTTTGGTATTTTCATTTAATTTACATTACTGTTTTAAGAAATTAGTATTTTTATTCCCGAAAGGAAACATTAAATTGATCAAAAAGGAGAGTAAAATCATTTAATGGTACAAAAGATTTCTGTTTTAAATAAATGCTATTTGTTCGAACTTTCTATTCATCAAAAATCCTGGGGGGAAAAGTAAATGAAAAGCTTTCAAAACAGTATACAAATATTACAGACCTCAAACTTTTGAATGGTATTTAATTTTTTTTTTATATAATTATATTTTCTACTGTAGGGTTGAGATCTTTCAGTGTATTCAAAGTAAATTTTAGTTTTGATCTTGCTTTTCTTCCAGATTCTCTCAGTCTGGATGCAGCTCCGTTATGTGATGACATAAACGCACTGTATGCAGAAATCCACAAGAAGCCGGCCCAGTGCACAGACTCCTCTTTGTCCTCTCTTGCCCAAGAGCAGCTCTCTCTGGACGGGGACACAGATAGCCTGACCACGTCTCCCTCCAACAGCAGCCTTGACGCCTGGAAACCTGCTCATAAGTTAGTGAAGACCCCCGGTGTGCATCCTCACGGCCTGATCCGCCCACCACGGAAGAGTAGCGCCGGGTCCGGACTGAGTGTAGTGGGGGGTAGTGGCTCCTCCTTCTCCGAATTGGAGGGTTTGGGAGACGATAATGCTAAAGTCTCCCGCTCAGCTACAGACGGAGAGATGCGGAAGGCCTTATCTCTATCTCATGGGGTAAGTACTGACAGCGTCTACGCATTTTATGGCCTCACTAGGCCCCGCCCAAAGCCACACCCCCTTCTGGTGTCTTTAGATGACATTAACAGCACCAAGCGGCCGCCTGTCTCCATGTGGCAGCGCAATAAGCCTGATCCAAACTATGCGTACTCCACCAAGCACCTGCTCTATCAACGTTCCTGCAACGCTCAGAAAACCATAGCTCCGTCTTCCACCTTGCCTGCCTCGCCTCCCACTCGTGAGCTTCCGTTGGCCAGGGAGAAGGGGAAGAGCTGTGGGAGCGGAGTAGTGGGCAGCTGGCTGTTTCCACCAAAACGTCTGAAGGGAAGGACGGCAGTTAGCGAGCTCAACATCACGTACGTGGTGGAACGCAGCCTGTATGGCCACTTGAACTGGACCGGGCTGGTTAGGCCGGTCACGTTGAGTAAAGCAGACAGGCGGTGGCTCCTGGAGGATGAAAGGGACGTGAACAGGAAGTGGGCATCCAGCATGGATCGCTGCACCAAGCGCGTACTCTTGCGCATTCAGCAGAAGTCTGTGAGTGTGCCAGACAAGCAGATCTACAGTGCCCCCTGCTGCACTGGAGGAAAAGGCTGCTGCAAAGCTGCAAAAGATTATTTCTGTAGGGTACTATGTAGAGACAAACTTGAGTGACATGTCAAGACAGAGTCTGATTCTAAAATATGGACTATGCTGTCATAAAATTCAGAAACTTCACCCATGCCTGTGGCTATTAAAAATAGAAATCCCGTCAGTTAACCCTCAGCACTTCTCATTACTGTACTCGTATTACTGCAGTATGGAGTCAGAACTTCATAATCTGAGAAATGTATTGAAGAGAAACAGAATTTGATAGTACTGAAAGTCTTATCTTTCCGCATCCTGATTTTCTCTCCTTTCATTTCGCTTGTAGTCAGTCATGCGTGTCAGATCATAATTGAATCTCTCAATCCATGTGAGACATTGGAGAGTGCTAGAAGAAGAAAATAAATATTATAGAGTTCCTTCTGCAGCTTTGTAGAGTCTGTGGATCTTCGCCGTCATAGTGAATGTGAACATGACCGTGATCTTCATCAGTGAACTTTTTCATCCATTTTGGGTTGGAAATGCCTCTGTCAGCCTGGGCATGAATGCTAAATTTGATTCAATTTTATTCTTTTACAGTGCATGATGTTATTCCATGGAACATGAAACTTCTCATACTATACCTTTATCTCTTTATTTGAACATAATATTTCAGATTTTATGATATTGCCACTTTTGTAGAACATTTCAATAAAATGTAATGCATCGCTTGAATTTGAGCAATGATGTTGCTGTAAAGTCAGTTCACATTTGTGATTTATTTTTCTGTATCAATTCTCTGTTTATTCAAGATTTTACAACAAAAGCACCGGTTTATTGACATGGTGTGAAACAGCTGCTGAAAGATTTTATTTGGAGTTAAATAAGGAAACTCCAGAATAAGAAAATACCATGATTTATTTATTTTGGCAGTTCATCATTTTGAAATGTGTGGTTTCCATTGTAAAGAACAGCATGAATCATTGAGACTTTGTGAATCGTTTTAAATGACACTTTAAATGTACTCATTTGATTGTGAATTCACAGTAATTGTCTCTTTTGTCCTGCAGAGAACATGTAGCTTTGGAGGATTTGACCTGTCTAATCGTTCCCTCCATGTGGTCAACACCGCTGAGCCTAGCGTGAGTACACATGCTCTCTTTCTCTCACTTCTTCGAGGTCTCAGCTCTCATATGCAGCTGCAGTGTTTGTGATCTAGTTGTGTTGATCAGCTGGCTTTCAGTGTGCTTAATTGCGCTCTCTCTCTCTGTAGCATAAGGAGCAGGAGGCTTTGTACAGGGATGCTGTGAAATCTCCCACCACATCCCGCATCTCTCTAGGGAAGAAAGTCAAGTCTGTCAAAGAGACTATGAGGAAACGCATGTCCAAGAAATACGCCGGGTCTCTCTCTGAACAGGTACGCACACAGATGCTCGTGTGCTTGCTTTGACTGTGCTGAGTTATGTGCTATAGAGCTGGTTTGTTCAGAAGTGAGACCCTGCCTTTACTCCAGGGGAAGTAGTGCACATGTGTGCCCCACTTTTGGTTTCAAACTAGGGTCAAACATCACTTTATGTAGCCTGATACAAGCTCATCCAATTGAATACACCATTAGGCAAAGTGTTCACGTATATGATGCGTCCCATCCAGAGATCTACATTAAACAAACAAAAAAGAGATGTGTGTGTGTGTTAGTCATTGTTGAGCTCATCTGAATTTCATGTGTCAACACAGCACATTTGTACTACATATTTTGCTCCCTGTAATCTTATATTATGTTGTAGTCCCTCCTAGTGGTTACGTAGAGGAATTACTGTCACACTAAAGAATGATTTTATAGTAGGGCAGCTAGTGTCATTTTGTGAGCTTCATGTTTATCATTTGCTGTCTGTCTTTTTTTCTTTTTTTTAAATAAATTGATACATTTTTATATTCTTTGTATAGTCCAGTCCAGATGGGACGCCCAGTTGTCCTCTGTCTCCTCAACCAGACACAGACTCTCTAGAGAAGCCCAAACTCAAGGCAGGAGGGTCTGTAGAGAGTCTCCGCAGCTCCCTTAGTGGACAGAGCTCCATGAGTAAGTGTGTGTTTGTGTTCGTTTCTAAGGAAAGCATCACTTTTGCTCATACTTGCTTTTACTCTCATTCGCAATTGTAATTTTTTTATAATTTCATAACTCAGTCTTCTGGTGAAAATCATAGACTTGTCTCTGGTTGCTTATGCTGGATTTCTCTAATCATTTAGCCCACTTAAAACGCCTTTCTTACAATCGAATGCAAGCTTGCATTCTGATCTGCCTTTGTCCAATCAACAACCGATAGACAGCCAAGTCCCTACCTACATTTTTCCTTTTTCAATAATCCATTTCACTCAGATCTGTCTACTTCTATTTCATTTCAACTGTAAATATTTGTGCTACGTACATGAATAAAGCCTCAAATCATGCAGATGTTTTTCTGAGCGATCTGACTAATGAGAGCATTGATCCTCTCACAGGTGGACAGACTGTGAGCACCACAGACTCATCAGCCAGCAACAGAGAGAGCGTGCGGAGTGAGGATGGGGATGATGAAGAGCCTCCGTACAGAGGCCCATTCTGCGGCAGAGCAAGAGTTCACACTGACTTCACTCCAAGTCCATATGATACAGACTCACTTAAGCTCAAGGTACTGAACACACACAGGAAATTAGTCAGATTCATTTAAAATGATTATATTTTATACCTTTACAAACCACTGTGATTAAACATAAAACGGCCCAACTTAATACATGGCTACTTGGTAAATAAATATTGATATCAGTTTAAATGATTTTAATTAAATGAGAAGGTGCTTTAGGGTGATATGAGACATTTTAAAATTGTATGATTATTTTAATTTCATTTTGAAGATGTGTTTTTAGTTGCAGTTTTAAATGAAAATCTTTCATTTTATAATGGAACTAGCTCAATTGCTCTGTCTTTCTGTTAAGAGAGGAGATGTGATTGATATCATCAGTAAGCCACCCATGGGCACCTGGATGGGTCTGCTCAACAACAAGGTGGGCACGTTTAAGTTCATCTATGTGGATGTGCTGGCTGAAGAAGAGGAGAAGCCCAAACGAGCGGTTCGTCGGAGGAGGAAGGGCAGGCCGCCCAAACCCAGCTCTGTCGAGGAACTACTGGAGAGAATCAACCTGAAGGTGAGACCAAGACCACACAACCTGTTTTACTCAATTGTGCACATGCTTTAAATTTTGATTGGCATATCTGTAATCTAACATAAATCTGAGTGTGCAGCTCATCTTTAATCTTTACTGACAGAATGTAAGAGTGGGCTGGGGAGAGATGAGAAAATGAAAAAGTGGATGTTGGTGTGAAAAGATTGGTCAGCTCTTGTTAAAGCACATTGACTATGAGAATGTGGGATGAGGTCATTTCCCTATGCTATTTAAAATGTTTATTTAAACGGAGACATACAAACCCTTCAGACCTCCCTCAAGCTCCTACGTTATTACATCTTTAAATAACATCACATTACAGACCTTACGGCTATACACAATAGACACTGGTTCACATTTAAAGCCTCATTGTATTGTTTTCAGTGTGTTAATGGAATATAATGATAGTTGGCTGTCACAATAGAGTTTGAAGTCTGGAAACTTTCCCACACATAAATCCCACCATAGTTGAACTGCTAGGGTGGAGTGGGGTATTTTTAGCTGTAAGAGTCCCACATAGTGCTACTGCTCTAGGGTGTTTAATCTGTGAATGTGTGTGATTTTTGTATTATAGGAGCACATGCCAACCTTCCTATTTAATGGGTATGAAGACCTGGACACATTTAAGTTACTAGAGGAAGAAGATCTGGATGAGCTTAACATCAAAGACCCCCAACACCGCGCCGTACTAATGACTGCTGTTGAGCTACTGCAGGATTACGACAGTGAGTACACATGTTGTAGAGCAGGGGTGGGCAAACTATTTGTCTCGCGGGCCACATTGGTTTCTTAAAGTTGACAGAGGGGCCGGGGTAAAGGTCATACCTGTGCATTTACTTATAAGAAATCTTAGAAAACCTGTATAAAGTATAGTTTGATCTTAAATCACTCGACTGGGACACGTGGAATTACAACAAAACAATATTAATACAATTTAATCGACAGAAAAACCATGATATGCAATGTGACTGAATCGTATATTTGCCTCGGCTCTAGATTGACAATCACAGGCGTCCAATCACAACTGACCTCTGGAAAAAAAGGGAACTAACCAATGACATTTGATGTTACTATTACAAGAGCAAGCCTCGCCCCACGACTGACAAAAATAAAAGTGCTCACACGAGCAAAAACAGCAGTCGAGAGCGGGCGAATGTTCGAGCGTGCAGATTAGATGTCACGCGACAGAGTGACATTACAGGGAAATGTAAAATGAAGGAGATTTAATACAAGTTCGGCGGGCCGGATTAAAAAGCCCAACGGGCCGGATATGCGATCGGCATGCTATAAAAATGTACATACACTGTATATGTTTGCTAACAACAAAAGGCATATGTGCACCAACTAACAGCAGGGATTTACCAGTATACAATAAAAAACACCTTCGATTCTCCATACAAACCTTTACTTATATTCTCCAACATTGCAAACACAATTTCGCTCACAGCGTAAACAGTCAGCGTAAACGTTGCTAGGTGACGTCATGTGTAAATTAGCATATTCGTGAGGTCATCACGCTGTACTAGATTGCATGCTTTCTTGCGTTCTGCCTGTCTAATGTGCTTTCTCAACAAATTCGGCTTCGTCCCGTCTTTTAATAACCGGGTTCTTCAATCCACAGCGGCGCTGAGCAGAGCGCGCGTCAGAACAAAAGCATGTGTGTTTGTGTTTATATAAGCCTCATACTCATTGGTCGGTAACCGCTCGTCAATGTCAAAATATTTGAGAAAACCAATTAAATCAGAGAAGGTGGGCTTTATGTGCACTCGCTGCTCGTTGAGAAGAGTAAGAATGATATGTGCTTTCACTTCAGAGAGTCTCAAAGTCTCCAATAATTTGTTAGATTTGTCGCTACTCGCTTTTTTGAAAATGTGTCACTAGAGTGGTCTGAATACTTGCTAAATATAGCGACAAAGGCGCTAAGTTGGGAACACTGCTCCTGCACCTCCTCTTCCAAGATAGCATCTAGGCTTTATTTTTTCCGCCACTTCCGCAAGTTCTTCTGTGGCTGTGTGGCACTGTACGTGCAACGGGAACTCGGCGCATGTGCATTGAACTAGGTACGATCATTAGTCATGAGATAACCATGTGAAGTGGCGAATTTGTCCCTCTTTTGTGCTCAAGATATTAGGGTTTGGCGACATAGAATCGACATAACCGATAAGAAAATACTAAGACAAATAGGGAGTTTGGGCGGTTCCACTTCAA
The DNA here is from genome assembly GCA_037043235.1 of Rhodeus uyekii. Taxonomy (NCBI): domain Eukaryota; kingdom Metazoa; phylum Chordata; class Actinopteri; order Cypriniformes; family Acheilognathidae; genus Rhodeus; species Rhodeus uyekii. Next base: position 69,825 of record JAWRVZ010000012.1, on the reverse strand, counting down.
AAAACGTCGAAATAATATTGTTGGCGAGTTAACAGTGACTCGATAAGTGAACTCCACTGTATTGTGAAATGTAACTTATTTTTCAGCATCATTAATCCTGTTTTCAGTCAGATGATAATCTGAAATTTTAAAAATAAAATTTTGTGCTGCTTAATATTTTTGTGGACACTGAGATTAAATGTTTATCCAAGCAACAAATGTCTGTAATACATGAACATGTAGGATTAGCATCCATTAGCAGTGAGAGTTATTCAGATGACCCACCCCCTTTAACTTGTTTGTTAAAAAATGTTTAAGTGTATCCAATTCCTAGCTTCGTGTGTGTGTGTTGTAGGTAGCAGTGATCCGGAGCGCAACGCCCTCTCTGGCTCTCAGGAGAAACTCCTCTGTGAGGGGCGTGGACTCATGGCTGACTCCCCAAGGGACTCTGGTTGCTATGAAAGCAACGAAAACCTTGAGAATGGTAACCAGGCGCTTGTCTAGCATCTCCATACCAACCGCATCACCATGTCCAGCCTAGCGTAGCAGCGCCATGACACCATCCTCTCACCTCTGGGCCTCTGCCATAACTCAGTGTCCTAACAGCCAATAAGAATATTTCATCACATCTGGATTTAACCCAAGCCTGTCTGTCTGTCACACATGCTGTGCCCTGTTCTCTTTCTGATGCTCTTTTTTTCCAAAGGCGCTCTATCATCATCCCTTTCTTGTAACTCTTTAATCCAGCCTACACAGACTTCTGCTCCTGCTTTCTTCCATTCTGTTAGAAATGAACATTTCCAAAAGCAGCAGTTACTCTTGCCATCGCTAAAAACATCCGCTGCTTCAGAGAAATCTAAAGAGAGATGGACAGAAACTCACAGCAGGACTTACACACAGGATGATTTTGAGAATGTTCTCCATGGCAAAACCACCGCAATTTAACATCTCTCTTTCTCCCTTCCTTTGCCATTTAAAAAAACATCTCTCCATATTTGTGTGGTGTTTGATGTGGTGATATTGCACAAGTTCTTATGTGCCTAAAAGAAAAGACTTTATAGATGCGAAATATAGTGGCTGCATACGACCGGAAGCTGATATTTTATGTAGATTGTGTAAAAGTAAGAGCTAACCTACTAAATCTATTTTAGAGGATTTTATTGAAGTGAAAGGATCATATCTCATTCTGTATTTCCAAAGAAATTAATTGTTTAAGTGTTTCACTATTCTGTTGCTGACTTAACCTCTTACTGGCATCTTAAAACACTGACTGATCCCTCCTCCTGTTGAGTGTCAGTGTATGAGTCTGCGTGTGTGTGGAACCAGGTATGAGCGTTTAGAATGGATCAGAAATATGTGCAATTTGCCAATGTAGAAAATAAATCCATTCTGTGATCTCTAGCATTCTGGTCTGCTTGCTTTTTTCATCTCTTTTCACCTTCTGACATTATTTTATCTGTGCTGATTACTTTTCCATTTGTTTCTTTTAAGAGCTGCTGTACAGAGCTTATTATTTTCAATATAGGAGCTTGTGCTGCTATGAGTCATTAATTCTGTTAAACTATGTCTAATGGCCCAGGGAAAAAATGCTTTAAATGCAGCCGTGAATGCTCCTTTCTCCCATTTCCAGATTCTTTTTGCATCATTTCTCAACCATGGCATAATCATTTGATATTTTTGTACATTTATCTCTAAGGGTCTTCCATATAAATGCTAATTTACCATTTTATTTATTATTATTATTATTATGATTATACAAAGTGTTGTGCTTCTGTGAATCTTAAATGGCTTGACTGTCACTAACTATATACTCAGCATATTGAGTATATTTAATGGGAAAATTGAGAGAAAAAGATGCCACTTTCAAAATAAATGTCATCTGGATTTTTGGTTTTCATTAACACCCACATTTAACACTCGCCCAAACTTTAAGTCAAAATGATCTCTTACATAATCACTGAACATTCAGTACAATTAATGAACGTGCCTGTAATTGAACCGTTATGAACCATTCTAAAGGGGAACCTGCTAAACGATGTGGCCACTTACCTGTTGAGTAAATGTTTGTACTTTCTCATACCGTTACTTATATTATTCTGTTATTCTTGCATGATAGTTCACCAAAAAATTTAAATATGGAATTTATACACCCACATGTTGATCTAAACCTTTATGACTTGCCTCCTTCTGCAGACTAAAACACTGACATTTCTTTATATTTCATTTTGTTTTACAGAAGTAAGTTATACAGTTTTGGAATGACATGTAAAGTCAGTTTAACTTTAACAGTTTAACATATTTTAGCTGGTGCAGTAACCACCACAATTTGCTCATATGCACCTTTAATCTAATAATATCCATCCTTTAGGGGTAGATAAGAACTTTTGAGGATATCATACTGAAGACAAGCTGTAGTACACTAAAGGTGCAATTTTTTTGCACTATTTTCTTATAGCATACATTTCAGATTTTAGTAGTTTGGTTTCAATTATGATCTACTCATTGATACATGAACCAAACCAATAATAGTGTGCTTTATTGGAATAGCTAATGCGTCAATGAAAAAGGGGAGGAAACCAAACTGCTACAATATTATCTATTCCTGTTTGTACTTTTTATGACATCAGAGCTTTTGGGAACCCTTTCAGGAGGAATTTTATGTGATTTATTGAATTTTATGTGAAAGAATGACTCTCTGTTTCAGGTAAGAGCCGCAAGGTGTCGCGCCACAGCCGTGGTTTGTCTGGATTTGATTGTGGGGGTGTAAAGTCTACAGACTATCCCACTCTTCCCATGACTCGCTCCACTGAAGCTCTTCAACAACAGGTGAAGAAAGAACGGAAGTTCCCGAAGACCTTTCTGCCTCGGCCCATGAAGAGTTTCAACCTGCGAAGCTTTGGCCTCAAGAAGGGCTCCAAATCAGGACAAACCTCTCGCATACCGGTCAGCCGAAGCTGTGAGGAGTTGGACGGCCCCCAGGAGACCCCTGAATCTTGGAAGCGCTCGCATTCTCTGGGGGATATACACTGGGAGCAGGCCTTCGATCAGAGGAAGGACCAGTATGGCGCTGAGGATAAAGGCAGACCAGAGACCAAAAAAAAGGAAATAAAGACTGACCTGGGCCCGCTACAGAGGCCTATGGTTCCCACACAGCTTCCTCTCAGCCTGGTCAGTCACTTGCCTGCGGTTCAGATTTCAAACCGCCAACCTGTCTCTGCCCCGACTAGCCCGGTTCCACGGACTCACGCCAAAAAGCCACCTGTCCCACCTCCTGTGCCTGCAAAAAAGTCCAAAGAACGACTGCCGAATGGTCTGCGCCACCCTCCGCTGATGCTGTCTGGTTCAGTGCCAAATACCCCAACCCTACCCCCAAAACCCCTATACACCCCAACCACTCCCTCTGAGAGTTCTCCATCAACCCTAGTATCACCAGGTGAATCTCCCGCAGCTCTGAGTCCACCCTGGCTGTCCGACCTGCCCGAATCAGCATGTCCTCAGATCCACGGTGCTAAAGTCGCCCTCAGCAGGAAGATCTCCCATGCCAAAATGGTTGACCTCGAGACTCTGCTGGAAGACAGGATGCGCTTGGAAGGAATTGACCTCACCGAAGAACCATACTCCGATAAAGTAAGTCATGACTTTCTTTCAAGTGAATCGAGTTGTAATTCTTGTTGCCTATTTTTGGAAGTAGTAGGAAGGCGAATAGTAGTGAAAAGAAATGGTCTTTTCGAAATCTTAAGATCGCAAATGTATTCAAATGGGACACCATATGACAGGGTTCCTCAAATCCAGCCATGGGAGGCCACTTCCCTGCAGAGTTTAGTTCAAAGTCTGATCAAACAATCCAACATGTTGTTCTGTAGTAACTCTGAAGATCTTGATTAGCCTGGTGAGATGTCTTTGTGCTCGGAGTTAAAGTCTTCAGGACAGTAAAGAACTCTTTGGGGATTTGAGGAACCCTGCCATAGTCTCACGAACATGTTCAAGTGACCACAATTTGCATCAGCTGTATCATATGGGAAAACAGTGCAGGAAGCACTTATAAGCAGTTAGGAGTCTAAACAGAAGCACAATGATTGACTCAACCCAGGAAAGTCATGGCTGTTTCAATGACTTTGTCGAAGAGCAGTGGAAAAGTGGAAGGATTGGAAGACGTAATTTATAATCAGGGAGTTTTGCATTTGCAGGTACATCTGCACGTTCATCAACAAACAAGCCTGATTCCAAATCACTTCTTAGAGGTTATCACGAACAAAAAGGTGAATAAGAGGTGAAAAATGTCTTCTCTGATATAAAAACACCGGAGCAGCTTGTGGTTTCAGACTGCCTGGAGTTTTAGTGCTTTTTATTGGCAGCCAATCCAATTATGCCTGGACCCACAGCCTATCGGATGTATCCCACACTAGGCACAAGAATTTAGAATTAATCTCTCTGTTAACATAATGCATATAAGCTAAAGCTGAAGTGAGTCATATAAATGATATACATTCTCCTCTCCCAGCTCAGCTTGTTTGCTGTTCATTGCTTGATTTCCCTGAGGAGCGTAAACACCATGGCTCTGATGTGCGACCAGAACACAGCTCTTTTGTATCGTGAGCTGTGTGCTTGGATTTCCCTTATGGAGATAGCTACAAAACTGCTTAGATTGCAATATTACAAAGCCACAATGTTTCCTTTAGAGAAGTAAGATGGTCATTTGGTGTTCTAACAAAGAAGTTTTGAAAATGACTTAACTGGATCGGTTGCGCCACACAGGCCGATGTTAGCGCTGAATCTCACATTAAACAAACAATTTAGTCTCGCTCTCCTTGTAATGCTATAATTGCCACATAAAGTTTGCTTGTTTGTGAGTCAACCTCTGTTTCCAAGTATGTTCGGTCTCCACCACCCGTAAAATCAATTAGAAAGCCACATGAAGTAAACTTTATGATCGGATCATTTCGGTTGTTATTCAGAGTCCACACTCGGCTCATATTAGCTGAGCACTAATCACAGCTTAGCTTGACTCAAAACGGTGTTAGCAGATACTCCTCATTTTTTATATTTTAATGAGCGGACTTTTGTGTCTCTTAGAGAGGGTTGTAAGGTTTCTAGAGATTTCCAGTCGTTTAAACAAGGTGGCGAACTCCACTCTTGTTATCCTGGCTAATCTTTCCCTTTCTTTCTGCATTTCTTAGCACGGCCGATGTGGTATTCCTCAGCTCTTAGTACAGAGGTACTCTGAGGACTTCCAGCAGCCAGTGAAGGACGTGGCGTCCAGTCTGGATCAGATCAGAGTTAAACAACTCCGCAAGGAGCACCGTATGGCTGTGAGTCAAATGAGATCACGACACTCTCGTTTACTTGATTGCATTAGCGCTGACGTTTGTGGTTTCTTTACCTCCGCAGATCCCCTCAGGAGGTTTGATGGACATGTGTCGGAAGCCAGTGTCTCCTGTACACGCGAGCTCTGTGTCTGATTGGCTCGTGTCGATCGGAATGCCCATGTATTCCGCCCCGCTATTGGCTGCAGGCTTTGATACGTTGGGTCGCGTGTCATCCTTAAACGAGACAAGAGCGAGGGAAGCTGGCTTGAAGGAGGACCATCACATACGTATTCTACTCAGTGAAGCCCAACTAGTCACAGCCAGCAGCTCAGGACAGTGATCATACTAATTTGAGCTCTTATGAACTAGAATAAATGGATCGAACTGTTCCGCAGGTGAAGGGACAGACCTTGATGACAGCTGCCGAATTTTTTTTTCTCCTGTTTTTTTTTCTTATCTCAAGCCTTTTGGCATTTATAGAAACAGAAATGACTGATCTGGCTTCCAAGGACTGTTATTGTGGGCCTATCAACAAAAGTTTCCATAGAAACACCTAGTTTTGGCCCGAACGGATCGCCTGTCGAAAGAAAGCACACTTTTTCTGAAAATTTATGCTTTTGTATTGAATTTAAAGACTGTTTTGAAACCCTATCACGCTTTTTCAGGAAGCGTGAGGTTTGTTTCAAAAGAGAAACTGTAAATGAAAATAGGTTTTGTGCGCATTTAAGCACATGAATATCAGAAGTATGTCAACTGGCCAAAGCAATGTCATTTCATGCAGGTTTTGTTCATATAATATTACTTTTATCTCTCAAAGTGTCAAGTGAAGGGTGTTTCAAAAAATTCCCAAAAGCATGATGTTGCCATATGAGGGGATATTCAGAGCAATGCACATTTTTTAAAACTGTTTCATTCATTTCTTCATGGTTACATTTGTAGCATCACTCCTTATATTCCGCTTAATATAATACTTCATATTTACAGCACATTTAATCTTCCCAGTCTTCTAAACACAATATGCATCACTTACTCAGCTGTTGCGGCATTTTAAAGTTTATTACTGTATCAATTTATGTTGCCTGTTTTCTTGAAAATGAATTATGCATATTGTTTACCCCTCATCATAGTCATCTCTGATGCAACAGATGCATCATACAGCTGTAATATTCTTGCTGGAGGGAAATGTGTACAGGTGTTAATTATGGTTTTATTTGATTTTTTTATGTCCCAGATTGCCTTGCACTTTGCCTGGGGTGTTGAAGACATTTGGAAAAAGCCTCAAGCTCTTGAAAGGACACAGTCTTGGCCTTAAAATACAAACTAAGTCAATCAAATCAAAACTTATGATGAATAATTTCAAGGAGGCTTCTAGTGACCTACACGTCACGTGTGTGTGTGTTTCAGGGAGAGTAAGGTGTTTTATGGTGGCTGGGAAGGGACATAACTTTTCTCGTTGAGAAGTGTCTGTAAGGGACGTCATTTTAGGCATCGGTATGGCCTCATCACAGCTCACAGCATTACATTGCTCCAAATTAAGCACAATGAAGAGAGTTTCTCCCATAGTCGCGCTCTGGATGTTTTTAATTGAGCGACTGAGGTGAGAATTGTACTGGTTTTAGTAGATGCTTTTAAGTTTTCCAGTTACAGAAAGACACCAGTCATGCTTTCCCAAGGCCTTGCAGTTTTAGAAAATGGTGAATTTAGAATTGTATTTCTCCTTCATGCCATTTACTCTTGTATGTAATGCAGCACAATTTATAGACCATAATGCTCCAGATTTTAATGATCATTTTAAATGGCAGTAGAGAATCGATAGATTCCTTTATATCAGAGTGGTTGCCTTCAGATTGCTATCAGTTGAGTGCTTTGATAACAATGAGGCTTTTTATGTATTTAAAATTGAAAATATATTTCATGAAATGTTACTGTAAAAAAATGCACTTTATTAAAGAATGAAAATTGTTTTTTAATTCCATTGCAGAGAAAATGAGATTACAAATCGACACATTTACAGTTTTTTACGATGTTTGTTATCAGGTCAAATGTTCATGGTTTAGTTGAGCTGTTTAAATATCAAATCTGTTACAAATATAATCACTTGCTAATTAATTACAGAACTAACCATGACCGGTTAATTATTTCAAGTTAAATGGTATAAAACGGGGTCTTAATTACATATATGAAATGATTAACTGAGGTTGCACATTCTGTATATGTAATTGATATTTAAGTAACTTATTTTTGCTTTTACATCAAATGTAATTATTAGCTGTATTATACATCATAGAGCAATACTCTTTCACCTATAGTTAGCAAGTGACATGCTTCAGTAACCATTGTAAAATACATGTATAAAAATGATTTTATCTGGTTTCAGTTTGCTAATGATTGTTCATAAAGGTTTTGCTTGTGTATTTACAAACAAAAATGACTTAAAATATTTGTCCTTTTGAGGTGTAATAAAAAATAATATCATACACTGACTGGTCTTCCTTTCTGTGTGTGTTTTCAGTTGTCATTAGGCTTCCGTCACATGATCCTTCAGAAATCATTCTAGTTTCCTGATCTGTGTGCTTAAGAAACGTTTCTTATCAATATTGAAAACAGTTCTTCAGTTGATTCGCTTTTTTAAAAGATTATTTGATAAGTTCAAAAGAACAGCATATAGCTGAAATTGAAGTCTTTTAAAACGTATTTACATTAAAAAGTCTTTACTGGAACTTTTTATCAATAGCAAATGTTCCTTATGGTGAATTTTGCCCTTGTTCACCTCTGCTTTGGCAATCACCAGAAATGATTATATTCTGGGTGGATTAAATAAAGACGTTGTTCCATTTGATTTAGAAATAAAAGATATTGTGTTGCACTATAAATGAAACTATTGTGAGACAGACTGCTTTTATCACTCTAACACTTTCATGGCTGAAGTTCAAATTTAGTTTTGTTAGTTCAAAAGGTCAAAAACGGCTGAGTCATAAACTTTACTCTTGGCTGAATATTTAATTAAAAAGGTTTCTATTTTATGTTGTCCTTATTGCCTTAAAAATATGACCTGGACACTTTCCTCCAAAAGCACAGCTTGTTTTAACACTAAAGGCACTTTGACAAATGTCACCCTTTCATGAGATAGATAGATAGATAGATCGGACAGACAGACAGACAGGTTAGATGGATAGACAGACAGGTTAGATAGATCAGACAGACTAGATAGATAGATAGGACAGAGGATAGATAGATAGATAGATAGACAGACAGACAGGATAGATAGATAGATAGATAGATAGATAGATAGATAGATAGATAGATAGATAGATCAGACAGACTAGATAGATAGACAGGATAGATAGATCAGACAGACTAGATAGACAGACAGACTGGTTAGATAGATAGATAGATAGATAGATAGATAGATAGATAGATAGATAGATAGATGGTAAATAGATAGACAGACAGACTGGTTAGATAGATAGATAGATAGATAGATAGATAGATAGATAGATAGATAGATAGATGGTAAATAGATAGACAGACAGACAGGATAGATAGATAGATAGATAGATAGATAGATAGATAGATAGATAGATAGATAGATAGATAGATAGATAGATAGATAGATAGATAGATCTTTGTTGTTTGGAATATTATTTGTTAGTCTCTTTGATTAAAGAAGTCGTTAGATTCAAATATTTGTAATAACTGGACTTGATGCTGAATGTTCATGATGATGATGATGAAGATCTCTAGCGCTTTCACGCGTCTTCCGCCTGGTGGAGCTGAGCTGCACACGGCAAGCGCGTGAGCGGGAGTCCATCCTCCGGTTGAACTTTTTCCTCCACATTCGGTAATCTGACACCGACACTAACCCCAAAAAGCTGAGGATGGATTCCCAACTTCATTCGCTAAAATAGCTCCGCAAGAGCAGACGAGAAAACACGAGCGAGCAGGGCACGAACACAGGCGCGCATCGATCTGTGAAATGGCTTCAGTTTTTGTTTAAATGTTGGCTAAAAAGTTCTTATCTAAAGAGGCGGATGGGTGACGACCATTCTCGGCGCTTCCATGTGAGGAGACGATGAAGAATTACAGCAGCAGTCCCCGTCTAAACAATCACAGCGGCGCGAGTCACGGCACGGATCGGAACAGCAGGAAGGGATTCTGGTTATCGGCTCTCGGGCTTCGCTTCTCCCTGCGCGATTATGTGTTCTGCATGGCCACACTTCTGCTCTTCTGTCTCGGCTCTCTCTTTTACCAGCTGAACGGAGGACCCCCTAAAGTTCTGCTGGAGATCAGGCAGTATCTCGGTAAGATTCGCCCTCTTCCTCTCGCTTATCCCCGTGTTTGGATACTTGTGCCAACTGCTGTCTCGTCACGGCGTTAAAGTGTCCAACATTTCCTCTCTTCGTCGCCGGGACAGATGTTGGATTCCCTGAGGTTTCTTGTATAGACGTGTTTGGACAGGTTTGCTTTTAGGGTCCTCACTTTTAAGGAAGACGTGTGTGGAGTCAGTCATTTTGTTGGGGTATTTACATCTGTAAAGTGCATATATAAAGAGTAGTCCATTACATTTAAATAATTTACTCATTCTCATGGTGTTCCAACCCCGTATGATTGTTCTTTCTCTCTGTGAAACACACAATGGGATGTTAGGCAGAATGACAGACTCAGTCACCATTCATTTGACATCTCTTTTCCCAACAAATGAAAGTTAAAGGAGACTGGGGAAACATATTTTAACATATTTGAAGTACATGAGGTAAGTAATTTATGACAAACTTCATTTTAGATTCAAGATTCAAGAGTTTTATTTGTCACATACACAGTTATATACAGGATATACAACCGGCAGTGAAATGTAAACATATTGTCCATGTCCGCTACATGGACAGGGCAAAAAACAATTACCAAAAAAACACAAGAAATTATAAAATAGAAACAGAATAAAGGTGCTATATATATACATATGTAGAATTATAAAAAAAAATCAAGTAAAAAATAAGAGATGTGGAATAAAATAAGTGAGATAAACTGTGAAGTAAATTGTAGACTATAAAAATAAATACGTGGTTAACAGAAGTATAATGTGGTAAACGAGTTGTTTTAAGGTCACCTATCTCTTCTACATTTACATTTCTGCATTTGGCAGACGCTTTTATCCAGAGCAACTTACGTTGCATTCAAGATACACATTGACACTCTAATCAGAAATCTTGCTTTCCATGGGAATCGAACCCATGACCTTAGCATTGCAAGCAGCTCTATGGTTTGAGCTATAGGAATACACTTCTAATAATGTAGATAGAAGAACTGTTCTTTATGCAGTTATGTCTAATCACTAGCATAGTACGTCCTCTCATGCTGCTTCCTTTTTAATTCAACATGCATCAACTTGTGTGTGTTATTTCAATCTTTTATGTATGATCTGTGTGTTTAACACTTAACACTAACACTATAGTTTGCTAAAGGGTATTCAGCGGTTAGTGCACTCTTTGTGTCCTTTGGTAAGGTAAGAAAACATTTAGGAATGAGTATTAAGCTTGGATTTAGGGTTTGACAGTATAGCCTATTTGTTGTCCAGGCATACAGACAAGATCGGGTCTAGTTGTCTCAAATGGACAGTATAGAGACAAAAAAACTGAAACTGTTTTCTGGTTCCAGTCTTGCGTTTTTCTGCACTTGAATTGAGCTGTGAAAGAGATGTCGAGCGTGTGGGTCATCATGTGTTGTCTGTGTCATTGTGTTGGTATGAAATTGAGAATAACGTTAGCCTGAGCAGTGCATGCTTTCATTCTGGGAAGAGCTTGTGGACCAGCAAGATTACTTATCTGCCGCTGATCTATAATCAGTCTGGTCATCTAATCCTATAAAGACTGATGTTTTATATGTGATACATGAATTTCTAAGACCTTTTTATCAACATGATCACAATCTGAAAAACCTGTTGTTCACAATCTCATCTTGATGACTTCATCTGTTAGATAGTTTGTATACTAAAATAAGTAAATACAATTTTATTGGAATATTATTTTAAAGATGTCCACCCTCAAGATGAACATTTATTGGACTGATGCAACTTAGGTTTACTTGATTATCCATATACATAAAAAAAAGAAAAAATCTTATTAAATTCTATGTATTAGATACATATAAATATAATTTTTTAAAGAATGTTGCACTGTATTATATGTTTTTTCCCCACAATTAAAATGGATACGTTTTGATCATAAATCCAAGCATTTCAAAATCTTACTAAGACTTATTATTTGGATTTATAGTGTGACAACTGATACATATATGCTTTTTATATGATTTTAAAAATCTCATTGATTTATATAACAAGCTATCAGAATGTCTGAATTTAATTTTGGCCATATAAACAACATCTGTACCAAATTGCTTCTTTTTTTCTCTCTCTCTAGAGTTAGATTCATATTCTTACTATATTATACCATATGGGTCATAAAACCCTCAAATATGATACAAAACACATTTGCAAACTTTTTTAGATTCTCTTTTTACATTTCGTCTGAAGGTTCAATAAACTGTTCCATAAAACAAGAAATTCGGACTGACTCTTATTTCATATATCAGGCTTTACAGAGTTACGTTTAGAAAGATGCAAACTAGTCAGTTATTGTCTGAACAGGGAACCAAAAATGCATTTTACAGGAAGTTCAACCAGAAAGGGACAGTGTCATCATTTTCTCCACCACATGTTATTCCTCCCTAACAACTCCTTTTGTATTCCACGGATAGAAAGAATACTATACAGAGTAACAAGAAGAGGGTAAAGAGTAAAGTGTGCGTGAGCTATTCCTTTACGCAAAAACAGTGATGCATTCTTAAGGTATACTTCAGCTTTTTCCAAATGGCTGCTAAGTGGTTTCTCGTCCACTTTCATCTCCTCAAGCTTCACCCTTTACCTTCAACACCTTCACCATGGAGCTCCCGCCATCGACAGTCAGAACATGCTACACAGAGCAAGCCTTGTTCACTTCGACAGGGAGGTGCAGAAGCTTTGTAATGTTACTGCCACATGTGCATGGAGAGAGACCTTAAATCTGTAAAACATCTACAGCCCTCAATCAAGTCAAATGGGGGACAACAGCTGACTTCCTCACCGCCAGTGCAGAACATTGAACTGCTGACATGCCGTTGGCATTGTGTGTATATACATGGCAAACCGGTTGCAGAGTAGATGTAGCGTATTCTGGCTGTGGGAAATGATTGAACAAATGAGCTCTGGACAACCAGGTCTGTGCAGGAAAACTGTCATCCTCTGTCATATCGGTTTTGCACACAGAAACACACTCTTTCTTCGATTTTCAATTTCAGTGGGCATCGTCAGAATGAAATACTCTGGCAATTGGTATTGCCAACGCATTTGCGGCTGCATAGAACAAGGAATTGCAAACAACAATAAAAACATTAAATCTAATTCATAAAATAATGCAATAGTGGCATGTAAATAAAGAAAACGGAAAATAAACAAAGACGAAAAAATTCAAGTAGTACCAGTCATTAAGAAAGAATGGAGAATAAGACTGACTGTGCCAAAAACATTGATAATGAGCTTGTGTTTAGTGACGGAGACACAGACTCTAGTCAGAGACTCACTGACCCTCATACTGTGCTGACAGACTCATACTGTCACAGTCCTTATTAGTGTTCCCCTCATAAGACACAGTTTCATTGTTTCATACGTTATTAAATGTGCAGTGCATTGATGTATATAAGTTTGGGTTACACTTTATTTCGACGGTCAACTTTGCAACTACATGTCAACTAACTGTCATTAGAGTAGAAGTAGAATGTTATGTTAGGGTTTGTACAATACGTCTACTTGAGTTGTAAAGTGACTTACTGTTGGAGGACCATCACGATTAAGTGTTAGCAGATATCAAGCAGACAGTCACTAATACTCTAATCAGTATTAGTCTAATCTACCAGTAGTTGCAAAGTTTCTTATAGTTAAAAGAATGTCTAAATCATTTTGTGAGAACCTTTGAGATGTCTGTGCAACTCTGACATGATTTTGCTTTGATGGACACTGTCTTCACAGTCTGTGTCTTGTCAAGGATAAATCTCAGTTTTTGCATGGTGTAATTTTTTTTAAGTTGCCATGTCTTTTCAGGTAAGTGAGTACAGTAATCCCTCGTTTATCGCGGTTAATGTGGACCGGAACCCCCGCGATAGGTGAAAATCCGCGCAGTAGGATTGGCCCCCCTAGGAATTTCCGTATAAGTGTGTGTAGGTACCAGAATGTTTAAAATATGTATATTTATACTTTAAATATATTTTGATTAAATCTATTTAATTATAAAACCTTGATATTAAACATTTACTCTCTCTCTCTCTCATACGATACGTATTATGGTGTTCAACACTCATCAATGACAGTAGTATCTTGAGACTTGACTCCAGTAATGACGACGATGACAGACCTGTGCGGTTCATGAATGTGATGATGATGTTGATGGATCGTCTACATTTGCTTCTGAGAGAGGTGAAGAGGCTCCCACTCCACTCGTGCTCTCATTCGTCGATCTCGCTCTGAGAAACAATCACGTGCTTGTCTGAGTGTCCGTGGGTGTGTACAAAGCCTCTGAGAGAGTTTCTCTCTTTGTCTGGCATCCTGGGAAATCGTTTCTCTCGCATCACGATGAGACAACGCTGCTTTCCGCAATATGGCTGCCAATATGCCGGTATTTTTTAATTTTTATTTTTCGATTAATATTTTTTTTAAATCCATGAAGCACTGAGGCCGCAAAACTTAAAACCGTGAAGTGGCGAGGGATTACTGTACAGTAAAAATGGTAATATTATTGTGAAAGATATATATAATCCTATGACACTTCTCGTAAAAAGAAGGGGTGTAACCCCGGTGTCCAGGCCAAATTCCCTTCATTGGCTCTTATCAATCATGGACGCTTAATAATAATCCCCATGATCTCTCCTCTCCACCTATAGCTGGTGTGTGTTGAGCGCACTGGCACTGGTGGTGGAGGAGAGACGCCTAATACGCTTTGTTGGGTGTACAGTAGTACATAGTAATAAGTACTAAGTACTAAATAAATGCCTCATTCATTCATTCATTCATAATTTAAAATAACGGTTTTCTATTTTAATATATTTTAGAATCTAGTTTATTCCTGTGATGGCAAAGCTCCACTCAAGAAAGTGGATTCTATTAATTGGAATCTTTAAAAAAAAAAGAGTGTGAATTTTCAGCATCATAACTCCAGTTTTCAGTTATCTTTCAGAAATAATTTTAATATGCTGATTTGGGGCTCATGAAACGTTTCTTATTATTGTTAGTTCTTAAAAAAAGACTGAACCCAAAGCCTTTGAATGGTAGTGTAAATGTTTATCGTTGTTGTTCTGTTCTGGAGTGTCAGAGTGATGGTGGGTTGTAGTTGTTCGTGAAATATCAAGGCTGAAGCTCTAGACCAGAGAGAGAGAGAGAGAGAGAGAGAGAGAGACAACTGGCTTGTAGGGTATGAGTGGGGGTCACCGAGTCTCTCGCTCTCTTTTTTGAAGCAGGAGCATGAGAATCTGTCCTATTTACTTTAAGAACAGGTGTTACTTTTGGCTGGGCTGATTCGGTGTGTACAGTAAGCCAACACTTGTGTGTTAAGTCACTATCTTGGACGTTGCTCAAGTGCAACGTTGTTATGCATCTCAACTAGCGTGAGGAAGTTCAGAATGGTAATCTTCTCTCCAATCCAACGGTATATCCTTACCTTTCAACTAACTTTGAGTTGTTGATGATGATATGTCTTTTTCAGACATCGATAAGTAGTGTTTCTTGAGCATCAAATCAGCATATCTCAATGATTTCTGAAGACATCTTTGCCATCACATGAATAAAGTGCATTTTAATATACACACACATACATCACAATTAACCCTGTTAAATGCTACCAGCACCAAACCTTTGAAGGGTGTTATATATTGAATGGAATCATAGGAACTTTTTGGCAAACTGACAGAGGAACTGTTAAAAGCGGGTGTGAGTGGCACGTGTTTGTGTTGCTGTCTGAGGACTTTATGGCAATTCGCCAGTTCTGTGTGACTAATAGCTAGCCATAGAAACATTGGGTGTGTTTTTACCGTTAATCATGATTTGTCATGCTGCCTTGACTTGTCAGACCCTCATAGACTAGAAAATTAATCACTCACCTACACACAAAATAACCATTGATATGTCGTAAGCCATCCTTCTCGTGAAGATCTCCTCTTCTGAATAGTATGAATTATTTGCACTGATATGATCTCTAAGGTTAGATGACAAATGTAGGAGAAACTCAAAAGAAATTCTGAAATTCTCTGCCCGAGCTATGGCTCATATTGAGCTCCCATCATCACATAGGTGAACAAAAGGGTTTAATCAAACTCAAAAAGTAACTCCACAATGACGACAGTAATCCAACATTCCAACAGTCACAAACAACCAACCAGGATGAGTGCGTGAAACGGGTTTAAATGAGGTGAAACTGTTGAGGGTGAGTGAGTTACACCTGGTCAGGGCTATTGGAGGTGTAACTTCACCTGTTGAGGGTGACAGGTGAATATACCTCCAATAGCCCTGACCATTGATACAGAGAATGACGTCCTTTAGAGTGGACACTGCATTGTAACTTTGCAGACCTTTTTCACACTCAAACAGAAACATTACATACTAAAGAAAGTTGAAAATGCAAAAAAACGCAATTGGTTCTCAATAGGGACAATTTCATGTTGACTCAGATCCTAGCTCAAGGTTACAATTGATCTCTCCACATTTTTTATTTTCTTATTCCATTGAATTTCTCTCTTTTTGACTGTTTCCACTGTCATCAGCCTGCATTTCTAAAGCACTGTGAGAGTGTAAGAGCAACGGGTGCAAGAGCATGCCTTGAGCCATTTACTGGACCATTTAAAGGAAAAAAGACTAATAACACAAAGCTATAGGAATAGCATGCTTGAGTTTTGCCATATGCAGATGACAGTTATCCATATGAAGACAGTGAGTCTATGCATGGACATAAATGAATCTCAGGCAGAATCCCCCATTGAAACACTTTTGCTTCACAGTCTTTTCAGTTCATAATCACAAAAATAGAGAGTGTGAGTGATGTTATATAAAAGCAAATGCACAAACAAGCGTATAATCCTCATTTAGCCGCACAGTGACGTCAGTCTCTGTTCCATTCATGTATGTGTGATTTTTGGCAGGTGCTATCTTTGCACTCTTATACAGCATGGTTCCAGCTAAAGAAACGAGGGATTGATTCTCATTTTTATTTCATTTATTCATCTCACTTTCCCCCCGGCTGACAGATTTACACGGTGACTCTCTTAAACTGGAAGGCCAGCTCCTCCAGAGGGGCGCAGGTGGGAGCTCTAGCAGCAGGAAATGAGTGTGCTGAGCTGTCAGTCATATTTTGCTGGGCATTTAATGTAAACAGTGTAAGTTGTTGGTGGGCGTACGGTTGTCAGATTGTCGACTTGTTTATTGAGTATTAAAATCCCACTTTACTCAAGAGTATCCTGTGAGAGTGGAAAAACAGAAAGGTTTATAGATTCTGAAAGGACTGGACAGCAGACAATGTGGATCTATTATTTGACATTTGAACTTTCGGTGAAATATGTGCATAGACGAAGGGAGGCTCTCCTGCCAAAGTGGTTTCCTGAATGTTCAACTACTAGGACAAATGGTCTTTGTAAGATCAGAGTTCCTTCATTTTCTCTCTGTCTGTCTTTTCTGTTTATATGTAGTGTTATGCACAAAATGTGAAAAAGTAATGATATCGTATATGAAAGCTATATTTATAGAGGTGCATTTAGTTTTGAACAGAGCCACTGTTCGAAACTAAATGTCTCTGCAGTTTCAAGCTGAAATGAATACTTTAGTGGGAGTAAAACACCAACAACTTTCATTCCTTTTCACATAAATTATGATTACAGGGGCAGATCATTACTTTTTTATCTTTAGTTTATGATAGGTAATACATTTTTATGGTTTCATATGTTTCAGATAAAGCTGAATGTGCTTTTAGCTCCATTGTTTAATTTTAGCAGTGAAACACTTTTTCCCATTTAGCCTGGGTTGCACTATATGAAAATACAGATCCTAAATGTATGAGTTCAAGTGTGTGTTTGAAACAATGTGTGAAACCTTTGATGCAGATGTTGCCACGGTTCTTCTGGATTTAGTTTGTTCTGTTTCTTCATGTGATCCCAGATTGACTCTGAAGGTGAGATCAGATCTCTGTGTGCAGCACCGGCTGTAGTTAGACTCCTTTACTATTACAATTAATGGCAAAATGAATGTTTGGAAATGTGAAGTGATATTTCTATATGCCATTGACGACGTTTGAAACAGTAGAAGCAGTGTTGTGATTCTTTAAGTCTCTTTGTTATGACTTTTGGAGCTCAGCTCAAGAGTTGAGTTCAGAAAGGACAGTCGCATATTTTGGCTGTGGTCTGACAGCGAAGATCTTTTGGGTGAGGGGGATATGCTAGGTGTGGTATTTCACATCTGCACAGACTCCTTCACTGAGAAGAACATCTCGCAAATCTGTAAAAACACACTTCAAACGATGATTCTCGCACTCTAACCAGATGCTGTGGAAGTCGCAGTAGAGTTAATGATAATGCATCAAATTTTAAAGTAGAGATCTGTTTTTTCTTCTTCTGCCCAACTGTTTTCCTTGCAAAAGGTTGATGAGGGCACAGCTGGCATTGGTACAAACATGTGGGTGGCACAGTCAGTGCTAGTTTGGGTGGGGCACAGTTACCAGTGCCATTGTAGATAATTCCTGAAAACTTGCTTGTTTGGAGTGGAAATTCCTGGCCCCCATGAACCTAAGGTCCTTTTGAGTCATCTGTTTCTTGTCAACTCTTTTCAATTTCTTTGAAGAGCATTTCGATTTGAAGTACCAACTGTCTACATCATACTGTTCGGACTGGGTCATTGATTTCCCGAATGATGCAATTTTGAAGAGCCCTTCTACCACAGGATGGAGAGCATTCCACAAGTTATGTCATCCTCGGATCTTTCCAGTTTCATTCTGAGAACATAATCCACAAACTTCCTTCCAAGTGTTTCCATATGAGCTTGTCTGTCTTTGTTAATGCTATTTAAGGGAACCAGACAAAGGTGTTTTATGATAGCCATCTTCAGATATGTTTAATTGCTTATTAAAATGGTTATGAAGATGAAGTGCTCTGGCAGAACACTATATCTTGTTTGGATGGGGCATCTGCCCTGCGTTACAATTTGCAAGCCAGCTCTGTTTTACTAATTTACTGCTTGTGAAAGAACAGAAGTTCCCGCTCTAAAAAAAGCAATCTTAAGTATATGCTGGGCAGATAGGGCAGCCATGCCCGACCCTTTGTGTGTAACCGCTGGAACGTGTACTTTGTGTCTGTGTTGTCTGGGCACAGCGCTGAGCTTTTATGTTTTATGTAGGCCGAGCTATTTAAGCGGCAATTGAATGATTTTCAAATGTTCAGGTTTTCCGCACAGTGCCAGCTTGCATTGAGAGTAATTTGGTTCAGTCATTGCTTTCACTTCCTGCACGCCTCACATTCGCCTTGTTCAGTGGTTTTCAAAAGCAGTTTTTTTTCTAATAGGGTCACGGAGAGCAAAAAGCAATGCTGTTCAAAAGTTTGAGGTCCGTTTTTGAAGGATTATAGTTGATCTTCATCTTCATCCAACCTTCATGATATTTCAGAAATCATTCTAATATGCTGATTTGGTGCTCGATAAACTGTTGTGTTGATTAATATTTTTTTGTATACTGTAATTTTCCTCACTCATGTCAGTCTTTAAAGATTCATCAGGTCCAAACCATTTGTATTTAATATATATGAAGATCCTGACCTGTGGTTTGCAATTTTTTGAATTTCAGATGTATTTATTTGCATTTCAAGCAAATATGCAGTTAGCATTTAAGTTCTCTGTGATGATTCTGTTATTGATGCTATGTAAAATACTTTAAATGCTTTGATGGTTTAAAATGATCATCATAGGTTAATAGGTGACATTCTCTTCTCTTCTTTAAAGACGATGTGTCTTAAGAGATGACTCAGGGATGGACAGCATTGCTGTACATTTTGCATATCATTATAATACTGTGCAATATTGATTATGTGGAACATTTACTTCAGCAGATGATTATAGATGATTAAACTCCAAAACATCTTGCATCCTGTCAAGGATAATAATCTTGCTTTCTGTGCAAAACGTCACACACAAGCTCTAGTTGCACATGCCATGCATGCAATTTTCTTATCTGCAAATATTTTTACTTTTTTACTCTGTTTCATGTGGTAGAAGTGAGTGAGTCTCTGTTAGTTTGACTCATTTGTGCTCCTCATTTAATGAATCTGAAATCATTGCACATGCCGTTTGGTTTGTTGTCCTAAAACCTGGTCAAGAATTAGCATATTTGAGTGCCTTTTTTAGAATTGTGATTTCTGATCTTTTTATAAATAAAAAAGCTCTGTGGCTAATAATTACTTAAAGAGACTTGCCTCTGTTATGCAAAATGAATTATATATAGTCATACCTCAAACATAAATGTCAAATCCACTGTGTTGTTATTGAAATGTAAGTCACTGTCAAGTTACATAAGGGCCACAATAATTTTTTGATTTGTCAAGCATATAAACTTATATTCTTGTGGAAGGATCTTCAAGTATATTAACCACAGCACAGACCATATTTTACCCATAAATTCTACAGGGACTCGAACGTATTTACATCCTAACAAACTGACGGTGTGACTGAACAGCTCTAGTATTTGATGTGGTAGCAGTTGCACTAAGAATTAACACTGATAGCAAGCGTACATCTCAGAGACGTGTATTTGAATATGTGAGTTTACATCTGAAAGGCATAAATTTTAGAGCTTTTTCTCATCTGCAATACATCTAGGATGTTTCCTGTCAGACATTAAATGGACATTTAGAAAATGTATTTAAGATGTTTATGATTAAGATTGTATGTAAAAAATCTTAAAGATGTTTCTCAGATGTTTGTATACAGCAGACGCTTTCCATGTAAAGCGCTATTTGCGTGTGCTATCTGGGAAGAAACAGAAACATCCTAAACTTAACATCAATTAACAGTGCTTATGTGTGTGTGTAGCGATTTGGGAAAAGAGATATTAACTGTCTTGATTTTTTTTGATGAACTTCCCAAAACTGTTTTTATTGAAAACAATTTATTTAATACTGTGTATTAAATGTTTATATAGTTAATGAAATGTTTCGTTAGTGGGAACTGTTTACCACAATGCTTGTTCGACTCCCACCCCCCCCCCCCCCCCCCCCGTCAACAATCACGTGATCCATTGTGTTTCCGTCTTGTTTGCCACTTCCCTTGTTAGTCTCGTCAGGTGTTTTCCATTATCCTGTATATGTAAACCCTCATGTTCTCCATGTGTTTGTCGATTGTTAATGCTCCTATGATGTGTCTGTCTGGTGTTGATGTTGCGTGTTTTCCTAGAGCCTTGCACAAGTCTCCCGTTTTCTTTGTTTTGTATTTAAAGTGTGTTTTCGTTTTTAGTTATTAAAGTGAGTCATCGTCATTCCACAACACAACCTCCAATTACACATACGGAGTGGAGGGTGGACTTTTTTTCACTGTCATTTTTGAAGTGTGTTTGCCTTATCTGCCAGTCTATCATCGCTATACCAAAGAAGGGAAATGTGGAGCGGCATTTTCGGACTGTTCATAAAACTACGACACATACCGGTACTCTGAAAACTGTACAGTTATATCATGCAATATGGGTTCATGTAGTTATAAATGCAAGCTACACCAACCTATATTGTATGTATAAAGAATTTTCAATATATTCTTAAGTAAATATATGTTTTGTATTTTAATAGTAGGTAGATCATTTTGATAGATAGATCATTTTGATAATTTTATAAGTAGCTCACAAGCCAAAAAAGTGTGGGCACCCCTGCTCTAGGGTATATAAGGTGTCTTTATATGTTGGCAATTAATATTATTCTGTACTTAACAATGTAACAATGCTTTGTTCCTTAACTGTAAAAATGACACCTTAAAATAAAGTCTAAGCTAAAACTGTATTTTTTCCTTGTTTGAATGCATGTGTGTTTAAATGAGTTGACAGGACATGTCTACAAAAATCAGGAAACAGTGTATCAGAAAGTGTTTGTAGTGTCTGAAAATTTGTGTGAGGGGAAAATACGATACTCTTGGACTCGGCATGAATGTAGAGGATCACGGATCTGATTAATGAACGTAGCAATTAGAAAAATCAGACTATGTTAACATGGAAACAAATGACATGCCTGGAGGAAAGGGATGGCAGATATTTCCAGACATAAGGAAATCATGCCATGATGAGAACATTTTTGTTTATACATTCTCTTTCAAACAAATGTCTGCTTTTTCCACCGTTTTCTTCCCCTCGATTCAACTCATACTTTCTCTCTCATTCTCTGTTATTCTCCAACTTCCATATGATTTTTAATGGCCCATCACACTGGTGGTGTGCCGTTGGGTTTGGTTCAGTGTTGTGCCACTATTTAATTGTCAAAGTTATTGTCTATCTCCAGACATGTATGAACTGTGACTTCATCAGTTACAGCCAAACCTTAAATAAATATTTTTGACAACATCTCCATAAAGACTCTTTTACAGGCTTTAATAACTTCACAATTAAGCATCACTCTGTCCTCCCTAACAGCACTTAGAGATAAAAGAGATCCCAAACCACCCATGGGGAGTCTCATCTTCAGGCCCGCAGGCCGTTTCACTCTTAGTTTTAACTTAGCATGGCTTTTGGCTTTTTTATTTAGCCTGTAAAGATGCCAAGTAAGATAAGTAAGCCCTTGTTTATGACTGCATAGCAGATGCTATGGCTAGTCAAGTGGCAAAGAATGTAGGCCGTCCTGCAGCATTTTTGGCTTTTTAAATATACCTTTTTTTTAAATTGTTTTCTTCATGCTTGTTTGTTTGCCTCTGAAAACAACAGCTTTAGTTTTATCTGGAGTTGTAATGTTATACTACTCGCCTTGGGTTGGATGTGTGCCTTGTGGAGAAATCGTGATGACTATTGTTAGGAGGTTTGTGGAGAGGCACGATGGACACCATATCGATATCAGACGATAAATGCTCATTTTTAATGTTATCGTTATTGGCCCGATAATAAAATTAGGCCGATATATTAAAGCTGATAATGCATTATTTCCATTAGCTGAGACACTTCAGATGCATGCTTGATGGTTTTTAATTGCTTGATATGATTGGAATCACTTTGAAAAGGAAAAAACAGTTCAGTGCAGCACAAACCTGTCATATAAGCGACATGAGATTACGAGAACACCACTGTAAAAGTTTGCTTGTGCATTTGTGTAATTCTTTGTGCAATTATAAGTCGTAATATTACGTTTCTGTCGTATAAATATCAGGTTAACCCAGGGGTGGGCAAACTATTTGTCTCGCGGGCCACATTGGTTTCATAAAATTGACAGAGGGGCCGGGGGGGGGGGGCAAATCCATGACTTTAATATACGAGCGCAAAACTGATTTGCGTTTGTGTGCGCGTAAATTACATCCGCGAGCGGAAAACAGAGCTACACGGGTACGCAAGCTCAAAAATAAAAAACAATAAAAATAACTCACTGCTCTTGACTTTTGTAACTTTAATAAATTCAGATATTTTTAATATATAGTGAAGACAATTCAAAGCTATTTTACATTTGATTATTTTAATCAAATTAGCTGAGAGTAATTTCTGGTTCTACCTGAAAAACACTACTGTGTTTGTTCTTCTGAGCCCTGATGAAGGAACACTAAATACATACTGTTTTATTGAATGAAAGATAAAATATGACAACAAAAATAACTGAGGGAAATATATATATGGACATGACCAGAGCAAAGGCAGGATATACTTCCCTCAATTTAAAATATTTATTGACTTCAAAACTGGTGTATGAGCTCTAAGTGTCATGTACATTTTATTCTAACGTACACTATATTTCCTATTGTATTTGCAGGTCATGTTCTTGAATGCAGCAAATAACAACATAACGTTGACAGCATACAACTTCTTTTCAGAAG
Source organism: Rhodeus uyekii (assembly GCA_037043235.1). Taxonomy (NCBI): domain Eukaryota; kingdom Metazoa; phylum Chordata; class Actinopteri; order Cypriniformes; family Acheilognathidae; genus Rhodeus; species Rhodeus uyekii. The sequence goes on along the minus strand of JAWRVZ010000012.1, from coordinate 46,449 downwards.
GTCGTACCTGTGCATTTACTTATAATAAATCCTAGAAAACTTGTATAAAGTATAGTTTGGTCTTAAATCACTCGACTGGGACACGTGAAATTACAACAAAACAATATTAATACAATTTAATCGACAGAAAAACCATAATATGCAATGTGACTGAATCATATCTTTGCCTCAGCTCTAGATTGACAATCACAGGCGTCCAATCACAACTGACCTCTGGAAAAAAGGGAACTAACCAATGACATTTGATGTTACAAAAATAAAAATGCTCGCGCGAGCAAAAACAGCAGTTGAGAGCGGGCGAATGTTCTCACGTTCGCAGATTAGATGTCACGCGCGCGCGAGTGATTATAATGAGCTCGCGGGTACCCGTATTTACGCGTGTAGCTCTTGCGCTCATTCTTTTTTAGCACGGAACGCTATAAAGGGGGGTGTAGAGGGGTTTGCGACACACGCCTACTCTCCACCACACTTTCAGCGCCACTGCCGCTTGCAGCCGCGACAAAGTGACATTACAGGGAAATGTAAAATGAAGGTTTAATATAGGTTCGGCAAGTTCGGCGGGCCGGATTAAAAAGCCCAACGGGCCGGATATGGCCCGCGGGCCGTAGTTTGCCCACCCCTGGGTTAACCTCATATAGGTTGCATTTCATTTAGGTAAATAACTCACTAGCAAAGCTCTTTAGTTTCCTGGTGCTCATTCAGCACTTCAGCTTGTCACATACATAACATTATAATTGTTAACACTATTGTAATAAAAGTTGTAAATTCTTTGGGTTTAGTTGACAGGTTTCGCCAACCTTTGCGTTAATTAACCATATCTATATAACTATAACCATATAACTTTGAAAGCGCTGAAGTTTACAGGTCTTCAATATAACTAGCAATTGTATCTGTTACGGTGTGCTGTGTGGAATGCAGAGTGAGGACGAGGAGACAGCAGGTTCCAACTTAAACTCACTTTATTAAAAAAAAGGCAAACAAAAGAAAAAAACGGCACTCAAAAACCTAGGAATCACTCGGAGCTAGGAAATACTGAACATGGAAGACTGCCTCCACACACACATGGCGACATTCACGAACCAACATTACAAAGTCAACAACCGACAAAGACAAGGGAAACACAAGGGTTTTATACAAGCAGGAATGGGTAACGCCTGAGGAGATTAACGAGTAAGTGATGAACAAGACAGGTGCAGGAAGATTCACAGAGGGGACCCGGAAGTGAAACATGACATGACTGACAGGAAGTGTACTGATGACCTTACCAACAGGAAGTGTATAGATGATACACCAGACATGAAGTGAGAAATGACACGATAGACAGGACTAAAGGTAACATTATTGTTCTCACATTATTTTCTTCACAAATATAGTTTGATTAAAATCATTTCCTTATTGTCCTTGCGGAAGCTGTCTTATTTTATCCATGATCCATGAACTAACAGCGAGCAATTACCTTTGTTAAAGTTAGTTAAACAATAATACAAAAATGAATTAAATTAAGAATTAATAAAGTTAATAAAATATTTGTGTTCATGTTAGTTCACAGTGTATTAATGTTAACAGATACAACAATACAGATACAGCAGATACAACTTTGACAGATACAAGTTTTTTTAATAATGTCTTAAATTTTGATTAACACTAACTATGATTAATAAATCCTGTTGAAGTATTGTTCATTTGTTGTTGGTTCATGTTAACTCGTGCTAACAAAACGAAACCTTATTGTAACCTTAAAGTGTTACCATTTGTTGTATTATAAAGAAAGTTGGCCATAGGAGTGTAAAATTAATTTGAAAAGTTAAGGAATCTTACACTGGTTCAAACTAGTCAACTGTATTGTTCATGTTTGATTTATGTTGAAGTATTTGGGACATGGTTTTTAATGGTGAGCATTTTGTTTTTGTAACTAGACTCTCAAAGTAAATCAATTTTGAATTTAGATTTATCGGCCAATAACTGGGAATTTGAGGTTACTGCATTCTGTGTAAAACATGCTTTAGCTCTCATTGATTTCATTATTTGCATGCTCAGTTGGTCATCAATTTTATATGTGGTTGCCAAACCTCAAACAAAGGTATGATTTGGACTTTGAATCACACTATTTTTGATCAAAACTGGATCAAATTAAGGTTTTTAAGTTTGAACCTTTCTTTCATTATTGACTATATCCATAAGCACTGATAAAGATCCAGAGGTATGCTGAGTTAAATGCTAAATGAAAGTTACGTTTGACAGTCCGCCAGTGTACTCTGGGCCTATATAAACCTGCTCATTAACTTGTAATCCTGCTTTCACGTCCAGTACAGACCTGCCGCATACTGCAGCTGGACTTGAATGTCCTCTGTACTCTGGTCCAAAATGAATTTGGCTTCAGGAAAAAAAAGTAGCTTTCTGTTCCAAGAAAAAGAGATTTTGGAAAGAGAATGAACTTCAGCCCAGAAAGGTACAGGAGGCAGGGAGTGGAGAGGCTGTGATCCAAATCCTTCTGACCCTCAAGTCTCAGATCTCTGGAGAGATTCTCACTGCTGCTGACCTCTTCATCTCGCGTTCATCTGACGTGGGTCAGGGGATATTTGGAGTCTTTTGACAATGTCGTTCAAGATACTGTGTTGAACCTTCGTTAAGGTGAATAAGTTAAAAAACAGAAATGCATACTAGAAATACAATATAAAAGAATAACAGAAATTTTTAAACACTGGCACATCAAGGAATGCGACACTGAAATTCAATATTCAGCTGCACAATTAGTAACAACAGTTAGTTCCAGTATTCTAGTTTCTGAATTTATGAACTGGCCATATTGTTTTTTAAATGATCACCGTATTTTCCCGCATATAATCCACGGGTTATACCAGATTTTACAAACCCCACAGTGGGGGTGCGGGTTATATAAGGGTGCGGGCTATATCACAATTTTTGTACACGTAATAATATTTCAATATATTTGATACGTCCCTAAGGATGTAAGGGTTTTTTTGCGGCATTTTCTTTCTGATTTTCTTTCTTGCAAGGGTTGTTGTCTCTGGCGCTTGTACTATCACTCTGACAGCTGGCGCTGATAGGCTGTCTGACCTGTCAATCATGCAAGAAGATGTGATTGGCTGTGCTGCAATGAGGGCGGGCTCTTCTCATCTCATCCGATGATCAACACCTGTAGAATCGCTTCTTAAGGGATGTGCTGCTGCACAGCGGGAGAGACTGCTTTTTCTTTTTGTTCTGATTCTGACTTGTGTTTGTTTTCTTATTGTTTGAATTTCATGCACAAGCACTGTGTACCGAGCCTGAACACTTATGGATAACTGACGTCATGCGAGCAACATTCTAAATTCTAAATGTGAACTTACACAAAAAAAGTTCATCAATCTATGGGTGCATGTTATATAAGGGTGCGGGTTATGCCAACGATTTTTTTACACAAAACCCCCGAACCCGCGGGCTATATGAGGGTGCGGATTATCTGCGGGTTATATGCGGGAAAATACGGGAGTTGTTTGATGTTAACTTGATGTTAATTGATTAACATGTAGAGGTGGTATCACACTAATGATCACACTAAATATGTGATTACCTATTATTGATTCAGAACAAAAGCTCTCTTGCTCATGTGATATTGCTTAATGCAATGAATTGTAATTATAAATAATTAGCAGGTGCCGGTTTTCTAGAAAGTGCTGATAAATATATTGAAGTGGTTTTCTTGGCTGGGTTATTTACCCAGATGTGCTGACAAAATCTGACAGTAATCTACTGATTATTAAAATGTCGTCAAGGTTCCAGAGAAGTTTTCTGCTACTGGTTGCGGCTTGTTTTTACTATAACAACCTCCTGTGACTCCTTCCCTGAAACTACAGACGTCCGGACAGATTTCTGCTTAAAGACTGTTTCTGCTTAAAGTTCCAGTAACAGTTGGGAGGTTGTTCCTGTTTTTATCCAAGTTTCAGATGTTTTATCCGAGTGTGAGATTACACCAGTCATGGCGTCAGAATGAATGAATGACTTGACGTGTGCCTGCATGATGTCTCATAGAGTCTTTTTTGGCAGTAGTTTACTGTAAAAAAGAAAGTTTCCTGGATGGTATAGTAACATTTACATCTCAGAGCGGACGGATAACATGTTTCTGGCTCAGGCTGTGTAAATGTATGAATTGGATGGGAGAACATTGATGGTTTAGCTTAATGTTAGGCAAAATCCCATTTGTTTTCTCCATAGAGAAACTGGCTCACGAAACAAATAAACTACACAGTTAATGTACTGGAACATAAAACCACATTCTAATCTGAAGAACCGATAATGAGCAACTCAAGGACGACGAGGGGTCTTTGCTGAATCTGAAAGGCTGCAAAGAATCAGTGAAGAGCCTTTATTTTTGAATGTCTGTAGGGAGCTTCAGCCCATCCAAGAAAAGTACAGAGTCCAGTTCACTGAAGACAATAGGAGCTTTCACATCCCTGAGGGGGAGAGACTTGATGCTAGAGTTCAATAATTTAGAGGTATTTTTAGTTGACCCTTTCTTGTTTTTCATGCTGTCATTTGCCTGTCTGCATTTTGAACCCACTTTAGCTACATTGTAGTCCTTTATGTGGCATAAACTGAGGAATGTATAAAAAAAGAAAGAAATCATTTCTGGAGAAATTACGGACTTGTCACTTTTCCGTTGCTACAGTGTAATTATAATTAAGACATGCAAAGGAGAGCAAAGAAATGGATAATGAGGTGGCTTGAGGAATAGATGAAATGAGGCAGGAAGAGAAGAGAGGAGTCACATGTAAGTGTTTAAAGGGTTAGATGAAGTTGCTATATGAACATCAAGACAAAACGAATTAATTTAAAGAGACATATGTACCTCACATTGTGTGTGTGAGGTACCTATGCACATTTTTTTCTTTTCTTTTTTCTAATAAACCTCATAAATTACTCCACCATTTACAGATAAGAATAAGGCATCAAAAAAGGGTTTGCTTTTTACTTTACATTTACAAAAATGGAAACTTTGCATATATGCTTCTACTTGTTGCACAATTTTGTCTTTATTTTTGTTAATCTGTTAATTATGTGAAATATATTGTGTATACGCCTATTTATTCCTTATACATATATAAAATAAAATCATTTTCCAGGTGTTTCGTTTTTCATGCAATTTTTTTAAATATATGTATAGGGAATAAATAGACTTATACACAATATATACACATATTCACATAATTAACAGATTATGTTAAACTGTGCAACAAGTAGAAGCATATATGCAAAGTTTCAGTTCATTTTTGTAACATAATCTGGTCAGCGAAATGTTAATGATTGGTTAATGTTCAGGGGGGCAAATCAGAATGAACATCCCTAAGCTGGGTAATTGAGTCAAAGTTGAAACATGATTCAATTAATGATTTCAATTAACTGAAAGAAATTGTTTTGGTTCAGAAATCAGGATAAATGATGCATTTATCTCAGTGGCTCAATGATTCACAGCAGTTCTCCAATTAATGCACAGGGGCAGATTGTGGTTGAAAAACGAGTTTGATTTCAGTTGCTTCTCACACAAAGTTACTATATGATTTCAGAAGTCTTAGAATATAGTGCATGGACCACTTTTATGATGCATTTTCTTTTCATTTTTGGGGCTTAACGGCGGTAGTCACTCTAAACGGTAGCTGTATGACAAAGAGCCACATCAAGATTCTTCGGAAATGTCTAGTTTCATTTGAGAAAGTCATATAAGTTTGCAATGATATGACAAAATTTGTCCTTTAAAAGCTTAAGAAAAGAATTAAAAGCAATTCAGGAAATCATTATGCTCTCAGGTACATCAGACAGGAAGACATAGAGAATTAGTGAACGAGAGAGAGTTATAGAGAGAGAGAGAGAGAGAGAGAGTGAAAGTGTGTATTTTTAAAAGACTGCTAGGGTGGAGTTCTGTGGCCTCTTGCCCTTCACCGTAACACCACTCCACTATTTATACCCAACACCACCCAGCCCAAATAAGGGGGTTTGGATACATAGCATCTGAGTATGTGTGTGATATGCTATATAAGTTAGTGTAAATTCTTCGGTCTATCTGAGTTTAATGGTTCTGTATGTGTGACCATGCATATGTGAGTGTGTGTTTGTGTCACAGTCTGTGTTTCTGTGTTGCTTAGTGTGTGTTTTTCATAAACCATTCCTGACATTCCTGGCAGTACAGTACAGTCTGTTCAGTGTGTCCTCCCCCAGCACAAGTGTTTTAGGGTGAGAATGTGTCTGGTGAAAGCGGAGACCTTTTCAGCACAGCCACTGCACACAAATTCTAATATGAATGTCCATCCCAAAATATCGTTCTATCTCAAATGGCCTGTAGAAGTGAGAAATTGAATGCAGAAGTCTTTCCAGTGCAGCTGTGCTGTGACTTCTGATCCATAACCACATAGCATAGCTTCCATGCAACATGTAAAGGTTTGCATTAGTCCACCATGAACCTGATCAAACACGGTCATATCCATAATACTGTACATGAAACATCTAACTGTAGAATAAAACTTCTTCCAAAAGACTAACGACCTAGACTGACCGGAAACTGCTGTTTAAGTGGTCATATCTCCTCGGCTTGACCACTGTAGCTCCTGTGGGGCAGCAAGTCGGCATGAGAGGAGGACTTGGTCTGTAGCCCAGACGTTTCTCTTGAGTCTTAAACCACCTCAAACATGCAGACATGAATGCACACTGCATACTGCGCCATCCTGGGGCCAGGTGAAACCTTTGGCTTCTTATTCTGACTGTACACAGACATCAACACACACATCCTGAGCCAAGCAGAATCCTGTATTGCAAATAAATAACGAATTGAATGGATGTTTATTACATTTCATATTTTGTTCTTGAGCCCTCCATTTCCTGTGCCTCTCTCTTGTTCTTTCTTAGTAATAAAGGATAGATGGAAGGGACGCTGTGGCTCATATTTGCTGGTTTTTAGGGAAGAACTACAAATAGTACACAAATCAAGTCATAAACATGTATCTTGACCTTGTTTGAGTTTTTGTGTGTGCATGCATTTCCTGTTTCCTTTATGCCATATTTCAGTGAAAATTATTATTGAAACCTGTGATGGATACCAACATGCTTTATACTCCATCTGCACACACAGCAGAATCACCTTATTCATCACTGTAATGTCATAAGTCCCATTACCTTGATCCATGTTGCTGCATTAGCTGCTCTTCCTCTGCCTTTTTATTTCCATCTTTCAGTCTTTCCTTCTTCCCTCAAGAGTTTCTCTTATAGAACATTGATACATCGGTTTTGTGTGTATGTATTAGTGTGTGTGTGTGTGTGTGTGTGTGTTCGTCCATGCATGCGTGTGAGATCCTGGTAAATCCCCAAAAATAGTAATAACAGTCATTTCTGACACTTTTTTTTTTGGTCTCCATGAGGAAAATGGCTTATAATTCATGTTTTTTGAAAATGTGAAAATGCAGAAAGTGTACTGTGATGGATATGTTTAGGGTTAGGGGATAAAATATAAAGTTTGTAAAGTATAAAACCATTATTTATGGAAAGTCCCCTTAAAACATAAAAATAAATCCAGCATGTGTTTGTATTAAAAATAATAACTTTATGTTAGGTGACAAGTACTCGTACACTAATGATGTGTCAGTTTATTTCATCACAGGGGCTGTAAATTTTATTTTACAGCATATTTTTCACTTTTGTGCCAACAATTCATTTGAACTGCCCAAAGGAAGTTCTGCATTTCCCAGCTGTACTGGATGTCATAATGAGACAATAGAAAGTGCACACAGTGAGCATTTTGCAGAAGAGTCTGTTTTTTTTTTGCTGATGACAACATTTCCTGTCACTGGTGATTTTACATTTACCTTACCATTGTAAATTAGTCAACCGTTTACTTTAGCATCATAAATTAGTCAACCGTTTACTTTGCCATTTATAAATTAGTTAACCATTTACCTTACCATCATAAATTAATTCATTTAAAAAAGATTGTAAGTAAAATAGTAAGCAGTGATGCATTTGTACTAATTATCTCAGTGATGAAAAGTCTTGGTGTTCACAGTTCATTTACACAATAGCTTCAGTGCCATGAAACATTCAATGAATTCCAGCAAATTTTCCACAGAATTCCACTGCAGTTAATGATGACTCAATTCCTTTAGAGAAAGAGTGAATGTTAAGTGCATTTATGCAATACTTTGAGTTGAACATTTCCACATTATTTTTGTGTTTCTCCTTATACATTTTGTTTGGAATGAAACTGTCTAGAAATAACATGTAACATAACATTGCATGATGATATAGCTAGAGGCTGGAAGTTTTGGCATAATAAATGTCATTGCATTATAAACCTGTGTTTTCAGCAAACCAGTAGCATAGTTTCTTAAGTACTTTTCCTCATTGCCTCTAATTAACCGTTTTCATTGTTTTACTCTTTGGCATTCCTAGAAACAGCTTTCACACACACTCTTTTTGCTCTATTTAGGTTTCAGCTGTTTTTTCCTAGAGAGTTATGTCAATCATTGCCACATAAAACATGCCTGTAGCTCAAAAAGAAACATCTGGCGCAGAGCAGAGCAAAGCACTTGTACTTTTCAACATTCTTGCAGAACATTTCAGAATTCACCTCATAGACTTTATTTCCTGCTCCAAAACTGACACAAAATGTGCCTTAAATATATAGTTCTGTAATACAAGATGGCAGATGACCTGAGAGTGTCTAAATGTTGTAAGAAGCCCTTACACTCAGTTTGAGGAAGTCTCTGATATAACACTGGATACATTTTGTAATGATATAATTCCCTGGAAACTTAAGTAGAGGAAGTTGATTTTTGTTTTTTAGTTTCCTGAGGCATAGCCACCATGGATGTTGAAAAGGATGATAAAGGATAAACTTACAAAGTTTAGTTGTCAACTGTATTTTTTGTTTGTTTGTACAACAGGCTTGTGGAAAATAATCTCTCAGACCAAATTAAGACTTTTAAGACTGCGCTTTAAATGTTTTGTTTCAGGAAATGTCAATCTTCTCCTATAGAGTTTCAGAAAAGATCTGATTTCTCAAGCTCATCAACTATAAGCCAGGAACCTTGGACTTGTGTTCGATGATCAGTTCTTCACATTACTAGAACTGCCAGGTTCTCCAGACTTGCTTTATACAAGGAAGATCAGGCCCTTCCTATAGGAGCATGCTACACAACTCTTTGTCCAAGCTTTTGTTCTGTCTAGGCTACACTATTGTAATGCTATTTTGGTAGGCCTTCCAGCATGTACTGTCAAAAGAATGCAGCAGCGAGAGTGCTCTTTAATGAACTGAAGAGAGCGCAGGTCACACCTGTCTTCACACCTCTCTCCAGTAACCACACATCAAATTCAAGACACTGATGTTTACTTGCAGAACAACCATTATCTCTGCACTCTAAACTCACAACTTCAGATTTATGTGCCCCCCAGAAGCCCCCCACAAAGGTCACTTTCCTGGACCTCTACTTTGACCTTTCCCTGCTGGTGGAATGACCTGCCTAAAGGCCCCGATGTGTTCACGGCAAAGTAGTTTTTTGTTCTTCATTTAGGGGTAAGACAAAATCTGAAATACATGATCAGTGATACGGTGTTAGTGAACATCCCAACGCCGCCCAAACTGCTGAGAGTGACGTATGTGAATATGTAAATATGTGCTGCGATCTTTCCTCTCAATAACAAAATAAACTCACAGCTAAACAAAGAAAAGCGTAAGCATTTTTTATAATAAAGCATTAGAAACGCATCATAGCAACACAAATTTTTGGATGCTTGCTCGAGCTCTGCAATTAGGCACTCCGTAAAGTCATCACATTTATTTATATAACACTTTATACAATAGATTGCTTAAAATCAAGCAGCTTTACCATATTTAACAAGAAAAACAGTGTCAGTGTTTCATTTCATCTGAAGGACAACTTCATTTTCTACTATAAAGCGTCTCTTCAGTGTGTTCATGTTTTCACTCTTGGGTGTATGACCTCATCGGACTCAACAGAAGAAATGAAACAGAAAAGATTTACACGTGAAAGAAGCTATTACATAATCACCATGGACCAATGGTAGTACATTGTACTAAGGTGTTTACCATCCATAACAAACTTTTCTGGAAAGTTTGCTTTGGCAAGCTGTTACGAACTCCTGATTTTGTTCGAAATGACATCACATCAGTTCATTCTTCAATTTTGCTCGAAGTATATCAGGGCCTTAACTCAACACAAGCAGCTTCTTTTTAAGAAACAGCTAAAGACATATTTTTCGTCAACTCTTGACTCATTCAAACTAAAGTTTTCTATTCAATATATTTTCTGTTATAAAAAAATTGTACATATACTGTTTTAAAGAGTCACATTCTAGATATAGGGGTATAAATAGGACCGGCATTACTCACTTCATTCATAGTTTGCTTTTGGAACTGATCGGTTGCACAGCGATCACTCATTCGAGTCACCTTCTGAAGAGAAGAGAAGAAAAGAGAAGAGAAGAGAAGAGAAGAGAAGAGAAGAGAAGAGAAGAGAAGAGAAAGAACACGAAGATTAATCGCCAATTAAGAGACTTCTCTCCATCCACAGCAATTTTAATAGGTTTTTTGCAGCTCCTTTAGTGAAAAAAAGGTATATCTCAGAAAATAGCAATTTTAATTGCTTTTTCTTCTGCAGCTCATCAAGGGATCTCTCTGCTGGTATGAAGGCACATCCAGTGGTGTTTTAAATCAAGTTCCTGGGCACATAGAGTGCAGCGCTTCACCCCTTGGTGCTTCGGTTCAAGAGCAGTTTCCCTAAAAGACCAGCATGGGTGGTCAGCATCTTTTTTAAGATTTGTGTCCGTGTGTTTCTGGATGTGGTCATTTGCTGACTTCATCTGACGGGCATGATCGCTGTCTCATGTGGCTGAGCAGACAGCACGCGGGGAGAGCTTTCATGGATGCTGCATGCTCTCACTGATAGAGCATGTCCATGTTGGCATTGCAGTCGCGACTCTCCTTTAATACAGAGGCACGAGTCTACTCTGCTGCTACCCACCTCCTTGCCGCATTCCATAGTAGAGCAGTGGGTCTGGTTTGCACTCTGGGAGACCTGAGGGTTGAAGTGGGAGCCTCTTTGTCGAGCCACCCCCCACAAACCTCTCACTTCTCTAGCATGGCATTTGCCATCGAGATGTCGGATGTTGGAGCAGGTCTTGGTAGTTTCCCTGGAGGGACCTGCTTTCTTTGGGATGGGGCATCATATGGCAACAGCGTCCGGACTTATCACAGCAGGCGGTTAGCCACTATCACTTCAGCTATAGCCCCCTCCACAAGGCATGCTTATGCTGTTGATGTGGAGTCTGTTCACTGAGCCCCGAAGACCCCTGGAATACCTGATCATTTCTGTGCTTTCCTTCCTTCAAGAGGGCTTGGAGTAGAGGCTGTGACCCTCTACCTTGAAGGTGTATGTTGCCGCCTTTTGAAACCCTGGAGTCAGTTGAGCTGAATATCCCGTCTGTAAAGACAAAGCTTCTTATCACACTCGCTTCCTTCAAGGGGGTGGGTGACCTGCAGGCATTTTCAGTCAGCATCTCATTAGCGCCTTGAGTTTGGGATGGCCCTGTCTCACTTTTTCCTTAGACCAGGGGTCGGGAACCTTTTTGTCTGAGAGAGCCACATACTCAAAAAATGTTTTAACATGAAGCTGTGTAAAGACGCGATCTGCCTGTCCTCCGAACGCGGAAGTAGCGGAGCGATCGATCTGGTGACGGGGGGCGGCGGCGTCAAAAGAGCCATATGCAGCCGTCAAAAGCCCCTGCTTTAGACCCAAGATTCCCACCTTTCGGGAACTTGCAAGAGAATACCAGTCCCAAGGCGAACCGTGCCACCTGGGGATGAGGGCTCACTCCATTTGGGGTGTTGTTTCCTCCTGGGCATTGGCACACAAATAGATATTTATTCAAATAGTTATTCCAGCATCCATCGTCAGTCAGATGTGGTTGAGGCGTCTGATGCTGAGCCCAGTATTCGTGTGCTTGCCCAATCGGTCAGCCCTTGTACTGGGCTTGAGGCCCAAATTATGTGATTTCCCCCCTTAGTAATCCCATATGTGTGTGGTACATGAGACAGTTTCCCTGTTGGTAAACTCCTGTTTTTCCCTTTGGCAGTTCTGCTCTGCCCTGTCTCTGTACTGGTAGTAGCTCCTCCCAGGCTAGGTAGGACCCAACGCTTTCAGTCAGAGCTCAGCTTTAGGAGGGGAAGAGACTGTGCAAGATAAGAATGAAAGAAAAAAAGAATGATTGAGAAGAGGAGAGAGCAGATACTGACAAATAATCACTGCCAACTCTCATGGTTTTAAACATATTGTTATCCAATTTGTTTGCCTTCTAAACATCTTCAAACATCTTTAAATGCACAAATGTTGATCAGAGAAATCAAAACCAGCTTAAATTTTGGATAATGTCATTTAGTCGTTAGTCAAAAGTATGAAAATCTATCAACCCCTGTCTTCTTTTAATTGTGACCTTTGACTTGTTCCTTAATAAAATGTTTTGTAGGTTTATTAAATATATTAAGTTCTTCACAAATTGAACTTGATTATACTATTACTAAATGATCCAAGTATTGTTTATTCTCTTGCAGTTGAATGCTTACCTGAGAGAGTGATTAAACGTTTAGCAGGATTTTCACATTTGAGCTGGTTTGTTTGGTTTAGAGCTCATACTCTTAGTTTAGTGGATTTAGGTAACATCTGTTGTATGTAATGGTCTGGTTTCCCTACACTATGGAATAATCCATTTGCTGTTGAGTTCGTTTTATTCAGTCATTCTGTGATATTTGTTATTACAGAGCGAGCAGGAAAACACACATGTGCTGCACATGTGCAGCCTATATTATTTAGAGCTGAAGGGAGTGGTGTGTGTCTGTGTGTGTGTGTCTGTGTGTGTGTGTGTGTGTGTGTGTGTGTGTGTGTGTGTGTGTATGTGTGTGTGTGGCTGTCTGTGTGGGAGTATGAGGCTATATGAGAGGGAGACACTGAGTGAGAATGCATATTCTAGGTCGAGACACTTCTTCACATGTATTTCCTGTTTACTCCTGTTGTCATGTATCAGCAGCTTTTAATCTAAACCCCTACCCCCGTATTGTTGGCCACTGTACGAGTGCGCTTTTAAAGCAGGACTCATAGTTTTGTTAAGTGTTATTTATGATATAAATGTTATTTATTTGCGCACAAAGTCAGTTCCAAGTCATATTGCACCGTGTAATCATGTGTAAACTCTTTTTTTATGTGTATACACTATACACACATTAACCAGCATGTTTCAGTGAAGGGTGCATAAGTTTACATAGTTCCGCTGATAGCATATTATTTGTCAAATAAACTCTACTCTGGTTCTTAAAGTCACTGTAAACATTTTTTTAGGGATGCACTGATATTAAAATTAGTCCGTTAATCACTGTGTTCAAGGAAAACAGGCTTAGAAGACTTAGTCTTCATCAACCCAAGCTCATAAACAAAGGAAAGAGAACCAGTTGTAGTGACACTTTTTCATTTTCAAGAGCTGAACATTGGATTTCCAGTATTTATCACCCATCTCTTCTGGACACACATATAAGCATAAATTACTTTCTCAGAAGAAAATGTCAAAGAGACAACTAAACCCTGTGTAACATAACATCACAGCACATTTTGTGCGCAATAAGCCACAGAGGACAACTGTAATTCAAATTATAGGCAACAATTCATACGTGCTAAATATATGTATCCCATGGTACACTTGACATCCTTTGAAGCGCATGTGGCCGTACTGTAAAAGGATTTGAATCATTTACAGTTTCTCCATGGGCCATTACAGCCACAGGGTAGAACATTCCCCATATGATGATAAATCTATACTAGTAAAACCAATGTTCAACACAAACACAAAATCCTTCACATAAACCAACTCAGATGTGTCAGACACAGCAGTATCTCTTTATAATACGTGTTGCTGTTAAACATCACACTATGACACCATATGATAATGACAAAGGGAATAATTTATAAGAAAACTTATGTTTCAAAACTCAGTGAGGGAGATTTTGAGCTGCACGTGACTCAAATCACCCCCACATGTGTCCTGGTTTCATGAGCAAGGACTCATTCATCATGGCAATGAGAAAGAGATGCCGTGTCCCGCCATCTTCAGGACCTTGTCAACTTGGAACTGAATCGAGTGGGTACCAGGAAATTGAGATTGAAGCTATTGCTGCTGTCTCATGAATCCCAGTACCATTATGTTTTCTTAGCAATCCGAGGTTGTTTTGCAAGTAAAGCCATCTAAACACAATGCTGGGTTCAACACGGGGCTGAAAGTATGCAATTCACAAAACAGGAACAGCTACCCCAGTTGACCTGCAGGATCACATCACAGTTTCAAGTGCTGTCAGGTTTACTTGATCTATGAATGGTCTTGGTATTTTTGTCAGTGCTCCAGTGAGTTAATATGCTGATGGCCCTGTTTGACATATACAAATTCCAGCACACGTTTCGCCAATTCCATATGTGAAACTGTGGGAAACTATGAAAAGTAGACTAGGCATGTGTATCTGAGCATTTCATGATACACCAAGCTGATGACTGTCAGCTGAGATTTTGCACTAGAACAAACCTCATTCGTTTTTTTGTGTGTGACGTGCTGCACAAAAAAACAATTTGTTCTAATGAGTGATGGGTGCACGTACAAGCTTCTGTGTTTTTCTTGTATGAAAGCCTAAATTAAATTTGATCATCATGTGATTTATATCACTTCAGAAGACTTGGATTAAACTGCTCGATTCATATGGATTAGTTTTACTATTCCTTATACAGTAAAACCTCTAGATACGAGCGTAATCCGTTCCAGGGCGGAGCTTGTAACTCGAATTGTTCGTATCTCGAATCATGTTTACCCATAAGAAATAATAGAAAACAAATTAATCCGTTCCAGATCTGTAACAATGGAAAAAAAAAATGTTTTTTATTGTTATAGACACACACACACACACAATTATAGTACATGTATACAGTGTGATACATGTGCGATATCAAATAAAATGTGGTTTTAATTATACGTTTATACAGACGGTAGGTGCGTAGGAGGGAAGGAGGGGGGGGTTGTGTATCGTACCTTACATGAACACTACATAACGTATTTTAACATAACTTAGCTTATGTATTTTTTAAATTTTATATTATTGTTTTGAATTTTTTCGATTTGTTTTCTTTACTTTTGATCACTTTTCTTACCTTTTTTCACCTAACTACCCTCACTTTCACTTTCACTTGGCACAGACCGTTTAACGAAATATCGAGGGACATCTGCTTATCCTTTATCCACAACAACAGAAGCCTCTCCATCTCATCATTTATATTCGAACATAACTTAGATATAATCGTCACGCCCTTGGAAGGATTTACATTCTTGATAGCATCCATCTGCTTTAGGATGGTACATATCGTGGATGTACTGCGATCATAAGTGAGTGCTAGATCACTCACACGGGCACTGCGCTCATATTTATCCACAATTTCATGCTTCATTTCCATGGTCATCATGCGTTTCTTCTTCTCACTACCATCATTACAACTCACTTTCTAAGAACTCATTGCTATTATGAAGAATAATGCACAAAATCAGCTACTCGCGGGCGGTGCGTACAGAAGTCAGCGAACACGTGAAGTGAACGTGCATCGGCGTCATATCTCGAATATTTACTCGTATCTAGAAACAAAAATCTGCCTGAAGGCTTGCTCGTATCTTGTAATACTCGTATCTCAAGGTATTACTGTATTAATGATGTGTATGACATAATGTTACTAGGCTTCGGGTTAAATTACCACTGTGTCTTTGAATAAAACAAATTGTTTTCCATAGGGAGACCAATTTAAGGACACATTTAAATGCATTAATACCACGCCCTCCCTTTTACTGTCAGTAGACTTGCCAGGTTACTGTTTGTGTCTTGTTGCTTAGGAAAGCAAAGACCCTCAAGCTCATTCTGACACCATATGTTGTGTTTTTTTTACTTACTCCCTACCGATTTTCTCTTTACCTTGTGGTTTATGGATTCTGTAAAAGTGAATGTGAGTCTATGGGGATGGATCTGTTTCATACAGATAGGAAACTTACAACTGTTGGCAGTCAGTTTACTCCACAGCTTACTCAAATCCCATGGTCATTTCCTTCAGGTATTACTTAGTAAGCCATGTGTATGTGCGCAAGTACACTAGCATGTGTGTTGGCCATTTGTGTTAATGTTATTTGAGGCTCCTGTCGGAGTACATTAGGGTTTCATACACTGTGGTTTTTGGTATTAACCTTGAGTTGCACCTGTGCTTATAAAATACTTTCTTACTGATTAAATTATTTTATTTTTATTTTCTGCTATTAGTTAGCCATAGATGTTTGTGCATCAATGGCCAAAATTCTCATTGAAGTTGTCCATTTTTAACAGGAACTTTCTGGTTCATCCAAGGTGCTTAAATGTGCTTAACCAACCCCAGAAAAGAGTGCAGTGTGGGAGGCAGTGATGAGAAAAGCATATGACGATATTTGGATATGATGACTTGCTACAAATGTTACTATTCTGCACTGTCATAAAAACAACAAACGTCTGCTTTAGAGCAAATCTCCAGATAATCTCTGGATGGAATCTCCCTTCAGAAGTTTTATTCAACATATTTCCTGTCAGTAAAAGCAGAAAAAAGAGCATCCAGCAAGCTACATTTTAGGTGTTTGCCACCATCTTTCTTTTGAATGGCACCTCTGGGTGAAACTCCAGGTGGTTTCAAGAGCGACACAGTCAAAAGCTTAGGCTTTGACATTTGAACAATTTCAGTAAAATCTCACATGGTTGCATTTTCAATTCATGTTTTTAGTGTTTCTAAAGTTGAGTGTTTTCATAGCCAGGTCATGATTTCAATTATCAGGGAATGCATGACTTGATAACGTGCAATGAAAATTGTATCTACTTTCAAATACTGTATGCCCAGCATTAGTTATCATACATAACAGCACAAAAATCAGAGTTTTGAGAGTTTTTGATGTTCCTGGACTACACTTAAGCACATCCTAAAGTCCCTGAATAGTGGCCTGGTTGTAAATGGTGATTTCATGTGGCTTCAATGGTAGGTGAGTATAGGAAAGAGCGCAGGTCAGTATATGTGGCCATACTAATGCACACTTCCCATAAAGCCAGAGCAGGACTAAGTACTGTAAAATGGATCCACAGGAAATAACATACATGAAAACCAGATGGTCCTGGATTCTTTTTGACCCCTACCCACTTTCTATTACCCTTACTGGATTGATTTTTCATGATTTATCTTAGAAATGTAAAATTCAGCAGTCATTTTTTTAAGGTTCTAATTATTTTGTTTTGTTTATCTGTTTGGGTTTTGTAATTTTCTTAGAAGCAAACATCATTATCATGTAAAAGATCTTTTCCTGTTAAAAAACACATCCTTTTGAACTAGTTCTGATTCTGATTAGCCTTGCTCAGTAGCTCAATGAACATTGTGTAACTTTTCTGCTTTAATTTATTAATTTATTTTCAGTGCAGTGTGGCATTGTTACAGCTAGGGTACAGTGATCCCTCGTTTATCACGGTTAATGTGGACCGGAACCCCCCGCGATAGGTGAAAATCCGCGAAGTAGGATCAGCCAATCAGCTCAGGGGATACATCCTCTCGTGCTCTCATTCGTTGATCTTGCGCTGGAAACCATGCCTGTGGGTGTGTACAAAGCCTTAGAGAGTTTCTCTCTTTGTCTGGCATCCTGGGAAACCGTTTCTCTCACACATCATGATGAAGCAACGCTGCTTTCCAAGAATTCAAAGAATAAATAGATTCAAAGAATCTTCGATTTAGTTTTACACTTACGTATGTGTCATTGTATTCAACTTGTAATCGGCATGACTCAAGAGCAATGAATTATGAAGATCTCATGTTCTCATGCTCAGTGTGTGGGGAGCAGTGAAAACTATATAGAGATTTTATGTGTGGCATAAGTGTGGTTTACTTTCAATTCAAAGCCTCAGAAATGAAGAGCTTGAAACAGTCATGCTAATATTAGACACAAGCCACCTTATAAATCCTGACGTTGCTTTCTAAGCTCTTTCAATAACGTGGACCTCACTAGGTGATGGTTCCTAAAACAACAAAATATAGCAATTATTCATAAAAAAGGACAGCAGATGTCCATTAACTCTACCACATTTGGCAGGTGGTAACAGGGTGAAACCTATAGAATAACAGTCCTGGGTGGAGACTCCTAAACCCCCCACTGTCATTAGACTGATGGGCTAATTTTGGGCCACTCCTACATACTAAATGAAAGGGTTGACTGAAGTCTGACCACATACGGCTATGAGTACTTGCCACACAGAGTAAGTAACCTGCACACTGCTCTATGCTATACGGGCTGCTGAATATGATGGTGTCTGAAATAAAGAAATGGGTCTCTTATTTAAACAAGGTTTGTTTAACAAGGCTGATGTCATTATTTCATGACCCTCTAACTCTTAGCCATATGGTCTCGTGTCTGCCATGTTAGTGCTGCCTACACACCAGCAGGAGTGTGAGAGTGCATAAGTGTGCTGTCAGCTCGTCTGTCACACACCCTCTAAAGCACTTACTTCACTGAGTTCAGTGGGATCAATTGAGACTTTTGTAAGGTTGTACTTAAGCATGTTTTAATGGATTGAAGCAAATAAACCAACTGACACATAGTCATCTGGAGTTAATTTGGGATGGAAACAGTTGTGTCCTGTTAATAATCACTACGACAACTTTTTGTTAATATTATTTAGCTATTTTCTGTTATTTCTTAATGACTGACATTGTTCAAGCTCAATTTTGCATTGCACTGCTTCAGCTGCGTCAATGTTTTTCTGTTGAAAAATTAAATTCCGTTGATATAACATTTGTTAATGAAATAAAAGTAATTTAAATTCCATTTTATTGCAAGTTTTTTTCAGAATCCACTGCACAAATAAGGCCATTATAAAAGCAACTGGCATGAAGATGGTAGATAAAAAAAGAAACAAAAAAATTACAGATATAATTTTGATGTTCGATATGTGCAAAATATATTGTATATTGTATATAGTATATTGTATAAGTATACTGAGACATTTTGTGCAGAACACTTAATAGAAGGTAGTATTACCGTGTGAAACACCATTATTTCCCCTTTTTATATCTGTGGCAATATACAGGCAATATGTCTGTGGATTTTTCTTTTCTATTTTTGTCCCCGTTTTCTTTTTTTATACAATCATCTGGGCACACTATATAATTTTTGCCCAATTTCCATACAGTTAGGGTAGTCCATTAGTATGGCAATATGGTTATTTGACATTTTTAAAAGACTGCATGAATGTAAGTTGTATACAGTAATACCTCGGTTTACGGGTGACTTTGTACGAGCATTGTATCGGAGTGCAAGAAAAATTTTCCCTCGCCCACGCGCATTTTTTTGTGCAGCTCAGCATCTTCGCGCGCATTTTTACTGGAAATATCCTAACAACAGGCTCTCACAAAGCCTATCCCTCCTTAACTCGTTCATTCTCTCAGCGTTGCTCGGTTTGGCTGCATCATTCACCACAGTGCATGCTTTTATAAGTGATTTACAGCGTGTTGTTAACATTAATTGTGATCGCTATTGTTCACGTAGTGAAATAAATACGTACAGTACAGCATATAGACAATGGCCCTCAAGATGAGCGAGAAAGAAGGTACAAAATTCTCCCTCTAAAACCCTCCTCTCGTCTCCATCACGCCAGCAGCGACGCTACTCAAAGCTAAAGTGCGCGTTACAGTTTAATTGTCAAATATTAATTAGTAATTATATGATATCTTGATGGTTATAATTTTAACTGTAATTAATAGTATAAAACCAAATTATTATTTTTTTAATTATTTACAATTATTTAAAATGGGCATTCATGGTCATGTGGAACGAATCGAGTAATTTTTATTGCATTCTTATGGGGAAAATTGTTTTGGTATACGAGAATTTTGAGTTACGAGCTCTTGGAACGAATTAAACTCGTAAACCGAGGTATTACTGTATATGAATATAGTATATATGCTATGTACATCTATCCATGTATTTCATTTCAGGGTCATCCATTGTTTGCTTTTGGATGGCTGGCTTGCTTGTTCCCTACAATCAGTCCAACCAGCCTTTGAGTTCACAAAAATGTTGAGCAAGAGCCAGATGTGTTTTTGCTTTAATCTTCATGTTTAGAATCTCCTTCAGTACTCAAACGCCTCGAGAATGTTCTATTTGCGGTCACAGATTATTACGGGATGTGATTTGAAAATGTCGACTGGATGAAAATAGCTAGTGGCTTTTATGTTTTATATACCTCAGTACCGAGACGTAGACCCTGCGTGGCTTCCTGTTCTGCTTCTGGAGTAGTTTTGGCTCTCCTCATCTCTAAACCATACTTTAAAGAGTCACCAATTTCATAACTCTAATTAAACATTACATGCCGAAAGCATACGTTTATGGAATTCCGACACAAACAACAGCATTCCTAAGCCAAGGCAGCTGCGCCGAGAAAATTCCATTTGGGAGAATGTTTTGCTTTGTTATGTTGTTGCTTTGCTGCATTATTTTTAAATGTTCCTGCTGGGGACTTTGGCGTTTATGAGAATGCCAAGTTAGTGGCTTTTTCCATCAATGTCATTATGACCCTTGTGTCTTAATTATAGGTTATTAATGGTCCTGTCATAACCAAAGCATGCTTTGACCAGGCTTCAACAAAAACCATGAACAAAGTTGACAGAAATGCACCGCTGCTTGATTTCTTTCCAGCCTTCGCCCACTCTCTTTTTTATGCAACTGGCCCATGCTAATCATCGCAGAGGTACTCTGTTTAGGTTTTGCATTTCTGCTGCTTTGGTCTCCAATTATTTCCAAGCCTGGCGACCCGAATGACTTGCCTGGAGTCTGAGAATCTGACCCCAGAAGACTACAGCCGGGACGAGTAGTTAGTGCAGGTGCTAATTGGCTTTAAGGGGTTGTGAAGGTCCAATATCAGATGAAGTGCAATGCAGACCAAAGCCTAGTCTGAGGGTGCCGGCGTGGGGGGTAAACAGGGCACTTGGGCTTTCGGTAGATAATTGACCAAGCCCCCCCGCAAACTGCTTAATCCCTATAGTAGTGACAAGTGCATTTTAGGACAAAGTCATTCTGAGACCTTAATGGTCAGTTTTTACAGCAGTATAGCATGGACTATTGCAATGCTGAAAATGTAACATGAATTATCTAAAGCAGGGTTTTTTGTTTTGTCCGTCATTAGAATGCAATTGGGGCAATAAGTGCCTCGCACAGCTCTGGCATAAAGTTGTTATGATGACGAACTCCGTGCTTCACCCCTCTGGCCACCGGAGGGAGCTATCACACTTATACTGACACACATACATTGGACTGATTATCGCACCAGCTGCGAATCATCACCCGGACTATAAAATACTCATACACATGCACTGTCATCGTGAAGTCTTGTTTTTGCAGTAGCTAACATTTTGTTTATTCCTGTGACTGATCTCCTGTTATTGTTTCTGCTGTTTTCTCGTTTTTTATTCTGTCTGCCTGCTCCGACCTTTGCCTGGATTATCGCTCGTGATTGTTATCTGCCTGTCTTGACTTCCCCGCCTGTACGACCATTCTTATTAAAGACACGCTATTGGATCCCTGCCTGTGAGCCCTTCCATCACAAAAGTACAGGTGGAACATTTTTCTAATTAAACTGTTTTCGGAGCAATAATGTTACAGAAGGAATTCTTGAACATTTTTAAGCCCTGATCTAGAAGAGTTTGTCACTTGTCATATACATTATGCTTTTATTATTTTTTTTTAACTATATTGCCATCAACCAATCATTTATAAACTCATCACATGTTTTTGATTTCCTCCAGGCCTTATTTCAAACCATTTGAATGGCACTTACTTTAATAAATAATAACTGCATTTCACTTACATTAACAAAATCCATTTGATGTTTCTCATTTGTATTGAGTAGACTGAGGATGATTAGACTGAATAAACTTCCTCTTGTGTGTAAGCAGCAAACATGTCCATGTAAGTGTAGTTTACACATAGTGTGCATGGTTGAAACATGGCCCTGTTAACAAGATCTCAGTGCTGACAACAGCTACTAAAATGGGAGCATGAGGTCTGATGGATTCTTCTGATATATTACAGAGAAACTGATACAGAATCTCCTTGACCTCATTTAAAGATTTGGTGTCATATGTTGCTTTCTTTCTTTCTTTTTCTTCTTCTTCACAGTAATTATCCCTTTTATTCAGCAAAGACACATTAAATTGATCTAAAAATGCCCTTTGTAGTGTTAAATATATTTATTTCAAATAAATTATATTCTTCTGAACTTCATTAAATGACTATTTACACTTGGTTACTTCATGCATTTTTTTTACGGATCATACAGCTATCCTATTAGTTAAAGGCGTCATTAATTGACACAAAAGGTAAGGATTAAACTGTTAAACTGACCCCAAACTTTTGAATGGAAGTGTAGTGTATATAATTCAGTAAACACAAGAATCATGTCTCAAGAGAGTATTTTTATTTTTATTTGCTTATAGTGTGTCACATGCTGAAAGATGTTACATTACTGCCACCATCAGTCTGGGACAGGACATTCTCTTTGTTGTTCCTTATGTTCGTTTGTGATTTATCTGTGCCGAAAAGCTATTCAGGATTTATGACTTCTTGCTCAGAGGATGAGAACGCATCAATCTCTGTCTATGAATATCTCATTCTTTTACTCAGCCTCATACCGAGAAACTTGAAGATAGGCTGAGAAGTATAGCAGCATGGTGTTGCTGGATGAGTTATGTATTCAGTAGACGGACACAGGCAGAGCACAACAGATGGAATTAAAGGAACAGTGCACCTTAATGTGTAAATGAATCATTTTTATTTTTCATAATTAAGACATAATTTACTCCCCCCTCATGTCACTCCAGAGCTGTATGACTCCATGAAAGCAAAACTTTTATGACTTTGATTCCCTTTCTTTGAATATCCTATGATAGTTTGTGTGAGGAACAGATCGAAATGTAAGTTATGATTCAATGACAATCTTGCTGGACACCATTCACTTTCATTGCATGGAAAAGCCTGCACATTTTTTTTTTGTTCCACACGAGATTAGAAAGTTGTGGAGGTTTTAAAAGACATGAGGGTGAGTAAATGATCAATTATAATATTTTGAATGAACGATCCCTTTAACGCAGGAAGAACACTGATGACATCTGCCATCTGGAGTGGGTGTTAAAGAGGTGAACCTTGTTTGAGAACCTTTCCTTTTTAGCCACTATTGTACCACAGAATGCGATGCATTAAGAGGCTGTTTCTTTCTCAAACACCCTCGGAAACATACTTCTTCCGTTTCCTCACAGTAGATTACATCTGGCTCCCATTGCAGATACATTAGATGCTGAATCTGCTCTATTCCAAAACATATTTTTTTACGGGACGCGCTAAAAAAAGTTTTGTTTTGTCTGCATTGCACTCTAAGCTTATGATTTACTAAATAACAGATGTTTTATGTAACCAGCTCACTCTGACACTCAATTTTCTTCACAGGAGAATCCACTTTTGTTGACGACCACGGGCCTCCTACACCGAGGGTAAGTCTTTTTTTTTTTTTTTTACATTTATCAAACTCTTTTTCTCTCTTTGATTTTCAAAATATGCTGTACAAAACATCCTTCTCTGTGATTGTCCTGTTATTTTGGCCTTCCCACACTAGAGGAAAACAGTTTCAAGACTTGACAGTGACCGGAAGGTTTCACACACACACACACACACACACACACACACACACACAGAGACAGCCACAGAGACAGCCACAGACAGCGACACATTCACAACCCCATGAAATTTTGACAAATGCGTTTTTATTTCCTGTGTTGTTGTATTTCTTAATGAAAAAGGAGGTTTGAAAGGTACATATTGAATGTTTTGTATTGAATGTTAATATGTTTTTAAGCAGTTTAAATCACAGCCTGGCAAAACCATGTTATTTATGCTAGAAATGTATATACCCACTTGTCTTGCAGTAGTAATACTGGTCAGTTTCTCTGAAAGACAAATCTTTATTATTTTGTATGTGTGTATGTATAGGGGCTCTCAGGCTCTAGACTGCAAAAATGTACTTTTGTTGCATCTAAATTTTGTTAGAGGTCACACTGGTGCCACTACACCAATTTGTTAAACTGATAAGCAGTGGCATTTCTGTTGTGTATGAAAAACATGGAACCAGCTATGGAACAAAACAGTCCTACTCATTTGAACTGCGACACATGGCCCATTTATCAACTTGGCTCAAAACAGAGCAGCACAAACTACTCGCTGGCCATCTCAATCACGCCACCACTAAACAGAGCTCTGAAATCCAATGGGAATCATCCAAATTCAGTTGATACAAATCATAAATTACATTTTTAACAACACTGACGTGGAAAACAGGATAAACATGGTGTCACAAACAATCCAGTCCAGTTTGTTGAAAAAAGCCTTTTCAACCCACAAATAACCAATATTTACCATGGATTTACTCTATTAACACTAACTGTAAACATGGTATTATGGTAGAAATGTGGCATATCCATATCAAATTTTTATTATATAGGCGTATTATTAATGTACACATATTAAATCTATTACAATTTGAAATTGAATACAATTACTGTATTTTGGTAAAATATATATGCTATAATTTTTTATAATTATGTTTCTACAGCAATTAAAAATATATTGGTTTCCTGCCTGACAATGAAAACCAAGTGCTTGTAAACCAAAATGCTCGTACACCAAAACAAATGTCCCCATAGGAATGCACTAAAAATCAATTTATTCGTTCCACACAACCACAAATGGCCATTTTAAATATTTTTTTAGTTAATTAATTGCAGTTAAAATTATAAGCCTTGAGATCTTATATAAATACTAATTAATAATTGACAATTAAAATGCACAATTACACAATACACAAAAATTGACAATTTACTGTAATGCACTTTACAGCGGGGAAAGCAAGGATTGTGCAAAAGTGCAAATGAGTGAATTTATTCTAATAGTGCAGAAAACAAACAAAGTGATAATCCAGAGTGAAAGTCCTGGAACATGGGAGACGGGGAGACGCAAACAAACAAACTCATGGGAGCCGCGAACGAACAAACTCACGGGAGCCGCGAACGAACGAACGTGCGGGAGCCGCGAACGAACGAAGGTGCGGGAGCCGCGAACGAACGAAGGCGCGGGAGCCGCGAACGAACGAAGGCGTGGGAGCCGCGAAGGAATGAAGGCTCTAATTAATTCATTAATATTATAATTAATATAATTAATGAATGAATTAATATTAACAACAGGAGGTAAAACCGCTGTAAAACACTTATAAAAGTATGCACTGTGGTGAATGATGCAGCCAAACCAAGCAAAGCTGAGAGAATGAATGAGTTAAGGGGTGATAAAGGGGTTGGAACAGCTTGACTGTGCTCGTTTACCAAGTCACTGATAAACCGAGGTATTACTGTATTTATAACTATAGCAACATCCCCCTGATAACTGCACAAAATGCTTTCACAACGAGAGATTGTGATTCCACCGCTTGCTGCGTCACATGTGAGAGGGCCTTTAGTCCAGTAATTAGTCCATAATTCAGCTCCTCTGAATTCTTTCTTTTCACCATCTCCACAAACTAGCTAGGCAGCTGCTTGTATCTGAGTACTAGAGGTGACTATGTTGTCCTTTGTCATACAGTGTGAAAAAAACACCCTGCCCTACATACAAGCATTTTTTTTTGTGTGTAGCTTGTTTTTATTTTCGTTGTGGTAACTTACAGAGGCGGAGTTATTATCTGTGTCTGTAATGTAAGGTTCAGATTCTGTCTTCCATCAGAGCTGCATATTGTGTGGTCTGTATGACTCAAAAGCTTCGCTCTCTATTTAAGCTGCCGTTGGTTAATTAACTTTTGACTGATGAACTCGTGCTGTGTCAACTGTGATGATAATTTCCAGTTTTATGGACCTCTTTGATATTTTCCTCAACGTATGTTTTTGTATTTTCTTTAAGGCTTGTGACTAGTTGTTCATTCATGCAGAAGGTATTTTTAATCGCGTACACCAATTGGTTGGAGCAACTTGTAAATTGACTTTTCATTAACTTCAGTAGGCTGTACAACAAAGGAACTGTAATTGATTTTTGGAACTTAGGACTTTAATGATCATATTGCTGGTGAAGGGTGCGAAATCTGGCTAACCAAACGATTTTTGTCAAAGAGCCATAGGTTCCTGACCATAGGAGAATTATGTGTAAGGCTGGGCAAGGCCTAGTGCTTCTATCCTTAGCCTAGAGTTGGTTCACCCTTCGCCTATAGTCCTAATCACTGGTCTAGAGCTCTGATATCTGCTGAACGTTAATTGCCAGCTTTTGGAGTATATTAACATATAACAGACAGACTAGAAACCCTTAAATTTTGGCATTTAGATGACTGTGATTTTCAAAAGGTGGTTTTGTTTTTTTATGTTTAAAATTTTCAGGGTCAACAAAAGGGCAAAACAAGCAGTTATGAAAGTTAACTCAAAAAACACATTCAGGACAACTAATCTTATTAGCACTTTCTACAAAGAGGACAGCTCTAATCATTGACACAGGACAGCTCTGATAGCTGATGCACAGATGAGAGAATGAGAGAGAGAGAGAGAGAGAGAGGGAAGGAGAGGAGTGGAAAGAACAAGCTTGATTTAAGGGGAGTGTCAGTACATGTACTCTGCAAAAGAGGTTAAGCTCAGTGAAAGTTTCAGCTGGGTTTGCTCAAAGGATGAACGATGGGTCTGTTTCATAATTGTAGGGTTGAAGCCATCACTGTGGTCTGTCTATGGTTTTTATAGAGACTTGTTGAGAAAGGACTCATTATGTGTGTTAAAGGACACGATTATTTTACGATGTGAGTCTCAAAGCACTTGTTACATGTGCGAGACTGAATGACCTTAGTTTGATTTCCTTGTAGATTTCAAATGATTTATAACTAGGATTGTAATCAGTGTTATAATCAGTGTTTTGTGGTCAAATATTACTCCAGAGTGTAACTCTCATTACTCTACGCTACGATTTTCCTATTTGGTTTTCTCTTTGGTATTTGTGTCTCTGCTGTGAAATGTGTTCAAATGATTCAGAGACTTTGGAATGCTGGAATGATTCATTGATAGTACTTTGTGTGAGTATTCGCAAAGGACAAAAGAAAAAAGGAGAGGGGGGTCCTGCCTTAAAAATCTTCTTGTGAATTTGAACAACTTACAACTGTAAACGTTACAAACAACGTTTTACTATTTCTATCAAGAGGAAATGTTCTGTGATAAGCATTGACATTTCCTGTATTGAATATACACTCGAGAGGCTCAATGTCACTGTAAAATAAGTCTTATTTACAGGTTATGCAATAACCTGCCTCCTGAGAGCAATAACCTTTATTAGATATTTTCAAGTATCTTCTCTATATAAAACAGAGTTCAAGTAGTAGCAGATTTGGACTAGTTTATTCAATATTAAATATAAATGTATTTTATTATCTAAAATCCTGCATAAGTCTACTAGATATTTAAGAGACATTTGGAAGAAAAAATGGATGAAGATAAGAAAGAGAAGAAAAAAGATTTTCTTCACTGCACTGAGCTACAAAGTGAGACTGTGCGCATCAGCATCTGTCCAAAGACCGAGACTGAAATAGAAAGAGTTTCACACATTCATATTTAATTATAGCGGTCAAGCTTGAATTGATTTAATAAGAGACAACTCATGTTTCCTTTAGCCTGATTTGCTTGGAAATCAAAATGTATTCATCTGCAAAATGTATTCATCTACACTACAGTTCATACGTTTGGGGTCAGTATAGCTGTTTAAATGTATTTGAAAGCAGTTGTTTCCAAGCAAGGTCAATTGTCTATCAGGATGATTCAAAAGATTTGTTTGAAATAGAAAACTTTAATAATGTAAATGTCTTTTACTTTTCATCAATTTGGTGCATGTGCGCACAACCATTTCTAGGGTTTACAAAGAAAAGGGTGTGAAAAGGGAAAACATCCAGTATGCGTCAGTCCTGTGGGCGAAAATGCCTTGTTGATGCCAGAGGTCAGAGGAGAATGGGCCGACTGATTCAAGCTGATAGAAGAGCAACTTTAACTTAAATAACCACTCGTTACAACCGAGGTATGCAGCAAAGCATTTGTGAAGACACAACACGCACAATCTTGTAGTGGATGGGATACAACAGAAGACCCCCCCACCTGGTACCACTCATCTCCACTACAAATAGGAAAAAGAGGCTACAATTGAATGATTGTAGTTGATGAGTCTTGATTTCGGTTGAGACATTCAGAAGGTAGAGTCCGAATTTGGCGTAAACAGAATGAGAACATGGATCCATCATGCCTTGTTACCACTGTGCAGGCTGGTGGTGGGGGTGTAATGGTGTGGGGATGTTTTCTTGGCACACTTTAGACCCCTTAGTGGCAATTGGGCATCGTTTAAATGCCACGGCCTTCCTGAGCATTGTTTCGGACCATATCCATCCCTTTATGACCACCATGTACCCATCCTCTGATGGCTACTTCCCGCAGAATAATGCACCATGTCACAAAGCTTGAATCATTTCAAATTGGTTTCTTGAACATGACAATGAGTTCACTGAACTAAAATGGCCCCACAGTCAACAGATCTCAACCCAATAGAGCATCTTTGGGATGTGGTGGAACGGGAGCTTCGGGTCCTGGATGTGCATCCCACAAATCTCCATCAACTGCAAGATGCTCTCCCATCAATATGGGCCTACATTTATAAAGAACGCTTTCAGCACCTTGTTGAATCAATGCCACGTAGAATTAAGGCAGTTCTGAGGGCGAAAGGGAGAAACACAGTATTATTAAGGTGAGTGTATATATATATATGCACTAAATTTATATATATATATATATATATATATATATATATATATATATAATTCAAGAAATTAATTTAAAAAATATATATTTGTGACCCCACATTTTCGATCAGTTTATGCTACTGGGTTCACAAATATATTTATTTTAATTCAAGAAATTAATATAGAAATGAAAATAGTGCATCTTTAAAAGGCTTTTTAATTATTATTATGAAACATAATCTAAAAATCGCAGGATGCATTTATTAAGTTGGCTTGAGAAAGCCAACTTAGTGATATTGTATCTAAACTTATTATTAAGTTGGCTTGAGAAAGCCAACTTAGTGATATTGTATCTAAACTTATTATTATTATTATTATTATTATTATTAAGTTGGCTTGAGAAAGCCAACTTAGTGATATTGTATCTAAACTTATTATTATTATTATTATTCTTCTTACCTAAAATTCTCAGAGCATCTCCTCCTAGAGCTTTAAAGCTACAACCACTAAACTCTGCTCAGACTTCAGACCTGTTCTGACTTGAGTTGCTATCCCTTTTCAGACTGATCAGACTTATGATTTTTGATAAAACTGAAGATTAAAGTCATAAAATCTCCATAGACTTTCACTAATGAAGTGAAAACTGAATTTTAGATAGAGCGTCCACTCCATCTGTTGGTAACATCACAACATTACACCTGATATATAATACATTTCAATACAGTATGTGTGAACATGTCCATTCCAATGGGCATGCATTTTATTTTTTTAAATCCTGAAAAAAAACTTGCAGGTCTACAATCGATTTTTTACTTTAATTAGTAAGTTAAATCTCTCTATTTTACATACATAATATCACAAAATTACACCCCTGTCAGTGAGAGCACTGAAGTTTGAACGAATCAGAGCGCTGCAATTCAAAGCCTCAAAGCTTTTCAAAGACGCCATTACTGCCGGAGAGAGAGATCATAAACTCCTAAAATAGATTTATGTGAGAGAGTTTATGATCAAACGGAAATTGTTTCCGATTATCAAGTAACCGCTGCAGTGTGTTTGCTTGAAGATTTATGCACTTATATGGCCAAATTGTGACTCTCATTCGTGTTTACTCGGTGAAGGCTTCCCCCCGCTGATTACTATGGAAACGGCAACTCTCAATGAAGTTCAAACGCGCGTCCTCGCGCACTCGCGTCAGTTTATTTATAACTTATTCCTGAGTAAATAATACATTGCCTTGATTCCTTTATCTGCTATAATTGCCGTGTTGAACTGAAGTCTGACATGGCAGATCGATTCAATCTGAAAACTGCTTGAGATTAGAAAAAACAGCATTACTATCCCCATTGTAATTGTGCAGGAATGATTTAAGAAATACTAATATTTAAGTTATTTTATTTCACATGAAGAAAGGCTTTATACACACACACACACACACACACACACACACACACATATATATATATATATATATATATATGTATATATATATATATATATATATATATATATATATATATATATATATATATATATATATATATATATATATATACACATACATATCTATCTATACACACATTTATATAGTAAATAAATGTATAAAGGGCTCCATATATATGCAGTGGAACTGCAGTCTGTTTAGAAAGTGGTAAGACTATATTAATAATGCTTAATTACATCTTTAAAATAGAAATAAAACAAAGTGTTCACATGAGTGAAAACTGACCGTTAAAAGCCAAGGATGTAATTAAACCGTAAACATTTTTATAAACTAATTGCAATTTTCAACACTTTGGGGATCAAAAAGCATTGTTATTTATTTTTTGGTATTTCGTTACAACACTGATGATCCCTCATGATGAAAAAACTCCATGTATGTTCCCTAGATGCCATTTTGTGTACTAACCAAGTATTGCAACACTTCTGTAATCAATTAATTATTTACTCATGTTTATTACCAATGTAAATGTTGTTTATTTTAGATTTATATTTAATATTCATTATTATTCTTTGATATTTCAGACCACTCACTGTTCAGCTGAATCATCAATAACCTCCAGTCTCTGCGTCAACTGACTCTTGTGTTCTTTAAAACATTAAATCTCACTAGTGACTTGTTAAATAACATTCATTCTCGTCAGTGACATGTTAACTCATGTTAAATCTCACAAGCGACCTACGAATTAACAAATCTCACTAGCGAGATGTTAGTTCACACTAAATGTCAATAGCGTCTTGTTAATTAACGTTAAATCTTGCTAGCAACATGCTAGATCACGCAAATTCTCACTAGTGACATGCTAGATCATGCTAAATCTTGATAGCAACTTGTTAATTAACAATAAATCTTGCTACCAATATGCTAATTCAGCGAATTCTTGCCAGCAGCATGCTTATTTATGTTAAATGTTGCTAATGACTTCGGAATTCATTCTAAATCTTGCTAGCAACAAGATAATTAACATTAAATCTTGCTAGCAAAATTGATCATCAATTGATTAAAGATTAAATTATGATCAAAGAACATAACGACACCTTAGTAACTGCCTAGAAACAACGCAAGGCAATAACTAACAAGTGTATACAGTTTTATGCAAAAGTTTAGGCACCTTTCTGAGGCTGCATGGTAATCTGCTCAATCTTTTTAAGTAAAGATCCTAGTGATATGCCATTCATTTTCTAGAGAAAGCTTGATAAAGCAATGTTTTTCAGACCAAAATACTTAGTGTAGCAGTATTTAGTTGTATGAAATAAAATACAATGTGACAAATAGGCGGTGCAAACGTTTGGCCACCCTTTCAATTGTGTTGATTTGAATACCTGTAGTCACTTAATGCTGATTGTTTGCAACACAAAATTGATGTTATTGGCTCAATGAACATTAGACTGGAAACACAGGTGCAACCAATCATGAAAAAGGATATTTAAGTTTGCTAATTGCCAGTTGTGCTTCTCTTCGATTCTCTACTGGAAAGTAGCAACATGGGAACCTCAAAAGAACTCCCCAATGACTTAAAAACTAGGATAATTCATCAGTGTGAGTTAGGAGAAGCATGTTAAAAGTTATCACAAAGGTTTAAGGTCCCTGTCTCCAGTCAGAAATATAGTTAGAAAATGGAAGGCAACAGGAACAGTCCATGTGAAGGAAAGATGTGGCAGGCCAAGAAAGATATCTGAAAGGCAAAGGCGAAGTATGGTTAGAATGGTCAAATACAATTTACAGACCACCTCCAAAGATCTCCAAGAACATCTCGCTGCTGATGGTGTCATTGTACATCGTTCCACAGTCCAGCGTACTTTGCACAAGGAACAGCTCAATGAAAGGGTGATGCGGAAAAAGCCTTTTCCGCGTCTTGCCAACAAACAGAGTCATTTGAGGTATGCAAAGGCTCATCTGGACAAGTTCTGTGGACAGATGAAACTGAGATAGAGCTGTTTGGTCACAACCAGAAGAGCTTTGTATGGAGGAAAAAGAACACAGCGTTCCAGGAGAAGAACTTGCTCCCTACTGTAAAATGTGGTGGTGGGTCCTTCATGCTATGGGGCAAGCACAGGTACTGGAAACCTTGTCAAAGTTGAGGGTCAAATGGATTCCATCCAGTATCAGCAGATTCTTAAGAACAGTGTTCAAGAATCAGTCAAGAGGATGAAGTTATGCCAGGGTTGGTTGTTTCAGCAGGATAATGATCCAAAGCATTGCTCCAAATCTACCAAGGAATTCATGGTCAGACACAGATACAATGTTCTAGAATGGCCATCGCAGTCCAGACTTGAATATCATCGAAAATCTATGTAATGATTTGAAGGAGGTTGTCCACACTCGGAAACCATCAAACCTGACTGAACTGGAGACATTTTGCAAGGAAGAATGGTCCAAAATACCTGCAACCAGAATCCAGGGACTTCTCAGTGGCTATAAGAAGCGACTACATGCTGTTATTTCAGCAAAAGGGGGCTCTACTAAATATTAATGTGATAATTTCATTGGGGTGCCCACATTTTTGCACCTGTCTGTTTTTGCTATGACTCAAATTGTATTGTTTCTGTTGATTCAATAAATGCCATTTCAGAACTGAAATGTTACTGTTTTCATAAGGTATAAATTATATCCAAATGAAGTTGTGGCTTTGAAAGCCCGGCACATTATAAACTGAAATTATGATAATTATTAGGGGTGCCCAAACCTTTGCATAAAACTGTATATGCTCAAGATCTAATTCTTTCCATCTATCTATCTGTAAACTTAAACAACTTTTTAAGCTTTTACAAATAAATTTAACTTTCAGGATAGGCTTTCTCAAGCCAACTGAAGTTTATATCATAAACTTCCTCTATCTAGTTATTATTATTATTCTTCTTACCTAAAATTCTCAATGCATCTCCTCCTAGAGCTTTAAAGCTACAACCACTAAACTCTGCTCAGACTTCAGACCTGTTCTGACTTGAGTTGCTATCCCTTTTCAGACTGATCAGACTTATGATTTTTGATAAAACTGAAGATTAAAGTCATAAAATCTCCATAGACTTTCACTAATGAAGTGAAAACTGAATTTTAGATAGAGCGTCCACTCCATCTGTTGGTAACATCACAACATTACACCTGATATATAATACATTTCAATACAGTATGTGTGAACATGTCCATTCCAATGGGCATGCATTTTATTTTTTTAAATCCTGAAAAAAAACTTGCAGGTCTACAATCGATTTTTTACTTTAATTAGTAAGTTAAATCTCTCTATTTTACATACATAATATCACAAAATTACACCCCTGTCAGTGAGAGCACTGAAGTTTGAACGAATCAGAGCGCTGCAATTCAAAGCCTCAAAGCTTTTCAAAGACGCCATTACTGCTGGAGAGAGAGATCATAATCTCCTAAAATAGATTTATGTGAGAGAGTTTATGATCAAACGGAAATTGTTTCCGATTATCAAGTAACCGCTGCAGCGTGTTTCCTTGAAGATTTATGCACTTATATGGCCAAATTCTGACTCTCATTCGTCTTTACTCGGCAACGGAGTACATTACTATGGGAAAGGTAAGTGAAGTTTAAACGCGCGTCCTCCTGGACTCGCGCCAAAGCATAACCGTCTAATCGCCTAAGTTTATTTATAGCGCTCATTTATGTACTTTATTGCCGAATTCTTACTCTCGCTCGTGTTTGCATGGGGAAGGCAGATACATGTAAAATGCTTCCCTGAGCAGCGCGCGCGCTGACTCTCTTCAAATGCAGCGTCTAACAGTCAAAGTTATTTATAACTAATTCTTGAGTATATAGTTACATTGTGTTAATTCTTTTATCGGCTTTTAACTAAAGTCTGACTCCTGTTCTCGAGTTCAAACGCGCTTCCTGAGCAGATTCGCTGATAGATCGATGTTTTGTGAACACTTAAACAATAAATGAAATAAGGTATTTAAAAGGATGCAAAAACGATGGCAGATCGCTTCAAACTGTAAACTGCTTGAGTTAAAAAACTGCATTACTCTGCTGCATTACATGATCAGGAATTATTTTAAAAATACTAATATTTAAGTTATTTTGTTTCCCATGGAGGAAGGCTTTATACAAATATTACATTGCGTTGATTCCTTTATCTGCTATAATTGCCGTGTTGAACTGAAGTCTGACATGGCAGATCGATTCAATCTGAAAACTGCTTGAGATTAGAAAAAACAGCATTACTATCCCCATTGTAATTGTGCAGGAATGATTTAAGAAATACTAATATTTAAGTTATTTTATTTCACATGAAGAAAGGCTTTATACACACACACACACATATATACATATATATACACATACATATCTATCTATCTATACACACATTTATATAGTAAATAAATGTATAAAGGGCTCCATGTACATGTAGTGTAACTGCAGTCTGTTTTAAAAGTGGCAAGACTATATTAATAATGCTTAATTGCATCTTTAAAATAGAAATAAAACAAAGTATTATTCACATTAGTGAAAACTGACCGTTAAAAGCCAAGGATGTAATTAAACCGTAAACATTTTTATAAACTAATTGCAATTTTCCAACACTTTGGGGATCAAAAAGCATTGTTATTTATTTTTTGGTATTTCGTTACAACACCGATGATCCCTCTTGATGAAAAAACTCCATGTATGTTCCCTAGATGCCAATTTGTGCACTAACCAAGTATTGCAACACTTCTGTAATCAATTAATAATTTACTCCTGTTTATTACCAATGTAAATGTTGTTTATTTTAGATTTATATTTAATATTCATTATTATTCTTTGATATTTCAGACCACTCACTGTTCAGCTGAATCATCAATAACCTCCAGTCTCTGCGTCAACTGACTCTTGTGTTCTTTAAAACATTAAATCTCACTAGTGACTTGTTAAATAACATTCATTCTCGTCAGTGACATGTTAACTCATGTTAAATCTCACAAGCGACCTACGAATTAACAAATCTCACTAGCGACATGTTAGTTCACACTAAATGTCAATAGCGTCTTGTTAATTAACGTTAAATCTTGCTAGCAACATGCTAGATCACGCAAATTCTCACTAGTGACATGCTAGATCATGCTAAATCTTGATAGCAACTTGTTAATTAACAATAAATCTTGCTACCAATATGCTAATTCAGCGAATTCTTGCCAGCAACATGCTTATTTATGTTAAATGTTGCTAATGACTTCGGAATTCATACTAAATCTTGCTATCAACAAGATAATTAACATTAAATCTTGCTAGCAAAATTGATCATCAATTGATTAAAGATTAAATTATGATCAAAGAACATAACGACACCTTAGTAACTGCCTAGAAACAACGCAAAGCAATAACTAACAAGTGTATATATGCTCAAGATCTAATTCTTTCCATCTATCTATCTGTAAACTTAAACAACTTTTTAAGCTTTTACAAATAAATTTAACTTTCAGGATAGGCTTTCTCAAGCCAACTGAAGTTTATATCATAAACTTCCTCTATCTAGTTATTATTATTATTCTTCTTACCTAAAATTCTCAATGCATCTCCTCCTAGAGCTTTAAAGCTACAACCACTAAACTCTGCTCAGACTTCAGACCTGTTCTGACTTGAGTTGCTATCCCTTTTCAGACTGATCAGACTTATGATTTTTGATAAAACTGAAGATTAAAGTCATAAAATCTCCATAGACTTTCACTAATGAAGTGAAAACTGAATTTTAGATAGAGCGTCCACTCCATCTGTTGGTAACATCACAACATTACACCTGATATATAATACATTTCAATACAGTATGTGTGAACATGTCCATTCCAATGGGCATGCATTTTATTTTTTTAAATCCTGAAAAAAAACTTGCAGGTCTACAATCGATTTTTTACTTTAATTAGTAAGTTAAATCTCTCTATTTTACATACATAATATCACAAAATTACACCCCTGTCAGTGAGAGCACTGAAGTTTGAACGAATCAGAGCGCTGCAATTCAAAGCCTCAAAGCTTTTCAAAGACGCCATTACTGCCGGAGAGAGAGATCATAAACTCCTAAAATAGATTTATGTGAGAGAGTTTATGATCAAACGGAAATTGTTTCCGATTATCAAGTAACCGCTGCAGTGTGTTTGCTTGAAGATTTATGCACTTATATGGCCAAATTGTGACTCTCATTCGTGTTTACTCGGTGAAGGCTTCCCCCCGCTGATTACTATGGAAACGGCAACTCTCAATGAAGTTCAAACGCGCGTCCTCGCGCACTCGCGTCAGTTTATTTATAACTTATTCCTGAGTAAATATTACATTGCCTTGATTCCTTTATCTGCTATAATTGCCGTGTTGAACTGAAGTCTGACATGGCAGATCGATTCAATCTGAAAACTGCTTGAGATTAGAAAAAACAGCATTACTATCCCCATTGTAATTGTGCAGGAATGATTTAAGAAATACTAATATTTAAGTTATTTTATTTCACATGAAGAAAGGCTTTATACACACACACACACACACACATATATACATATATATATATATATATATATATATATATATATATATATATATATATATATATATATATATACACATACATATCTATCTATACACACATTTATATAGTAAATAAATGTATAAAGGGCTCCATATATATGCAGTGGAACTGCAGTCTGTTTAGAAAGTGGTAAGACTATATTAATAATGCTTAATTACATCTTTAAAATAGAAATAAAACAAAGTGTTCACATGAGTGAAAACTGACCGTTAAAAGCCAAGGATGTAATTAAACCGTAAACATTTTTATAAACTAATTGCAATTTTCAACACTTTGGGGATCAAAAAGCATTGTTATTTATTTTTTGGTATTTCGTTACAACACTGATGATCCCTCATGATGAAAAAACTCCATGTATGTTCCCTAGATGCCATTTTGTGTACTAACCAAGTATTGCAACACTTCTGTAATCAATTAATTATTTACTCATGTTTATTACCAATGTAAATGTTGTTTATTTTAGATTTATATTTAATATTCATTATTATTCTTTGATATTTCAGACCACTCACTGTTCAGCTGAATCATCAATAACCTCCAGTCTCTGCGTCAACTGACTCTTGTGTTCTTTAAAACATTAAATCTCACTAGTGACTTGTTAAATAACATTCATTCTCGTCAGTGACATGTTAACTCATGTTAAATCTCACAAGCGACCTACGAATTAACAAATCTCACTAGCGAGATGTTAGTTCACACTAAATGTCAATAGCGTCTTGTTAATTAACGTTAAATCTTGCTAGCAACATGCTAGATCACGCAAATTCTCACTAGTGACATGCTAGATCATGCTAAATCTTGATAGCAACTTGTTAATTAACAATAAATCTTGCTACCAATATGCTAATTCAGCGAATTCTTGCCAGCAGCATGCTTATTTATGTTAAATGTTGCTAATGACTTCGGAATTCATTCTAAATCTTGCTAGCAACAAGATAATTAACATTAAATCTTGCTAGCAAAATTGATCATCAATTGATTAAAGATTAAATTATGATCAAAGAACATAACGACACCTTAGTAACTGCCTAGAAACAACGCAAGGCAATAACTAACAAGTGTATACAGTTTTATGCAAAAGTTTAGGCACCTTTCTGAGGCTGCATGGTAATCTGCTCAATCTTTTTAAGTAAAGATCCTAGTGATATGCCATTCATTTTCTAGAGAAAGCTTGATAAAGCAATGTTTTTCAGACCAAAATACTTAGTGTAGCAGTATTTAGTTGTATGAAATAAAATACAATGTGACAAATAGGCGGTGCAAACGTTTGGCCACCCTTTCAATTGTGTTGATTTGAATACCTGTAGTCACTTAATGCTGATTGTTTGCAACACAAAATTGATGTTATTGGCTCAATGAACATTAGACTGGAAACACAGGTGCAACCAATCATGAAAAAGGATATTTAAGTTTGCTAATTGCCAGTTGTGCTTCTCTTCGATTCTCTACTGGAAAGTAGCAACATGGGAACCTCAAAAGAACTCCCCAATGACTTAAAAACTAGGATAATTCATCAGTGTGAGTTAGGAGAAGCATGTTAAAAGTTATCACAAAGGTTTAAGGTCCCTGTCTCCAGTCAGAAATATAGTTAGAAAATGGAAGGCAACAGGAACAGTCCATGTGAAGGAAAGATGTGGCAGGCCAAGAAAGATATCTGAAAGGCAAAGGCGAAGTATGGTTAGAATGGTCAAATACAATTTACAGACCACCTCCAAAGATCTCCAAGAACATCTCGCTGCTGATGGTGTCATTGTACATCGTTCCACAGTCCAGCGTACTTTGCACAAGGAACAGCTCAATGAAAGGGTGATGCGGAAAAAGCCTTTTCCGCGTCTTGCCAACAAACAGAGTCATTTGAGGTATGCAAAGGCTCATCTGGACAAGTTCTGTGGACAGATGAAACTGAGATAGAGCTGTTTGGTCACAACCAGAAGAGCTTTGTATGGAGGAAAAAGAACACAGCGTTCCAGGAGAAGAACTTGCTCCCTACTGTAAAATGTGGTGGTGGGTCCTTCATGCTATGGGGCAAGCACAGGTACTGGAAACCTTGTCAAAGTTGAGGGTCAAATGGATTCCATCCAGTATCAGCAGATTCTTAAGAACAGTGTTCAAGAATCAGTCAAGAGGATGAAGTTATGCCAGGGTTGGTTGTTTCAGCAGGATAATGATCCAAAGCATTGCTCCAAATCTACCAAGGAATTCATGGTCAGACACAGATACAATGTTCTAGAATGGCCATCGCAGTCCAGACTTGAATATCATCGAAAATCTATGTAATGATTTGAAGGAGGTTGTCCACACTCGGAAACCATCAAACCTGACTGAACTGGAGACATTTTGCAAGGAAGAATGGTCCAAAATACCTGCAACCAGAATCCAGGGACTTCTCAGTGGCTATAAGAAGCGACTACATGCTGTTATTTCAGCAAAAGGGGGCTCTACTAAATATTAATGTGATAATTTCATTGGGGTGCCCACATTTTTGCACCTGTCTGTTTTTGCTATGACTCAAATTGTATTGTTTCTGTTGATTCAATAAATGCCATTTCAGAACTGAAATGTTACTGTTTTCATAAGGTATAAATTATATCCAAATGAAGTTGTGGCTTTGAAAGCCCGGCACATTATAAACTGAAATTATGATAATTATTAGGGGTGCCCAAACCTTTGCATAAAACTGTATATGCTCAAGATCTAATTCTTTCCATCTATCTATCTGTAAACTTAAACAACTTTTTAAGCTTTTACAAATAAATTTAACTTTCAGGATAGGCTTTCTCAAGCCAACTGAAGTTTATATCATAAACTTCCTCTATCTAGTTATTATTATTATTCTTCTTACCTAAAATTCTCAATGCATCTCCTCCTAGAGCTTTAAAGCTACAACCACTAAACTCTGCTCAGACTTCAGACCTGTTCTGACTTGAGTTGCTATCCCTTTTCAGACTGATCAGACTTATGATTTTTGATAAAACTGAAGATTAAAGTCATAAAATCTCCATAGACTTTCACTAATGAAGTGAAAACTGAATTTTAGATAGAGCGTCCACTCCATCTGTTGGTAACATCACAACATTACACCTGATATATAATACATTTCAATACAGTATGTGTGAACATGTCCATTCCAATGGGCATGCATTTTATTTTTTTAAATCCTGAAAAAAAACTTGCAGGTCTACAATCGATTTTTTACTTTAATTAGTAAGTTAAATCTCTCTATTTTACATACATAATATCACAAAATTACACCCCTGTCAGTGAGAGCACTGAAGTTTGAACGAATCAGAGCGCTGCAATTCAAAGCCTCAAAGCTTTTCAAAGACGCCATTACTGCTGGAGAGAGAGATCATAATCTCCTAAAATAGATTTATGTGAGAGAGTTTATGATCAAACGGAAATTGTTTCCGATTATCAAGTAACCGCTGCAGCGTGTTTCCTTGAAGATTTATGCACTTATATGGCCAAATTCTGACTCTCATTCGTCTTTACTCGGCAACGGAGTACATTACTATGGGAAAGGTAAGTGAAGTTTAAACGCGCGTCCTCCTGGACTCGCGCCAAAGCATAACCGTCTAAGCGCCTAAGTTTATTTATAGCGCTCATTTATGTACTTTATTGCCGAATTCTGACTCTCGCTCGTGTTTGCATGGGGAAGACAGATACATGTAAAATGCTTCCCTGAGCAGCGCGCGCGCTGACTCTCTTCAAATGCAGCGTCTAACAGTCAAAGTTATTTATAACTAATTCTTGAGTATATAGTTACATTGTGTTAATTCTTTTATCTGCTTTTAACTAAAGTCTGACTCCTGTTCTCGAGTTCAAACGCGCTTCCTGAGCAGATTCGCTGATAGATCGATGTTTTGTGAACACTTAAACAATAAATGAAATAAGGTATTTAAAAGGATGCAAAAACGATGGCAGATCGATTCAAACTGTAAACTGCTTGAGTTAAAAAAAAAACTGCATTACTCTGCTGCATTACATGATCAGGAATTATTTTAAAAATACTAATATTTAAGTTATTTTGTTTCCCATGGAGGAAGGCTTTATACAAATATTACATTGCGTTGATTCCTTTATCTGCTATAATTGCCGTGTTGAACTGAAGTCTGACATGGCAGATCGATTCAATCTGAAAACTGCTTGAGATTAGAAAAAACAGCATTACTATCCCCATTGTAATTGTGCAGGAATGATTTAAGAAATACTAATATTTAAGTTATTTTATTTCACATGAAGAAAGGCTTTATACACACACACACACATATATACATATATATACACATACATATCTATCTATACACACATTTATATAGTAAATAAATGTATAAAGGGCTCCATATACATGTAGTGTAACTGCAGTCTGTTTTAAAAGTGGCAAGACTATATTAATAATGCTTAATTGCATCTTTAAAATAGAAATAAAACAAAGTATTATTCACATTAGTGAAAACTGACCGTTAAAAGCCAAGGATGTAATTAAACCGTAAACATTTTTATAAACTAATTGCAATTTTCCAACACTTTGGGGATCAAAAAGCATTGTTATTTATTTTTTGGTATTTCGTTACAACACCGATGATCCCTCTTGATGAAAAAACTCCATGTATGTTCCCTAGATGCCAATTTGTGCACTAACCAAGTATTGCAACACTTCTGTAATCAATTAATAATTTACTCATGTTTATTACCAATGTAAATGTTGTTTATTTTAGATTTATATTTAATATTCATTATTATTCTTTGATATTTCAGACCACTCACTGTTCAGCTGAATCATCAATAACCTCCAGTCTCTGCGTCAACTGACTCTTGTGTTCTTTAAAACATTAAATCTCACTAGTGACTTGTTAAATAACATTCATTCTCGTCAGTGACATGTTAACTCATGTTAAATCTCACAAGCGACCTACGAATTAACAAATCTCACTAGCTATCAACAAGATAATTAACATTAAATCTTGCTAGCAAAATTGATCATCAATTGATTAAAGATTAAATTATGATCAAAGAACATAACGACACCTTAGTAACTGCCTAGAAACAACGCAAAGCAATAACTAACAAGTGTATATATGCTCAAGATCTAATTCTTTCCATCTATCTATCTGTAAAAAATCTCCATAGACTTTCACTAATGAAGTGAAAACTGAATTTTAGATAGAGCGTCCACCCCATCTGTTGGTGACATAACAACATTACACCTGATATATAATACATTTCAATACAGTATGTGTGAACATGTCCATTCCAATGGGCATGCATTTTTTTTTTAAATCCTGAAAAAAAACTTGCAGGTCTACAATCGATTTTTTACTTTAATTAGTAAGTTAAATCTCTCTATTTTACATACATGATATCACAAAATTGCACCCCTGTCAGTGAGAGCACTGAAGTTTGAACGAATCAGAGCGCTGCAATTCAAAGTCTCAAAGCTTTTCAAAGCTGCCATTATTGCTGGAGAGAGAGATCATAATCTCCTAAAATAGATTTATGTGAGAGAGTTTATGATCAAACGGAAATTGTTTCCGATTATCAAGTAACCACTGCAATGTGTTTGCTTGAAGATTTATGCACTTATATGGCCAAATTGTGACTCTCATTCGTGTTTACTCGGTGAAGGTTTTCCCCCCGCTGAGTAGATTACTATGGGAACGGCAACTCTCAATGAAGTTCAAACGCGCGTCCTCGCGCACTCGCGTCAGTTTATTTATAACTTATGCCTGAGTAAATATTACATTGCCTTGATTCCTTTATCTGCTATAATTGCCGTGTTGAACTGAAGTCTGACATGGCAGATCGATTCAATCTGAAAACTGCTTGAGATTAGAAAAAACAGCATTACTATCCCCATTGTAATTGTGCAGGAATGATTTAAGAAATACTAATATTTAAGTTATTTTATTTCACATGAAGAAAGGCTTTATACACACACACACACACACACACACATATATACATATATATATATACACATACATATCTATACACACATTTATATAGTAAATAAATGTATAAAGGGCTCCATATATATGCAGTGGAACTGCAGTCTGTTTAGAAAGTGGTAAGACTATATTAATAATGCTTAATTACATCTTTAAAATAGAAATAAAACAAAGTATTATTCACATTAGTGAAAACTGACCGTTAAAAGCCAAGGATGTAATTAAACCGTAAACATTTTTATAAACTAATTGCAATTTTCAACACTTTGGGGATCAAAAAGCATTGTTATTTATTTTTTGGTATTTCGTTACAACACCGATGATCCCTCATGATGAAAAAACTCCATGTATGTTCCCTAGATGCCTTTTTGTGCACTAACCAAGTATTGCAACACTTCTGTAATCAATTAATAATTTACTCATGTTTATTACCAATGTAAATGTTGTTTATTTTAGATTTATATTTAATATTCATTATTATTCTTTGATATTTCAGACCACTCACTGTTCAGCTGAATCATCAATAACATCCAGTCTCTGCGTCAACTGACTCTTGTGTTCTTTAAAACATTAAATCTCACTAGTGACTTGTTAAATAACATTCATTCTCGTCAGTGACATGTTAACTCATGTTAAATCTCACAAGCGACCTACGAATTAACAAATCTCACTAGCGAGATGTTAGTTCACACTAAATGTCAATAGCGTCTTGTTAATTAACGTTAAATCTTGCTAGCAACATGCTAGATCACGCAAATTCTCACTAGTGACATGCTAGATCATGCTAAATCTTGATAGCAACTTGTTAATTAACAATAAATCTTGCTACCAATATGCTAATTCAGCGAATTCTTGCCAGCAACATGCTTATTTATGTTAAATGTTGCTAATGACTTCGGAATTCATTCTAAATCTTGCTAGCAACAAGATAATTAACATTAAATCTTGCTAGCAAAATTGATCATCAATTGATTAAAGATTAAATTATGATCAAAGAACATAACGACACCTTAGTAACTGCCTAGAAACAACGCAAAGCAATAACTAACAAGTGTATATATGCTCAAGATCTAATTCTTTCCATCTATCTATCTGTAAACTTAAACAACTTTTTAAGCTTTTACAAATAAATTTAACTTTCAGGATAGGCTTTCTCAAGCCAACTGAAGTTTATATCATAAACTTCCTCTATCTAGTTATTATTATTATTCTTACCTAAAATTCTCAATGCATCTCCTCCTAGAGCTTTAAAGCTACAACCACTAAACTCTGCTCAGACTTCAGACCTGTTCTGACTTGAGTTGCTATCCCTTTTCAGACTGATCAGACTTATGATTTTTGATAAAACTGAAGATTAAAGTCATAAAATCTCCATAGACTTTCACTAATGAAGTGAAAACTGAATTTTAGATAGAGC
Source organism: Rhodeus uyekii (assembly GCA_037043235.1). Lineage (NCBI taxonomy): Eukaryota > Metazoa > Chordata > Actinopteri > Cypriniformes > Acheilognathidae > Rhodeus > Rhodeus uyekii. The sequence goes on along the minus strand of JAWRVZ010000012.1, from coordinate 2,118 downwards.
GTCCACTCCATCTGTTGGTAACATCACAACATTACACCTGATATATAATACATTTCAATACAGTATGTGTGAACATGTCCATTCCAATGGGCATGCATTTTATTTTTTTAAATCCTGAAAAAAAACTTGCAGGTCTACAATCGATTTTTTACTTTAATTAGTAAGTTAAATCTCTCTATTTTACATACATAATATCACAAAATTACACCCCTGTCAGTGAGAGCACTGAAGTTTGAACGAATCAGAGCGCTGCAATTCAAAGCCTCAAAGCTTTTCAAAGACGCCATTACTGCTGGAGAGAGAGATCATAATCTCCTAAAATAGATTTATGTGAGAGAGTTTATGATCAAACGGAAATTGTTTCCGATTATCAAGTAACCGCTGCAGCGTGTTTCCTTGAAGATTTATGCACTTATATGGCCAAATTCTGACTCTCATTCGTCTTTACTCGGCAACGGAGTACATTACTATGGGAAAGGTAAGTGAAGTTTAAACGCGCGTCCTCCTGGACTCGCGCCAAAGCATAACCGTCTAATCGCCTAAGTTTATTTATAGCGCTCATTTATGTACTTTATTGCCGAATTCTGACTCTCGCTCGTGTTTCATGGGGAAGACATGTAAAAGGCTTCCCTGAGCAGCGCGCGCTGACTCTCTTCAAATGCAGCGTCTAACAGTCAAAGTTATTTATAACTAATTCTTGAGTATATAGTTACATTGTGTTAATTCTTTTATCTGCTTTTAACTAAAGTCTGACTCCTGTTCTCGAGTTCAAACGCGCTTCCTGAGCAGATTCGCTGATAGATCGATGTTTTGTGAACACTTAAACAATAAATGAAATAAGGTATTTAAAAGGATGCAAAAACGATGGCAGATCGATTCAAACTGTAAACTGCTTGAGTTCAAAAAAACTGCATTACTCTGCTGCATTACATGAGCAGGAATTATTTTAAAAATACTAATATTTAAGTTATTTTGTTTCCCATGGAGGAAGGCTTTATACAAATATTACATTGCGTTGATTCCTTTATCTGCTATAATTGCCGTGTTGAACTGAAGTCTGACATGGCAGATCAATTCAATCTGAAAACTGCTTGAGATTAGAAAAAACAGCATTACTCTCCTCATTGTACTTTAGCAGGAATTATTTAAGAAATACTAATATTTAAGTTATTTTATTTCACATGAAGAAAGGCTTTATACACACACACACACACACACATATATACATATACATATACATATACATATCATATACATATACACACCTATCTATACACACATTTATATAGTAAATAAATGTATAAAGGGCTCCATATATATGCAGTGGAACTGCAGTCTGTTTAGAAAGTGGTAAGACTATATTAATAATGCTTAATTACATCTTTAAAATAGAAATAAAACAAAGTATTCACATTAGTGAAAACTGACCGTTAAAAGCCAAGGTTGTAATTAAACCGTAAACATTTTTATAAACTAATTGCAATTTTCAACACTTTGGGGATCAAAAAGCATTGTTATTTATTTTTTGGTATTTCGTTACAACACCGATGATCCCTCATGATGAAAAAACTCCATGTATGTTCCCTAGATGCCATTTTGTGCACTAACCAAGTATTGCAACACTTCTGTAATCAATTAATTATTTACTCATGTTTATTACCAATGTAAATGTTGTTTATTTTAGATTTATATTTAATATTCATTATTATTCTTTGATATTTCAGACCACTCACTGTTCAGCTGAATCATCAATAACCTCCAGAATTCTTGCCAGCAACATGCTTATTTATGTTAAATGTTGCTAATGACTTCGGAATTCATTCTAAATCTTGCTAGCAACAAGATAATTAACATTAAATCTTGCTAGCAAAATTGATCATCAATTGATTAAAGATTAAATTATGATCAAAGAACATAACGACACCTTAGTAACTGCCTAGAAACAACGCAAGGCAATAACTAACAAGTGTATATATGCTCAAGATCTAATTCTTTCCATCTATCTATCTGTAAACTTAAACAACTTTTTAAGCTTTTACAAATAAATTTAACTTTCAGGATAGGCTTTCTCAAGCCAACTGAAGTTTATATCATAAACTTCCTCTATCTAGTTTAAAT